>CM031235.1:592433510-593663510 GCA_018340775.1 Taxus wallichiana var. yunnanensis | reverse complement strand
CTTCAAGTAGCGCTCGAATGGTGGCAGCCTTATCAATGTTCCTTTGTGTCACTTAAACAGATACCTTGACCAAGGCATTTCTTACTTGCTCATCTGACATTACCGGCGGCATGATAGTCATGTGCCTAAACTGTTGTTGCTTCTTTACCCATCTGAGACACATGACTCCTCGCACACATCAAAATTTGGTTCATCCATGTGTGTCTACATAGACCAGGACAACTATTTACTAGTCCGCGTATTGGCCTTTTCTAGGTCCATTAACTCCCAGCCATATAAATCTTTGGGCCCTATCATGCTTTGGAACTTGGCTTGAATGATCTTGTCGGTGTCCTCTAGGTACCCCATAGCTGGAGTCGCATAGTCCTCAGCTTCTTTTCATGTCCTTGCCTTCTTGCCCTTAGTAACTTGGGTGCTAGAATCTGTAGTGGGTCCTTCACCTTCATATGTAGAGTGAGGCATGCCAGATGACTTGCCCATTTTCTCTTGTCTCCTTGACCCCCTCTTCATCATCTTTCATTTCCTCATCACGGGGCTCCTCTGCATTTTTGGGTTGCACCGAGGTTCTGGCCGCGCTTTCACTGAGACTCATCCTCTCCGAGCTTTAACTTTCTCCTCTTATTCTCAAGTACTTCTTTCTAAGGGGAGATCTGAGGTGATCTGCGTGGAGGTTGTGATGGCCCCGCACTCTAATTCCTTGTCCTTCTGAACACCCTTTTAAATTGGTGTTCCTCAATTATTGGGTTTGCATCTAAGGTTGGCGCGTCTGTTTCTAAGTCCTCCTCCTCTTGTTATTGCTTAGGAGGAGTAACCTCACACTTACTTTCCTTCGTGTCTCGAGGGCCGCCTCCATCCCTGCGCGCACCAAACCACCGTTATTATCTTGTTCATCATCATCTTCTTCTAATGGTGAAGTGGGCTTTTCAGCCACCAGGCTCCCAACTGTATGTTTCCCCTTTGGCGGGCTTGGTAGCATACATTCATTTTTGACATACTTACCATTTTCCAGCCTAGGCTTAAGCTGGATATAGATTAGTGTGGCCCCACTGTCACCAATGGCCAAACTGATAGGCCTCATGGTTATATCATCTGATATGAACCTTTCAATGTAAAAATAATTACCTGGGTATGTGTAAGTCTTCCTCAAGGTATGGTAGTCACAGTCTACCTTGTCCGCATTGTAGACTAACCTATGAACTATCACCTAGAAGAACCGTGATGTAAAGGCATAAGGGAGTTTATACTAAGGACTCCATACCCCATCCTTCATTACAAAATGTGCAATACAAAAGTATTGGTTTACAACAAATTGTATCGTCTTTCCAACTACTGATGGCAACTCCTTAGGAATTATCCACTCCTCTTTAAAAGCCATAGTAAGTCTCTGTCATATCACGCTCTGCCCTTTGCTTGAACGGGCCACTCATAGATCCCTCACATAAATACTTCTCAAACCTCTCCACTAGAGACTTATTCTCTGTAGGATACTCCAAAATCTTGTTCTTTGGCCCATCGGGCACTCCAATTTCAAATAAAACAACAGATGGCAAAATGGCGCCAAAACTTATCTTCTCACCTTTGCGCACTTATTCAATGATGGTATTTGCTATGTACCCTACCAAATTGTAAACTTCCCCTATGATATCTTCTTAGAAATATGTAGCCACATGGTATTCACTTGTGACCATCTCTCCTGATCGTTCAACTTGGTAAGTAAGTGCGCATTGCTGCTGTGACAGACACTTCCTTAACTTGTAAATGTTCATTCCGCATAGACCCTTTAAGTAACCTAGCTCCTTGCAGGTGGCCAAAATAGCTTCTTTGTTAGATAATTCACTAGTAATCTTGGTCCTGTTCCCTTTAAACCTACCAAGCTTGTAATTAAGGGCACGATGATCCTCATCTGCCGCCCAACAAAATAAAAGAATTCCTCATGGACTCTGCTCATAAGCCATTGGTATAGCTTCTCTAGTTTTCCAAAGTAAGGGAGTTCATAGAGATGCAGACCCCTACCTTCTTCAACAATTTCTCTCCAACATCATCATAAACAGGCATGTCATCGATCTGTACACTTGTTTGTCTTTCTGCTTAAAAGTGCATCCAACTCTTCCTTGTTGTCAGTCGTGCGATGATTGTAGTCACTTACCTTGCTCTTGCGAACGTGAGAATCCCAGTCACATCCCACGATTACGTCCTCTAGGTACTACATTTATGAAAACCTACTTTCGGGGCATCCTCGATCTCCACCTCAATTTCTACCTTCTTCTTCCCTTTGTTCCTACTCCAAGTGCTTTCCTTGGTGTCATGGAAAAATAAGGTTGAATCTTTGTACCTTTGTCAATCAAACTCATGTGCCCTAGCTCGAAACCACATGCCCTAGCTTCTTCTCAAACCTTGACACCCTATTTCTTCTCTTTGTATGATTCTGCTTTGCTTAAACCCTTCTCCAATGGGGACGCAAGCCAAGTTCATGCACAAATCCACTCTCATCGCCTGGTTTAAAAGCTCTTTACACCTCAACGCGCCTCACACAGACTACGCCATAAACAACTTGCTTGAAAAATCATAATCGCAAAGGTAAAAATGAACCCACATCACGTCCTTATATAGATTTAGAAAAAGTAATCACATTTATTTCTCCTCCACCTACCACCAATTCTCTCGTTAATTGAACATTTTACCACATTTACTGCGTGATATACCCGTTTTCCTAGTCATAACCTTCCAGGTGAACCTTTCTACCTTTTGGCCACACGCACCTCCTTTTGTAGGCTTCCATGCGTCCGAAGTACCTCGCCACCGTGCCTTCCTTAATTAGATTCCACGGCCGACTTACCTCGCGTTACACTATCCATTATTTTTTCCCATTATGGTCTTCTTTTAGAAGAAATTTTCTTTCTAATAACACCTTTCCATACCATTTGCACTTTGTGTCAAGAGAAATCACCTGCACCAATATTTTTCCTTATGCATACCCATCTTTTAATGACAACCACCCCAGACTAAGGGTATGTGCACTCCTCTATACATAAAACCACTTCGATTATAATCAACTTTTGGTGCGCAAGCGCACTTATTACACAAAACACCGAACTAAAATGATAAAGCATAGCGATGAGGAGAGAAAACATTAAATGAAATACGAAGTAAGGGAAATCTAATCTAAATGGTAATATCACCTTATTACAAACACCAAGAAGGCTTATTTATAGTAGGGCTTGACTTACTCCCGTTGAAGTAACCGAGTAACCGTGTTCCATCAAGTGCCTCTAATGGAAAGTGTCGACTCAAGTATATGATTGATAACATATGGTCCCAACCAATACACCTTAAGCTTTCTGGGTGGCACAAAACTTTGAATCTTAAAGAAGTACCATCTCGCCCAACTTCAAGCTTGTCCTTGATGTGCCTGTCGTGTCATGCCTTCTCTTTGGATTTTTCTCGCTTCGACTCCAACGTGTTATGGTGTGCCTTTCATCATGTTGTATCAACTTGTCAATTCTTTCTTCCAATGCTTGCTCATTAGCTAGACCTCCCACGCACGCGATACACAAAGAAGGTAACATGAATTCCATGGGAAGAATTGCTTCTGCGCCATACACCAACTGAAATGGTGTTGCCTTATTCAACTATTTATAGGTTGTTCTATATGCCCAAAGTATAGTAAAAACTTTATCATCCTAGTCTGTCCTTCCAACATCACAAATCTTTGTCAAAGTCTAGCTCAATATCTTGTTGAAAGCCTCAAAGTCCCATTTTTTTAGGGTGATACGGTGTTTTCTTGTGGTGTGCGACCATAAATTCATCCAATAGTATCCTCATTGTCACATTCATGAAGTGATTTCCCCTATCACTTGTCAAATTCAAAGGGCATCCATACTTGGTAAGAATATTTTCCCACAATAACCTCGTTGTTGTAGTTGTCGTCAATCCTTTGTAGGTGTTGTTTCGCCCACCTTGTCAAATAATCCATACAAGTGATGATGTAGCACAATCCAGCTTCTACGCATGACTGGGTAAATAAGACCCACAAAGTCTATTGCCCATTTTTCAAAAGGCTCTGCACTACTAATAGGCCTCAAAGACATTTCCTCTCGCTTCCTAGGTTTCCCAGGTGTTGTTACACCCTTAACCTATGGCTTGTATTAGGACATGAGTAGTTGACTTGTGGCTTACCATATCATTTTATTATATCATTTATACTTTCTCATGCTTAATAGGTCACCTTGGTGATGGTCATAGCATATGAATAGTAAATATAGGGGATTATAGGTAGTAGTTCATTATCATTTGAGCATTTGAGTCTTATTATATGGTTTGGAGGTTGCCCAAGTCGAAGTGGCAAAGCTATTCTAATTACATATTGAGATCATTATTCTAAAATATTATGTTATTTGGTGTTCTATTGTTGCTCATAATCTGAATTATACAAGTAATTTCATTATAAGTGGTATCAGAGTCGTGATTTGGGCCAAAATTAGGGCAAAAACCCTAATTTGTTGTTTCCACCATATATTGTGTACTAGAGAGAATTGGTGGGAGATATTTTTACCAGTGTTGTGAAACAATTCAAGTAAGGTTACCTGAAAATTTCAGACTTTTTTGATTTATTTTGCAAAATTTATTACAAATTTAGGTTTTTTCATAAAATTGCTCCCCAAGGTGGGAATTATGGAATGTTTTCAATTTCTTTACATTTTCGGAAAGATCTCAAAAAAATAGTATTAGTATCTTCTCTATGTTTTTTCGTGTTTGGCTAAATTTGTATCAAAACCCTAAACCCTAAGGTTTGACATCATGGCGAGGCCTTCCACAAGAGCAAAAAAGAATTCAGCATTACTCGGGTAAAACCCCGATAAAGATGCGGTAGTGATTGAAGAGATGGAGTCGAAGGGGTAAATACAGATTCCTTAGACTAGGGATTACCTCAATTGATCATAAGGTGAGCCAACTTGAGTATGAGTTGTGAAATGTACAATCCGAGATGGCCTCTAAAGGAGACATTGAACAAATCAATCAACGGTTGGATGATATCATGTAACAAATCAAACCAAGGAGGATCTTCAATTCAAAATCATGGATAAAATAACCATGTTGGATAACTTTTCCAGCCCAATCAGAATCCAACTTATTCGCAACCACGGAACATGATGCTGAAAGTGGATATGCATAAATTTGATGGTAAGGATCCCCTAAATTGGATGAATCGAATGGAGAACTTCTTTGAGTTACATCAAACGCCATCAGGACAAAAAGTGACATTGACATCCCTGTATCTTGAACCAAACCAATTTGTTTGGTATCGATGGTTATGTCCTCAGAGGCAGAAGAATGGTCTTGGTGTCACTTGGATAGTTTTTACTGAGGAGTTGCAATTGCACCATAGTTCCAGTGTTTCATAGAACTACTTTAGTCAATTAGCAAAGTTACGGAAAATATGATCGGTAAAATATTATTTGCATCAATTCCGAACCTATCCTCAGGGGGAGAAAATTTCAGAAGATAATCTGAATGACTCTTGCTTCTTGGGGGTCTTAAGGACCACATTGAGCATGAGGTACACATGTTTAATCCACTCAAAATTTCTGATTCTATTATCATGGCATGTCGAGCAGAGAGGAAAAGTTCTTTATAGTGAGAAGTCACCTTTCATTAACACCAAAGACTGTAGTATCTCTTCCCCTTCATTTGCTAGGCCAATTAGACTGACTCCTCAACAAATGGAAGAAAAGAGAGCAAAAGGATTATGTTTTAATTGTGATAGAAAATATGGTCCGGGACACAAATGTGTTGAGAATAAGTTGTTCTATATTGATGGAGGTAATGAGGATGATGAGGAAGCTGAAATTATAGGAGAGGCTGAGGAACCAGTAGAAGATGAAGTAGAGGATCACCAACCTACAATTTCTTACCATGCATTTTTAGGTATTAGTACTCCTCAAACACTCAAGGTTATTGGTTATCTCAAAAAATAGAAGGTGATGGTGTTGATTGACTTGGGGAGTACTCATAACTTCATAAATAGTAAGTTAGTTACCCGCCTCAATTGTTTTATTTACCTAGCTCCGTAAAATGCAAGTTATGATTGCGGATGGCGGGACAATCAAGTGCACAGGAAAGTGCTATAGTATCAAGCTTTCCATGGTAGACTACATGTTAGACTCACCTATGTTTGTTATTTCTATGGGAGGGGCAAATATTGTTTTGGGTGTCCAATGGCTCACAACCTTAAGTACTATAGAGAATAATTTCAAAGAATTGTTCATGCAATTTTATTCGGATAGAAGGACAATACAATTGAATGGGATGGTAGCTAAGTCTCCACAAATTATTATCTCTCATCGATGCGTAAGGTTCTCGAAAAGGAGTAGATGGATTTATAGCAAATTTATTTTCCATAGAAGTACAAAATGCGAGTCTTCAATGCCACCCAATCTTGAAAGATTGTTGATGCTCACTCATCTATTTTGATGCAATTCCAAAGGGACTACCACCAGCTTAGGGATCATGATCATGCCATTTATTTGATTACGGGAGCCAAACACCTAACATCGACCATACAGATACCCATATTCCCAGAAAAAATGAGATCGAGAAAATGGTTGAGGAAATGTTGAAGGCAGGTATCATCAGACATAGCCAGAGTGCATATTCTTCACCAGTGGTCATGGTACATAAGAAGGATGAAACATGGAGGATGTGTCTAGATTATTGAGAACTCAACAAGTACACCATCAAAGATAAGTTTCCTATTCCAATAACTAATGAATTACATGGTGTTATTTATTTCACAAAATTAGATCCTCGTTTAGGGTACCATCAAATTAGAATAAAAGAGGAAGATGTTCATAAAACGGCTTTCAAGACTCATGAGGGCCATTATGAGTTTTTGGTAAAGCCTTTTGGTCTCACAAATGTGACCTCAACCTTTAAAGCTTGATGAACATTGTTTTTAGGCCATTTTATAGGAAAGTTGTATTAGTTTTCTTTGATGACATATTGATTTACAGTAAGACATGGGAATAACACTTACAACATGTAAACAAAGTGTTGGAAGTTTTGGAGAAACATACTTTGTATACAAAGCCATCCAAATGTTCTTTTCGTGTACAAGAGGTAGAGTACTTGAGTCACATTGTATCCCATGAAGGCGTCAAAGTTGATCCTCAGAAGATCAAAGCTATGGTGGAATGGCCAAGGCCCAAAACTCTCAAAAATCTTCGTGGGTTCCAAGGACTAACACAATACTATAGACAATTTGTGTGGGGATATGGTAGAATAGCAACCCCACTCACTACATTGCTAAAGAAGGATGCCTTCCATTGGATAGACGTAGCCACTAAATCCTTTGAGCAATTGAAGTAAGCCATGTGCAGCACCCCAGTTTTGGCTACTCCTAGCTTCTCAAAAACCTTCATTGTTGAATGTGACGCTTTAGGATCAAGATTGGGAGTAGTTCTAATGCAGGAAGGAAGACCAACTGCATTTGAGAGTCGCCAATTCAAAGGAAAAGATCTGCTCAAACATGTTTATGAGAAAGAAATGATGGCTATTCTTCATGTGGTCAAGCAATGGAGGCCCTATCTCATGGGTAGACACTTCAAGGTAAAAACTGATCATGATAGTCTCAAATACTTTTTGGAGCAAAGGTTATCATCTGAGGAACAACAAAAGTGGGTAACAAAAATGTTGGGTTATGATTTTGAAATCATATACAAAAAGGGTAAAGAAAATGTAGTAGTTGATGCATTGTCCAAGGGATACATCTGCAGATGCCTTACTATGTGGAATGTCCATGTTGACGGCCGATTGGGTGGATGATGCAAGATTGGAATGGGATCAAGAAAAGGATACACAATATCTAATACATAATATCAACCAAGGATCTATGACATCTAACAAATTTGAGTGGAAAGGTAATGCCCTATGGTATAAGGATAGGTTATACTTGAGTAAAGATTTTGAGTTGAAGCATAAGATTCTTGCAGAGCTACATGCCTCACCTATTGGAGGACACTGGGGTTTTTGAAGACATATCATAAAATAAAAGGAGAATTCTTTTGGGAAGGACTCAAGGGGATGTATAAAAGTTTGTATAAGAGTGTTTAGTGTGCCAAAGAAACAAAGGGGAAACAATTAAGACATCAGTGCATTGCACAGAACCCTTACCAATTCCTAGTCGAGAGATGGGAGGAGGTCTCCATGGATTTCATCACCTGGATTGCCTTGTTCGAGGGTAAGAATGTTATTTTTGTGATTGTGGATAGGCTCACAAAATATGCCCATTTTTGTGCCCTATCACATCCATTTGCACCTAGTACAATCGCAATTATTTTTTGGATACAATTCAAAGGCTACATGGAACCCCAAAGATAATTGTAAGTGATCGTGATCCTATTTTCACAAGTAATTTTTGGACAATTATTTTCATGTTTGGGTACTCAGCTAACTCACAGTTCATCTTATCATCCTCAAATTGATGGGCAAATGAAAGTGGTCAACAAATGCTTAGAGGGGTATCTACGTTGTTTTGTATCAGATAAGCAGGAAAGGTGGATTAAATGGCTACCACTTGCAGAATGGTGGTATAACACATCTTTTCATACCTCTTCTCAAATGACCCCATTTTTAGCATTATATGGTTACCATCCACCTTCTATCACTTCCTCTTTGAGGGTGTAAACTAAGGTCAGAGATGTTGAGGAACACATTCAACATCAACAACAGTTTTGGCTAGTTTGAAGGAGAATTTAGCATTAACACAAAACATGATGAAACAACAAGCAGATCAACACCGTAGTGAAAGACATTTTGAAATTGGTGACTGGGTTTTTGTACATCTCTAGCCTTACAAATTGATGTCCCTAAAGCAATAGAAAAAGGACAACAAACTTGCTCCTAAATATTATGGCTCTTATCAGGTTCTACAGAAAATTGGTAGTGTTGCTTATAAACTAGAGTTGCCTCCATCTTCACACATACACCCAGTATTCCATGTTTCATGCCCAAGAAGGTTATTTGACATAAATTTGAAGCCCAAACAGAGTTACTTAACTTGATGAGGAAGGAAGAATCATTTTGGAGCCGAAAAGATTTTACAAACAAGTACTAAGAGGCTAAGAACCGAGAGACATTAATGAATATCGATCAAGTGGAAGAATATGAGCATAGAAGATGCAACCCGGGAGGATGAAGGTTTTTGCAGCAGCAAGATCCATGATTATTCAACATTGAGGACAATGTTGGTTTCAAGGGGAAGGACATGCTACGCCCTTAACCTATTGCTTGTATTAGGATATGAGTAGCCAACTTGTGGCTTACCATATCATTTTATTATACCATTTATACTTTCTCATGCTTAATAGGTCGGCCTTGGTGATGGCCATAGCATATGAATAGTATATATAGGCGATCAGTAGGTAGTAGTTCATTATCATTTGAGCATTTGAGTCTTATTATATGGTTTGAGGTTACCCCCTCGAACTCAGCGAAGCTATTCTAATTACATATTGAGATCATTATTCTAAATATTGTGTTATTTGGTGTTCTATTGTTGCTCATTATCTAAATTATATAGTAATTTCATTACAGGTCTTGGCGAAAGTGATCACATGCCTTACAATACTCCTTGCAATCCTTGTATAAGGTTTCCCACCATAAACCAACGAGTAGAATCTTGCGCGCGGTGGTGTCACCTGCATAGTTTCCTCCTGCAATATTGCCATGAGCTTCCTCCATGATTGTCGTGTTCTCATGCTCTAGTACGCACCAACACAATACTTCATCTTGACCTAGTTTATATAAGTCACCATTGATCAACATAAAAGGTGCGGCGCAAATTGTAAGTTATTTCTTCTCCAAGGTTTTCATCCCTTCTCGCGCCATACCTGTGCATAAAAGACAACAATGTCCTCTAATTCCAAGGGTGCATGGTTTAACCTATATAATTGTGCATATGGTATTGTGTCTTCAATACTTTGTGCATCCTCTCTTGATTGAATCCTTGATAAGTGGTCTGGGCCATAATTACTTTTACCTGGCTTTACCACAATTGTAAAGTCAAACTCTTGGAATAATAAAACCCATCGACATATGTGCCCCTATAAAACAAGCTTATTTACCAAATATTTCAATGTCATGTGATCTGTATAGAACACAAAAGGTGTTGCTAACAAGTATTGTCTAAACTTATGCAACGCATAGATCATTGACAAAGCTTCGCGCTCTATAGTTGTATAATTATGTTTTGCAGAGTCAACTTTCTACTAGCAAAATAGATAGGATGATCTACAATACCTTCTCTAGGTTGAGCTAGAACTGCACCAATGGCCATGCCAGAGGCGTCCACATGTACATGAAAGGGTAGATTCCATGAAGGGAAATGTAAAATAGGTCTGTAGTAAGCCTCTCCTTTAGCGCTTTGAATGTGCACTATTGTGATTCTCCCAATAGAACTTCCCTTTACCTTTTAATAACTCCTCCAAGGGCGTAACAATCTTAGCATATCCTTTGATAAATTTTCTGTAATACCCTGTGTGGCCCAAGAATCCGCACACCTCACTCTGACTGGTGGGTTCCTCCAAGCCTAAAATGACTGCAACCTTAGCTGGATCTACTAACAAACCCTCCTTGCAGATGATATGCCCTAACAGAGTTCCAAAAGGTGTAGCAAATACACACTTCTTGATATTTAAAGAGATGTTTAACTGTTTGCACCTCTCAAACATTAACCACAAATTGTCACAATGATCCTTGATAAGCCCATACACAGTCCAATCATCCAAGTAAACTTGCAAGAATTTGTGAATAAAATCCTGGAATGCTTGAACCACAATGTACGAAAATACTGCAGGCACATTCTTCAATCCAAAGGGCATCACTTGTGTATGCAAAACTTCCCCATTCAGTGGTGAAAGTTGTCTTCTCTTGATCCTCCTTAGTAATTCTTACTTGATGATACCCAAAGAATCCATCTGTAAAAGAGTAAATTTCGCACCCTGCAACGCCTTCCAATATTTCCTCAGTGAATGGTGTAGGAAATGATCAATCACACATGCAACATTCAGTCTCCCGATAGTCCACAAAAATCCTGATTCTTCCATCTTTCTTTATGTTGATCACCATAGGGCTGACCCACTCTAATTCTTCGATGGGCTCAATAATGCCAAATTCCAACATCTTGTTTATTTCTTCTTTAACTTTTATGCGCAGGTTGGGGTTCATCCTATAAGGTCTCTTCCTAACTGGGTGTGCACCTTCCTTTAATTTAATTGTCATCTCGCCCAAAGATTCATGCACCTTTAAACTCATGGTAGCCCTTAGGAAACAAGTCTCCGAAATCACGTAGAACTCAATTATCTTAGCCACTTCGAGTCGGACCAATAATCTCCAATTATGGCTTCCTTAGGTTCAAAATCAGTGCTAATGTTCACTTTCATTGTCTTCATAGGTTCATGGTAGGAACACACCTTCTCATCTGCATTATCTAAGACCTCACGCGTACCCTCCGAATTATCTATGTCCAACCTGTTCCACCTCTTCATCATCCACCATATAGACCATATTTCCTTTCTCCTTCTGCTGGGAAAGCACGCGTAAGCAATTATGCATCTGTCTTATCTACGTCGTCCAAGACACGCTTCTAGGTCCGACTCACCAAATAAGCTGTTGAATGAGTTATTCCACCTTTGCACTATCTCCCATAGTCAATCACTTCATAACCTGTAATGCCTCTTTCACCGGAGGTTTAGTGGAGAAGTAGTCAAAAGTCTAGATCATCCTTGCAGTCAGGTCTTGCCAATTTCTAGTCTCCCTATGCAGCTCTACAGAAACATACTAAGCACGCGCGTAGCCTTGTAAGGTGAAATAAAGTTTGTGCACCCACAATGAAGGTGGTAAAGCTTCCCATCCCTCTCTGTCCGAGTCTCTCACATTCTTTGAAAGTGGTGCTTTGAACATGATTATTACCATGATATTCACATATTTGAGTAGGTGCATTACTCCTAAAAAACTGGGTGATAGAGAAATTCTAACTTCTCTCCATTCTATGAGATTATCCCTATGAACTATCCACCAACGCGTTGTTGTCCCACGTAGGGTATACACTAACATATTCCTTCTGTTCACTTGATCCTTCCATTGTACTTCCATGGATTGTAGGAATACCTCAGGGTTTCCTTCACCAAAGGTACCATGGTGCGGTTGTTGCCTAACCTCTTAACACAACGCGACCTACTTACCCATCGCAATTGCTCTTCTTACTTCACACACAACCATCTCGTAAGTACCATGTGCCCAATTGTCACATGTAATACTTGTAGTATCACTGATGGATTGTGCATCATCCCACCAGAGGATTCCTTCTTTAGATGGCTCAAGCGCTTAGGATCTTCAATGGTGCGCACATAAATTATGTTCAGTCTTCCTCACTTAAGGGCTCAACATAAAGTGAAAATTTCCCATCTATCAAAGGGGTAGTAACCCATTCTTCCTTGTTCTTGGCCGATATATCCCTTATTGAATCAGTAGATCAACATTATTTGTATAGCTAAGGGCACCCAAGTAGAGTTGGGAAATTGTGCCTTTCTACAAGAGCTAATACCTCAAAGTCCCCAGTGAACTTGGCCCCTGTATAGTAATAGATGCATCCTTCATACCCCATAAAGGCGTGGCCTTAGTCTCGATTTTCCATGTACAATACATTGGAAGATGGCTACAATGGAGGTTTACCCATCTGAACCCATGCATCTAAGGTAAGTACATTCACTTCCACACTGTGTCAATCAAAATATTGCTCAAAAGTTATCCATCTACAACAACATTCGAGTGATCTCCTTGTCATAATCCAAGTTATGGGGAGGGAGATTGACATGCAAAATTTGTCGTCTGTCTCAATACCAACGTGCAAAGTGTTTCCTTTCAACCAACTTCTTAAGAATAACGGAATAATGTTCTCGTGACACATCATCTTGCAGAGACTTCCTTCAGATCACCAACATCCAACCGAAAGTTTGAACCGCCTTCTTCATTCCAACTTCCGTGATTGCTCTTTAAACACCGTATCTCACCCTCGTAGATTTATGAGTACCTCCATGGTTTCCTGATAAACCTCCTTCTGATGTGTAGGGTCTGGATATTTTACATGTAAAACCTCCTCCTTAGTGATGGTAGGCTTCTGATGTTTCTCTGGTGCGTGCAGCCTCAATGCATGTAGTAATCTTCACAGGTACTACCTCAGGATCCGGTGCTAACTTCGACATCCATTGGTTTTCCACGGCGCGTTGTATCCTAACCATCCCTGCACCCTTGTTCTCTTGTTTGTGCTTCTTTCTCAGGTGTTCATATAAGTTTGGGCACTCTTCATAGTTATGATTCTTTTTGCAAAAAGAACAAGTAATGTTCGAGGACATTCACGCCTATAATGGTTAGGGGATCCACACATATAACATGTTCCATGAGGGAACTCACTTCGTCCACCGTCGCGGCCTTGGCCTCTCTGAATCCACCATGATATCCTCGACCTCTACCATGGCCTCCCTCAAAGTGCCCTTCATTTTTATCATAGCACCCTTGAGTGTGATCATGATCATGTCACTCACCTTTATCCTTAGAGTTATTCGAAACCCTTGTTTATCGTACACCAATATCAATGACATCATGGATTTGATCAATCAACCTACAATCTTCTGTATTATGAGTCATGGACCGATAAATTTTACAATAACAAGACACGTTCCTTCTTACCGCGTTATAATAATGGAAAATGACTTACATCATGGTCCAAATGACATATCTCATATTCCAGTAACAAGGAACACTGATCTACGAGGACAACTATCCTTAATATGCCCCTCTACTTCACAATTTGTGAACCAAATCCCACTACGTGTCTCATGTGTTGTATTGGCTGATAGTTTCTCCAATTGCTTTGTCATTACTGCAATACGAGATTCCAGGAATGGGCTCACTCTAGTGTCTATGCTCCCAACTACCTCAAAGAAGCGAGTTGCTTTCAAGTGCCTCGTGCGGAGTCTCGTATAAGTCTTATGTGAGACCGCCTTCCTAAAAGGCGTAATCGGCCTTCACAAACCACCGTGCATGCTGACTTGCATGGATATCATATGATAATTTAGATAAGAGTGTTTTGAAATGAGCATCATATCCCGAACACTCTCAACAATGCCCTGTTTGATGTCCTTAAGTGCGCTTATAATTTTGCATTCGAACTCAGGTATATGAAATTCCTTAATGAAAGCATCCTGTAATGTTGTATAATCCACACAAGTTTGATTATGGTCAAACTTTTTGTACCAACTATGCGCGCGTCCTTGCACCGTTTCATCTTATTTTCTTAGCATCGGTCAAACCCTAACTAACTTTTACAAGTAACTCAAAATGCCCATACATAGTAAAAAGACATAATACATCCTCTATATCATTCATTTGACTCAAACTTAGCTCTAGGACTTATTGACAACATGTTTAAACACCTACACACACTTCAAACAATCAAAACCTCCTTTCCCATCACTTAACAAGCCAAATTCCACATTTGCATAATTAGAAATTTGAATTTGAAAATGGAGGGAAAACACAAAATTTGAAGTTTTGAACAACTTGACTCAACGTGACACTTTGAATTGCGCAACTTAGACCCTTTCTCACAAGTTTATGACTTCTATCCATCTTCCTTGACTCCATAAACATGACAAGAAGGAAATTTGACATTTTGAAGCTTCTTTCTTTGATGCTCTTGCATCGGGGAGTGCTCCTTGCATGATGAGTCGGGTCCCTCCTGCCCCTTTGCTGCCGCCACCTCGACCATCTCCGCCACACTGACCGCCACCGCAAGGATCGGAAGCCGTTCTCGCAGCCATTGCTCCGCCTCTCCCCCGGGCCGCCCTTTAGCTCTGTCCTCGTCAGGGCCGGGTTGGAGTCCTCCTCCGTGGGGAAGGCAGGGCAAGTTCTCCACGATGGGCCTCTCCTCTACGTGGAGTTCATGCGTTTGCTAGCTCTCTGCCCCTTGGTTGGGGAATTATGCTGCCTCTACAGATGCAAATGCTTGATCATGATGGCTGACAGGTCGATCCTCCTTCGGCTGACTCGTCGAATGGAGCTTACATCCCTCCTCAGGATGATCCTCCTCCTCCCGGAGCGACAACATGTGCTTAGTGTTCTCTAGTTTTATGTAATTCTCATATCTACCCTCGCGATGTTTTTGTTTGTCCTTTGAGCATTTTGTAGTATCCTTGTGACTTTTTGTGGGACCGTGAGTTGCGGGGTCGCCCCTTCTCTTGTAACTCTCTCATATATTATTTAATATAATGGAGAGTTCCAATAGTAAAATTATCTTCATTCTTGCTAGGGATGTCATTATATAGTGTAATTAGTAATAATTACGGTTGAGGCGCTTCCTTTTCGTTTTTTCTGGTCGCAAGAGCAAGAGGAGCAACATCATCGTGGTGGTGGGAAAAACGAAGGTCTAGTGATCGTGCAATGGCGAAGGCGAAGGGGGCATTGGAGCATGACTGCGCCTCCTCCACTTCCCCTGCGGCGGCGGAGGACACGAACACGAACAAGGAGAAGGAGAAGGAGAAGGAGAAGGAGAGGGAGGCTAGTTCGAGTTGGAGTCAGCCCAGCGGCAGCAAGAGTCACGGTCTTCGCATCTACAATTCTCTCGCCAGAGCAAAGGTTCCTTTTCACAACAAAGATGATGTCTCCGGCATGGGTGGGTAAAATTCAATTCATTCACACTTCAGTTTCTATTTAGGAATGCCCACACTGCTGATGCTAGTAGTATTCGTGTGACAGTTACCTGGTACATTTGCGGTCCAACTGTTTATGATTCCTCCCATGTTGGCCACGCCAGAAATTATGTAACTTTCGATATTCTCCGCCGGATTCTGGAGGTAATTTGGTCATTGCGTTATATCATTTTTAAGGAATCAGTCATGGCATTGGCAGCGCACTCTGCATAAGGTGTTGTGTGATGTCAGGGTTTCTTCAACTACCGTGTGCAATATGTTATGAACGTGACTGATGTGGACGATAAGATCATAAGTAAGGCCCGTCGGAACTACTTACTGGACCAATACTTATCAACTACATCTCAACTCAATACGGTGCCTTGCTTTCCCTTCACCACCATATCTTTTAGGGTTTCAGATGAAATAAGCCTGCCTTAACACAGCATATATTTATTTCTATTGACAATATATCTTACAGTGTGTGAAGTTAAATGATTTGTTTTATTTCCTTTGTTTCCTTTTCCGGTTTTTCTTTCCTTCCAAGAAACGCCAAAGTTATTCCTGATTCTCTCATTCCACAGGTTCTTGAACATTTGGATATCGCATTTGAAGAAGAATATTCCAAGCAAGAAACCAAGGTATTGCTTATACCTTAGCATGATTTCATGGATTACACTAAAAATTCTTATTCTATTGGTAGTTAGGTAACAATTCAGCCACTTTTCATATCAGGATTACTTGCTTCCTTGTTTGAACTCATCTAAGTCCTATTGCACCTCTGTATTGTACTATTTTTTTGGATTGAGGGTAAATTGAGGGTGTTTGAAAGGACCCACATCCTTGTACGCTTGAGGATTTTTGAGAGGATCCACAACCTGGTTACAATGAAGGGGACCACTATTAGGAACCCAATTGAAGCAACCATGAAACCGAAGTGAAGATGCAGCGACCGTCGACAACGACCGCAGCGAGTGGGACAACTATTAGAACAGCCACCAGCGTTGGCAGCGAGAGGAGCAGCCACAAGTGTCAGCAGCGAGAGGAGCAGCCATGACTGTAGGCGAGAGGAGCAGCAACAGTGAGCGGAGCAGCCACCAGCGTCAGCAGCGAGAGGAGAAGGAGCCACCAGCGTCGACAACGAGAGGAGCAGCCACCAGCGTCAGCAGTGAGGAGTAATCACCAGTGTCAGCACGAGCAGAGATGCCGCCTCTAGCGGTGAAACCACCTCCGAGGAGGATCGTGCCTCGGGGGGATTTGAAACCTGGGGGCAAGCACACAACCATGTGACTTGACCGCACCACTCCCACCCCATCGACCCTCTCGTATTGTACTATTAGCATTTAACAAGACACCGATTATTCGTGCAGATAAGTATTTCCACCCAAGATTGTGTACGACTTCTTTGCACCTTACTCGATTGAATATATCTAAGCGAGATATTTGGCAAATTGATGATGATGGTCATACTCTTCTTGTGCATGACGATAAAGCATAATGATTTTCCTAGATAATTGGCAATTTGGCAAAGATGACGGTGGGATGCCTTATAGTGGGATCATCAAATGTAGAATCACATCTTCATGATTGGAGTCTATTGATAGAGCAATGCCCGTCTTTCAAAGGACGATCCTAAATTTTTTTCTCTTGCGAGGGATTGTATTGCAAGCAAATTCCACATGGAATGAAGCGTTTATAGAATACGGAGATGTTCTTTTCTTTTGTGTGATATTTCTAAATCAGTAAGTCAATGCAGCATTGTCCTTTTCCACCATCTTTTCCAAATGTTAACATCATCAGCACATTTTGAAGAGAATTCAAGTGAAGAGCAAGTGCTCATGAACCCTAACTTGACAATTGTTGTCTTTTTGGCATTTTGTATCATTTCTGATCCTCATCCATAGGTAGAGCTTCAAAAACAATCGGATTGCTTTGCAGTTTGCATCCTTTTATGTTAGTATGCAGTTCATAGAAAACCATAGTAAAGTTTTAAGGCTGTGGACATGATGCTTATACATTCCATTCAAAGAGGATAATTTAGGTAATATAAGTCTTGACCACATTTTAGGAAATATAAAGAGCTCTAGTATCAGGTATGTATGGGATATTCCTCTCTTTGATTTGAAATACTATTAAAGTTTCATATGGGGAAGTATTTCAGTTATAGAAAGAAGTGACATATGGCAAAGTATTTCAGAGATAAAGGGCATGCTTCTCAGTTCTGTATTCCATTCAAAGAGGATAATTAGCATGGATGGTAATTTCTTATACCAATTTATCATAGAAGTTTTGGTCACATTTTAGACAATATACAGAGCAACTATGTATAGGGTAAGCCTCTCTTTGATTCAAAACACTTTTAAAGTTCCATATGGGGAAGTATTTTAGAGATGGGAAGAAGCTACCAATAACTTTAGAAAATAGGAGGACAATAATAAGGGGCACCTGATTTTGTGACGTCTCCTCATCTTATATACTTAGCCTAAGAGAGATTCCTTCTTAGGAAAGCAGGCTGTTGAAGCCCATCGATATGATTTTCATTGAAACCTATGTCTAGAAAAAACAAGAGAATAGAAAGGGGAAGATGGATGTTAGATTTTAGGTTAAAGACATTTTTATTATAAATATTTTAAAACCTAAATTTGTTATAATGCTCACCTATAAAATATTTAGATCCCTATAACATTGCATGTTGTGAATGCGAAGTCCTTAACAATATTTAAGAACTCTATGAGAGTGAGAAGGTGGCTATAACTTGATTTTGGACTTATTATGAAAATTCTCTTAGGAAGAAAAGAAAGCATGGTTATAAATTTTGATTATTGTGGGAAGAATTTATAGATTTACATGAAAGCATATTTGTAAGGAAAAATTATAGATAGAAAAAAGAAGCTCTTTATATGTTAATTTCCAATGCATAGGACATGAGGATAGATAAGTTCCGCTATTTCCATTTCCTTGCTCCAGAAAAGCTGGTTTAACATACTATCTTGATATACTTTTAAGGTTAGAAATAACAGATTAATGTGCAAGTTAACGCAATGCATTGTAAGGCTGTTGGTTCAAAGACGGACTAGCCAGGTTTGGGGTACTTGTCCTTGTTTGTGGTTGTTTTAACTATACATTGCAGATTGTGGATATAAAAGATAAACCTCAAATGATAGCTAAATATACAGGCATGCATCATACTAAACATTGATTATGATTGTTTGCTCATGACTTGTAATCCACAAAGGCACATGTTTATACACTTTTGGTAAGTGCTTGTTCTACATGGATAAAAATCAGTAACCCAAAAAGCTTTTGATAAATGCCTTGGTAGTTTAAATGAAATGATTGTCTCAACTACATGAAAATGGAGTTATAGCTTTTACAGGGATTGAGCTAGGGTGTGGATTGTTATGAACATATTTTGTAGGTATTATGATTCTATACGAGTGGTGCTTCTGCAGTGAATCAAATTATGTGATGATATTTCAGGATTCAGCTGTGTAGTTTTAAGCCAATATACATTGACCCTTATTTCATGTGTAGTGTTCACAAGACAATGAATGGTCCACATCTAAGTACCCTATATGTTTTGGATACGGGTATGGATACAAAGAATCTGATATGCGGATACAACTTTTCTTTTCCCGAATACAGCTTTGGATATGACGGTACACAAACTAGACAAAGAATAAATAATTTCTAGCCTAATAAATAGGAATTAATCGCATAGTATGCATATAAAAAACAAAATAACCACAAAACACTATTGATAGTTTGTATAATGCCAAATGACAAGTCATAAATGTCATGATAAATAGAAAATTTAAATATTATATCAAAATTAGTATTTAATATTCCATATTCATCCCTGTCATTAAAGGCATTGACATCAACATCACGACGTGATTCATTAGAACCACTTGTACTCCGAGCATTCTCGCTACCACTCCCACTTGGGTCATGTGATGCCAAAGAAGTGAATGGAAGCATCCAAGGCACATTCTTTGCAAGTCTACATCCTAGTGCTTCCTCATCCCTTCCTTGTACTCCGGCTGCTTGTGTGATAGAAGGCACAAGTAAGAATGTATATATGCCAAATCCTCGGCTTTTTTGCTGCTATCCTGCTGCGCTTTTGTGAGAGGATGAAGCTGTATGTATACAACGAGACGAATGAGAGGTAAGTGTTTTTGCTTTGGTGTTTTGTGTTGTTTTATGATGTATTAACTTTTAGGGTTTGTAGAGTGTTGTTTAAATTTTTTTGTCACTTTATATTTTAATATTGTTTTTAGAAAAAAGTTAATAAGTCTGTTTTTGGGCCCGAGTAATGCCCCAGATCTGCCTTGGGTGGTCTGTGTACATGCGATACCTATATCCTTTCTTGTCTTCCTTGTTTTTGCCGTATCGCATATCATGTCCACATGGAACTCATTGCATCTAGGTGATGCTCACATGATATAAGAGATAATCCTCAAATGATAACTAAATATATAGGCATGGATCATATTCAACCTTGATTATATACTACATGATTGTTTGCTTATGATATGTAATCCATAAATGCATGTTTATACACTTTTGGTGAGTGCTTGTTCTATATGTGAAAAAAATTAGTACCCCAAAAGGCCAAAAGCATTGACACATCACTTGGCCGTGTAGATGAAAAGATTGTTTCAACTACATGAAAATGAAGTTATAGCTTTGTAGGGCTTGTGTAGGGTGTGCATTGTTATAAACATTATGTTTGTAACTATTATGATTGTATACATGTAGTGTTTCCACATTGGATCAAATTATGTGATGATTTTTCATGATTCAGCTGTGTAGTTTCAAGCCAATCTACATTGACCCATATGGCATGAGTAGTTGTTCACAAGAACCCATCTCACACGAGCATGAATGGGCCACATGGAACTCAATCAGTGGCAGCAGGAACCCATCTTTCATGAGCATGAATGGTCCACGTGGAACTTAATTGTGGCTCACAAGAACCGATCCCTCACGAGCATGAATGGTCCACATGGAACTTAATTGTGGTTCACAAGAACCGATCCCTCACGAGCATGAATGACCCTCGTGGAACTCAATTGTGGTTCACAAGAACCCATCTCTTATGAGCATGAATGGTCCATGTGGAACTCATTTGTGGTTCACAAGAATTGATCTCTCACGAGCATGAATGGTCCACGTGGAACTCAATTATGGTTCACATGAACCCATCTCTCATGAGCATGAATGGTCCACATGGAACTCAATTGTGGTTCACAAGAACCCATCTCTCACGAGCATGAATGCTCCACGTGTAACTCAATTTCATATATGTGACGCTCACGGGGTGAAGCACCGTGACTTCCTTAAAAGTCACCCATCCTAATATTGTTTCGGCTCAAGTGAGCTTAACCATGGAGTTCCCCACAATTCACCTTGTTAAGCTTGCTACACCATTTGCAAAACCTTCCACAAGTGTTTTGCCTTCTGAACTATTCATTCTGGAGCTCCCTAGCTCATTCATTGTATGCAAGTGGTGTTTCCACATTGGATCAAATTATGTGATGATTTTTCAGGATTCAGTTACATAGTTTCAAGCCAATGTACATTACACCATATTTTATGAATAGTGGTTCACAAGAACCCATCTCTCACAAGCATGAATGGTCCACTTGGCACTCATTGCATCCAGGTGATGCTCACTAGGGTGAAACAGCAGTACTTCCCGGCAGTTTGCCCATCCCATTATTACTTTGGCTGACGTGCGCTTAGCCATGGAGTTTACCCACAATCCAGCCAGTTAAGTTTTCTACCCCATTTGTGCAAAACTTTCAGCAAGTGTCGTGCCTTATGAACCATATATTCTGCAGTGGATCAAATTCTGTGACAATTTCTTGGTATTCCGCTGCATAGTTTCAAGGCAATCTACATGGACTCATATTTCATGAATATAAGTTCACAATTGATATTTAAAATTATGCATTTCAGTGAGTGGAGCCCATTAGGATTTTTTTAATAAGCATATCTTGTGGGTTTATTGGAACCAGTAGTAGGGGTCCACTAGAAACTTTTGTTTTAATTTGTTTTGGCTGGTCCACGGGGACCAGTCTCGTGGGTCCAGTTGTATTTTGGTTCATCAGGTGTAATTTTTAATAAGAAAACTGATCCCTCATGCAAATAAAATGAAGCCGCTGTTGGAAATTACCTAAAATTTGGCTGTAGGTGTCAGAAACTGACATGTTTTTGGAGAAAATAAGTTCTTGTGCATGACCATGAAGACTGCGTTAGGCCAAGATGGTGCCTATACTGCACTAGATCCGGTCTGAGCCGGCATCAACACTCTTTTAGACAAATAAATATCTCAGATCTGTACTTACTACTGATTTCTTCTATTTACAGTAATATTACAGCCACAGTTGTAAATTTTCTTTTCAGGAGTATCAGATTGTAGTTTCTAGCTGTTTCAGATGTGACATAGAACAGAGACTTTAGGCTTTACACTGGATCTGACTTTATAGCATTGCAATTGTAGGTTTCTAGAGTCTTTCTGTCAGTTTCAGATTTACAAGGTTTAGAACATCTACAGCAAGTTTAAAGTTGGGCTCATAACAGTGGTATTAGAGACACTTTTTTGGTCTTGTGGGGAAATTCCTAGCAATGGCTGTTTTTTTCAATGAAGTTGAGTGTCTATTAGTCCTCATTGATCAATATTCAGGCTTACGGGAAATATATAATACACTCGAAAAGATCTCTTTTTGCGAACATGTCGAGCTTTAGGAAAAGATTAAAAGAAGTGATTTTTGAAAGAGGCCAGGAGCAAGGATAGAAATAGTTCCTGTTCAATGCATGAAGTCGTTGCCGAAGACCCCAATTGTCATGATTCTCTTATAATTATGAATATAAGGCTAACAATGATGTTGCTGGAAGCTTGCCTAGTCATTGTAGTTATCATCCTTTTACAATTGTTGTTGTTGAAGAACTTGAAGTGGTTGGCATCCATCAAGAGGAATCAACACTCATGGCACATTGTGATTCAAAAAGACCGTGACCAGCAAGAAGTTCCAAATGTTTCTCTTGATGCCATTTTAGGGACTGATGTGATTATGGGGATGCAATGGTGTGAGACCATTACTGAAATTTCAATGTGCTATAGTGATTTTTACATGAATGTAATGTCCCCTTTTCAAAATTAATTAATTCCGGATACCTGAAGCCTATTTTTATTATTTTCCATAGGCTAAGGGGAAATTAAAAGAGGAAAATAAATTAATTTAAGTGGTCCAAGGATATTTTTATATTTTAATTGGAAAAGGACCCCTAAATTATATTTTAATCCAAAAACATTAATAGAATAAAATAATAATAGAAGGTTGACTTCTATAATGGGGCACTCGAAGTTAGAATTAATAAATAAATAAATAAAGAGGGCTGCATGAATACCAAAATCCTAATTTTAGGATAGGTGGATAAAGTATTTTTAAATGTGTTTAATCCTATTCTTAGTATGGGGCGCCAACATGGAGGGGGATTTATTATTTTTACTTGTTCAAAGATCATGCGTGTAAGCCTAAAAGGGGGTGCCCACTTTAGAGAGTGTTTGGAGGTTATAAAGGTAGATTGGGGTTCATTGTAAAAATATCTTTGAAATTTACGAGTTATTTTCTTTGTTTGCAAGTAGCTTCTGCTTCTGCAACAGCAATAGAGGTTGAAATCCCTCATTTGCATACGGATTTGAGGACGGAATCCCTCACTTCTTAGCTAGGCAATTCCATTTAGGGGTTGTAGTGGTCATTCAGGGTGCAAGTGTTCCGCCAGTTCAGCTCCAAACAATTGTATTCAAACATTGGTATTTTTATTGTAGTTGGTTGGAAATAATAAAATAAAAAGCGGATTTTTACGCATTATGGTTCGCTGTTTTTATTCATAAAAATCAGATTATCGCTGTTGTTATAAACATTAATTTTATCAATAGTGTTGCTCTAGGATTTAACAGAAATATCCAAATTTGCTAGAAGTTTTTTTTTCAAGGATATTACAGTGGTATCAGAGTGAATTTCCTCCTAACTTGTGGAAGGGAAATTTAAAAAAAAATAGAGGAAAAGAAAAAAATTGCAGCTTTGAACTTCATGCAAGTTAGTGACAAAGAAGTCGGTACCAACAAAGGGAGAAGAAGAAAGCTACAAAACAACCAAGTCATTGAAAACTCGAAAGATGCATGTTTTGACATGCTTGTTCAGGGATAGGACATGTTAGCTGATATGATGGGTCAGTTGATCCAAGCTATGCAGGGCATGAATGTGCAAAGGACTCCAAACAATGAGGGAAGTTCTTTAAGGGTGAACAATAACCAACTCACTCAGAGGATGGTCATTGGTTCTATTGTTAGGCCCTTCTAGCCAAACTTCCTACGTAGAAAGGAAGCAATTCGGGAGGCAGAAATTCAACCTACCATAGTAGATGATATTGCTACTAGCTATGAGTACATGGTGCTTCCCGGTGAGATTAGATATGCCATATCCCTCACCAATTTTATTAATCTGCAAGAAGGTTTTGGGGTGGAGTTCCAAGAAGACCATGTTGAGGGGCATAAAATGAAAAAAGGCTTTACCGGTTGCTAATGTTGATTTTCAATTTGCTGGAATTTTCAAGAACAACCTATGGGAAACAAATTGACTGTGTTCACGACTTCAGCAAAAATCATGAAGATGTTTTATTGACTTCTAATGTTTGCATGCGTCAACAAGATTCACTTGTTGAATGTGAAGAGTTCAAGGTGAAGAAGAATCTGATCTTAACCCAAAAGTTCCGAGTCACAAGGTTGGGGATGTTGAAGATATCTCAACCAAGCTTCATTCAACAAAGGAAGGTGAACAAGTTGAGGACAGCCAAAGGTATGAAAGTGTTGTGGATTTGTTGCTTCCTACTAAGTCATTACATATGTGTGGTCATCATGGACAACCCAATGGAAATGGTTATAGAGTGAAGAACACGTTGAGTGCCAAAGGGTACATAGATCCGTTCATACAAGTTTTAAATTGTGTGAACATGAGAGTTTGGGATCCGGTATTTGCAGAAGAGACTTGCAATTGCTTGAGGGCAAGCAATTCTGGGAAGGGCGGACTGTAATGTCCCCTTTTCAAAATTAATTAATTCTGGATACCAAGCCTATTTTTATTATTTTCCATAGGCTAAGGGGAAATTAAAAGAGGAAAATAAATTAATTTAAGTGGTCCAAGGATATTTTTATATTTTAATTGGAAAAGGACACTTAAATTATATTTTAATCCAAAAAGCATTAATAGAATAAAATAATAATAGAAGGTTGACTTCTATTATTGGGCACTTGAGTTAGAATTAATAAATAAATAAATAAAGAGGGCTGCATGAATACCAAAATCCTAATTTTAGGATAGGAGGTGGATAAAGTATTTTTAAATGTGTTTAATCCTATTCTTAGGATGGGGCGCCAACATGGAGGAGGAATTTATTATTTTTAATTGTTCAAAGATCATGCATGTAAGTCTAAAAGGGGGATGCCCACTTTGGAGAGTGTTTGGAAGTTATAAAGGCAAATTTGGGGTTCATTGTAAAACATCTTGGAAATTTATGAGTTATTTTCTTTGTTTGCAAGTAGCTTCTGCTTTTGCAACAACAATAGAGGACGAAATCTCTCATTTGCATATGGATTTGAGGATGGAATCCCTCACTTCTCAGCTGGGCAATTCCATTCGGGGTCAGTGCGGTGGTCATTCAGGTGCAAGTGTTCCACCATTCAGCTCCGACAATTGTATTCGGACATTGTTATTTTTATCGCAACTAGTTGAAATAATTAAATAAAAGACTAATATTTATGCCTTATGGTTCATTGTTCAAAAATCATGCATGTAAGTCTAAAAGGGGGCGCCCACTTTGGAGAGTGTTTGGAAGTTATAAAGGTAGATTTGGGGTTCATTGTAAAAACATCTTGGAAATTTATGAGTTATTTTCTTTGTCTGCAAGTAGCTTCTGCTTCTGCAACAACAATAGAGGACGAAATCCCTCATTTGCATACGGATTTGAGGACAAAATCCCTCACTTCTCAGCTGGGCAATTCCATTTAGGGGTTGCAGTGGTCATTCAGGGTGCAATTGTTCCGCCAGTTTAGCTCTAGACAATTGTATTCAGACACTGGTATTTTTATTGTAGCTGGTTGGAAATAATTAAATAAAAGACTGATTTTTACGCATTATGGTTCGCTGTTTTTATTTATAAAAATCAGATTATCGCTGTTATAAAAGTTAATTTTATCAATACTGCTGCCCTAGGATTTAACAGAAATATCCAGATTTGCTAGAAGTATTTTTTTCAAGGATATTACAATGAAATCCGAGAAAAACCAAGAAATGATAACAGTTACAGGCCTATATTCATGTGCAGGCAGTTGATTTTAGCACAAAAGTTGCACAAGCAGCTTGGTACATGAGAGTTGGGTTCTATGTTTGATTATAATTCTGTCAAGGGATTCATCAAGGTTAGAGTACAACATACGAGAAGACAAAATGCAGTGTTATATATGATAAATGAGTTTGCATGTGTATAGAGCATAGTTACCCTAAGTCACAAGGTTTGAGTTTGAGGATAAAGTTCGGTGCAAGTTTGCCAATGAAGTTCAGGAAAAACTCGCCATTAAGTTGGATTAATAATGTTTAAAATTAAAATATTAAAGAAAATACATTAAAAATAAAAGTTAATATAAAATATAAACTATAAATATAGAAACTAGACCAAAAATAAATTCAAAAATTAGAAAAATATATATAAAAATTAAAATAAAACTGAAAATAACCTAAATTTTTATAACCTAAACAAACTTTATATTTCTGTATCAATTGTGCCTACAATTACACCGTCACGGTAATGAGAGTGTGGTCGAGCTTTTTCTCTTAGTTGCAGAAATTGCGGGAGTGTGTGGTGCGAGTTCATTAATGGAGATTGCTGTCACAGCCAAGCAGACACCTGTTTTTTTGATAGCTTCTGCCTTCCTGCTGCCCCTGCCACTCATAGCAATCAACCAGTTTTGCACAGAGAAAGTACACCAAATAATGATATTATAGATTCAAATCAATCGGGATTCATACATACTTGAACAAGCTGCAAATATATAGGGAGATAGTTTCCTATTAAGTAGGAAACAACTCAACCACAAATCTATATATATGTGAGTTGTTATAACTCCCAAACAACTCACGTATATAATATAATAACCTGATATTATGAGTTTGTTTATTACAACTCATAATATATTACATAATATTATTCATCCAAATATATGAATAATGTGAGCACTATATAAGTATTCCTAACATTCCCCCCCTTAGTGCGAACATGGGAGAAAAACAATTGCACTTCCTTCTGCAGCGTGCCGCCATGCGTGCTCATGATCTGGATGGTTTTACAGGATAGCCAACAACCTCAACATGGATGGTTTTACAGGACAACCAACAACCTCAACAGGGATGGTTTTACAGGACAACCAACAACCTCAACAGGGATGGTTTTACAGGACAACCAACAACCTCAATATCATGATGCTGCTTTTCCTTGTGCTTTCATCTGTCCACTATGCTTTTACATCAGGGAATTATGTAGGAAACACTGATCACTGATAACAAAAATGAAAAGAGAAAATGGAACATTGAGACCATGTTCCCCCCCTCAATGTGAACATTTCACTTATTCAAACCAAAACAGGAACACTGAAAAGAATCATGCTGCACACAACTGAAATCAACTGCAACTCTGAAAAGAAAGCAAACTCACACACACACTATCACCATAGCTTTGTGCGGCCCCGTCATTGGTGACTGACGAGAGGTCGCTGAATGACCTCCAGCCTCCTGTGCCTCCGTCCTCCAGTTCCATGCTGCTAGTTCAGCGGGATGTGATCATGAAGCTCAAAATACCTTCAATAATTTGGACGTCGCGTACAAGCGAAAATGCGTCCAAAATTGAAATGCGAGACAATTTTTTATTTTATTTTTTGAACTTTGGAAGATGACACTTTTTACAATAGATTGACCCACAATGAACTTTTGATGACTAAACAAAAATCGACTCTTGACTTGACCGCAACTAACCTCAATATTTTGACTCCTTGATTTTTTGAAAATGGAGACAAAAATGACTATTTTACCATGTATACATATCATGACACTTTACGACAAACACACTAATGGTGCTATATTATACAAGACTCTTTTACATTGACAACTAACTTTCAAAACAATACACACAAAAATATGGGACTTTCTTGTAGACCATAGACAACATACGGTGACTCTAAAATTGACTCAAAATAGAAATGAAAAACTTATAGGAAAATGACTACCCAAATTCTACAATAATAACCAACCAACTAGACATAACCTAAACAATATAATTTAAGACTAAAATACCTATTACGGTTAATACTTGAATACATTGTATTTTCTGCCAAACACTTTGAGGTTATTGTTTACAGAACGGCAGAGCCTGTAGGAAATTCGATCCAAGAGTTATTTGTAGATCTGAACGAATCGCTTATAGCTGGGCAGTTGAGTTGAGATTCAATGACCACGTGGTTACGCATGCAACAAAGTTTCAATAATGAAGAATTGACTGAATGGATACTCAGCTGGGGACGAATTTTGATCTAAATAGACAATTATCAAATTGTTTTTATTATCAATACCTTTTAACAGTCCATTGTTGCGCCATACCTTCAACAATAATATGCTCCGTAAGGTAAAATCTGCCCAGCACCAGGAAGATGCATGCAAATCAGAGACCAATGAAACATGTGTGGCACTTGAATCACGCATAGAATGATCTATTTCAGACAAATCAGGAAATGCACTATTATATAGCAGGCTGCACTTATTGGATTTCACGTTTGGCGAAGACATCCACAGCTTTGGAGGACGTGGAGCATTGTTGAACGCATGCAAATGTATGCCCCAGATCTTCTGGATTCTTCACTGAAGTAGCTTGGACGCATGCAACTGGATACAAAACCACCAATATATCCCATGCATTACGAAGATTCCATTTCAAAGGATATGTAACTGCGTGAAATGGAGAATGCACACTGTAAGGATCACGTGTCAATGTACTGCTTATGATGCTTTTGTAGACTCAAAATATCCACGTGTTAGCAGGCTGTGCATAGAAGAAGAATGGAGAAAATTTTATCTCTAGCAAGCGAAGATTCAGAGGAGGATGCAATGATGAACATATGTTGCAGAGATCAACAGGCAGCACTAAAAGAGTCTTCAACTTGAATCTTGTGAATGGATACTGAATTTTTAATGATACAAGCTCCCACAGACTCTCATAGAGAATATGCTTCCTCAAGGATCTGCCATGCTCTGATACCAAATCATAGCAATCAACCAGTTTTGCACAGAGAAAGTACACCAAATAATGATATTATAGATTCAAATCAATCGGGATTCATACATACTGAACAAGCTGCAAATATATAGGGAGATAGTTTCCTATTAAGTAGGAAACAACTCAACCACAAATCTATATATATGTGAGTTGTTATAACTCCCAAACAACTCACGTATATAATATAATAACCTGATATTATGAGTTTGTTTATTACAACTCATAATATATTACATAATATTATTCATCCAAATATATGAATAATGTGAGCACTATATAAGTATTCCTAACAGCCACTGTTTGGCGTTGATTCCTGCACAGGTACAAATGCACATCACCTCTGTGACTCTGCTCATGCTTGATACCTAGGGCATGCTCCCTCATAGGGTAACCCTGCTGCACAGAAAATATACACCTCTGCACATCTTCAACTTGATTGATTGCTGTGATTTTTCACTGCATTTGGTTGGCTGAACCGTCTCGAATTTTTTCACAGCATAAAAAAGGGGTGCATTTTGAACTTCATGAATAAAAATGCCGAACTTTGTGACAATCTAGCCAGATCTGCACCCAATCCGTCTGGATCTGGATTTTTGACCTTCCCAAAAAGTTTGTTCCAAATGTTTTTTCTAGGTTTTTGAAAAAAAGACACCCTGCAAACTTGTGTTATTTAATAGTAAATTTCTTAACATATTATATTACGTATTAATTTTTTTGCTTTGTATTTGTCAATTTTGATTATTATTAAATTATGCTCATGTATATTTTGGACTGCATTAATCCAAACTTTTTCAAGAATTCGGATTTTTGGATTTTTCTCCCTCCCAAACAGATCTAGATTTCCGGATTTGGTAACTTATGGTTTAGAGAGTTACCTCACATGCTTTCACAAGAGAGGGGCAAATGAATCTTTCTAATTGCTTTGAGGGCAACACAATTCAAGGAGGCGGGGACTGTTATGATCCTTTTTCATAATTATTATTATATTTAAAATTGTAGATTTCACTCACTGGAGCACATTAGGAAATTTTTATGTATATCATGTGGGTCCGTTGGGACCAATTTTGTGGGTTCTTTTGGGATCCTGGGACCAGTTATATGTGTCCACTAGAAAGTGTTTTTTTAATGGTCTGTGGGGCCTGGTCTTGTGGATCCATTTGGGCTTTTGGTTCATTAGGTGTCCAGAAAACTAATTATCACGAATGCAAACAAAAAAGAAGCCAGTTGAGGAAATCATTTAAAAATTTACTGTCAGTGTTAGAGCACATGTTTCTGGAAGAAAGAAGCTCTTTTGCACAAGTCTGAAGACTGTGTTTGGCCAAGGCAGCAATTAGAATGATTTGGCATGAGTCAACATCAGAGTTGCATGGATATGGATACAGATATGGTATCGGATGTGGATACGACTAGTTTTTAATGCCCCTTGATATGGATATGGTTGGATACAGCATAATATATAATATTTAAAATACTATAATAATCTAGATTATAAATTAAAATATATTATTAATAATTATCAAATTTAAATTATAAATGAACTTATACATTAGATTAAAATTACATGCAAATTACACACTTCCAGCCCACGGGAAGGTATGAAATTTGGTATTCAATGGAATTTTTTTTTGGCAGGTTTTGTAGGCCAGCGAAAAATAGACGAAATGAAAGAAAAGAAGTAGAGTAGGCCAAAAGAAACAGATCAAAAGAATTGCATGTTGATAAGAGCCAATGTGAAAGCTTGAAGTAAAAGAGTGAATCAACACTCTCACCTCCATGTCCTCAATTGTTGCTACTAAAATGCATTATAGAAGATCATTTGCAGTTTTTAGCATCTTTTTAGCCTTTTGAAGGGGTTTTTTGGGATTTTTTCAACTATTAAATCAGATACGGCTATAGTTGCCCTGCTTACTGTATCCGGCTGTATCTGATACGACACAATTACGGGTTTGTATTTGGATACGGCTGGGTATGGTATCCGAGCCGTATCTGAGAAGCGCCCAAGCCGTATCCGTATCCGGCATGCGGATACGCTCGCCTAGCAGTAGGGGCGGAGTATCCGGCAACACTGGTCAGCATTCACACCCTCTTAGGAAAGTAATTTTCTTTCTATTCTTTACTATTTTAAGTAATATTACAATTGACAATCACAGTTTTAAGTGTCTTTTAGATGCTTGTTTTGTTTTTCAAAACTCTCAGGTTGTAGTTTCCAGCTGTTTCACATTTCACTCATGTGACAGATATCTTGGGCATTACATCAGTTTTAACTTGATCACATTGCAATCCTAGATTTCAGATGATGTGTCAGAATTCCTGTCTGTTTCAGATTTCTGTTCCATTTTAGTGTCATATTATGTAAGGTTTAGAACAGCTATGGTGCATTTTATGTTGGGCTCATAACATGCATTGAAATTTGCCTTGTGAACTAAAGTTGAACTAGGTAAGTGATGTTTTGGTATAAGATTAGCACACTGAAATCGTCATTACATTATTATTCAATACGTCTAATACATATATAGCCTTTTCATATTCTAAAAGTAAGGAGACAGGCTTCATCTAAATCTACTCGTATCCTGAGTATCTCTTCTAATCTCCTTCTCTCTCTCACACATCCCTTTATCTCTCATATGTACACTCTCATACTTATCTAATGCGAATACTAACAAACTATTTCCAACATACCCCCTTAGTATGAACATTGGTACGTTTGGCTACATGAATAAATGAAGGTGGAGAGGGAACCCATCAGTCTCTCATCAACCACTCCACGGACGAGGATACATCAACTTAGTGCATGGGTTGGAGCTTAGAAACTGAATAGGGACCCACACATATGTTCATCCTCCATTCCATGTAAGCGTACACTAGTTCACAATCAAGTATAACAACTAGGGAAACAAAAACTGTTACAGCCACATACACAAGAACTGTTATACCCACATACATTTATTTACTTTCAGTGAGTTCTAGGCTTCTCATTGATACAACACAAATAAAAATGAAATATTGAGGACTGGGCCCTCGTTGTCTTCATTTGCAGCCTCTATTCATGATTGCTTCCACTTAATCACGAACAACATAGGCAACCTCCATGCCATTGGAAACTGTCCTTGGCATTAGTCAGTTTGGCGCAGACGATTTTTGCCACTATTGCAACTTGAAACGCCTTTGTTAGCAGTGAATGAGAGGAGCTGTTTCGCTTCTTTCCTTTGTTGCCTCTGACCTCCAATGGTATGTTGCTTATTGAATTTGATCTTGAAGCAAATCTGCATGTTTTAGTGAGAACATCCCTCTCACAAAATGGACATCAAGGTTTGCTTGATACTAAATCTGTATAAGAATAATTTTGACATTCTTTTGATGCTTTGGATGACATACAATGACTATTGATGCAACATTTTTTTTGATTAGGTAATAAAGAGGTTTGAAAGGGCCCTCAAACCTTGTACAATGCCAACCAAAGATAATGCAAGAAAACCCACATGAAACTAAAACCAGAACAGACTATCGACACAGCATTTCAATAACACTTCTATATGTGATTTTTCACGAACAATAACACTAAATGTTTTGAGATTTGTGTGGACTAACAAAACATTTAGCACGACATAATTAACAATGGCAAACAATAAAAGAAAATAGACAATTATAAAACATGCACTAATATTTGAATACTTTTGATAATTAAAGTATTGACAAATCATCTATAGCTTAAAGACTTTAATACACAAGATGTTAACTCAGGAATTAAAACGCTTAAGCAAAATAACAATAATTAAACAAACCTATAGCTATTAGATTAAAGGACTATATTAGAACAAAAGATATAATTCCCAATAAACAACTATTAGAATGCGTCTGGATGAGAATCACCAATCAATGAAAGCAATATGACACATGGATTGTACATAGCTTTGGAGATGGTGATAGATCTGAATTATCTGAGCAATGTGACTGTGTACGGGTCGGCAAAAAGAGTTGAGACTGGCAACTGGTTTGTCAGAGATGGTCAGATGGACCAGTCTTGCATGGATCTGCAGATGCACGGGAAGACTGAGATGAAAGAAGCAGTTAATGAAGAATTCGAATGGTGCTGATGTCTTTGGCAAGACAGCCATATAGATAAAGACGGTAGGTCAGATGGTCCAAAAAAAACCTCAGCCGAAGCCATACATTGCGGATACCAGTCAGAGCATGAGGGTCTAGACTCTAGATCATGCACACATGAATCGGCTCAGGTCAGAGCTGATGCACAATGACTCTGACAGATCTGTAGAGGACACATGATCGATTGGGAGATGCTCATGTGGAATGTTCAGGCGGCAAATAAGTACGTCAATGCTGGCAGAGTTGATTAGCAATGAGAAATCCAAGGTGAATTCAGTACACAAAGATGTATGTTTGATGCGTCAATCAACACAGTATGTGCTGGCAAATATTATCAGTTTGGAGGACGATATTAACAGCAGACCATTAATAAATACAGCAGCGGCAGGAGTCGACCAAAATCCACCAATTGCACGATGAAAGGTAAGCACGATCCAATCATCCAAGGTCTGCTGGAGGTACCACAAACACTTAAATACAAATGCTAATCTACCTTAAACTCTAACCGAAACTTCGCAAAGATGCACACATTAAACTATTCTAAAGCTAATGGCTATCAAGACAGACTGCCCTTATTTGAGGCAACCAACCAAACAATTGGAATTGCCCCTTGGCAATTAGAATACCATTTTGCACCGAGTCACAAAAACCTTGCTCTAATACCAAATCATGTTTTGGTATAAGATTAGGACACTGAGATCTTCATTACATTATTGTTCAATATGTGCGATACATATATAGCCTTTTCATCTCCTAAAAGCAAGGAAACAAGCTTCATCTAAATCTACTCATATCCCTAGTATCTCTCCTAATCTTCTATTCTCTCTCACACATCCTTTTATCTCTTATACATACAGTCACACTTATACTAACAAACTATTTCCAACATTAAGGATATCATAAAAAAGTATAATGGCTCTCACAAAGATGTTGAATTTGGGTTGGACTCTTAAATGTTGTTGTTTACCCTAATAATGATTGTAATAATGTGGATATTGTATATTGTGGCCAACAAAGTCTTGATTGACCTATTGCATTGTAGGTTGCAACGTTGCATTGTCTATTAGAGTCGAAATATGTCTGTCAAATCGACGAGTGAGCTATAGAGGGGTTTGGGTATGTCTTTGAGAACACAAATATACTTGTGTATGTCTTTGAGAACACAAATATACTTGGTCCTACTGGTGATTGTGGCATTCACTGGATGTTGGGTGATGCAGGGCATCTCTCCAAAGCTTGAAATTTTGGTTTGTCATGACAATTTTGGTTTGCAAGTTGGTCTAGAAGGTCCTAAAGTCATTAGAGGGTTCTTAGGGGTCATTTAGTGGTGTTAGTTTAGTGCTAGCTCTCACAAAATTCAAATTTTGGCATTTCCTCCAACATGTAAATTTGAATTTTTGAAGGTTTTGGCTTGTTCAAAAGTTGTTTTCCAGGAGCAATTGAGTTTGGGGATTCTTGAAATAGGTCCTCAAAGGGACTAACATGCTATAACACTTGACATGACCACAAGGTTCTTAAGAGTCTTGCTAAATATGTTCTTAAGGCAAAAACATGTGACTTGAAGGGTCATAATGGGGCCCCAAATTCGGTTGAGAACTTGGAGGAAGCTATATATTGTTTTGTAACTTCTTTTTTATACAGATGGATTTGAAGGGAGAAGAAAAAAAGAGCTCCAAGAAGTTTGAAAAACCATTCTGGTTTGAAACAGTTACATTCTTGCAGTCTTAATTCTGTGCATGAAGGTTTTGTGAACAAGATACAAATGAGTACAGTCTAAAAAGGACCTACATTGTTGGTAAGAGGTACATTTATCTGTTCTTATTGGTTCTTAGCGTGCTTTCATTTTTGTTTTTGTTGTTAGGGCTTGGAATACCCTTTTTCAGGCAATTTACAAACACAGTCAACCCAGATAAGCAGTTTTGGAATGTCATTTGATCAAAGGGGAGAGGTTTATGAATGAAAAAGTTGTATTTCGTTGGCACAGACCTTATTCATCCATCACAGTTCCTGGAACTCGAAAAGGAATCTAAAACCTCATTATTTCCCTTCTCGGCTGTAGCAGAGCATCCAAACCCTCATTTAGGGTTTTAAAACTAAAAGTTGATTTGCAGGAGTTTAAACCGGTGAAATGTGCTAAACTTTGGTAGACATATGTGTTTTGATGCCCTCTATCAGGTTTCAGTGGTTTGGAGTTAAACTTGTACTCCTGTGTACGGATTTTATGAACAGAGTACCATCAAGGGCTTATTAGGCCTATTTGGACTGTGTCAGAGTTGGAAAATGGCACTTTTGCTTGGAGTTGGAACACAAAACTTCTTGGGAAGCCATAAAAGGATAAAGGGTACCTGAAAAGTACCATATTATGTTTTGAAACTTCATGCTTTTGCCATTAAGCTTGGAAAACAGGTCATCAAGGCTACTAGCCTTCGGAAGCAAAGTTGACAGTTTGGGCTTGGACTTGTGATTTGAATCCTCTTCCACAGCACCTCTGCATCATTGGGAAAGGTTGAACTTGAGTTGTTAATGAACCTGCTTATAATCACTATCAGACCACTTGTCAATGGAAGCATGATAACATCTTACGCCTCAATCAGTTGTTGACATTCTATTTATGTGGAAAAGAATCTCGTGGATTCCAAAAAGCTTGAATAGAGATTTGAGACTCAATTGAAACTTGGGGAAGGGAATAAAAGTTTGGAATTAGTTAAGGGGAAAATGATGACAAAATGCAGAGGAAAAGCTGTATCCTTTTGATAACTGAACTTGCCCAGCGGATGTTTAGGGCGACTTTTATTCAAGTTGTTGATTGCTGAAATGAGAAACCTTGACTTAGGTTCCTGTCACCTCTAGATTGAATACGAATGATTTTTGAACCTCAATATTGTCTCCAGGTTATTCTTCTACATGCTTGTTGGTTGTGGCATGTTTTAGGGTTGAGACATGACAGAAGCTTTGGTGCATACCATTAAGTCTTTTGTAAGAGCATTTCTCGTAAGACAGTAAGAAATTGATACTCATGTGCTTGAGTGACATTCAATCTATTGTGGATATAGAATAAAGAAACAAAATGGACTTTGACTTGGGTGTTTGAACTTGAACCTTCCACTTCCAATGTCTTTTCCCATCACTCTTAGCCGTGTTTCTGCATCCAATGTTGCATTAAATAGTAAAACCATTGGCGTTTATGCTCCCATGTCTTTCTTGATGCTGCCGTGGTTAGGGGTCCATGTTATGGGATGCCTTAGAGTCTTAGACCATGCAACCCTCAGAATACCCAGCAAAATACTTATGCTAAAATGCTACATACACGACCCAAACACAGTAATGGAACTATGAAACTCAGCAATCTCCATTCAAACTTAGAATGTATTGCTTGGCAAAACAATAGGTACCTCACAGGCGAAATGCTCAAACACCCTTAGACACACACTACCTTAGTGCACATGCAGGTGGCAATGAAACATTACAATATACATTTGTGCGGCATAAGACTCGCACAAACCACACACAAGACTCTTGCTCAAAGAACACTTGCATGGAACACACCAACAGACTCGTGTGCAAACAACACTTTCACGGAGCAATTCAACAAAAACCTGCGCAATCAAGACTTGTGTGAAAGTTGAAACTACAGAAATGTTTTTGGGTGATGCAAGATTGCTGTAAACCAGGTTGCTCCTGCATCATTTTGCCATCTCTCTAAAGTTGTGTTTCACATACTAAAGTGAACAAAGAATGAAATTTTTATGATACATTGATAAATGTAAAGTTACTTAAAGCTCCATGTGTCCCTTGAGAGAGCAATGGTGTATATTTTTTTGTCCCCGAAAAAAACTGCATGTAAATCAGCATTGTGATTGGCAGTTCTAGGGGAAAAGGATGTTAAGTGTTGCTCCCTTTACATGTGTGGTTTAGCATTGCGAGTAGAGCTACAAGCATTGATGACATCAACTGATGCTCTCTGTCCACACTTCGAAGGTTAAAGAATTAATGTCTTGAAAATAGGATTAGTATTTGTTATGGTAAAGAAATACATTGTAAGGGTATACTAGCATGGATATATCATCTTCACCACTGTCATTTCGGTATTGTCTTGTGTCAGCTTGTTTTGTGCGCTCTTTATTGTTTCTGTCAGTTTTAATTTCATAGTGCCATTTATGTTTATATTTGGCTGGCTTTCAAGAGTACTTTTTTTTGCTAAAGGCTGTATTTTTGCATTAGCACTTGTACCAAATACCTGGAAATGGACTGTTCTTGTGTATAGAAGAGCCTCCAGCTTATCCGTCTCAAGATATTAACTTAGGCTCACAAGTATACTGCTGCAGAATGCGTATGGTTGTAGTGCTGATTTGTCACTGGATATCTTTTGAAATGTAACTGCATATGGAATCTGTGTAATTGTTTCAGAAATAAGAAACAAAACCGAAGGAATATTCATTTTGTCCCATAGTTTACTAGTTTGCTTTGGATTGGAGTATATACATCTGATATTTTGTGGAGACATCTATATGATCTTTCTGATGAAAAAGATTTCAGCCTATGCAGCAGAAGAAGTTGCACCCTGACAAGTTTTCTGGGCTTACTTATAGATTAAAAACTTTATTACTGTACCCAAAACGAACTGGCAATTTAGACTTATTCAATAAATCTTGCAGGGTTACTTGTTTATAATTGGTGGTTTACAAGATTATCCAAGGTTTTGTTGGTAATGCTATCCTTATTTCCTATGTTCAAACGAGTTCTCTACAGGGACACATGCTTAGGTCTGGGACAAGGGTACGTGTCCCTTGTGTTTCCCGCATCTTGGGGACATGGAGATGCATCGCAGACGTTACCATAGGTCCACAACACAGTGAACACATCCCTTGTGTTCTGGCTTTGAGCTTTCCGAAATTTCAGTTATATATTCTCAATTTTATCCCACAATGCTGAAATTCTGGTCTTTATAGGGCTGAGTTTTTATCAAATTTAATGTCTACCAGTTCTATTTTTCAGTTGATTCTTTTCTGTTATAATGTTAAAATCAGATCTCTTTATGATTTTTGATTTACATTTATTTGAGAGAATTAATCCTTTTTGTGGATCTGAAATAGTTCTGAATAAGTGTGTGAGAAATGCAGATTTTGAATAAAGATGATATTTGATTTGTTCTGGAACTTAAAATTTTAGTGTTTAAAATAGTTTTCTCAATCAAATAGTTCTGATGTACAGTATATGTGAGAAATGCAGGTTTTGATTAAATATGATATTTGATTTGTTCTAGAATTTAAAATTAATTTTTTAAAATAATTTTCTACATCACAAATGATGAGTGGGATTTTGCATGGTGATTTTGTTTTATGAATTTATAATGTATCAAATTATAAAAACATTCTTTGCGTAAAAAAACCTTTGCATACATTCTTAGACTTGCATCCTTTTGCATTTTTACATGTTTGAAACTTTCTGGAACATTGTTTAAACAATTTAGTATGCCTTTTGAAGTTTTCTTTATAAATATTGATTACGGGTCCACAAATATTCTCATTCGACTACTTTTGAATTGATATTGATCTTCCATGTTTTTCTAAAGGCAGTTCCCTTCTTAGTCCATTTTTCATGCGCTACTTCCACTACTGGTCTGATAACATTGAAATTGAAAAAATGCTTGTCAAATATTCAAATCAGAGAAAGCATATATAAACAGAAGCAACCTTGATATTAAATGCTATTCAATCTTACTTTCTTGATATAATATTCCTTGATATTTTTTTGATAATTATTTGCAGTTGAAAGCGGCACAGAAAGAGTTTGATGAAGCTACGTCTCGTCGAAAGGATGAACTTGATGAAGTGAGTACATTACCACTAAAGAAAGATTTGGCATTCCAATGTCCATCCGTTTTTGTCACTTGTGTTTCCTTGAGTGAACTGCCTGCTTGTTTGTGCACTACTGTTTTCATTGTGATTTGATCTTTTAATATTAAGGCCTTCTATGTTAGACGGCGGATGTATAAATACAGCCGTATTGTGTGTTTGTATTTGTATACTTAATTTTTCTGAAATATGAGTTGAGCTGATGATTTGTAATATATGGAATGCACTTTCTGAGTTATTGAACCATTCAAAGCATAATATTTTTGGTAATAGGTCAAGAAATGTCATAAGCAGTTTCAAATTTCTGATAGCTACATGTTAAGTGTTGGAATTTTGAGAATACTTTCATGTATTGTTGTGGGAATTTGCTGCAATATTTGCTTTTTATGTTCAAAATACTATGGTTCACATTATTTTCTAACTTGATGTAGCATCTCTGAGTTGTTTATGGAACTATGCTCTATTTGAAAGCAGAAGATAAAGCAGGAAAGGCTGAAGCTGCAAAAGATCCAGAAGCTAAATTCTCTAGTAAAAGGAAGGGCAGACAAATTTCTTGCCATTGGTGGCAAAGCAGGCATTGATTTGCTCCTCGCAGATGGTATTAGTGACGTTCTTGCATCATATTTGGATGCCAAAGAAGGGTCCACCATCACAGATTTGGCAATTTTCCGTGCTCATGCAGCCAAGTAAGCAATATACATATATCAATAAGATTGTAATATGAGTATGGTTTCTAGCTAATTTGTTTTCTATTTAGGGAGATTCATGATAGATAGATAGAGATTTTAGTAACGTCGATGAGACCAAAACAGTCTACGGGAGCCCAAGAACAAAAGGCATAATGAAAGGAGTGAGAAGCTGTTGAAAAAGAGAAGCAGAGAAGCTTTGAGCAGCTGGGCCCTTGTTCAAATATCTTCTATAGTTTTGCATCTGACGGTTCATTCTTTTGCTGTGGATTTTAATCAGAAGTTCCCTGTTTTTTCAATGATTTCTTCTTTGAATATGGTGGACATAGAAGTCCCCTGCAGGCTGTCCTGGTTGGTAGCTAGAATGTCATCAAACACAGAGCATTCCATGATATAGTGCCACTCCTCCTCAACCCTCCGCGATGTACTGAAAAAGACATTATCTCTTCCCACCTTTCTTTGAGATCTTCCACCTACCTGTCGTGCATCTAAAGCTGGTGTGATCGGGTTCTTGATTGGGCTAATCTTCATTTTCCATTTGATTTTCATCCCTATGTAAGTTTTTGGTTATGCTCACAAGTGGGGTTAAACTCAGTCATGTAGTATTACTTTTCCTCTCTAGTTGCTTTTCCACGTGATTATTTTAAACTTTTCCCTGACATAAGTGTTAATCTCTTGATTGGTTACTGGGCATTCATGTAGGTTGATGCCCCATTTATTCGTCCATAATTTGTTTTGCTTCATTGATGTTCTCTTTCTTTTGTTACGCTCTTCTATCATTATTACCTTTGTCCATCTTTCCTCCTCCGTTTCTCTATTTTCTATATAGCCTAGGAGATGTATCACAGCTGCTGCTTCTATTGAAAGAGTACCTGGTTTTTTCTAGGAGAATCTTCTATGGGACTGATGCTTTAATCTTGAAGCTTCTTGTGATTAAACATTTCTAAATTCTCTTAATTTGTTTCCTCTTTCGAGCTGACATACTACTGGCCTAGACCTCACACCCGTAGAACACCACTGCACTACCCCGGTGGTCTTCCAATCACACTAATCAGCATCTTTGCACTTGTTTTGAAGAGAATATAACACTCTCCACCCTCGGATTCTTTTCGTTATGCATGTTTACAAGCTGAGCTTGTTAGTGAAATCAAGCCCTAAGTATCTATATTCCGAGAATATCTCAAGGGGTTCCCCTTAAATATGATCGAAGACTCTTAAACTGGCCTGTCTGATTCTCTCTTTTATTATTTCTGCAGCAACATAAAACAACTGTGTTTGAGATTTTTTCTTGCCCATGTTTTGGGCCAACCATGAAAAGTTTTAGAAAACTGATGTTTTTGGGTGTCAATCAGTGGTTATTGATCAAGCTTGAAAAATATTCAAAATGTTAAATGATTTTCAAGAGAAACAATAAATTGAAGCCTGAAGTGCCATTTGAGGCTTTTTAAAATGTTCTTTTTGGTTGTTGCTCAAATTCTTTGCATGGAAAAAGCTTGAGACAAAAAATTGGCTTTGGATTGAGTCTTTATTGGATTGATGTTCCTGATCTACTCAGTGCTCAGGCAACGAATCTTTATCCATTTGATTGCGTTTGGGTTGTTGAACACCAGCCATTCTAAGTTTGTCATAGGCTTTAGCTGTGGGGATGCCAAATATTTTGGTGAATTGTTGTAAATATCCATAATTGTTTCATATGTATGTCCATCACGTCTTCAAAAGGCTAGAAGACCTTTCATATTTCTGTTTTTATGCTATGCCTTTGATATCTCTGTTTTTATGCTGAGAGGTGTTCTACAGTGGCAGATGTGGGAGGGAGGGAGGGAGGGAGGGAGGTGGGGTTGAAGAAGGGGCGGATGTTGGAGATTGTGGTGGGCTGTAATGTCCGCGAGTGTGTTCACTTTTAATTTTGACCTTAAATTTTAATGTCCATTTGACTGTCACTAAGTTCTTCCTTTTTCCTTGGAGAAGTCAATAAAAAAATTGTAATATCTTGGCCATACAGTGAAGTTTGCAGCCTATTTGAAGTTTGCAGCCTATTTGTTTTTCTCCATTCAGTGGGAAATTTGTAAAGAAGGTGATGAAGTTTTTAATAATTGTGGCATGCTAAAAATCCAAGATAAGGGCCTTGAGATTGATATCCCTTGGAGTTTCTCAGATTGTGGTGGGCTGTAATGTCCGCGAGTGTGTTCACTTTGAATTATGACCTTAAATTTTAACGTCTATATGACTGTCACTAAGAAGTTCTTCCTTTTTTCATGGAGAAGTCAATCGAAAAATTGTAATATCTTGGCCATACGGTGGAGTTTGGAGCCCATTTGTTTTTCCCAAGAATTATTTTTTCAAGCCTTACCCATTAATGTAACTAGATTGACACCGTTTGTCATCATTCAATTGGAAATTTGTAAAGAAGGTGATGAAGTCTTTAATAACTAGACTGTTTTGGTACGGGTACGGTATTCTGAAACGGATTTTTTTAAAATCTCGGTACGGTATGCTATGGGTATGTTCGTACAATATATATTTAAAAAGTAAAAATATAAATATATACAAAAATTTAAAGAAAACAACAAGCTTATAGTCTCAGCAACCTATAAAATATTAGAAGCCAACAACAAGCTTATTATGAATTAGAAGCCATCTAAAGCAAAATTTCTTTGACTGAATACAAGAAGACCACAAAACATTAAATCTATGATTCCATCTACTAATGGGCTCACAAACATTTCACTTATTGTTGAGGCCCAGGGAAAGGTTTGGGGAGAAGGCAATCTTTTCATAGAGTTGTTTGGAGGTAGCCTCTTGGAGAAGGGGCCCTTTGAGCCACCTCATAGTATCCCAAAAGTCATTCTCATCCTCCATAATTAGTCCAGTAGAGGGAGCTGTGAAAGCATTTATGAGCATTGTATACATTCTGAACTGAGATTGAGGAAGCTTATAGAAAGCTTTAAGGTCTGTCCATTCCATCCACTTCCCAAATCTGTACAAGTCATGAAATATTTTAATTCCTTTCTCAAACCAAAGGAGGGCAAAGCAGCCTCTTGTCAAGGCAAGGATCTTGTCATTATATTTCAGATTTGACAAAATCGATTTGTAGGCTTGGCACCTAGTGTCAAAGGAAGAGAAGATAGGCTGCCCAACCACCAAGTGCTTCACTTGTTCCCATGCCTTCCAAATTGACTGAAGAATAAAGGACCCATGAGGAGCAACAAGAAAGCACCCAAATAGTAAGTCAACCAAATGAAGTCCTTTTCATCTCTCTTGACCCTTCGGAGCCTATTGGCAATATTGAATCTCACACAAACTTTCCAAGGTTCAATTCCAGTCAAAGCCCTCAAGTTTTATTTATTTTTTTGCACTTAAAAAAACCATGTGGGTACGTACCCACAGGCCCTGGGTGCGGAAATCTGTACCCTGGACGTACCCATACCCGTACCTGTACACGGTATGTATCAGACTTGGTATGGGGGATACTTGGCGTTTCTGGGCAGTCTAGTTTAATAATCGTGGTATGCTAAAAATCCAAGATAAGAGCCTTGAAATTGATATCTCTTGAAGTTTCTTAGATATATGTATTTAAGATATTTGTACTTGTATGACATTGGTAGCTCATTTAAGATATAGATTAGCTGTCTTGTATATTTCAGATCGGTACTGCATTTCTGGACGAAGAATGCGTATTGTGGGGGTGATGTAAGGGTGACATGCCAATGTGAGGCTGTGTAAAGCCAACATGACTATTGGATGAATACCCCTAGATAAATAGAGGGAAAGGAAAGATCAAAGAGGAATCATCCTTCTTTCATCATCTTTCTTGTAAGAAATGACAAAGATTAGAACACACAAAACCTAGATCCTAGATCCTCTGGCTTATTTGATCCCGACTTTTCCATTTTCAAGTAATTATTAGTTTTTGTTTTTTTCCCTCATCTTAGAGTGTTTTTTAAATATAAACTGATCTTTTCTTAAAGGGGTTAGTGTGGGACCCAATGCCCTAAAATTGTACAAAAATGTGGCAAGTCTAGATGATGAGTTTCTGGGTGTTTTTGGGGAGTTTCAGATTTTAAAATGTAACATGGCCCTAGGGATTTTTTGCAATATGTAATAAACAATGTGAAATCTAAAGTAGAAAATCCCATGTTTACATGTTTCTAATTTACATTCAATTTTCAAACAAATTGGCATGTCCCACCATTTCAGTATTTCGTTCCACTAACTTCTTGGTCTTCCAACAATGTTTATCACTCCATTGGAACTCAAAAATTCTTTGCTTTCTACTTGAGATCTTTATTCTCTCGGTCTTCTCCAGCTTGTGTTTGTTATCATGTGATGTAATTAATGGGTTGCTATTTTACAATCAGCTTATAGGGAAAGTGTCATATCCACTATTTGAGGATTTCAGTCCACTATAATACTCCATGGAAGGGAAATCTCTATGCACACACTAACTCGTCGACACTGTGAACTGCCATTTGTCTCCAATACCATTGAGGTACAAAATAATTATATTTCTCATCCCTATTCCTTTTGAGTTACCATCTACCAATCTCACTTCTAAGTTGGTATGAACTAGTTCTCATTAGGGTTAAAAGTGTCCTTGTTTTCCACTTGATTTTCATTCCTATGTAAACTTTCTAGACATGTTCATTTGTGGGGTTGAATGTAGTGAGGTACTTTTGCCTCTTTCTATCTAGTTTCTTTGTCCACATGGTTAGCCTGAATTTTCTCCTACATAATTTTTGATTGTGATTAGCGTTTGGAAATTCATGTAGGTTTATGTCCATCTATACATCCGTTTGTTTTTTTAACATCCAAGCCCTTTTTCTTCTATTCAACTCTTTTTCAAGCAACACTCCAGGCCATCCATTCACCTCCACGCCTTCTACTTTCTTTAGGTAGCTCAATTAACGAATCCGTTACCAACCTCACACTTGTAGAGCACCACTGGTAGGATAGGTATCTCTAGAAAGAACCCGGTGATCTCTCAATCCCACAATTCTGCATTGTTGTATGTATTTTGTAGTGAATACGATGCTTTCCAAACTCTCTGCTTTTTTATGATCCTGCACAATTCTCAGCCAAGTTTGTTGTGAAAATATGCGACCAGGTGCCTATACACTCCTTTCTAAGAGGGGAAAACCAAGATGTTACATTTGCAGAAGTTTATTTGTGTTCCTAATTCTTTACAAGAGAGTTTTAGGGCTTTCAAGTGGTCTGTTGAGCTTTAGTCTGTATTTTCAACAGAATATAATCATTGGCATATAAAAGAAGCTTTATCATGTAGTTAACCATGTGGACACTTCCATCTCTGAATTTGTCTATCCATTTTTCCAAACAATTTGGGGGACAACGGGCAGCTCATTTTGAACGTTATGTCAAAATTTGAACATTTTAACAGCTCTGTGCTTGGTATGATTTTGATGTGGGATGGTTTGTAAAATCTGTGTACCTGGACGCATGTTAAGTTCTTCTATCTTTCTCTATAGTTTGCTTCTAGGAATCATGTCAAAGGCTTTCTTGAAAACAGCAAAGCAGCAAAAAAATTGATTTACTTTTTCAATAAAGTGTGAGAGTAATGCAGTGATCTATTGTTGAGTGTTTTGGTCTAAAATGTGCTTGCCCTTTCGCCCTCTTTCCTTGTTCTTCAACCCAATCAATTTTATGTTCCACCATGCTTCCAAATAAGTCTTTGCCAAGAAGTGGTTGATCATAATGGTCAGGTAATTTGACAAGTCATTGACATCTCCATTATCAAATATAAGTTAGACTAGAGTAATTGTCCATTCTATTGGAAAGGGATCTTGAACGATGCCATTAAATGTCTTTAATGTTTCCCAAGATATATACATCCATTTTACATATTCTTCCTGCAATCTATCTCTGTTTCGAGCCTTACGATTAGTCATCCTTAAAAATAGCTTTGTACATTTCCTTTATACTGAACAATTTTGATTTTGTGTTGATTGTGGTAGGAGTGTTCTTAACTTGCTTGTGTTCACACTATTGTTTTGATATTCTAGCCATTAGGTCTGTGTGATACCGTTTTAGTTTTCTTTTTATTGGGTGCAAATGTAACAATTATCCATAGCCATTAGGTGTTTGTGATACATTTTGTGTTTTATTTTTATTTAGTTGAACAATCCTGGTGTAGACTACAACTCTTTGCCTTATTGTCCACATTCTCAATGATTAACAAACAGCGGAACATAAATCAGCAGCTCCAAACCAACAGAAACAAAAACCACTGTCTCTTAAGGAGCTTCAACAAACTTAGGATTAGCATCTGGCACACCTTTATGAAATTATTTTTCATGCAATCCATTGATGTGGGAATAAAAACACACATGAACATAATGGGGGAGCATGCATCCCAAGATCCTATAGCTGATAAATGCCTTCAGCAACCTAGTCCTGAGTGGCACTCCTAGTGCCACCATTCTTCAAGGTCAACTAGAAATGATCAAATACATTCTGAACAAAATCTTTGAGTTGGATAATCATAGGCTGCTCCAACCAATCTCCGAAGAAGAATTTAGCAGGACTTTTCTTTTTCCAACCAGACAACATCTGGCCCAAATGGTTTTCTGGCTTTCTGTTACCAATCTTTTTGGGAAGTGGTAAAATAACCAAGAAAAAGGAAGCAAATGCTTTGGCATATAAATGCAGAAAAGTTGACTCTTGTCCCAAAAGTATCAAATGCAGAACATTTGGATCAGTATAGGCTAATTGTTTTATTTGATGGCTATGAGAATAAAGCTTTTCCTTCAGGAAATCATCTTCTCTATGCAATCAGCCTCTGTTCCAATGAGGCAAGTTGAGGACAATGTCACATTGTCACTTCTATCAGTTCAAGAGATACTTCATTCTCTTCACTGTTAGAAGTGACGATGTGTTCTCATCAAACTGGACTTTTCAAAAGCTTTTGATAGGTGTCATTGACGACTGCTTGAATGCACTCTTTGGGATTTTGGATTCAGTCCTTAGTTTACTGAATGGGTCAATAGTTGCATTCGTGCCCCAATGTAACCGGAAAAAGAATTAGGAACCCCCTTCCTATCTTTTAGAGGATCGTGTCAAGGTGATCCTCTCAATCCATAATTGTTTTATTTCACGGGAGTATGTAGGACAATTGAGCAAGCAAAATTCACTAGTGCAATTCATCGTCTTCCGATAGTTGTATGAGGAAAGAGATGCAATAATTTTCACTTCGCAGATGACATCTATGAGGAATCAGGAATTTAAATCTACTTCTGTAACAATATCAAATAGCTTTGGGACAAAAAGTAGCTAGGGAAAATCTCATGTCATATTTTCCCATGTGCCAGTTCTTAGTAAGTGTGTGGTCCTTAAGGATATTACAATTCCTAGAAGGCAATCCTCTAATGACATATTTGGGATTCCCTCTATCCACTTCCTTTCGGTGCTTGGACTAATGGTGCTTGGCCCTTTTTATCGGGAATGTGTCACCTCTTCGATGTAGGTCCCTATAGGCAGCCCTACAGCTCCCAGGCTGATCACCTCTTTCTTTCACTGCATCACAAAGGTTGGTGACATTAAACCCCAACGGATATTGCTGCTTCACACACTAAGGCAACACTCATCGTTGTACAACACTACTACTACGGTGCCCCAAGTGTTAGGAATATCATGTTAGTGTTCACAATGCACATGTCATTGTTTGTACGTAGTGTGATGAGTTGAAATAATAACTCATATAGTTATTGTGTTGTTAGTTGGTTAATAATGTATGAGAGAGATTCTAGGAAACGTTACTCTCTATAGTTAGAATGTAACGAATCGTGATATTTTTCCGGATTAGGGTAAAGCGGGGGTTTTGAAAGGACCCTCATCCTTTTACAAAAAAGCCCATTTGGCTAGATTGAGTAGTGGAAATTACATAGAAAATACTCATAGGTAATCCAAAAAAATCTATAACTAGATACAACAAAACCATAACTTAACATAAAAGTTTTTTCAAATTTGTAACCATGTTCTTTCCCAAAAAAAGCACTCTACTCCACCAACGTGTCAGCTAGGGCAAGCATCTCAACGCACTCTTTGTCCGGATAGCTCGATGTTGTCTGTGTAGTCTTTCCAGGTTTTAAGTACACCAAAAGCTCGCTGAAGCTTTGCAGAATGGAAGTCACCACCTCGACCTGATTGTCGTAGTGAGATGCTTCCGTTGGGAGTTGATTTTCATTAATTTCCATGTCAACATGGTTTGTAGCAGCATGAGGAGATTCCATTGGCACCGGTCCAGGGGATTCCAGATAAAGAGTAGAGAGCCCAAGTAAAGCTTCAGGAATGAGTTGTTCAGAACCCAAATCCAGATGGTGCTTTGTAGGGGAGGGCCCAGGGGACAAAGGGGGAACAAGGGAAGTCATGGAATGGCCAGAGAGGAGGGGGAGGAGGCACCAACAGAGGGTGAACTAGAGAAAGCGAAGGAATGCCCAACAATGGCCACATTTGAGTCGAGTTAGAAAGAGATTTGCTTGCGATGTTGATTCTTTGGGGCTTAATGGAGGGGGAAGGATGGGCAAGCAATGTGTGATGGAGGGAAGGCGGTCGATGTACCATGCGACGTTTTCCCAATTTTGGGGAGGCAAGCAAGAAGCTCAATGGAGAGGCAATAAACTGGAAAATAAGTAAATAAGGCCAAGGTGTAGAAGATGACCCTCCCCTTCTCTTGCCAAATTAATGGAGAGCTCAAGAGATTGGAACAAAAAGGCCGAAAGATTGATCTTCTTACCATAACACGTAGGTGGGATAGGAGAAAGAAGTGAGGCCCATAAACCAACTTGTAGCGCCCGTCGATGGTGAAATATCACATAATCACCTCCGCCACTTTGTCCCATGGGGGATTTAGAGAAGCCCGCTCATAACCAGAAAGATACTTATGAGGTTCCTCACCAGGCCCGAGGAATTCAACCATTTCCGCTTTCAGGGATCTCTTGAAATAAACCACGCCCACCGAAGGAAAGCCGAGTCACCACCGCATTATATTCGTAGAGATGGTGAACTTAGTATTACCCACCTGCACCTTTCCTTTCTTCCACGAAGCCAAGACACTACAGGAGACCTGGACCGAGTGGCCCGAAAGACACTCCATGAAGGTGGTGATGCCACCTTCCTTTAGGATATCCCAAACCTCTTCATCTTCACGAAATTCTGCGCATGAGATAGGTTCGATGCACTTAATTTGGCCCCCATGATTTTGAACAAAACAAAAATGCCAAAAAAGCACTCTGGGCCCCAAATTTATAATTGCAAAATGAGTTTTTCGAATGGTCCTTCACACGTGTCCTCCACACTTGGGTATGATTGCTAGAAATAAATGCAAATCTTGCCCAAAAATCCACTTTTAAACTAATGTCACTATCGCACGTGCCATCGCCTTCTAAACGCCCTTTCATTGTTATGGTAACTTTAAAACATCCACCACCAAAACTCCGGGAGCGTTATACCTACTCCTGCTGACTCTCGATATAGCATTATCCAAACCACTAAGAGAGACAAAAAGTACCATAAAGAGATTAATGCTTGAGAGAATGATCATTATGTAAACTTCTAAGGAGGTCACTAGGAAAATCCCCAATCCAGATTTTTGTTCCTCCAGTTGAACACCCATATTGGAAGAAGGTCGGCAACCTTATTGCCCTCTCTATAAACATGTTGATACTTGATTTCTTGGAATCTGGATTGGAGAATTCAAATATCTTCAATGATGTTTCTAATTGTCCATTGGCTAGGTTCTTTGGAGTTCAAGATCTTGATAAGATTTAGGGAATCACTTTCCACCAAGAGGTGCTCACGTCCAATTTGAAGAGCCAATTCCAATCCCCTAAGGATTGCCATAGCTTCAACACGGTGATTGGTGCCCACACCAAAGTTGTCAGCAGTAGTAGCTAGAGGAAAATCGTCCCGATCACGAAGAATGGCACCCCCAGAGTTACCTAGGTTTCATTTGGCCACTCCATTAGTATTTAGTTTCAACCAACCAAGAGGGGGAGGAGTCCAAACCACAGCCACTCACACAAAACTACCGAGGGGTGAGCCTCCACCTGGAAAGCAAGATGCTGACACCAATTCTTTGAACCACAAAAGTTCACCTTTTGTTTATACTTTTTCCAAATACAATCTGTTGAGGTTGTCTTGGAAGAGGATAACAATGCTTTTAACCACCTGCACCGGGTCCATGGCTTGCTCTTTAAAGATACACTATTTGCTCCTTCCAAATACCCCAGAGGCCGTGAGGGAGAAGAAGTTTCCAAGCGAGGAAAGAATCCGATGAGAGAAAGGGGAGAACCATTGGTTGAAGGCTTCAGACAGAGAGGAGGGGAAGAGCAAGACACACCAAGGTGACCCAAGAGCAGACCCCAGATGGTGTGGGAGAACGGACAGTGGAAGAAGGTGTGAAGTGGATTCCAAAGCTGAGAGGCAAAGAACACAATGGGAAGGAAGAGAGAAGCCTCTTCTTTTGAGGTTTTCTCCAGAAAGGATGGCATTCCTGAAGGATAGCCACACAAAGAAACCAATCTTGGGGGTGACAACAAAGGGCAAAATATGATGAAGAGGTGGACCATAAGGGGTGCGAGTTTTAGAAGAATAGGCCACCTTGATAGTGAAATTTCTTGAGGGAGAAAGAGGCCAAATAAGCTCATCCTTGCAATAAGAGAAGGGGATGTATTGAGAAGACAAAAGCTTTCTGAGACTCATGAGACACTGATTTTGGATACTGCTGCAACCATGCCAAACTAGAAGAAACCAATAGGGTTTAGAATTGATAATATTAAAATACCCGTTGAATTTCCTGCCACACATGGAGATTAAGGTCCTTTTGATCGGATCCCAAAAAGGATCCTGAGCAAGAGGCTTGTCCCCAATCCACCGGTACTCAACCAAAATCAATTTGGAGACCATTTCCAAGGCGCCATTTAGTGCCTGCCCACAACATAGGAAGAGAGCTCACCACTAAATTCCAAATGGCTGAACCTCGAGGGGGTTTGAATGGAGAAAATTATTAAGGGAAGCAGGTACTTTGATCCTTAGAGCTGAACCCAAGGGGCTTTGTTCTCAGAAGCAACCTCCCAACCTATCTTAGCAAGCATGGCCTCATTCATATCAACAATTCTTTTAGCCCCAAACCACCCAAGAAGGTCGGAAGACAATTTGTATTCCAATACACCAAAGAAATTGTTTTTGAATTTGCTTAATATTCACAAGACATTTTGAAATGACATTAAAAGGGGCTTTTCCTTTCCCAACCTATCTTAAAAGATGGCCTCAAATCATTTTTTAGAATTTTCTCAAGACACCAAAGAAATTGTTTTTGAATTTGTGATCACAAAAGATGGCATTTTGAGCAATGACATAAAATAGATAGGCAGACTCTGAAGCGTAGCTTTGACCAATTGCAGCTTACCCGCATGGCTGAGGAAAACACCCTTCCAACCTGCCAATTTCTTTTGGTAGCATTCAATGACCGACATCCAAAGGTTTTTAATTTGTCTTCCTTTAAAAAGAGGCAGACCTAAATAAGAAGAGGGAAGATCCACTATGCTACAACCAAAAATATCAGCAATCTTCCTTTTCCTGAGGCGAGTGTTTATGAAAGCAATACAACTTTTAGAAAAATTTATAAGCTGCTATTGTGAGGCCATTTGATAACACTCAAGAATTATTTTTAGGGCCTTGGCCTCAACCACCGAAGTTGCACTCATGAGAAGGGTATCATCTACAAATTGGCTATGTGAGTAGCAACAAGAGATCTAGTGGTAATTTTGATGCCAGAAATCATAGAAGCATGTTTTGCATGGCTTCTAAAGCCCTGCTTAAAGTATCAACCATTAAGATAAAGAGGAAAGGTGATAGAGGGTCACCTTGCCTAATCCCCTGCTGTTCTTGAAGAAACCAACTAGAATGCCATTAACAAGGATCGAGAAGCAAGGTCGAAGAGATGCATGTGAAAACCCAACTGCACCACTTGTCACTAAACCCAAAGTTCTTGAGCACTCTCAATAGAAAAACCCAACTGACTCTATCAAAAGCTTTTTGCATATCCAACTTAAGAATCATCCTCATTGTCTTTTCATGCTGAAATGAATGGATTGCCTCATGGAATGTGATAATTCCTCCCTGTATAAGATGACCACCCACGAATCCATTTTGTTGTTCAGAAATTAGGTTGTTCATCAACGGTTTCAGCCTTTCCACCATCATTTTCGTGATTATCTTATATGTAGTGTTGTAAAGGCTTATCGGTCTAAAATTAGAAACCGATTTAGATCCAAGTGATTTGGGAGCCAAAGTAATGAAGGTAGTGTTCCACTCTTTTAAAAGAGAGTTTTTCTCTGGAATTCATTCACAACATTATAAAGATCTTCCTTGATGATTTCCCAGTAGATTTGGAAGAAGGTGGCAGGAAATCCATCAGGTCCTAGTGATTTATTTCCCTTCATTGTAAATATAGCTTTATGAAGCTCCTCCATGGAGAAGGGTTGCGTCAGGATTTCATTCATACCATCTGTTACCAACTTAGGAATGTGCTGTAACATTTTTCTCATTTCATTTTCATTGGGGGTGCTTCTTCCTGCAGAGTCTAGAATAGAAAGAGATAAGCTCATTAGAAATATCATCTTCAAGACTTAAACTTACCTTTAGAGGAGAGAAGCTCCTTGATTTTATCTCTACTTTTGTGCTTGGATACTTGTGGTGTGAAAATTTTTTATTCCGATCCCCTATTGAAGCCAAAGCGCTCTAGATCTTTGTCTCCAATAAGTCTCCTCTTCCACCAGAGTGTTGTGATAATCACTCAACGGGAGATTTCTTGTTTGTGAAGCTGCTCAAATCTGCCATCCTTCTCAATATTGGCTGAAATGTCCATTATTTTCTGAGTCAGCTGCTGCTTACGTGAGTAAATGTTTCCAAACACTTTAGTCTTCCAAATCTTGAGTTGCTTCTTGATTTCCTTTAACTTTTTAGCAAACCTGAACATTGTCTGTTCCTTGAATGTCCACTTTCCACCAATTCTTAATAAGGTCATCCAACTTGTTATTCTCCAACCAAGCCAATTCAAACCTGAAGGGAGGATTTTTAGTCTTGTGATAGAGTCAGCACTTAAGAGAAGAGGATATGATCAAACACAACTCTAGGTAGAGTACTAAGATAGAAGTCCAAAAGTGCAAAATCCAAGTCCATTGAACCAAGAGCCTTGTCTAATCTACTTTGAATATGGTTTTTCCCTAGTCTGCGATTTGTCCAAGTGAAAGTAGTTCCATGCAAATCCATATCAAAAAATTCCCCTTTGATAAATTCAGCCAAAGCTTCCATATTGTTGGGGTTAACAGTGAGCCACCTTGCTTTTAAGAAGGGTAGAGAGTGCTGTTGAAATCACCCACTATAAGCAGGGAAATGAGCAATTCCTTTTAAACTCCATGATATCCTTCCAAATCTTTTCCCAGGGAGTCCAAATTAGGTGCATATAAGTTGATAGCTATCCAACCTACTTTAGAGCCAACCTCTGGAAGAACATTCCCAAGAAGTTTGGATTTTTGATGATGCATTCACCATACAAACTTTCGGGTTCCATAGTGTGCAAAGGCCTCCGAGTTCCCAGAAAGAATTCTGAGAAGCAAAGGAGGCAGTGGGCCACAACCTGGGAAGGTTGTCATCAACTTTTAACTTAGTTTCCTGAAGCATGATAATATCCGGAGAATGTTTGAGCCTGATGTCTTTTAGGACTCTCTTCTTTTGCAAAGAGTTAAGCCCTCTTATGTTCCAGGAGATTATTTTCATTTTTTAGATTTGGACTTGTTCCCTACTACCATAGGGAGGGTACTTTGAGTTCCTTGCGCCACATTAAGTGCTGATTCTTGTTGGAGCTTAACATTCCTGGAGTTCTACCTTTTGGCTTCTCGGAGCCCACGTCAACTTTCTTACTAATGCTTTTGGTGACCCGAGGTTGGTTGCTTATCACCGAGGCTAGCGAAGAAGGGGAAAGAGGCACCTCCATCCCGAGAACCGGGAGGGTAAAGGGAAGGGAAAAGAGGTTGAAGCATCAACAGAAGGGGCAACAAATTTGGTGACAATTACCTCAAGAATGATAGGAACCTCAGGAGTGACAACAAAGGATTCAAGCAGAGGGGAAATCAAAGGCAACTTGACAGGGAGGGCTTGGTGAGGGAAATCTCACCATCTTCCAAAACCAAAAGGGGTTGGAGGTGTTAACCTCTCGAGTAGCCTCAGGAGAACCTTGGGGATGAATTTACCCTTTTTCTTAGGAGAGGAGTCAGAGTCTTTTTGCTTAGGTTGAGGCTTAGAAGGGCAAGCAGAGCCCTGTGGCCAATGCTCTTACTGAACAAAACAAGCTTGGGGGATATATTCATATTCTATGGGTTGTGACCACACTCCAAAGTCTGAAAGAAGGTCAATAGTCTTTTCGAAGTGGGCCACTAACATCAACATTAACACAAAAACGAGCATGAATGAATCTAGTTTTGGCCTTAGTGGCTTGATCCATGGCGATAAGGGAGCCCATGGAGAGAGCAATACCTTCAATAACCACTAGATCCCAAAACTCCAGTGGAAGTCTTGAGAAGCAGACTTTGATTGGAGCGTGCGTCATAGTTATAGTGTGGGGATTGAAGCGTGGTGACCATTTCGCAAGTAGAATCCTCTCTTGCCAAAGAACCACGGTCCTTCAAGAAGAGCACAAGCAAAGTTCTCCTTGAGGCTGAAAGTGAACAAAATGAAACCATTAGGCATGACAACAATCTCCAGTGAGCCACAAGGAGCCCATTTCAGACGCACCCATTTTTTGATGTCCTCCAAAGGAGGTCTAGGACCCATGAGCTTGCCAACCAGGACAAATCCTCGGCGAAGCTGCAATGGTAATGTGGGAAGGAATCTCGCAAAGAAAGCATCCCATCAAGAACTCGGTGACAACTTATCTCAGTATGTGGAGCGGAGGGGGACCCAACTACCACGTTTTCCATACCACTGGCCGAGGGCGAGGTGACAAGTCACTTGAATCGTCAAAGTGGGATCTCAAGGTCCGCAGACTGTAAGGGTCCGACATTAGAGCAAAGCGTAGGAGGTCGCAGAAAATTAGAGCGGCGTAGGAGGTGGAGTAATATAGTTTGACAAGAACCCATGGAATCACGACCAAGGTGCACTCTGTTTGTTCTTTGCGTTGCAAACATTGGATTTACATGCGGGTTCCTCAAATAAAAAAGAAAAAGGTGCGACTTTATTTTGATACCAAAGCGAAATATTTGTGTTCACATCTTTTTCATGAATAGGTGAATAGTAGAATTTGTTATGTCACTCATATTTATCTAGACAGACACACATTCAATTGAAACTGACATCTTGTGTCCTTGTGTTTTTGATTTTAAGATGGACATTCCATTGGAAAAATTCACTAGTCTGAATTTTCACACTTGGAAAGTCAAAATTCAGATGCAACTAATGAACAAGAACTTGTGGAGGATAGTAGATGGAAAAGAGATAAAGCACCAATAGATCCAAGTAAGTAAACATGATGATAGAGTAAAGATGATAAAGCCAAAGCCATTATTGGTCTTGCTCCTTTAGATTCTAAATTACATTCTGTAGAATTTGAAAAACCATCCAATGTAATGTGGGAAAACCTGAACAAACTGTTTGGAGCAAAGCAATCAACACAAAGTTCTCTCTAAACTCCATCTGTTCAGATTCAAAATGAATCATGGACTCACCATGTGTAGCCACATTAAGATATGAGATCTCTCATGAGACAACTAGCATAAGTCAAAGCTCCAATAGACAATGAGGATGTAAAGGCCATATTGTTGTATAGCTTGCCTTCCAAATACAACAACGTTGTTTTTTACTCTTGGTTAGACGCCTTCTCAATCATTGGAAGATATGATATCAACTCTCCTAGCTGAAGAAAAAAGGACTACTACGGTTGATGCGGAAGAGGAAAGTGTGATGTACTCTAGAAAACAATCATAAAAAAATTAAAAAAGCAAGGAGAAAATTGAATGTTTTTACCACATGAAAAAGGGGCATACAACCCGGAGTTATAAAGTTCGAGCTAATGATTTGCTTAAAGGGGAGTTCAAAAGAAATGAAACTAATATGGTCATAGAGAAAGAACCAATCGTCAAAGAATATTCAATGAGTGTTCATGTTTAAGATGAAGAATACTTATACTAAGTAAACAACAATAAATACTGGAGGATGGAGGTAATGGAGGTTGGAGGACAAAAATTTCCTCTCGTTAGCTACTAATGGCAGGACCCCACATTATATATAGTGGCATGTTTTTTCATTTAAGTTGTTTTCATGTTTTGTGTGGTGTGTAGAATAAACCCTGTTGTGACATTTCAGAAAGTAATCTATTTTGAAGAATCTTGCTTTTTGGGGGTAGGAGAAGATTTCGAGGTAAACTCAATATGGATTGTTATCTAGATAGTTCTGAGTTCTAGGAATTTGGTGGATTTGCAATTCGGGAGCCCGGGAATGGGGAACTAACCCAAGGAATTTGGCTCAGTAAGAACGCCTTAACAAGGGTAAAGAGACAACTTGATGGAGTCAGTATGGGTCTAAGCAAAGTTTTTCAGAGAGATTGTTGACTTCTTTAGAATATGATTATCTTCTCCCATGTGCACACGAAGGGGGGAATGTTAGGAATATCATGTTAGTGTTCACATGTTATTGTTTGTACGTAGTGTGATGAGTTGTAATAACAACTCATATAGTTATTGTGTTGTTGGTTAATATTGTATGAGAGAGATTCTATGAAACATTACAATATATAGCTGGAATGTAATGGCTCATGATATTATTATGAGTGGTCAAGGAGATAACATTGACTCGTAACTTATATGAGATCAATTACCGATATATGTATTGTCTCGGTTTGAATAATGGAACGAGAGTTTAATTGTGTATTCATGAGTTAAACTCTAGACCAAATTCTTCACCTACACAATCTCTCTCGCAATGTGGATCTGCCTTTTCTTAGCGTTGTGGATTCACCCCCGCTTGGCATCGTGGATCTACTCCTCGACCGCTTCTCGGGCCTTTGGGGACACACACAAATTGAGAGTTTTTTTGTTGCCGTGGGAGTTTTTGGCCTTGGATGTTAGCAGGGATTTTAGTAGAGTGCTTTTTCTCCTGCTAGGTAACCCAAGCTGGCCCCATCAGCCCTAGACACCCCCCAACGAGCATTATCAAATCATGCATCGGCCCTTTCATAGTGATAGATGATGATCAAATGATTCTTTTGTCCTGGGCATGACCAAACATGTTTGATGGGACCAACATCGAGTCCATGCGACTTTCGTCAACAACCAATATTCTTTGGGGTTCTGTCTTTCCCCACATGGCTGTTTGTATTGGTACCTTAATCAGATGGGTTGGGTCTTTTCTTCTTTGGTTTAGGCTCTTTCCCCTTTTTGCATTTTTTCCTTTGCCTGACCCCCATTTGTTTTTAGTGCTTTAGTTCTTTTTTATTTAGTTTGTCTTTGATCCTAGGGTCCTTTTTTTCTAGCACTTTCTATTGTAATTGGATGTATTCTCGAGTCGCATTGACCTAATTTTGGTCACTCGTGGTATTAATATATTTTTCTGCATCTGAAACGATGGTAAGCGTCGTGGGATGGAACCATTAAAAAAATGCACAATAAACGAACTTTTGGGACATTTTATTGGCTCTCGCTCACTGGTAAAATTCAGAAGCTCTAGTCGGTTTTTGCAACCTGTTCCAATATACCTCCAAAAATATCAGCAATGAACACAAAATGTTGCAGCCACATTGCTCAATATCCAAAGGAATTTCTTATGAGGGGAGCAACATAAAAATATAAATAACCTTTGTTTTCATGGGAGAAATGTTTTCTTTCCAAATCCTTGGTGGTCTCAACATTCGCAATTTGATAGATTTCAGGTAGGCTCTTGCAATGTGGGTTATTTGGAGACTCAAAAAATTCCCATTTGATCTGGAGCGCTATCATCAAAGAAAAATTGGGAACTGTATTATCAAGAATATCCAAGCATAGACAAAAAGGATTGATCTTGTTGCAAAAACTCACGTGGAAGATTCGGAATTGTAGGCTCATTCATCTCTGGGAGGACAGTTAGGAAGGAGATACAAAATTGTAGTATTAGATCCTTGATGAGCTATGTGGTATTCTTAGTAACTTTTTTCTCAAAACTATTGTGAAGCTTCCACAAATGGAATGTGATGATGAAAAAATCAGATTGACATGCTTAGCTCCCTTTCTTAAATAAAGAAATTTCTTGAGCTACCTTTATTCTTTCTTCCTCGCCTTCAACACTTTGCTGTGCTCTATTTGCTACCAATTTCTGCACCATCTGTTACTTCTCATATTTTTCAAGATCTTTTCAATTGCTTCATGGGCCATATCATCAGCTGTCAAATTGGGTGATTTGTCTAAGGAATTAAGCATTTTCTTGTGTAATTTTAACAACCTTAAAATTTTATTATAGGCAGCCACACTTACTTTATCGGCATCAATTGTTAGAATTTATGGATTCTATTAATTACGGATTTAATCAACATTAATAAACTATGCAATATTAAATAAATAAACATCACATCACATTGCATAATAATAAAGTAATACTTACAAAAGTAAATAACACAGACACAATATTTATAGTGAAAAACCCAAAGGTAAAAACCACTGTGAAAAGTAACCTTTATTGTAGAGAATTTTTTACATCCAACAAATCACCTCCTCCTTAGAAACCCTAATCACAAGGGTGAAAACCTTTGATATATTATTTTTTTGAATATATCAAATGAGGACCCGAAGTCCTTTTTATATGAGGTGATCGGGTATGTCTCCCGACTCACCTTTTCAACCATGTCGGTTGACACATATACCAAGGTTTAAAATATTTAATAATAGAAATATAACTATTTCTTATTATTAAATATTTAACCTAAAGTATATTCCTAGGTTTGAATATTTAATAATAGAAATATAAATATTTCTTATTATTAAATATTTATTAGAACGCATGGAAACGCTCAGGGGTCCTCGTATCAGCCTAAAACGTACTGGTATTGGTACGAGGACTAGTACGCTTTGGAGGCAAAAAAACGTACCCACGAGAGATAGGGTACGCTATGGGTACTGCGGTAAACCGCACTGTAGCATACCCCGTCTCGTGGGCACGCTTTCGAAAATGCACTGTCCCCTTCACACGTTTTTTAAAAAGAAAACTCAAAAAAACTTAAAAAATATGCAATTTTTTTAATTTTTAAAGTTTCCTATTTCTAACCTAACCCTAAACGACCCCCAAACACTTATTTAAACACCCAATCCCTCTACTTTTTTCACACTCAATCTTTGCTATTTTGCTTGAGTTTGAAGGAGAGCGAGAGAAAGAGAGGTCAAGGAGAAAAAAAAAGAGCTTGGAGGAGAGAAAGAGAGCTTGGAGGAGAGACCGATTGAGCTTGAAGGAGAAAGAGAGAGAGAGAGAGAGAAAGAAAGCAAGTCTAGAAACATCAAAGAGAATTTTTCGAGGTATTTTACATGCATTCAGCATTTTAAAAAAAAAAAAAAAAATCTTCTCGAGCAATTTTTTGTATATGAATATGATCAATGATCAATATTATTGATCATGATTTAAATTTATTTTTAATATTTATTTATTTTACGGTTATTAAAATATAATATATTAATTAATTTTTCCGTATTTTAAGTTTAATAGTGAAGTTTTATTTAATTAAACATCTACCCTCTGTGTATGCTCTCACCTCACACCATTTATGGCGAACTTGGTGATCAAAATCAAAGATTGACGTGTAGGACTAACTATTTAATTTTTTTAATTAGTTATGTATTTGTTTTTTTTATTTTAAAGTTTTAAATTGAATTTGTTAAAAATTTAAACGTCTACCCTCTATGTATGCTCTCACCTCACACCATTTATGGCGAACTTGGTGATCAGAATCAGAGAATGACGTGTATGGGTTAACAAATTAATTTTCTAATTTGTATTTGTTGTTTTTAATTAAATTATTTTAATATTTAGCAATGTTTTAAAAAATCTCTTATTGTAGGTTAAAAGTTAAAACAAATTAATCCTACAATCATGGCATCCAGTTCAGCTTCAGTGGGGCAAGAGGGGGAAAATGTTTCGGGTGGTATGGCAGTGAAAATGGATCCAAATTATCCTTTATGGAGGCATGTGGAAGTGGTAGAGCTTGTTGCCGGTGGTGGTGTCCGTGTTTGGACGTGTCCCCATTGTGCCGCCACATTTAAATCCTCATATACCCGTTTGAGAGCTCATCTGACTGGGGCATCGGGGACGGGTATTAGACCGTGTAGGAAGGTGGAAAAGAAAACCATAGCCATGTACCTAAAAGAGCAAGAGGATGCAAACATTGAAGCAACGTAAGAACGCGCTCTAGAATTGTTTCTTTACAACAGAGAGGTGTTAGGAATTAGTATTTACATTGTGTAAGATAATAATTACGTTGGTAATTATTATTATATAGTTTAATATGTTATTAATATATTATTGTTATATAAACAATAATATATTATTGGTGTTGAGTTGTGTATTGTTACAGGAGTAACAATCACAACTAAATAGGGTTAATTGTTATAACACCTCCTATTTTGTTGGAGGTTGTTTTGGCTATGTTTATGGCTATATAATAGCCTGTGAATGTAATTCAAATGTGCTGAATAAAATATCTTTCTGTGTTGATTTAATCAAATCTGGTTCTGTGCTTTCATTTGATATCAGAGCGAGATTTCATCATGTGTGTAGTAGAAGAATAGGATTGCTAATGAGGCAATGCCATGTTCTGTATGGTTGCCTCAGATTTATTGAGTTTTTGGAAAGGGGTTAGCATATGTATTATTGTGCAATTATCGGAGATATGTTTTTAATGATTTCACATATTAACTGATTTTCTGATGCTGGATAGTTTCACTTGCAATCTACAAATTTTGTGATTTTTTTGCTCCAACTTTGATTGCACTTGCATTGAAGGCTTTGTACACAAATTGGTGTACATATTTGATAACACTATTTGTGCAGGAGGATCGAACTTGCAGAGTTATATTTTCTAGCCATAGTATGTGATCCTTTGACAAGGGCATGCTGGCCATAGATTAATTGCGCCATGGCTTTCTGAAGGATCCTGTAATTGCATAGAATAGCCAGATCTATTGATTTCGCACTGCATTACTATAAATCCTCCCAAAAGCCTCTGGTTTTCTCACAGTTCTGTAGTTTCGTTTGGCTGATAAGATATATAAGAAATACGTGCCTAAATACTCCTAAGTGGCTGTCAAAAATCTACAGATTAAGCCGCAATCCAAGGAGAGAACACTGCAAAGAGATTGTGAGGAGAAGAAACGTGTTGTCTCACGGATCTATATCAGACAAATCGGTGCACCTATTTATTCGGTGCTCCATTATTTCATCGTATCTCTCTGGTTATCCACCCACGGCGAACAAGTGTCTTCTAAGGACGTGTTCCAGATCCATTCACGTTTACAGCTTCATGCGCTCATCTATCATCAGAATCGAAGAAACAAATCAATTCTGGTCTTATTGGAAAAGACTCGCTGCTATAAAAAGCTGACTACTCAAATGTTCAAGGAAAATCTGTGACCTGATAAGTGCATTGCTAGTTGTTGGTCTCCTCTGCCAATTGTCAAAACGTGGTGTTTTGCATCAAATCTGTGGGCCTATGCGTGGATATAAAGATCTCTCCGTCCTGCTGATCCATGTCATATGGATTAAATGTCGTGCGAAGGTTGATAGACGTGTCGCTAAGAAAGAGGTGAATGAGAGCAACGTCAGTCTCCAAGGTTAAAAGAATTCCACATATGGCACTTGGATCTCGTATTGCATTCTACTGCCATTCACGACTTCAACCAATGTTGTACAAGCCGTGATGTCGACTTCCATGTGCAGAGCAACACTATTTGTGTAAGTCGTTATGTTTTGTGGTCTTTATTAAATGTCCATCTAAATGCGTCTAGGTGAATAGGATATTTATAAAACTATAGTTTATTGTTATTCATGCATTTTACTTTAGTTTTGATGGTCTAGTTTTGTGAGAGATAATTAAATGGTCATTTTGAAATTAAAAGTCCATTAGTCATAAAAAGAGTCATTGTCAAAGTATGTAAAAATAAAAATAAAAAATCGTCATGGGCGCATTTTCGGTGTTACCCGACGTCCAAAAATAATTGCTTTCACATTGTGGAGGAGAGACAAAATAAAGTACAATGTGAAACTTGATGAGCTTCAAAGACATATTTGGCTAAGTTAACAGTAGACCGATGGAGGAAGGAGGCAATGGAGGAAGGAGGTCGAACAACGACCTCTCGTCAGTCACCAACGACGGGGCCGCGCAGAAGCTGTGGTGGCATATGTATGGTGTGAGTATATGATTTTCAGTGTGGTTTCCATTTTCTCAGTGTGCTTCAGTTTGCAGTGTTCCTGTTTTGTGTGGTATTTGATGGATGTTGGAAAGAGAGTTGTGTTGGAGCGCGAGATGACCGCCGGTGATCCTTTGCCGACTTGGTCCTCTCGATCATCCAGACTTCGTTGGAAGATGGTCAGCTAGAAGAATACGTTCACTAGCATTAGTGACCATGTGCAACAAGACCTAACTAGCAAGATCCATTCAGGAGTATGTTCTTCGATGCATTTTGCTTCTCAGTATCTATATGAGTGGAATTTCACATTGTGGGGGGGAATACATACCAATGTTCCATTCCCATTCTGCACCCAAAACGACTTAGTCAAGGAAAGCTTCTAGTGGTAGTGGCAGTTTTCTATGTTGTTCGAGATCGAGTGGCAGCGATCAATGACAGAGACTACGATTAAGAACATTACGATTCTTATAGGAAGTAATGTGATTTTTTTCAATATATCTTCTATTGTGCAGTTTTGTGATATGCATGTTGTGTTTCCTACATAATTCCCTGATGTATAAGCATAGTGGTGAACAGTAGCACCAAAGTAAGTCAATTCATGGATCTTGAAAGGGTTTGTGGGAGGATCCAGAAAACCACACGAGGTGGACAGTTGATGAGGTTCCTGTCACGTCAAGGTTTGTGGTAAGCCTGTTTAAAACCATGGAAGGAGAGAGCCTTTCTTTTGGATCAAGGTCATGAGTCACAGAGTTGGACATGCCACAGGGGTGAGCATACTGCAGTTGAGAGTGTGGATGTTTTTCTACCATGTAAACACTAAGGGGGGGAATGTTAGGAATTAGTATTTACATTGTGTAAGATAATAATTACGTTGGTAATTATTATTATATAGTTTAATATGTTATTAATATATTATTGTTATATAAACAATAATATATTATTGGTGTTGAGTTGTGTATTGTTACGGGAGTAACAATCACAACTAAATAGGGTTAATTGTTATAACACCTCCCTATTTTGTAGGAGGTTGTTTTGGCTATGTATATGGCTATATAATAGCCTGTGAATGTAATTCAAATATGCTGAATAGAATATCTTTCTGTGTTGATTTAATCAAATCTGGTTATGTGCTTTCAAGAGGACCATGGGAAAACCACCAACATCAACACCATATTTTCATCCTTTCATTGAGACTCATTCTAAAACTATTCCAGATGATGACCCTTTTTCACGCAGATGCCTCGGGGCCATCAAGCAAGAGAACAAAAGGTCCATGAGAAAAAAACATTTAACATCGAGAAGAGGGATATTGCAGATGAATTGGTGTCTCGGTGTATATTTGCATGTGGACTACCATTCAATGTCTTGAGATCACCTTATTGGCAGCAGATGGTGAGAGGCATTAATGAGGCACCACAGGGGTATACAAGCCCTAGCTATAATAAGGTTCGCACTTCTCTTTTGGCAAAAGAAGTGCAACACATTCAGACATCTCTACAACCAATTAGAGATTCTTGACTGGATTCAGAGTCTCTATTATATCAGATGGATGGAAAGACTCCAGAAACAGACCTCTCATCAACATTATTGCAGTATGCCCTAAAGGGCCAATGTTTTTGAAGGCTATTGATTGTGAGGGGGAAGTAAAAGATGCCCAATTCATTGCAAATATTCTCATTGAGGCTATTGAGTCAGTGGGCCCAGAGAGGTTGTCTAAGTCATCACAGACAATGCCAAAAATTGCAAGGCAACATGATTGATAGTAGAGGGTAGGTATGAGCACATATTTTGGACACCATGTGCAATACACTCCCTGAATCTAATGATGCAGAAGATTGGGAAAATTGCATGGATTGAACAAATATACATGAAGGCAAACGAGATTCAGATGTTTGTCACCAACCATCACATGTCTCAAGCCATATTCAGAAGATTTTCAAAGTTGGAGTTGTTGAAGGTAAATGAACAATTCATTTTAAATTTAATATTTGATTTTAAATTTTTAAATCAATTTCAATTTGTGTTGTTATTGAATTGTTTCCATTATTTTTTAATAGGTTGTTGAGACTAGGTTTGCCTCTCACACACTCGTCTTGAGACGACTTGTGAAGGTGAGACGTGCTTTGAGCATGATGGTGATTGATAATGTTTGGACCGTCTGGAGGCAATCTAACACAGAAAGAGCCCAAAAAATAAAATCATGGATCCTTGATGAGCATTGGTGGGGAAAAGTTGAATATTTGTTGAGTTTCACGAGCCTATTTTGAGTATGATACGATTTGTAGACAAAGATAATGCTTGCATTGGAGAAATATATGATGGCATTGACTCCATGCTTGAAAAAATCCATGATATCATATAGGCCAAAGAGTAGGACCCTGAGGAAAATTTTTACAGTGAAGTTAAAAATGTGATCGTGAGAAGGTGGAACAAAATGACCACCCCATTGCATCTCCTTGCTTATGCTTTAAATCCCAAATATTACAACAATGAAATAGTTGGGAGAGCTAGTAGGCAACGACCATATGATGACCATGAGGTTGCAAATGGGACGAGGTCAACATTCAGGAGGTTGTTTCCTGATCCAGCTACATCACTTGCAGTCCACCAGAGATGTCGATGTTTGTAAATGGACAAGGTAGCATGGGAGAGATAGAGGCTATTTGTGACAAACCCACCATGGATCCAATCACGTGGTGGACTTGTCATGGCCATGATGCCAAGTTCTTACGACCAGTTGCGATCAAATTGCTCTCACAGGTATAAAGTTTGTAACTTGTTATTTGATATTTTAATTACCAATTACGAATTAAAATTCAAAATGATATCATTCTTTTTTTTAATTAATAATATTAATACTTTGTTTTTGTGACAGGTGGCTAGTAATTCTTTTGCAGAGTGCAACTGGAGTACTTATGGCTTCATCCACTCAGCCAAATGCACCATGTTGGCATCAAAGAAGGTTGAAGATCTAGTATATGTTCATTCCAACTTGCGCCTCTTAACCCACAGGACGCAAGAGTATACTAGTGGTCCTAACAAGCTTTGGGACCTCCAACCTGAAAACACGGACTTTGAAGCTTCTGCTGGTTGTTTGGCCAATGTTTCACTTCTTGGCGTTGATGAGGAACTTCCAGGGAGCCCTTCACAAGGGTTCAAAAGTGGAGCTAGTGGGAGTGGAGCTGCAAGTGGCATCCATGAAGATGATTTTGACGATCATCTAGATGATATGCTCTAGAAGTTGAGAACTTGAATGTATTATGTTATTTACTATCATGTTTTGAACATTATGAATCAATACAAACTCAAGTCTCAATTCTCAAAGTATTGGAAATTTCAATTTTGTTTTCATGTTCTATGATTCATGAATGATTTTAAGTTGTATGACTCTATGAGTATTAAATTTCAATAAGTATGCAATGTATGAGAATTAAATTTCAATAAGTATGCAAATGCTTCTTTAAATATATATATAAAAACGTACCCAAAAGCGTACACTGCACTCCGAGATTTTTTAAAATTTGCCATTTCAGCGTACTGAAACCGTACCCTTACCTGTATCCGTGCAGTCTAGAATATTTAACCTAGAGTATAATGTTGGACCCATATTAAATTAAGGGGTGGCCAGCCCACTTAACCATTATGTTCCAACATCAATATCCATAAAGAAAATTGATGCTATCAGGATTTTGAGAGTTGTACTTTCAATTAAAGTCATCATGTCCAAAGCTTGTTGGTAAGCTTCTATAGCATTTGCTAGGCAATCCACATCCTTGGACAAAGGCAAGAGTTTGATGATGATATTCAGCAAGGAGAGTGCTGTCATCCTCGTGATATTTTCATCAAGAACAGGAAAATGCTATGAAACAACCTACAACATTGCCATATCAGATATGTGCTATCAGCTATGTGATATTCTTCAAGCTAAAGTAACTATTATCTTAAGGACTATTTTCAAACTTCCACACATATTAAATGGGATGAAAAAAATCAAATCAGAAAGCCTGACTCTGCTTTCTCAAATAAACAAACTTCTTTTGCTGCTTAACAAAAGAATCATCTTCTATGTAAATACACAGGACCACTGAATTTGGCCTCACACTGCTGAGGGGGAATGCACAATTGCATCAGCCTGGAGATCATTAAGTTTTAACTCATAGCATCCAACTGTTGGAATGAAAGTTGAATGTTATTTGGTCTTTGACAACCTGGTTGAAGCTCAAAATTTTTGTGGCTCTGCCATCTCCTCTCTTTTTCAGTGCACATGTGGAACACGCCTGGTAACTTGTGGTCCTTAAATCTGGATGTAGTAATCTTTATATGAATCACACAATGAAAGGAAAAATCCAGTGGAAAGTGGTCAAATCTGACATGGAATTTATTGACTCTTTGTCTAAAGCAGCTCCCAGTTTCGTATACTATGGCATATATGGACAGAGCGTAACTCTCATACCTTTGACGACAAAGCTCATACTATGTATGAAATAGTCAGGCAAATCAATGCTAACCATATAAGTAATATGGAAGTCATGGGGTATTGAGGATGCGGATTGGGAAGAACATCTGCTTGCAGTTTGTGGTCCTATTGAACAACTTACGAGGTGACTACGGGTAACATTCCCTTCTAGTTGATGTATGACTAGGATGTGACAATTCCAATGTAATACCTTGTACCTAGCTCGAGGATAGCGGTTAGAAATAGACATGGAGATGGGGAAAGTTTGATAGAATGACTCATACGATTTAAGAAATTGGATGAATGTTGGATGATGATGTAGTGGACAATGGAGTTCATGCAAAGGAGGTGTAAATATTGGCATGAAAATTTTAAGGTTCACGTCGTAGTTTTAAAATATAATGGAAGGTGAGAAATTAAGCCTGGGGAATTTAATTTTATGTGGCTGGGACTGTTTAAATTACATGATATATTGGAAAAAAAGGGTCAAGTTCGAGAGCTTGGACCAAATGACAGTAAAATATTCATTAAGTGCTTCCACATTAAAATGATTGTCCGAGGATAAAATATATTAATATGATAAATACTGAGCATCTAGATAGGGAGTACATAGTAAATGAGTAATCCGGAGGCACCGGGTAAAATGAGTAGTAGGAAGATCTGATATCCGTGGTATGCAACCACCATCATCCTCTTCATTATTATCCTGCTTGCTGTCAGTTTCAGTACGACCTCCATCCTTTTCACTCTCATTTTGCCAGTTTGATAAATAAAAAATAACGAAGAGGACAAGGATAAAGTAAAGATAAGTTTCTTGACATATTGTATACAAGAGCCCAGGATGCTCGACTGTACATTCAGGAGGGGGGCAATGGCAAGCACACACCCCCATCCATCTGGAGGCCCCCTCACTGTCTGGCCATCTGGAAACACTATTCTCATGCTCGCAGCAACACCATTTGCCGTACGCACAAACAAATTTTCCACCGTCTGGCCACCCAACTTCCAGACCATACTCCCCATTATATACTTGTTTATTGTCCGTTGCATTCATTTGTTGTACGACCTCTTACATCTTGCTGAAATGTATGACACATTCTCTGCTCTACTATATGCCCCCTTTATCTACTGGACAACCTTCTCCAACTCATGTGTTGCATGCAACTCTGCATGAATGTGTACCTTTGATTACCCACCATACTGATGCCTAAATTTGACTACTGCATTGACACATGCTCCAATTGTTAGTGTTGCATCATATGACTCTCTAATTGCATCTATACGGCTGTCCCGTTGTCCATTACTCATCATTTTTGGCCTTCATAGTTGTAGGAGACTTGTTGGAAAAAGATTAGCGGAGAACATATATTTGCAGAGGTTACCAAGATCAACTTGGAATCGGAAAATAGATCTGGCGCACAATCCCTCTGTGCAGGGTTTTGAAGAAATTTCACAAATCCAAGGGCCAACACTGTCATCCTCGAAAACACTGCACAAGGGTTTTAAAAATGTTTTATTGCTGAATTTTTTTGAGCTTGAAACTTTAATCATGGCTGAAAAAATAAACGTTCTCCTACTCTAGGTGCGACATCCTTTTCGGTTCAGCCAAAGAAATGGAAGATGGCTCTGGATGGGGCATTTGAAAATTTGCACTACATAGGAAGGCCGCATACTTCCATAACCAACCACTATAGCAATTCGGATGATTTAGACTTCCCTAGTTGCAGGTATAAGTTCCCAACATACGACAATGAAATGGACCAAAAACAGAAATTGGTGAACCATCACAGTTGAGTACCGAATCCAAAGGGTTGCCTACACCTAAGATGTTGAGTTGGGAAAGCCTGCCACCATCAAATCCCGCACATGGTGGGAAAATAAACATGATGATCACAAGCTAATGATAGAACAAAAACACAGGTAAAATAGGGCTGATGTAGTAGTACTTGCGCAAGCCTAGATGTGAATTTGGTTGACTCTTTCTTAAAGGAATTGTAAGTACAAGCATGTACTTTTGTGGATTTTTATCCTCGAGGCAAGGATTTAGACTTCATTTGGACAGCATGTGTGAATCAATCTTATCTTCTTTCATTTGTTTGCTCACATTTTCAGACAGTAAAATTTATATAGAATCATCTTCAAAGTTGGAAAGTGATATTTTCAAATATTTCAAATGTATCTGGTATTTAATTTTAATTGCTTTTGAACAATAGTGAAGTACATAATGATAAGATATTGCCTTTTCCTTTTGGCCCTCAGTTTTCATAAATTATTTCTTTTACAGACTGCTAAACCAAGATGTTTCAGGTATGAAAAAGAGTTTCTGGAAGACATGCAGAGCCTTGGTGTTAAGCCACCAACTGTACTTACACGTGTAACCGAGTGAGTAAAAGATTCAATGCTTTTGGTCTTTGTTATTACTGAGTAGTTTGAGTGGGCATTTTGATCTTTGTAATGTAGAAAAATGATTTTTTGTTAATATGTTATGCTTCAAGTGTCAGAGAACACGTACATACCATCTGGTATCACTCTCCTGTTTGCAGATGAGCATCCCTCTCTCCACTCTGTTTTTTATTGCAGCTAGATTGTAAGCAAACCAAGCATTTAGTCCACATGAGAGGGCCATGGCCTCCTCTCCCAATCGGCATCCATGTTTCTGAAATACAGCCTTCAAGGAATGAATACTTATTTTTTTAGATGGATTCTTGTAATTTCCACATTTCTATGCTCACCAGACTCTTGTGAGGCCATCCTTCTCTGCAAGGAAAGAAATCTGGTGTTATCTGAAAATGGACCCGCCACCATGCATTCAATTACCAGTTGAGGAAATGGCCAGCAGACTATGGTACCTAAAGGAGCGAGTGTTGATCTATAGATTTATGGGGGCATATCTAGGCCCAAAGATACTCAGATCTTGGGTTTTTTTGCACAGAAAGTCTGTGGGGTCAGTTGAAAGTCTCACGATGCCTTATGGATACTTCATGGCTGTATTCTCCACAACAAAAGAAAGGTATACAAATTTTTTGTGGGACCCTAGTGCTCAGCGTTCAATCCAACTGATGACCTACTTAATACAGTTCGAGTGTGGGTGAATTTTCCACCCCCGAGTGAATCTTGGGATGAGCGATGCTTGCAATAAAATGGCAACTCTACAGGGAATATCTGGCAGCCTTGGAATTAAATCTTTGTCTGGGAGTCCTTCACCATGCTAGAATCTATGTCGATGTGGATTTTGAAAATTCCACTTCTGGATTGACTATTTCTGGAATTCAGAGACATCAAGTGGGAGCGCCAAGTTGGTTACGAAAACATCCCTTAAAAGGTTGTTTCTTCCATCAACATGGACATCTAGCCCAAGTATGTCCCTTGAATCAGCCCAATTATCTCCCAGAGAGGAGGCAACATAAAATATCTAACAAGACAGACAATAGTGTTGGAAGCCATCTCATCAAAGAGAATCAATAGATAGGGACAAAAACATGCAGGAAAACAAGAGTCCAAGCGGGGACAATTTCAGTTTCAGGGACATGTGAAATAAACATCAGAAAAGCATAAGCCAGAAGTTAACCAGGGATGACGCGGTAAGCTGAAATAGTAACTACATTTAGTCCCTTCCAACCTCTAGTAGATTCAGAAGATCAAGGAGAGCCCATGAATCATAGTTCAAAAAATCGTAAATCGGGATTAATCGGCAGGCCAAATTTTGAATCGGAAATCGGAAATCGGCAAAAAATCGGCATTAATCGGCAACTTTATCGCTACTTTTAAAAACATTTAAATTCATAAAATATACTTAAATTAAATGTAAAAACAATGTTAAATGATGCGAGAAGTGACTCTATAGAATGCCATAGGCCCATATGCATATTTTCGATTAAGTTTTGACCAAAAAAGAGAGTACAAAGTTTGCAAACAAAAAAATAAAAAATATTGTTTTATGAAAATAAGAAAAATATTGCCATCAATGCATAGAGCTCGAGAAAATATGCACTTTTAAAGAAAACAACACCTGAATGGAGCCACATAATGAAAGTTATAGCACATGCAAGTTTTTGTTGCTACATCTTCCCGGACCCTTTCCAAAAATGGCAAATTTTTTTCTATCCTTGTGATTTTTTCGCCAAAAAGAAAAATATGCCAAAAAAGGAAAGAAATTCCAAAAACGGAAAAGAGGAGAATGGAGGAAACCCGAACCGCGCAAGTGAAAAAACGACTCAGATTTGGGGCCACGATTTCACCCGCTATTTTCCACGATTTTCCATGATTTTATCCACGATTTTCGAGTGTATTTTATCGCCAAAAATCGCGATTTTTCAGAAGATATATCGTTTTCATGGTTGCAAACGATTTATCGCCGATAAATCGCGATTTTTGAAACAGAGCCATGAATAACTTCAGTAACAAACTAGTGCTTACTGTCTCGAATCTGAAATCACAAGAACCACATAAAATGGCAGACAATGATATGTTGAAAAGTTTAATGCCCAAATCTCTAACCCCAAAACTCATGACCAAAGTCTGGACAGGATTCCTCATTGTGCCAAATAACAAGCACAATTTGTATTGGGCTAAGAAGCTCAATATGATTATCCTCTTTATCTTCTCAACAATATGGATTAGGATATAAGTAGAAAACCATTCTAGGGCCAACACACAAGTCAAAATAGAAACCGAGAGGTGTATGAGTTGTGGATCTAGAAGATGATAATCCACATTCTATTGAAGGCGTAGGGTTCCAACGCCTATGTCTACGATAGGGGGTGGGATCTTATGAGGATCCTATGTTGTAAGGATAAACAAGGAGGCAAGTGCATACCAAAGGTCCAAATATGTTTGTAAAAGTCAAGTGGCGATATAGGCAAGGGCTAATAGTAAGAGCAATGCAATAGATAGAATGTGCTATTCTATTGTAGTTGAAGACATGATACATCAACATAATCGATCAAACCAAAGTATAAAGGAAAAGGAAAGGTTAGGGATACTTACCTTTTGAAGACACCATTGGTGCGTTAACCACCCCCGCATTAGTAACACCTTGAGAGAGAGTTGTTGTGTGTGGATAACAAGAAAGATAGGAAGAAGACTTAAGTAGACCTATGTAGGGGACCCCAAGGACTTGACAAACCTCGCTTTAGCACAACTCTTATTTTTGTGGCTCTAAGTAACCCAATGCTCCAATTTAAATTTCCAAATAAAAGCTTCATTGAACCTTCGTAACCTTTATGACCTTAAGAGCACATTCATGCGAGCATAGGAAGAGCCAATATGAGATGATGATGTTGAGAGAAAAGAAAACGATGACAATTATTTATAGGGGAACATAACCCAAAGTCACAAACCCTCCTCGTGATGGCATTTGCCTTGGTCGGCTAACAGAAAGTCATACAAGGTCCATGCTGTCGGCTAATAGAAAGTCATACAAGGTCGATGCTCTCGGTTTGGAATTGTCCAACTAAGAGGTTCTGAGGGGGAAAAGTTGGGAAGTGGAGTAGATACTTGGGAGTAAATCCGAAGGTGATTTGATGAGGATTTGAAGTTGCTATAAGTAGGTGTGAAGGTAATAGAACCGAGGATATGAAGTGGTCGAAAGGAGATAGTAAGAGGATAATAAGGAAACCTAAGGCACATGGGGCGTATGATGACTCTCTCATCCGACACCGCCAACCAATCCGTCCATTCCTTGTTTGCCCCTTAAGGCATGCACTTAGAGAGATTAATGCCTTAACAGTTCTAAAAAGAAATCATTAGTAAGAGTGAAAAATAAGGTTTATAAATATGCCCCAACTAAAGATCATCACATGTCCAAATAGCGTAATGTGAGATGCTCTTCGTGAAAAGAACATGCAACTCCAAAATCGAAAGAAATGATTGTAATCAAGTAATAAGTATGATAAGAATATTTATTGAACCAAATGAGATGTACTTACCTTGACATACCTTTCCGTGAAAGCGAATGCATGTTACCTCCCGTCTTGACTATGGAGGGTGCAAATTTGGCAAGAAACCCTAATGATACAAGACTAGAAGGGGATGATGACAAGGTAAGCGTACTCATATTAGTCCATAAGAAAGTATACACAAAATATGGGAAGAGAGCTCATAGTAGGGTGGTAAGATAGGTTTGGATAGTTAATGGTATGTCAAAAATAGGCTAGTTAGGAAACTAGTTTACCGATCTTGAGGTCTCAAAAATAGGAAGTAAAATGAATATAAAGGTCTTGGTCAGTCCGGATAGCCTTATAAAAGGAAGACTAAATTAGGTCCTGGGAAACTTAGATGTCAAAAAGGTTCTAGTTGAAAAATTAATCAATCAATCCAATAGGCCTCCGAATAATGAATTAGCAAAATGTGACACTCGGAGTCCCAAACATAGCTAAGAGAAATAAGATAGCAATTATCAACATAGAACATCTTGAATGCCTAAAGATACCAAAAATGCTCAAATAGGCACGGTTTAAGGGAATGTCCTTGAATCCTAATGCCTGTCACAATGCTAACATGTCTGAAAAGAGACAAAGAAAAGGATGTAAAAATATGGGAGAGACTTAGAAACTAGCTTGTTGGTGTTAAAATATAGAGGTATAGAGCATTATATAGAATGTAATGCGGTTCCTAGCAGTTGAAGAGGTTGTAACCAAACAACCAAATGTAACTAAATGTAACTACCTCTTCCTATAATAAATAAACCTTTGCCTGTGTCATTTGAATAAAGTGCGCTTTGCTCTCTCTAATTCTTTCTCGCTCTTTCGATATGCTAAAATTAGTATAAGAGCGTCCAAGGTTGAAGTTCGAGGAAGCCTTCAAGAGGCATGAACATAAAATTCGAGGAAGCCCTAACAAGGCACGGATTTGATAAAACGTGGGGTATTTGGAGAAAAATACCAGACGTTAGGGCAAAGAAGGAAGAAATTCCTCCATTCCAAGCCAAGAAAACGTGGTACGAGGGCCTAAAGTCGTGAAGACAGATCGGTTCTTGGAGGGAGAAAGGAAACACGACATCTGACTGTAGCAATACCCAGTCGGAAAGTCAAAAATCGTGGTTCGTGGGCAAACAGAGGCAAAGTCGCAAATCCAGTTTTGAAGGAATACGTTGAGCATCGTTGCCAGTTTGTGGCTGTGAGCTTGGAGAGCAGTCGCAAATCCTGTAGCCTGAGTTGTGTGGGCAAATGAGAGGAAAACGTGAGTGCTTTGAAAATCGTGGCAAGAAAAACGTGACCAGTGAGTGCTTTGAAAATTGTGGCAAGAAAATGTGACCAGCTTCACCATATGGTGAGTCGTGTGAAGAAAGGAACAAAAACGTGAACAATCGTGAAGTGTTTCTGAGCCTACGTGGGGAGAAAGAGAAACGACGAAATCTTTGCGTGAATTTGCTAAAGTCGTGTGCCAAGACAGATTGTTTTCTATGCTTCCTTTTTGAAAGGTCGGTGAATTAATATTCATTTTTCCAACAAAGGTATTTACCTTGTTTTTGAATAATCAAATTTGGAGGAATAAGTAATAATATTTTAATACAAACAACTATAGTTGGGTGATTTGCATATTTTAATATTACTTGTTGGAGACACAAAAATTAACAGTGCACTAATTTCAATGTTTGAGTCATAAGATTTTAACGGTCGCGAGTTTCGTGATTGTGATAAAATAATCAAGGGTAGTGAAATTTGACCAACGACAAACTTCGAGGATTATGACAAACGTCATAAGGAAGTGTTATTGTTTCTCAAGTTATCGGTGTCGGATGATTTGATATCGGAAGTGCGGAATGCTACTGTAGCAAGCACGTTGTGGACCAATCTGAAGGATAAATATCAGACGTCAAAAAAGAGTCGGGTTTTATACCTAAAAATATGCTCTTTTCTGTAAAATTACAAGAAGGTGGATCGCTGTCTGAGCACCTACTTCGGATGAAAGACCTTCGAGACCAGTTATCTTCCATCAACAAAAAGGTGAAAGACGATGATATGGGGGCTCTGGTTTGAACAACTTACCTTCTTCGTATGAGTCATTTGTGGAGGCACTCCATCAATGGTCAAAGTCAAACACTCACGTTTGACAAGGTGAGTTCCTACCTGTTGCAAAAGGAGCGGAGACAACTTCAGGGAATCTAATTGTGACCATTCAAAGAGTGCTCTTGTCACTCAGTCAAAGGGAAAGTGGAGACGTCAATTCGGTGAGTCTTCCACTCGGTATCAAGTCACATGCTATTATCTCACAAGGTTGGGCACCTCAAGAAGGATTGCCGGAAGCGGAAGTATGATCTTTCAAAGAAAACAAAAAGCCATGTGATGAGGAACATTTGGCAAGCGATTCAGAAGAACGGGATTTGGATGACGAGCATGCTCTTTATTGTCTTACGACATCATGCTCGAATGACAGTGGTACCAGTTGCTGGATCATCGACTTTGGTGCGTCTCCACACTTTTCATGTCGTAGGGACTAGTATGTTGCATTTACTTTGCAAATATCTGCTTTTGAATCGTAGTACTAGGCCGATGGAGAGTCTCTTGCAGTAGAAAGGATAGGAAGTATATGCATTGTCTTAAATAATGCTAAAAATTGTTAGGTGAAAATGTTAGATATGTACCTTCTTTACAAATGAATCCTCTATCTATTCCTCAATCGATCAAAATCCGAATATTTCGTGGATTTCGTGGAAAGAAGTGTGTTGTCTCGATGTGAAATAAAGACGGATAATTGCCCTTGGTATTGGGGACGGTGGTCGAGATCGGCTTGTTGATCCGATCGCGATCAACATGAATGCACGTGTGGAGGACAACTCCACCATTCGGGATGTGCATGAGGTCAGAATGCCTTGGGAGGAAGCCATTCCTCACAAATCATTGACTTGGATACAATCAACCTACATGCACCTATTGTGGAGGGAATATCCACTATACCAAGTGTATGGGAGGCGGACATGCCTTGGGAGGATGGATTTCCTCATTTTGAAGAACAGTTTGTTGTGGACGGAGACTCCACTATTCCAAATGCATTGACGGTGCATGGTGAGATGGTATGCCCAGCCACTCACTCAGAGGTCCTTGCTCGAAGGACAGTAGAGCATGAACAGTTTGCTCATTGTGTTGTGAAGGATCTTTCCCAACAGAGGGGGATAGATGAGCAAATAGATGAGGAGTTGATTCTCACTCCTACCACAATTGAGACAGAGACCACTGTTGAGACAGAGATGGTTATTTCTCCTACTATTGTGGAGTTGGTTCTAACTCCTACTGCACAGATGGTCACATTTCTCTTATTGGAAAAAGTTGGATGAGCACTGCATGGTGGTGCAAGGACGTGATCGAGGTGACTTCGATTGTAGGATAATTGAGTCTTTGTACAGACTCCAATAGGCTACACAAGCCTGAAACAGAGTTTTCAATCCACTTCTCCGAGGTTCTGATTTCAGCACTCGGAGATGGGGTTGACACGCTCAGCCATTGGTGATTCATCACTAGTCATGAATCACGTAACAAAGAACCAAAGTGGACCACTTGCCATATCCTTTGTTCATGGGACCAGCTTTTTGTTTTGCGGTTCTTCATTCGACAACCACAACACAGCTCATGGAGTGCTGATTTTAAAGTACAACTTATGGCACAATCAGTAGATGTAATGACTAAACATATGGGCTCTAGGAAATTTGTAAATTTTGGGACAAACTTTGTCTTGTTTCGGTTTAGTCATTAAGAGGGGTGTTAAAAGATAGCACTTTATATAGCATGTAAAACAGCTTATGTAGTTGTTTGGTTGGTAAATCTGCTCAACCAATGTAACCACCTCTTCACATATAAATAAACCTTTGCTTGTGTCATTTGAACAATGCATTTTGCTCTCTCTCTAATTCTTTCTTCTCTTTGCATATGCTAACACTGACAAGCGGATATGAGTAAAGGGAAGGAAGATGAGCACCACCAAGGCGAAAACAAGTTATTTACTGGAATCAAGATACTATAATCAGATTTTCAAGATTAAGAGTTTTTAACATCAAGGGATGAAGGAACCCCAATATGTAAAGATTGGCTTTAGGAGAACTAGTGAAGTATAAAGACATCCATTTCAGTCTATGAGATGAAAGAAAAGTAAAGGTTTCTACTTCCAACGACGTGTTCTCCGTTCCTCAAGACCTTACATAAAGAGCCATAGGTCTACTGCGAGGATTAGGTCTTGGGATGAAAAGGCACGGGCATGATGATAGATGCGTAGCTTCCTACCCTAGTCGAAAAAACCATTCGCACCCAAAAGTACATGAGGCCACTGTGGAGTTTGAGCTTTCAACTTGGATGGGTGGCATGCCAAATGATATTGCATCTTTTTTGTTTGTGATTCACATTTGATTGTATAAATTGGCCTTTTTCTACTTACTTTTTCTTGATTGTTCTTTCCATAATATGGCTTTTAATTTTTGCTTTGTAATTTTCATGTTCCTCCTCTATATGGGTTCGGAAGGCTGATCTAATGGGTATGAAAGATGACTGACACTATAGAGATTACACTTAGCCACCATAAAGGAGAACCTGAAATTAATGATTCTTAGATATTTTGAGTCTTGCACCTTAGAAAAGAATGACCTTGGTGTGCCCAATAGTGAGATTGGGTTGCCCCAACTTTTGTATAAAAGAGTGATACAATAACACAGATTTGAGACTTTCATCACATGAGAGGGTAAAATGTGGATAAGAGACAAGTAAATAGACTGGAATAATTGAGCTACTAGAATCACAACTGAATGTAGGTGACAAAATGACACACTTGGCCATTTCTATTCCTTTCTAAGATGGGTGGTAAAATGTTGATAAAGTAGTGTGATAAACCCAAGAGGGAGAGGTTGTAGAAGGGTTGAAGTCATACCAAAAATCCCAAGTCATACCAAAAATCCCAAGGAGGGAGAAAATGGCGGAATAAACCCAAGAGGGAGAGATGTCAAAGGTACGTTAAAAAATGAGTTTGTAGAAATAAATTATCAAAGTGCTTGAGAGAGGGCAATGACCAGATACACTCAAGAAAGATAAGATTTCAAAGGCAGATTGTAAGGTGAGATAGGAAAGTAAAGCAAAGTGAGATATTCAGGTAGTAGAGTGAGAAGCAAGGAGATAATATGCAATAAGAGGAGAGTGCAAGTAGTTATGACATGCGAGATGGCATGTATATCTAAATGCACAAGGAGAGCATACCCTTGGTGGGGTATGCTCTCAAAGAGTTAGGTGTTGGTGTTTGAAGATTTCTTGAAGTTCGATTTATTTGGATTCAATGGTTATAAGATTTTTGTTTTGAATGTGAGTTGTTGGAAGATGGAATGCATTGTAAAATGCCCCAAGCTAGAGGATGAGCGATAATAGGCATCACAAGATGCCCCAAAGATAACAACATGATAAAAGTACGATTCTATTAGTATTAAATTAAAGTGAATGAAAGTATTGAGAGATGCCCCAAAGCGTGAAGTGAGGGGATGCTCAGCATTGTAAGATGTAATGCGGATCAATAGAAGGATGGGCATCAAAAGATACCCCAAGATGTGAGAAAGTGTGGGGTAATGGACCATTATAGGTAGTGTTGAGATTGAGATCCCCACATTTTTGATCATGGTAATTTAATGCGAGACTTTGGCTAAAATCAGGGATTGGAGAATTAAGGATGTTGTTAAGTCAACAACAATAGACTTTTGATCGACATCGGCCGTGAGGTAAAAATCACAGTGGCTGATGCAGTTATTTGTGACAGGGCTGTTTAAAAATTAAAACTGCATCAGATTTTTTCCAAACAATGGTCTGTGCAATCTGACGGATTGAGGGTTTTCTGAATTGCATCAGGTTTTTTATCTTAATGGCCGGTGTAGTCTGGTGGATTAAGGGTTTTCTGAGCTGCATTAGGTTTTTTCTGATAACGGCTGATGCAATCTGGAGGATTGAGGATTTTTTTGAACTACATCAGGCTTTTACAGATAATGGCTGATGAAGTCAAATTGGTCTGAGGGTTTTGAACGACATCAACTTTTCAATAGGGTGACTGATGTAGTCTGATTTCATGAATTGGCTGGTAAAATTTGAAATTTATTGAATTACTCAATTGGTGTTTTCCAATAAAGGGCGGGTGGGATGGTTAAAATAGGAATGATCATCCTTAATATCTATGTGAAAGTCTGAATGTTCATATTGGAATGGATCATATAAATGGATGGGAAGATCATCTTGTGGATCTTCATTAAAGATGGGAAGATTGTCATGTGGATCTTTGGCCTAATATATGTTGAAAATGGGAAGATATTCTTGTGGATCTTCATCCGTATACACGCCGAATTTGGGAAGGTCCTCTTGGGGATCTTTGATCATGTTACATTGGATGGTTGGTTGAGGTTGAGATTGTGAAAAAGTGCACCATGAATGGTTTCCCTCAATGGTGGGCACATAAGGTAGAAAGGAGCTACCCATGTAGAATCAAAATTGGTTAAGACTCGCTAGAAGACCCTTTAGAGGTGACATGGTCATAAGTGACGAAATATAAATAAGAGAGATAAGAAGGGTATAAAATAAGAGACAAAATAGGAGATAAAAAATGAACGTGAATGTGACTCAATCAACAGTGGAGTAAGATTCACGTTAGATTCACTAGAGTGTATACGGCCTAAGAAGGTTAATATGATTATCCTCTTTATCTTAACAATATAGATTAGGATATAAGTAGAAGATCATTCAAAGCATAAGCCAAGATAGAAACCAAGAGGTGTATGAGTCGTGGATCTAGAAGACGATAATCCACACTCTATCAATGGCACAAAGTTCCAAAACCTATGTCTAGTACAAGGGATGGGATTTTTTTAGGATTCTAGGTTGAAACAATAAACAAAGAGGCAAGTGCATGCAAAGGATCTAAACTAGGGTTGTAAAAGCCAAGTGGTGGATATAGGCAAGGGCTGATAATAAGAACAATGCAATAGACAATATGCTACTCTATCCTAGTCTAATACATGAAACATCAACATAATCAATCAAACCAAATGTAAAGGAAAAGGAAAGGTTAGGGATATTTATCTTTTGAAGACATTGTTGGCACATTAACCACCCCTTGGGTTAGTAGCACCTTGAGAGAGAGTTGTTGTGGGTGGATCACAAGAGGAATAGGTAGAAGACCTAAGTAGACCAAAGTTGGGGACTCCAAAGACTTGGCAAACCTTGCTGGTGCAACTCCTATTCTTGTGGCTCCTAGTAACCCAATGCTCCAAAGTAGACTTCTGTATATCAGATCCACTAAACCTTTAAGGCCTTAAAAACAAATTTGCAAGTGCAGACAAAGCGATAATGAGATGATGAAATTGAGAGAAAGGACAACAATGATGTGTATATATAGGGAATATAACCAGAATCACCAACCCTCATAGTTGACGACATCTATCGTGGTCAATGCAGTTGCTAATAGAAATTCATACCAGCGGTCCATGCCGTTGAGTTGCAATCATCCGGCTAAGAGGTTATGAAGGGGAAAAGCACGGAAATGGAGAAGATGCTTGGGAATAAGTGTCAAAGTGATTTGAAGGGGATCTTAAGGTGTTGTATGTAGGTGTGAAGATGATAAAACTAAGGATATCAAGCGGTAGTAAGGAGTTAGTAAGAGGATAATAAGGCAACCTAGGGCACATGGGGTGCACAACGAATCTCTCATCAGTGCCGCTAACCAACGTGGCCTTTCTTGGTACACCCCTTAAGGCACACACGAAGGGAGAGTAATGAATGCATTAGCAACTTGTAAAGAGAAATTATTAATAAAAGTGAAAAATAAGGTGTATACACAATCCTTCATCAAACCTGATTAAAGTTGACAAGAAATGAAAGATTCAAAGAAATTGGAAAGGAAACAACACATGCTGATCCATAATTAGGATGGATAGTCAAATCCTAATTCATCAATACGAATCTTAAACTTACTTAAATCTGGTAGTCTCGATTTATATTGCCGTCTTCAAGAATTTTGGTTAAAAAGAATTGTGATGCTTTTAGTGCCAAAAATGAAAAAGTAGCTCCGTAAATGAAATTAATTAAAAAACTGAAACAATGCATAAAAGAAATTGTGCTCAAAGCTGAAATAAGAGGCAGTCTGGACAACATATCAGCCAATTGTCAGTTGCAACTCTTTCATATTTGCCAACCAAATAAAATTGTTGCAAGAAGCCTATACATTTGTAGTGCCTTGCTCCAATTTATTCTGTGCTTGTAAATATTATAGTGGTTTGTGACCCATGTGAACAATGGTTTCTTACCTCATAAGATGGTGCTTCCAACCTTTGGAACAAGTGAATACAAATTCTTATGATATACGCAACACTTCAAAACTGGCCCATAAATTTTTTTAATGATAGTCTACTAGCTTACCCCCTTGCAATAGAACAACCCCCATGGTATAATTGCTTGCATTGGTTTCCACCTCAAATGTTAGCTGCAAGTTCGGTACTGCCAAAACCAGTGCATTGCTGATTTAATCTTTCAATTTATCAAATGCATATTGCTGACATTTACCCCAAGCTCAATTACTGGTATAGGGTTCAGGTATGGGGGTTTGTCATTTTTCTTGGGCCTTGAGTATGGTCTATGGCTTTGGTTTGTCCTTGCAAAAATAAAATAAAAGATATAAATATTGTAAATGGACAAAATAAACAAAATTAATGATAATATGCATAGAATATCAAACGAACCATGATGTGATATATCACCAAAGGTTATATTATTTCTTCAAAATAGGGCATCCAAATCAGCAATTCGTTCATTAAAACCAAATGCAGTAATTCTAGCGGCAGCTTAGTTATGTTTTTTTATGAGATCATGGTAACTAGGATAATAGAAGAACCTAGGACATATGTGGACTGGTACTGCTACCAGAATCAAATGGGTATGGGTATGAGGGTCTCCAGGGCAGTACTTAGTGATGTAGGCCCTAGATAAAGGACTTTCCATTTGTAATTATGGAATAGAAAGGTGCAGCCATTGCGAGAATGATGCTATAATTTTCCTTAAATACTGGATAACCCTCACAGAGCTCCTTGTTTTGGTCGCATTGGAATGCTTTTGCCATTTTATTATTGGCTTCATTTTTTTCTGGATCAATTCTTAACTCTTCTCTCCAACTGCATGTCTGAGACAAACTAGTGATTGTTATGTAAATTCGCACTGCCTCTCATTAAGCATCAACTTATTCTCCTTCAAAACTTGCAAAATACGTCTCAAATGCTTTATATGCTTATCATAAGTCTTGCTAAACACCAATATGTCATCCAAATATAGAATGACATAAGAATCTATGAATTGTTTTGACACACCATTCATTTTGGAAGCAAAAGCCATTCATACAAACCTTACCTTTGTATTGAAACTTGAAAATTATTTCTTTATGCATCGTCCTTTATTCGCAACTAGTGATACCTAAATTTCATGTCTAGCTTTGTGAAGGACTTGGCATGTTGAAGTTGATCCAACAGGTCATCAGCTTCTTTTGATAGTTATCTTATTGAAGGCTCTATAATCAATACACATCCTCCAAGAACTATATTTCTTAGCCACTATAACAATATGACAGTCACATGGAGAAGTGCCAGGACAGATTATACCTTAATCTAACTAATTTTAAAGTTGTTTTTTGGCTTCATTGGCCTCTGTATTTGATTGCCTATAGAGACCAATGTTGGCGAGACAGCAATATGGTAGCAAATGGATCTCATGCTTTACCACTTTCTTGGGAAGTGTGTCTTTGGGCTCTTGGAAAACTTCCTTGAAATTCTGCAACAACTCTATTTTTTTTTTTCTTCTTTGTTAGCAGACATGCTAGAAGAAACCTTATATTCAAAAACCTCACGATCTTGGTCATCTCTCAAAAGAAGTAGAGAAAACTTCCCACAACTATTAATCAATTTATTGGCGTGATTCTCATTTACCATGTAGAGCTTAGATTTATATTGATATGCATTAATGATGAAACTTTCTTCATCCTTGCAGTATTTATTGGCTCTTCTCATGAAGATGGTATCTCTCTCATACATGTATGTTTAGCCAAATACTACACCACACACATCAAGGGGAACACCATTAACACAATCTCATCAATGAAATGCTCATTTATCCCAATCTTTACTTTTGTGTTGTTCGGTGAATTCTATTTTTAATCCGTCTTGACTCTCACCAAACCCATTAAGGTTGTGGTTGAATATGTAATGAACCCATGCTAATCACCAACTCTTTATAAATTGGATTCACTTGTGAACAAGGATCGAAAAGAGCAGCAACTTTTGCCTTCTTTGTTTGAATTTTAATATGAAAGAGTTTAGTGAGTTTCACCTTTATTTATGGCCTATTTGATATTCAAATTTCAAACATACCTCTCTTTGGATGGAAGTGCAAGCAATTTTTTAATTGAAATCAGACCTCCTCCATATTTTCTTTCCTTCAACAAAGTAAGACGTGACCTTCTTTTTATTGTGGTTCTTGGAATGCAATTTGGGATAAAGCTTCAAATATGTTTCATCTGTATTACCATTGACATCACGATGCCTACAATAATTTCTAGTTTCCTTCTTTGCAAGAGTAGCAGTATCAGTCTTACCTTTAACTTCTGGCTTGTGACCACCTTCCTGATTTGAAGGGTATGAAGAGGTTGATGAACCATTCTTCTTGTCCATCTCAAGGTAATGTGGTTGTGAACACGCTTTCTCTTTATCTCTAGGTTGGCCATCAAGACATATCTCCTTATACAGTTATGAAGTCCTCCAAGGTACTACATCAAGGTCGTATAGTATTGTGTGTCCTTCCTCATTTGCATAACTCGCTTTTGAAATTTGATAGTGTATTCTTGCACACTTTGACCATGCTGTTGCTTAAAGTATGGTCATTTTATTGAACATTCCTCTTTATAACATATATTAAAAATTTGCTTACTGGTTATCTTCGTAAAATCATTCCAGTTGATGGTAATTTCTTCAAAGCCAAAGAATGAGTAACAACTCTCATACCAAGTGGGTGGATGATTGGAAAGTTTCAAACACAGGAAATTTGCTGCTTTTCACTAATGTGGAGCAAACTGAAGTATACTTAAAGTTGTACGAGCTAATGATCAAACTTATTTTCATCCACCTATCCTGTCCATATTGACAAATGAGAACTATCGCAGTAGTTGATTGAAACACACAATCTGAAAGGCCCTAAATACACCAATGGCAACTTCATATGGTGTAACCACAGAAAAGATAAATGATATTTTGCTGAAAAGCTGGACTGATACCTCCTCACAACAGATTGGGTGTTTATAGAGAATCTATGCTACTAAGAACAATCACAGATAATATTATATACCACAAAGCGTAGACAATAGCTTCCGACTAACAAAAGGTAGTACTTAGTACAATTAATGCATTAGAAAGTGGACCTGATACAAGCCCACCTATTCCTATGTGCAACAACTATTTAGTATCAGTATAGATCGGTTAGCAGTTGACACAACTGCTCAACCGAACATCAAGTCGTTACTACCTAATGCTGAGAAAAACATCAATTGCATTTGTTTATAAAGACAGTCTACATTACCCCCTCCTTTCTATAAGTCTTAGCCCCATTGGACAACTCCGATACAAAAACAGAGCAAGAAGGATGAGGATGGGAAGAGGAAAACACCCTGAAGGTACAAAAGCTCGTGTTGGAAGGGCACCAGAAGAGGCTGCCCGTTTTGACTTTATCTGCTGTAGCTCGGATCAGAGAGCATAAACCTCACTGGTGTGCTGTTGCAGCCACTTGGCAGCAACAAGTTCACGTCATGCGAGAACCTTTGACCATCCATGCAGCTTTTTATAACTTCCCTTTTGCTTGGTTGAATTCTTGCTCAATGACCTGGAGCTTGCTATTGAATTCTTTGACAGTTATCTCATACTCAACTTTTAACGCTTGAGCCCTAGTGAGCTAAGTTGGCTGAGCAAGCTGGTCCAAAAGTGGCTATTTTGATCTTTTAAGTGCCACATTCTTGTTTGTAGCTGTCTCTTTCATTCTTCAACCTCTGTTGCTCTCACATAGAGTGGAGAAGCAAATATTGATATTTGAAGATACCCTTAATGCTGCCTTGAGAATGCAAGAATGCTCTGCATGAGGGAAGTAATGGCTTGAGGAGCAAGTGTGGATATTCATTCCTTATGCATCTCAAAAGTATTCTGTTTTGGCCACCCTTTGTTTACATAGACCCGCATGAATTATAAGTGGCATACTTCTTGCATAAAATTTTGTATGTGAGTGGCTTCATGCAAGATCATCCGCATTTGAGATGGCCCTCCTACCACATCCAAATGCCCGACCGCAGATGGTAATGCTCTGAAGGACTTGGGCAAATGGTCCAATAGTTTGCCAAAATCGAGACAAAGTTTCATAAGGACTGGTGTTATTTGGGCTGGGAGAAAACATTGGAACAAGCACATCCAAGAAACCTTGAACTTTGTGGCTCCCGCCTTTGAGAGCCCTTCGTCTAAGTGAAACTTTGAATCAATTCCAATCTGAATGTCCTCTCGCTCTGTATACTCTGGGCTTGATCCTGTTATTTGTCTATTAGCTGGAGCTGGTTAAGAGGGATCTCCTCTAACATAGGATTAATCGGCTCACATAAATGGTTTAACTATCCTTGAGTGACAGGAATCCGCTCCTTAACGTTGTGAATCTATTCGTGCTCGACTACTTCCTAGGTCATGGAGACAAACACATATTACAAGTTTTTCGTTACCATAGGAGTTTGTTCGACCTTGGATGTTAGGAGGGATTATAGGGGGTGCGTTACTTCCTCTTAGGGGTACCCACCATAGCTCCCTCAGCCCTAGACACTCCTCGGTGGGCATTATTAGATCGTGGATTGGCCTGTTCATTTTGGTAAATGATGACACAGATGATTCCTTTGTCTTAGGAATGTTTAGAGATGTTTGATGGGACTACCATCTAGTCTTTCCGAATTTCATCAACCCATGCTCTTTGGGGTTCTTGCTCCCCTCACATGGCTATTTTGTGTTGGTGCCTTATTCACATATGTGGGGGCTTTGGTGCTTTGGGTTTGCCCTCATTTATTTTCAGTGCTTGGGTTCTTTTTATTTGGTTATTTTTTATTGAAGGGTCCTTTTACCCTTATATTTTCTATTATAATTGGATGCATCCTCAAGTCTGATTGATATACTTTTGGTCATTTGTGGACATAAATATATACTTTCTATCTATTAATCCTCCATCTACTACCCCTTCGTGATAAGCCGATCTAACTGTTCGGAAAAAGGAACCATAAATGGAGGTTTTGGCAGTCCTACCATGTGTGCACTATCATCCTCGACCTCATATGTGATAGACTCTTTGAAGTTTGCACTCTCTCTTTCGAGTGGCAAGCTCTATTATGGGTTTCCTCCTTCTTGCCTTATTATCCTTCCTAGTCTCAACAAACAAAATACGAAGATAGCTCCATCGGAAAATGGATGGCCAACTTAGGTCATAGGAATTGTTTGATGGAAATTCCTCTTAGAAGGTATCCAAAAATAGCCCAATGGCATGTTGAGTCATATAGAATCCCTTGCATGTTAGAGAAAAACTCATGAATCCTAGTCAACAACTACTCCACACAATTGTAACTCTCACCATGCTATAACCTGAGCATGTCCTCTGTCATCCAACCAACAATATTAGATGCTCTAGTGGTTGCTACTAACTGACATCAAATCACATCTAGGATGCATCACCACTCTTCGAAGCCATGTATTCTTTTTAATTCCATAGTGCCCCTTCTCCCACATGCTTCCCGACTCTTTCTTGGTCAATTTTTTCTGCAACGGTGTTGTATAGCTTGGTCCTTCTAAGCAGTTGTCATGTAATGGTTGGCAACCTTGCTAATTGGAAATCCATGAGAAGCCACACCAAACACCCATGTGAAATCTTGTGGAGTGCAGGCAATTTGGACTTCGTTTTCCATGTAACAAACAAATGAGCATCACATGTCATTGTTATAGTTTGAAACCATTCAAACCAAGTAGGGTTCAAGTTCTTTGCACTGGAATATGGCATTTGTAAAATTCTATCCACACCCACGCTGTGCAGTGCTATCTTAGTTCATGGTTGTCAAGTTTACTTGCCCACCACATGTAAGAATCTATGGCTGGAAGGATTTTCCAATTGGGTGTTTGTAGAGTGGGTTATACCCATTCAAACCAAGTAGGGTTCAAAGCCCATTGCATTGAAATAGGGCACGCTCAAAATTCTTATTGCTACCCACTTTGTGCAATGATCTTTAGCTCATGGTTGTTGGATTTGGTAGAATTTATAAGATCAATTACACACTGTGCAGTTTAATGAATTTGACAAGATTTTATTATTAAGATACAAAATAATAAAATTACTGTAAACTGAAATAGAAATGTATGCAGGAAATTAAATTGAACATTCAACACAAGATGTAACGTGGGTAAAACTATAAACATTAAAAAAACCCCATTGTAAAAATGCACATTTCAATATATTGATAATAACAAGGAACAATGCGTAACAAATACAAGACAACCCATCACAATGATCTCCCTTCACTTCTTCACACAATGTTGCATCCAAAATGAATGCACAGTAAATTATTTTCTTGCTGACCAATCTCGAATGGGAGAGCACCCTTATTTAAATGGTGGGTGATTCTGTTGCAACCTTTCGGTTTCACTGTTTCACTCTTAATCACTATTAATTAAACTAATTGTCCATAACTTTATACATGTTATTCATAACTTATATAATATAAGTTATGTTCTAAGCTTATAAAATAAACTTAGTCTAGAGCCAGATTAATGTGGTGGCCACGTGAAAGTGTCCCCACAAATATTACTGCTCCAAAACTCCTCCTTAATGGTTAGTGGGGATATATGCCAAAGTCACGTTTTTAATAAAAAAATAATTGTAATCCTTAAACCATATATGTAATGTCCCTTTTTGGGGGGACTCAAGAAATGACCAAAATCATACAAATCAGATTATAGAGCTGCTGTTATAAACATATAAACCTGCAAATTAAACCCTTTACTAGGGCAACTGCCTGTTTAGGCGTTTCAACCCTGCTTTCATGCCTTCTAAACCCTTCCAATCAGTTCCGCTTAAGTCTTTAAAATTATGATATATCAACAACAATCATATAATGCAAGAAATCTGATTTTTAATACCCTAGATATGGAGATATGAATTTCAACGAAACCCTTGTCTACGTGTTACTTTAAAAATTCACAATTCAACTTAGGAAGCTCCAAAATTCATGAAACTCAAGATATTGACCTTATAAATTATGAAGAACAAGCTAGTAATTTCAGATTTGCCAAATTAGCATCACACATACCAAATTTCCACTCCAAAGTGGGTCGCTCCACTCTAAACAAATATAATATGGCACCAAAGAGACCAAACATGCAAGAAATAGATACTTTATTGCCTTTCAAACCAGCTTGCACACACAAAATCTCATGAAGGGTTTTCGTCCTTCACAAGTTCCCAACCAAGGTTTTTGTCCTTGGATGAGGTCCTCAACCCAAGGGGTTTCGTCCTTGAGAGAGAGTAAAAGGGCTACACTAGCCAACTTTCACCAAGATATGAATAATCACCAAAAACATGAATCATTAATGCCCAAGTGACCTCCTTAAATAGCCACAAGGAGTGCTTTTTTACAATATAAAATGATGGCCGACCCCTTAAGGTAAGTGCTTTTAAATATATAAATGGTATTTGGAGCCTACATGCTCATAATACCTTTATTTCCTAACTACTTAAGTCCCTCTATTGGAGTGCTAGGCTTCCCAATATGATACATGATAATAAATAAAACAATAAAAATATAGTTCAGATCTTCCCCTTGCTTTCCTCCTTAGACCCACGAGGAGAGAATGGGTTAAGGTCTTCGAAAATCAGCCTTCAAAAAGGGACATGACAGTCCCCCTTCCCAAGATTGCTTGTCCCCAAGCAATTACAAGTACCGGATCCCAATTAAGTCTCAGCTCCTCCTTTGATATACCTACACATGAAGCAAACTCGTCAAAGAGAAAATGTGTCCCCTTCTTCATCCACTCTTGCTTTGTGGATATGATGTCCGATTCTTCTACTTTGCTTGCCAAGGCCTCATAAATATTGTCCAAACATTGGTTGTTCCCAATTTCCCTCATGCTGTCCCAAACACAGCTGTAACCATGTATTTTGTTCCCTAAAATCAGAAGGATAGTGGCTGGGATCCTTCTTATAACAGTTGAAAACACATCAACAATGATAGTAGATTGCAAACCCTTCATCCTCATGGCTGGATACTCCTCTCTCATTGTCAAAAGAATGGATAGAGAGCTGAAATTATTGTGGACAACGTATAAAAAAATGTAACTGTCATAATGATTACCTTGGCCTCCAAAAGATGCTTCCAAGCTGCCCCAAACTAATCTTTTCAAAATTTGGCTCGATCATAACTCATGAGTGCTGGTATGTAAGTATAACAGCCATACCATGCCTGGAATTTCGTCCCAAATAATACCAAATATGTTGGAACATTGGCCTTAATTGTTCTTAATGGGTGAACCCTCTTACCCACCATTTCGCATAAAAAGAATGTCTTCAAATCTGCCCCTCTATTGCTTCCCCGGAAGATATACACAACCAACAAGCGTAGAACTCTAACCAAAGTCTCGAGACCTAAAACAAAATAATGCACAATTTTAAAATCAAAATTTAGAGAAATTTAAAAAATAGATAAAAAATAATTAAATTTAAAAAATAAATAAAAGATAAATAAAAATTTAAATTTAAAGTTACCGTAAGGATTTCATTTGCATGCTTTGCAAACACATTATCAAAAAGGTTTTCACAAAACTTTTCCCCTTCGGCCTTCCTAACATAGGGAGACTCCAACCACCTATGCTCACAAAACTTCTGCTTAAGAAATGTTAGTGAGGCTGCAATACTTTGCAACGTGATGAAGGTTGTGGAAAATTAGGTGACTCTGGATTGCACAAGCTCTTTTCCATTGGTTTTCTCTCACTCATCAAGCTTAGCATCTAAGGCCGATTATAGACAAACTCTGCGATATTTCTTGCCTCTCCAACCAAGTTTTTCACTCATGACATCTTTCCTATGTCCTTAAATTGGAGATAAATGCAATGAGATGTGCAACAGGTCCAAAAATGTGTAGGTTGCCTCTCCTCAAGTAGTCTCCATTTTGCGATATATGATGCCACAATGTTTTTCACAACTTGAATGTCATTCTCCATGCCCACTTGCATGATTGCCTCATTTAACATATCGCAGAAAGTGTTGGATTTTTTTACGTTGTGGGTGGCCTCAATTGATCGACTTCAAGAACATCAACTACCCACTTGAAGATACAAGAAAGTTAATCAAAGCACAGTTTTTCCATCCACCCACCCATCGACAAAATACTGTACCCCTTTTTAGTGCCATATTCTTTTTCTTTTCATGTACGATAAGCTATAATGTATTTTTGATGGAATCCTTCAACAATAGGTCACATAAATCATGAGTAGGAGCCTTGAGCCCCTTCCCGACAACGGTCAATGCAATTGCCAAATTCTTCCAACATGGGATTTTTGCCATATTTATTTATTGAATGGAATATTGTTGTACTACCAAGAATTTTTCCGTAGCTACCCTACTTCATTGTGCAGTTCCTAGTTCCAACTGCTACCTTCTAGTGAAGATTGTGCCTTGAAGTACTTCGAGGAACAAAAAAATGTGTCCAATTTCATGTGAACTTAAACTATCTCTAGTAGAAAAACCCCATCACTGAACCCTTGGAGTTGGGGCACTAAGAAAGGCTCCTAAGTCATATTGTTGGAATCATCCCTTGCTGCCTTCTTATTCACCATGGCTGCAACTGCTTCAACTTTCCTTTTTTTTGCTTGCATAACTATCAAGATAAGCAACCATCTATCTTTGAGTCTTAGGTGGCACTTGTTTGCATAACCGAACATCTTTACCTACATTTCATGTGAGGTAGTATTTGAGGCGATTGTCGCTTCACTCAGCTTAAATCCACAATAATTGCATATGACAAAATTGGGCTATGATTCTAGATATGGTTCGAGTGGTTCCAAGAAGGGGCATCAAACTTTTAGGCTTACTACGACTACCTGAACTGGTTTCCATTCTTAAACTACTGCAAATTAAATGCAAACTAAAACAGTAAGTGGAAACCCTATTAATCAAAGAATTATTTTTAGATTAAAACCTTAGTTGCTTGTGTCTATCAAAGGAAGAAGAAGAAAATGGGAAAACAAAGGGCATCTTAAATGATTTTTTTTTCAAACAAATTAAATAAAAAACTAAGTGAGGGCAGCTATCAAATCCGCGTGAAAACCCTTTGTAGCTGATGGAAACCACCATCAATCACCTAGCAGCATTTGTTGAATGCACAAAATTGCCTTAGTAGAGAAGAACGATAAAAAATAGTATTTTTGATTAAAAAATAACGTTTTTTTCTGTGGACTGTCTTTATGCATTGGTTGCTGAGTTTTTGCCACAGACATGCGAGGTTTGGCTAGAAATCACGAGTAATTACTTGCCATTGCCAAAACTCATGAGTTTTTGAGTTTTAAAATGATTCCTCAGTCTGCAGATATTTTCCAGTTACTTGCGATTGATCACGGATTCTTCCCTAGTTATAGAACAGAGATTTAAACTTGCAAGACCAAGCAAGATCTCCATACATTAAAACATCTGTAATTCTTTCTTCCTTCTAACACAGAGGTTGAACACACTAAAGGAAAAGCCCGTGTCGACCAAATCAAAGGAGGATTGTTCGAGCATATAAAAGGTAAAGAACATGTAAATGATAAATAGAAGGCACTAAAGGCATCATTCGACCTATCCCTTCTTCAACTGTTTGACCTCCGCATGTGCTCTCCATTTGATCCCGATGTTCTTGTCGATCACGCTGTTGCACCTAACTGCACGTACGCCAAGCGGCGTTGTACAAACTTGATGCTGCTCCACATCCTGAATACCCTCCTGACTCCGGTCAAACCCAAATGTCTTGCTGCAGCTGGATACACCACCAACCACCCTCTTGTTTGATCACCCACCGCTGAAGCCATAGTTCGAACGCCCTACCAAATGACCTTCAGAAGCAGTATGAACCTGAGCAGCAGTCTACATATATGGTACTTGAGTTACCGCTCTATGTGCCATTGCAGATTAGCCAGCCATGGTACTTGAGTTTCTTGAAGTTGTTTGATATCAAGCTTAGTAGATGGTTGTCCCCAAGTTTGGATACATACTCCAACATCAATTATGTTGATGTAATGAGAAATGAATTGGAAAGCCCTTTCCTAGTGGATTGCTGTAGAAGCAGAATGCTCTATGGGTTGGCTGCATCCTCACATCATTTCAATGAAAGTCTTCCTCCCTCTCTCAGAATTTTAAAGACCGTACAGTCCATATAGTTACAAAACAATTAGCTGTGTGGTGAGCTATGGGGTTCTTCTGGGAAGCTGTCATCTCCGAGTTTGGCCTTGTGTTCCATTTGTCTCATTTTTATCATGTTGTCCATGACTTGTGTCGATTAGGGCTCCAACTTGTTTCGAGCAGGGATAATGTAGACTGTAAAATTAGTATTGTCGTATGGTTACTAGTGTAATTACATCTTTTAGTAGCCGCTGAGTTATGTGGTTAATGATTGTATTGCTGGCCATAGATAGTTCTATATTGAATCTCATTAGTATGTTTTGTTGGTGACAGTTATGATAACCAACAACCATTCAAGTCTTCTTGTCATATAAATAGAATGATGTATGTCGGCTAAAGGGTGCTATGTTATCATGAATGAAGCATCTTCTGTGCTGTGATGTGGTACGTGTTCACTAGTTTGTGATTGATGTTCTTGGTAGTGTAGTTTCCCTATAAACACTTAATGCTTGAAATTCTGCCACACAACATCAAACTTTTTGTCTCCCCTATTACCTTCGAGTTGTTGATCCAACTGATAATGAAGCTAAGTTGTTGATCAAACCATCGTACACACTTGGTCTAGGAACAAACACGACTTGTATAGACTTGTCTTGCCGGAAATGGACTAGGAACCAACACGATCGGATATGGAATACATGGTGCGGTCTATAACATGACCTTCATCCGTCTATTATATATTTGACATTAGTGATTGCTCGTGGCCTCTCACATAATAGATTTCGATTGATACTCACAGATATAGATAGGGCGGCCCCTATATATAGATAGGTGGCACTCCCCGGCCCCAATAGACCAAAACAAGACTATTTGTGTGTAGGGGATTCCCATCTTCTAAGTATTTTTCATGGAAATTAAAGAGAATTCTCTCTATTCCCACCTGTAATGTTTATAAGAAAATACCATATCTGAGTTTTAACACTCATTGCACAATACAGTGTGTTATCCATCCAAATCCAGCAAACCCTAAAGAACCCCTTCCATGATACCATCACCCATTTTCATTATTTTAATGTGTTTTCCTATCTTCATATTGCGTCAATGTATTACAAAACGTGCCTTTAAATTTCTGATAAACATGAGAACTGCACTTATTCATGACCTTGTCTGCAGTCTATCTTTGCATTTGGAATCCAAGTACATGGCCGAAGCTGATGTGATTCATTTGTTCATAGACGTATCACTCATGATCCCACTTTAACCCCCGTGCCATAAATGCAACCACACAAATGTGTGACATCCACCCATTCTTCTCTCAGTTCATTGTCGTTTCTGTTCTTTACAGGTGTTTCAGTTGGCCAACAGGTGACAGATCAACCTTAAGGAACATGGCATTGTTCGAATGGGTAAGCTAAAGTTATGGAAATTCGTGATAATCACCATATCAGGTGACTTTGAGCACATGGAAATGTAGATTATACAAATAAACATTAGGGCCCCAGCGAACAAATCGTGGGTATTTCAGTGAGGTATAGGACCCCTTTTTTACAGCATGTATGTTTTTCAACCACAGAACCATATTAAGCCAAATGGAATGCGGATTTCACTTAACCAAAACAGCTATAAAGAATTCAAGCAGGTTTTGAGATGTTTGCTTATTGACTGGTAGCAGATATTGGCTCCAAACTAGTTAAATGTTTTTATATTTCAGAAAGATTTATCCTATTGCAGTATAGTTCGGGACTCATAGAGCTCCCTATATCTTTATTTTCAATTTCCACAGTTCAAAAATTGGATGTACACCGATCTTTGTCTTCAAAATTATTCAAGGTAAGATGCAACCCTCTGCTGAGTGTTTAATATATTGGAGATGTTCTCAGAATCGTATAGTATTTATTTATGCTCCTCCCCCACCTTCCAGTTAAATCTGTGAAGTGTTTGATATATTAGGGATGTTCACAGAATCATATAATATTTATTTATTCTCCTCCCCTACCTTCCATCTAAATCTCTGGGGTGATTTCTCCTTATTTGCAGCAAAGACTTATCTTGCACCTGCAGACCTCATTTCCTGCTAATTCATTAAGTCTCACACAGATCTACAACACGGAAGACCAAGACGTTCCCTTTTTGGTATTAAAAATATGCGGCCCTCTGGTTCAACACCTATACATCCTGGCCATTTTCAGAGCTGCAAGAGGCGACCCTTATTACCGTAGAAGAGAAAGTACTGAGAGTCCAAGACAGCTGTGCATCTCAATATCCATACACAATGGGTCTCATTACTGAAGCTCAACAAATTGCTTCACTGCAAGAGGTCCGCATTCAAGGTACTGAGATGGGAAGGGTTGTCACTCAAACTCAGCGTATTGTATAAATTAGAATGCTGGGTAACCAGTGATTCAACCATGACTATACTACAGGTTTATCAAATTTGCTGGCCTTTCGAAATCCCAATCCTGTTATTGACTGTGCCCCTGGTCAATCCATACTTGAAGTCATAATCATGCCACTTCTTTTATCCTCTTAGAAAAATTGAAGAACTCACTGGGGCAGCAGTCACTCATCCTATCTTGAGCGGTCTGCTTCCAGGACCCGAATACTCCACCGTACCACCTCCAGTTGTGGTTGAACAGTGACATGGAAATCAAATCTGGCGCCTAAGATCTTTTCCAAGCCCCGCTGCATCCCTGGGGAAAATGCAGATGAGGGCCCATTCTCACCAGTAGGACCTCTTGTTGCAGATACCGGCAGGACAAGATTGTGATTGCTCAAATTGCCACTAAGAATGCTCAGAGAGCATCTATGAGGGCGATTCTGACAGAGCAAGGCAAAGGTCTTTCACTTGTCAAGAATGCACTGAAGGACCCCTCATCTCGGTCACCATCAAGCCTTAAGTTGTGTGCACCACCCTCTAGCCCAGCTCTATGGTAACCTGCCTCATTTTGCTGTCAAGAGGTCAAGATGGTCCCCCTCTCCTGTTATACATCATCCAGCCATCCGTAGGAGCCACAGATAGGAATCACAGGACCTCTGAAGCCTGCCTGTTCATTCTTGGATGGTGTCCAGGAAGGCAAACACTCACTCTGGCTACAGGTCATGAACAGGGTGTGCTCTCATGCGGCCCGGCTATGTATACTTTTCTACAATTTATGTCTTTCTGTGTTTGCTTTATGAGTAATGGGAAGAAAGTCTGATAAGCTTAGTAGCCAGCAAAATAAGTCATTTCAAACGAGCCCCCAGTCCTTTCTATATGTGTTGTCCATAACCTGGTAGGTCTGGTTAACAGCCCATAGTTTGATGGTAAATTTATCTTACGAATATGTTTTCTATCTATCAAAAATAAGAGTGGGTGTTCTGATCTTAGGTCCATTCATTATTGTTACTTCTTTAACAATCAGACTAACCAATTTAATCAAGAATCATTTTCTTTAATACTTTGATATTGTTCTTAAATCTGTATGTTTGATAGAATTGATTATATTTAGGGGAATTAATGAAGTGTGGCACTCAATTGTGTAGTTGTTTCAAAGCTTTATTTTTAACCAGGTTAAACATTTCTTGTTTATGGTCGTGCACAGGTACATCGATATTATTATAGCTTATATTCAAAAGATAATCGATCGAGGGTTTGCATATATTGTTAAAGAAAGCGTGTATTTTAACACAAGAACATTCCAGTAAGTATTGAAGAACCTTTGTTCTTCTTTGAACAGATATTTTTAGGTTTATAAGATGGTTTAAAAATTAAAATAGATAATAGAGTTTAAGATATTATCAGGTCAACTGATGACATTTGTGATGCAGGGAAGCAGGACACACCTATGCTAAATTGAATCCATGGGCTGTTGGAAGTTCTGAGTTGGCCTCAGAAAGTGAGTTGAATTTTGATAGCAGAGACAAACACAATAGTTGTGACTTTGCTTTATGGAAGGTAGTGACCCCTTATTATGTTTTGTTTTTGGTACAAAGAAGCAATCGACCGTTGGCTGTATGCTTATACGCACATACATACCACTTTTGTTTTCTTGATTTTTATAGGCAAGCAAAGGGGCGAACCCTATTGGGAATCTCCTTGGGGACAGGGTCGCCCTGGATGGCATATTGAATGCTCAGCAATGGCTAGTCACATCATTGGGAAATCAATTGATATTCATTCTGGAGGAGTGTAAGTTTATTAAACTACTTCCTGTTAGAAAATAATCAATTTATTGTTTACATGACTCTTCGAGAGTAAATGCTATCCTCAGGATTATATAAGATGAGAATGCAGTACCTGTATGTCAATTCTAGAGTAGAAAAATCTACTGCCATATTAACCAATGACCAGAAATGCTCTGAACACTCTTGGATGAGGTATTTCGTCCATATTTACGTAGTTTATTCTTGCATCATTATGATTTCATTGTAATCTATAATCAAAATTTGGAGGAACAATTACTTCATATTTTTGAAGATAATGAGCTAATGCCAAGAAGTCTCAAGTATAAAATTGAAAATTACAAAATATGTGATTTTCAAAGAAGGCATAAAATTTATTAAATAAGTTTCAAGCCACTCTAGAATGGCCAACTCTTGAGAAGTGTCGGTAATAAATGACTACTAAAGGAATTTTTCAAGTGATGTGCAAGCTATGCATTCCTAGCTCACAAACTTATTGAGAGGATTCCTTTGGATTCAGCACGGATCACCAAATGAGCTCACCCTTTTTCATGACATCGGACCTTACAAAAACATTTTTAGTGGAATATAATGCCTTTGGACAAGGAGTTGGAGCTAGATTAATGCAAGAAAGTAGACCCAATGCACCTTCAATTTTTATTAAGGAGCAAACTGAGACATAAATAGCCTTGAGGTCAAGACATGTCATCCCAACATGGAATATTTCATTTTAATCAAAAGCACACAAGATGGAATGAGTAATTATGTCCCCTTGCCTTTTCTTGTGACATTCTAAGTTATAAAATGACTCTATGGCCTCATTCCATATCACATTCAATATTCACACTTGAGCAAAGTGACATTCTAAGATAAAATGAAGATTCCATATCACATTCAATATTCACACTTGAGCAAAGAGAGAAGAAGAAAGAGCAAGAGGAAGAAGAAGGGCAAGAGCAAAAAGAGCAAGCAAGAGGTATTTATAATTTTATTTGCTTACAATGCTTGATAATAGTCTCTAGTTTTTAAAATTTAGATTCTATTTGCATTTTTAGGGGCTGTTTTTAAGTTTTTGTATCTACATTCACAATGTAATCATGTTTATAGTTTGTAGGATTTTACAAAATGCATACTTGCATAGGGTTTGGTTGTTATTGGTTAGGTTTTTTTTTTTTTAAAACTTAGATCTTAAAACATAAAACTCTTGATTGTTGATTCAATGATTCATTGAATAGGTTTGGCTAGGTTTAACTTTACCATGATAGTATGATACACATTCTACAAACAATAACATTAGGAATACAAAAACTTTGATACACATGAATGTAGATACAAAAATGAAAAACTTAATACTCCTACAACTATGTTCGATGTTTTAGTTTTTATGTTTTTGTTTTTAATATTTTAATTTTTTTGCATATAGTTATGGGCCTAATAGCCTATGGCTTTTTTTAAATCATTGTGATTGCAATTTGCATGTAGTTATAACTTATGGCTGTTTTTTTATTCATTGCACAATGCATATGGTTATGAATGTTTTACTTTTTCTTAATCATTGCATATACTATATAGTTATTGTTGTTTTTTTAATTCATTGCATAATACATATAGTTATGGTTGTTTTGCTTGTTTATAAATTAAAATTATAATCATTGCCTATAGTTATAGTTATCATTTTTTTTATTCATTACATATAGTTATGGTTGTTTTTTTATTCATTGCAGCCCCAACAATCATCACCATGAGTTCTTCTTTGAGTATGGTTATGAATCGAGGAGGAGAGGGTTGAACTTGAGATAGGTGGAAGTGTTGGTGATGACATAATTGGGGGAGGTGGAGAAGAGAGACAAAATGTAGTGCCAACGACAAGGTAGTTCAGCTTGGTAGTGCTACCAATTGCCCTCTCAAATGTTGTCCACATTTGCCATTGGACCATTTGATAAGAAGAAGCCATTGCAACAATTTGCTTGAGATACTTGAGAACCCCAAGTCTGGAGGGGGAGTAAACTATGGAAGTGCAACATATGTGCACTGACTTGGCATGGCAACATCACCAGGACCAATGCACACTTGTTGCACCTTAAGAAGAAGGGGGTTGGTCTTTGTAAGGCTCTTTCACTAGATCAAAGAGCAGATGGTGAGACTTTTAATGGAAATACCACGAACAACGTTCCAAAAGTTTGTGGTACTAGCAGTGAGGCTAACACTCCTTTGAGCTCTCATAGGACTGACAAGAATACTTTGGCTAGTTCTAGTTTTGGAATGACAAAAGTGGAAAGCAAAGAGGGAAGAGAAAGGCCGTGGGGGCAGCCCCCAATCTAGTTGTAGACATGTTTGATTCAAAGGCAAGGGAAGAGGCGGATGATGCTATTGAGAAATTTTTCTATGTTGTTGGGATCCCATTTCATGCCGCTCACTCTCCTTATTACAAGGAGGCTATGGCCAAGGTAGCAAAAAGTAGGTACAAGTTATGTGCCTCTTGGAGACACCAAACTTAGGACAACAATCTTGGATAGAAACTATTCCAAGGTTAATTTGTTGATGGAGGAGATGAAGGTCACATGGGTGTCACATGGATGCAACATTATCATGGATGGGTGGACATGGATATTAGACATCGTCCACTCATCAATATCATTGTCTCTTGCAAAGATGGACCATATTTCTTGAGAGCAATTGATTGTTTTGGGAAGCGGAAAGATGTTGAGTTCCAATTTCAAATTTTGAAGGATGCCATTGAGGAGGTTGGACCTTCAAATGTTGTACAGGTCATCACAAATGCAACTTATGTGTGCAGAGCAACAAGCAAGCTAGTGGAGCGTGCCTACAATCATATTTATTGACCCGTGTTGCGTGCATGCCATGAACAATGCACTGAAAGACATAGGGAAGATTTAGTGGGTCAACAAGATAGTGAATGAGGCCAGGGACGTGCAAAAGTTCATATGTAATCACCACACATCATTGGCACTCTTTGAAAATTTTCAGAAGGAATTCCTCAAACCAGTTGACACCCTTTTGCATCCTATTTTATTTTGTTGGAGAGGATGCTTGAGTTGCAGGAGCCCCTGCAAATTATGATTATGACACAGATTGGACTAGGTGGCGTGAGTCCAAGACAGAGCAAGGGAAGAGAGTGAAGGAAGTGGTGTTGAGGGAAACATTTTGGGTTGATGTGAAATACATCACATCAATTATAACTCCAGTTTTTAGTGTCATCAAATATGGGGATTCTAACAGCCCCAATCTTGGTGAGATCTATGAGTGCATTGACAACATGCTTGGGCAAATGAAGGCAACTATTCGGGTGAGGGACCCCACTCTGGAGTTCTACCATGAACATATTCAACCCATCATTCAACATAGATGGGAGAAGTTGAACACCCCACTTCATATGGCTACATATGCACTGAATCCCAAATGGTATGTGGAGAGGCCAAGTAGAGTTATCCCTTTGGATGATGATGAGGTGAAGAAGGGCCTTATGAAGGCCTTTAAAAATGTATAGTCCACAGGAGGCTTCATAGATCAGGTTGGAGTGGCTCAACTTCACTGAACTTGATGGGTACAAAACTTCAACAAAGATGGACAGGGCAACATTGGCACATGAAAAGCCGGTGAGTTGGTGGCGATTGTATGGTCATTCAAGACTGCTGCGAACACTTGTAATTCGCCTCCTTTCCCAGTTTCTAGCTCCTCTTGCCTCTAGAGGAATTGGTCTACATATGGTTGGATCCACTCTTGTTAAGAGGAATAGGCTTACCTCTGCGAGAGCGGAGAAGCTTGTAGTTGTACATAGTGCTTTGCGTCTTATGGATCGCAAGACAACAATTGAGTACAAGCAGACCCCAACATTATAGTGGGATGTAGATCCCGAGGAGCCGAGGCAGGTAGAAGAGGACAATACTATGCAACGGGGATTGATTGGGCTTTCCTTTGAGGACGAGGATGATAGTTCCAGCGAGGAGTTCATGGATGTTGCTTTCAGATGTTGATTTTGATTTTTAGGCTAAAACTTGTCTCTTCTTTTTGTAATATTGACAATTGTTGGTGTATTTGAATTTGAGATTAATGATATGAATATCAACTATTGTCACTTGATCAATCACAATGGTTTTATAATTTATTTCAACTTATTTAATTTTAAGTCTCAAATTGAAATGGTTTTATTAAATTATGTATAACTATATTTATTAATTAATAATTTAAATGTATTTGATATTTATGATTTCAGCTTATTTAAATCTCAAATGGTTTTATTTCATCTTATTTAAGTCTCAAATGGTTTTATTTCAACTTATTTATATAGTTTTGAGAGTCCTTGAAATATATCAATGAGTAAAGCAATCCTTTTATTATGAAAGAACTAAATAAAGGGAAACTCGATTTTTTTGCAATGATGTTTGCCACAGAAATAAGGGAGAAACAATTACAACTCCTAGATGATTACAACCTGTAACCTTGTTAGTCAATGCCGGGAAGAATTCAAGATAGATTTCATTTTAGTCTTTCTTCTATCAGAAATTCTACTAGAGGTTGGTAGATTGACCAGGCATGCACATTTATTTTGGCTCACTAAGGGAGCCAATACCAGAGAAATAGTGACCACCTTCATCAAAGCGGTGCAAAAGTTGCATGTCGTCCCCAAAGTAATCATTAATGTTCATGACCCTAAATTACAAATAACTTCTGGAATGTACACAAAACTTAGCAAAACATTGGCATTGAGTTCATCTTATCCTCCACAGATGTGAGGACAATGATATGGATAGTTCCTTGGCAAAGAAGTGGTGCAATATTGATAATCATACATGCTCAAAACTGACTCTGTTAAAAACTCTTTATGGGTACGAGCTCACAATCATAAAAATATGTCATCTTTGAGGTTCTAAGGTGCAACTAGAAGACGCCCGCATGACTCAAATGCAAGATGTTGTCTTGTTACTTAAAGAGAAGGTGACCTGAAGAGAAGTGGATGAAAGTTACTGCCTGGGGATTTATGTGCAACTTTATAAAGAAATTTGTCCAAAATCAAAAGGTAGCTAAAAAGCTAACACCACAGTTTTATGGATGGCATAAAGTATTGAAAATTATAGAAGTAGATTATGCTGTAGAACGCGTTTCCAAACTTCAGAAGTTCACAATGCATGTCATGTACGATATATCAATTTGAAAAAAATTACTGGTCAAAATTTATCCATTCAAACTGATTTTCCTACATGATGAATAATTTGCCTATAACTGGAAGCTATCTTTGACATCTGCACCAAACCACCGTGCACCATAGGTGTTAACAAGACATTATTAAATAAGACCTGCCTACAGAAGGTGCTACCCGGCAGAAGGAGCTGTTTGTACAAAATCATTTAAACTACCAAAAGACCATGCCTGGTGGGAAAAAAACATGCCATAAAGAGGAAGGCTACATTATGTGCCTAATGTATAAAGTTCACACTTCATTAGTAAGCAGATAAATCACAAATGCCTTCATCAATCATTATTCTTATTAATCATAATCATAATCATACTGTTTTTAATGAGACACAACCCTTTTCGAGTTGGGTCTATTATTTATTTATTAATCATGACAACATTAATGCATCATACTACTACTTGTTCTGTGGCTCCTAACACATTAAGTTTTGGCACTATCTTTTTAACATTAAGTTGAAGGGCTGATGAATTGAATAGGTGAAAAGTAATTTACATCAAACCGATCTTGCTTTGATCAAACACAGAATTAAAAACAGCAACTAAAACAGCCAGAATTTCATGACAAACATAGAACATTTGTAGCTAACCAACGACAGAGTACATATGGTCAGAAGTTTAAATATCACATCTCCAGATTCTAACATAGATCTTTGAGAAACCATGGCAAAATACCAAAATAGGCTCAATGACAATTGGTTAAAAGCTTCAAAAGAAAGCCTACCATCTCATATATACAGAATGATTATCTATGCTTTTATCAAATGTACTGCTAAAATTTATTTGAATTGCTTGCAGCAGACCCAGACCACATAACTTATTGTTCATATTCATGATCACCAGACTATTAAAAAAACCATCTCCATGCCATCTGAAATAAGCACTGAAACCTGCACCATCAGGGTTCTTTTCAAGTGTTGCTCAAACATTCGTGTGTAGCTTATTGTGTCACCTTGTTGGTTCCTTCAGGTCTAGCCCAAGCTGCATTTCCAAACATTACAACAGGTTGAATAGGGGCAGTTTGGGTTGCCTCCCAATGAAAGTCCACATCCAAAACAACCTCCTCAATGGCCTGTCTCTTGGTAGAGGAATGTGCCATCATATTCATGTGCGTATCCTTAGTTGTCTTTCGCCGATAATGTCAGGTAAAACAAGATTTTCAACGGTCTCCAACCTGCGGCCCATGATTTCAATTAAATTTTGCTGGTTCTGTTTGCTTGTCGCTAGATGCTGGTTGCTTGCAATAAGGTACTGATTACTGGCCACAAGATGTTGATTATTACTGGATAGATTGCCAATACAATCCTCCAGAATTTTCAGGGAGGTGGAAAACCCATTTTGTTATTCAGCTTCTTCATAGTGGCATCTATGGATGGAAGAAAAGTAGCGAGGATGGGATCCCCTTTTGCAGCCTTTGGTGTGCAATTTGAACTATCAACTAACTGACCCTCTAGATTCTACAGGTGGGCTTTCTTGAATTTTTGACCGAGCCTTAAAATCCAAAGTCAGCATGACAGAGTTTCTGTATGAGTTTTCGTGGCTCACAGGGAGGTGCAGATGAGTTTTCCGGGCTACTTGAAGGATAGGGAGATAAAAGGTGAGAGGCAAAATGGTTTGTGTTGTTTTGGGTTAAAATCTTGATGGTTTGACCTACAATTCCGAAATCCTCAATGCTCGTCACCTGAACATAAACTTTTAGGGTGTGTTGAGGCAGGTTTATTTTGTTGGGGCTGCTATACAGCTGATCACTTAAGATAACTAAGGATGAACGATGGAGTAGCTTACCTTCTGCCATCTGTTAGGACACCTGAGATGCTGTGTGCCCATGCAGACTTAATATTGGAATTCAAGCCCGTGTATTTTGTGACGAATCATGAGTGCCAGGGTCGGTGGGGTTTTCTTATCTCCTATACTGATAACTGCCTCTTCCTGTGAAGCCTGATGAGCTTGCTGAAGTCCCTTAAACTGATCATGTTGTTGATAGGAGTGCATTTTCCTATTCGTACTCCTCTGATACACATTTGATATCATCTTAGGATTACAATAACAATTTTATTTTGAAATATTTGATGACTGATTCATAGCTTTAGCCTGTAGACAAGGACTTCTTTTCCCCATGAGAGAAGAGAGATAGCTGAATGGTGGGTTTTCTGTACTGCAAGCTCCTTAATATCCTGATTTGAAAATCAAAGTTGTCATCCTTCACTGGTGTTGGAAGCATTCATAGCAAGCATAGGGCTGGTCTAGTATTAACTTTGTTGTCCTCAAAATTTCTCTCTTTTTGAAGTCAAATTTTGAAAATTTTGAGTCAATACCTTGGAGTATTGGATCGCGTCGAGCCTGGTATTGTTTGCCATTTTCTATTCCATGGAGAACAATTAGAAATTCAGGCGTACAGGTGGAGTTTTTCTTCTTCTGTTTATTTCTTCCCACAGTCGGGAATGACAGGCGTATCCTCCTCGTCAATGTTTGCCTCAACATCCACGGGTAGTACGTGGATATCTCTGATTGGATGCGGCATGGCCATGTTTCAAGCAACAGCGGAAGCCTCCACGCATCCAAACGGTGCAACTCCAAGGGTAGGGCCCAAGGGACAGTCCTCAAATAAGCGCAGGCTTTCCACGTGTCCCAGGTCCAAAATGAAAACAAAACAAGCCCAAATCGGCTAAGTATGGAAGGTTCAGCAGATGACGCCACGTGCCTCATCGGCGCAACTTCAAGGGTCGAAGCCAGGGGCGGTTCTCAAACTTGCGCCAGTCCTCCACGTGTCCCAAGTCCAAAAAGGGACAAAGCCGGTTATTTAAATTGACTAAGTATGAGCGGGTTGGCGGAAGCCTCCACGTGCCTCAACGACGCAATTTCAGAAGTGAAACCAAAAGGCCGGTTTCTAAATGAGCGCCAACTCGCCATGTGGTTAGAGTCAATGGAGAGACAGAGTTGGCCGTTGAAAAGTCCAAGACCGGCGGAAGGAGCCACGCGTCGCCAGGCGCACTTTGAAGTGAAACCAAAGGCTGGTTTCCAAATGAGCGCCAGCTCGCCACGTGGTCAGAGTCAAAGGAGAGACAAAGTTGGCTGTTGAAAAGTCCAAGACCGGCGGAAGGAGACACGCGTCGGCTTGGCGCACTTCGGGAGGCATATACAAAGGCCGGTTTCCAAATGAGCGCCACTCGCCACGTGGTTAGAGTTAAAGGAGAGACAGAGTTGGTTGTTGAAAAAGTCCAAGACCGGCGGAAGGAGCCACGTGTCAGCTTGGTGTAATTTCAGGAGGCATATCCAAAGCGGAAACTCAAATGAGCGCCAGCTCTCCACGTGTCCAGAGTCAAATATTAAGCCCGCATAGAAAGTCAAAGCGGGAAGCGGGCCGACGGAGCAATTTGTGTTTTTGAGCCGCGTTGAAAAGAAGTAAAATTATAAAAGTAAACCACGACTTTGTCCCCACTTAAGCAAGGCCACGTGTCAAGACTGTATCAAAAGTGGGTGGGCGGGCCAAAATGTTCCAAAGTGCCATTTCTCCAAAAGGACACAAATGCAATAGGCATCCTCGGGCCCGCTTTAGTTTAAATCTCTCCCACGTGGACGGTTCGAATTTAAAGTTTGCAAAGGCAGGGTGGATGGCTATGATTCAATGCGTCTAGTTTTGCTTTGCCAAACATGGAAACAACCGAGGCATTGGAGAAACTCAGACATCGGTTTCTTGAATCGCCATCATTTTTGTAACCGATGTAACCGTTCTTGGAAACTATTTAATGGCTTCTCCATGCTTTGTTGTTCGGGTTGGATCCTGGTACTCTGTAAAGTAATAGATTCAAAGAATCAATACGAAGTTTTCCCCTTTCTTCCTCTAGCTTTTCTTCTTTTCGTGTCTGAAACTTGGGAATCATCAATCTTTTATGATAAGAAACTTTGTGTTCTTGTTTATATGATTTCTGGAACTTTGTGTCTTTGGAATTATATTGGTTATGAAAGTGAATGATTCTATTTTGCATCTCCCTAGTTCAATACGTATAAGGTGATACTCTGCCATCTATATCTCTTGAAGGTATTGTTATGTTCTTCCTTCCTCATCTCCTTAATTCTTCCATCCTTTCATATTGATGATCTTTGGGCATAAAAACGTTTCAAAGGATCAAGAATCCACACTTTGAAAGTTGTACATTTGTATATAAGTTTGTTTGCTTGCTTTCAATAAGGGAACCTCTCCCATTAAAGAGGAGGGACTTGCTTGTCCCCATTGTGGTTTGTTAAAAGGATCATTTTAAAAACCCTACGATTTTGGCGACTCTCTTTGGGATTTCGTTTTAAACGGATCCCTTCTAAAAGAACAACTTCAAGATCGTTGTTGGTCCTGCTACTCAACGGTATACACGTGGGAGGAAAGCTCTCGGGGTTGAGGATTCCCATTTTAAACTTTTGGAACAACAAAACCTCTCTTCCAGCAAGAAGGAACAGAGGGACTCGTTCTACAAGCACACCTCCTACTAAAGACAGAAATTCCAAAGATAGCGTTCCTCAGGAACATCTCAGTCCTAATCTCCGTGCTTTGATTCTTGCTGTGTTTCAGTTCCCCTTCAGTCAATTTTTCCAAAGATGGCAGTTCCTTTGCCTTGGGGACAACAGGTTGGGCCTCTTGCTCTTCCTCAGCCATTGCATGAGTTGCCTAGGGGTAACAGGAAAAGTTTTCCCAAGTTTCGGGGTGATGGGAAGGTTCATCTAGATGAACACATTGCAGCCTTCATTGTTGCATGTGGGATTCTTGGAGTTGAACATGAAGATGTCTCTATCAAGCTTTTTGTGGAGACATTGCAGGACAATCTTTGCTGATTGGTTCTACCATCTTCCTGTTGGGTCTATCACTAATTGGAATACTATGACAACTCAGTTTGAGCAATGTTTCAAACCTGCTAAAGATGTCCATGCTCTGTTAGCATAAATTTCTCATATAAAGAAGGAGCTATTTGAGCCCATGAGGGAGTTTGTGGCTAAATTCAACAAGCTAATTAATAAAATTCCACATAACACTCGTCCAGTGGATCAAATCCAAAAGTGCTTTTTCCTCAATGCCCAGTTTCCTGAAGTGAGTTATGCACTAAGGAGAGCTAACCTTGCAACTTTGGATGCTAATCAGTGTTTGGCTATCAGTGTGGAGGATGATTTGATCATGTTTGGTAAACTGAAAAGAGAATCCTCCAAATCTAAAGCTTCTTCCTCTTCCTCTTCCCCTGGAACCAATTCTAAGCAGTTAGTACAGAAGCTTGCAAATGATCTCATTGCTCTCAAGAAACAGTTGGCTCAACATACTCCCTATCAAGATGTTCCAAGGAAGAATTTTCAGCCCAGGAACCGCTTGCCTTCCTCTCAGAGTAGATTGGCTATTGAAGGCCCACCCATCAAGGTTCCGGTCAATGCAACTTGTGAAGTTAAAGAACCTGATGATGAGGAGTGTAATGAACTATATGAAGAACCAAAAGAAGAAGTTGAAGAACTGGAAGAGCTTGGTGGATCACAAGTTCATTTCCTCACCACTGAAGGTATGGATGATGAAGATGAATATGAGGAAAGAGTGGCAGATATGAATAGTGAGTCATATGCTTTGTTATGACTCGGGAGCAAACAAACAGAAAAGAGAAAGTGGTGTAGCCTGCCAAGAAGTCTAAGGAGCTTCCTACAACTATTCCAGTGATTGCAAGAAGAGGAGCTCCCATTCCCACTACCTCCACACAAAAGGTGAGTAATTCTAATCCTCCTACTGCTTCCAAAACTCCTTCTCCTTCAAATCCTAAAACTGATAGATCAAGAGTCTCTCAAGTTCCTAGCAATGATGCCCCATCCACCTCTGGATCTTTTGATATTATTGATCACCTCAAAAGGACTAAAATCCAAATTTTAGAGGCAGAGTTTTACCAAACCCATCCAAAAGCTTTTGCTAAAATGGTAAACTTTGTAAATTCCAAATCCAAAGTCTCATCCAGTACTTCTAAAGGCCTTTTTCCCACCCCCTCTTCCTCACCTCAATCAAGCCTTGTGGCTGCAGTCACTTCCCCTAATGAGAAAATTGAACCATTTTATGTGACCCTTCTCATAGCTAGCCATAAACTCAGTAACTATCGTGTTATAGACTCAGGAGCATCAGATAATGTAATGCCTGCAAAGGTAGCTCATGCTCTGGGTCTAACCCTAACACGTGCCTTTGGTTCCTGTTATTCCATGGAAAGTAGGAAAGTGCCTCTGGTTGGTAGAATTAAAGATGCACAAGTAGCTTTTGCTACTTTTCTAGAGAAAAGGGTCTTAGCCACCATTTTGGTAGCTGATATTCCTCCCTCTTATGGGATGTTGCTGAGTAGAAATTTATGTAGGGAGGTAGGAGGTGAGATTCAAATGGACTGGTCACATGCTTTGATCCCGGTCAATGGAAAAATGAAGAAGCTACTACTTGAGAAACAAACTGAGTACATTGTGCAAAAAACTGATGACCCAAAAGCACAGATACTCTATGAGGATGCAGGGCATGGGAACTACATGATTATGTCACAAGATGAGGCAAGGCTTCCCAAGGGAGTTATTCATGACCCCAATGGCATTTGGACTCTGGAGTTTGATGGAAGCTGCTCTTCAGTTAGTTCTGGAGCAGGAGTGGTGTTGACATCTCCAGAAGGGAACATTCATCCTTTCTCCTTTCAAGCTTTGTTTTGAAAATACAAACAATACAACTGAATATGAGGCGCTCATACTAGGATTGAGTATGGCAAAAGAAATGGGAGTGAAGAATCTTTGTGCTTGTGGTGATGCAGAGCTTATTGTGAAACAGGTCAGAGATCTTTTTCAAGTCAAGAATAGGAGATTGAAACATTACGAAATCTTGTATGGGATTCCATTGAGTTCCTTGACGCTTTCTCCATTGAAGTTGTGCCAAGAGAAAGGAACACTAGAGCTGACTCTAGCTATCTCATGATCTTTGTTGATTCCTCGTCCAGATTTCTCTCAGGGGAAATTTACCATTAAAATGATTCAAAGGCCTAGCGTACCAGATAATGCAAATAATCACGTGTTTTCAACGATGATCAGCGTTTGCTCTCTTTCTTGGAGCTTAGGGATAATTTTGACCAGTTGTATTTTGAAGGAAGTGAGACCTTGCCTAGAGAGTGTGTATCTTCCAATGAAGGAGATATCAAGGAAGAGACGGATCAAGATGGTTGCATCAAATTGAAAGGTAACAAGATTCCTAAAGGGCTGGTGAGTTTGGAAGACCTGTTTGATAAGCATGACAGGTACATCAAGTCTAAAACTTCCCAAGGAGCTCGGCAGTCTGCTTTGAGTGTGAAAAAGTGAATATTGGGAGTCTTGATGAACCAAAGATGGTGAACATTAGGAAATGTTGCACTCCAAAGGAGAATAAGAAGGCAATAAATCTACTGAAAAGGTATGTTGCTGCCCTATCTTATTCATATGATGATCTCAAGGCTTTCCAAACTAAAGGAGATGCAACACTTTATCCCTCCGAAACGTGGGATCAAACAGATCAAGCGAAACAAAGACAATATAATCCCAAGGTTGCTGGCACTATTTTCCAAGAGATTCAGAAGTTGCTAAAGGCAAAAATCATCTTTCCTATACACCATTCAATGTGGATTGCCAACATTGTGCCTGTTAGGAAGAAGAATGGTGAGATTCGCATTTGTGTGGATTTCAGGAATTTGAATCAGGCTTCTCTGAAGGACAACTATCCTCTCCCCATGATGGATCAGGTTTTCCAAGTTATTACAGGCCTTGAGATGTTGTCTATGTTGGATGGATTCTTTGGATACAATCAAGTGGAGGTCAGTACCCCAGATCAACACAAAATTGCTTTCACTACTCCTTGGGGCACCTTTGCTTACAAGAGAATGCCTTTTGGTCTTATCAATGCTTTGGTGCCACCTTTCAGAGGCAATGGACTTGGCTTTTGGCAGTTTGAAGGGAAAGTGTGTGGTTGTGTACCTTGATGATTTGACTTTGTTTTCTCCAAAACAAGGGTAGATCACTTTCAACATCTTGAATCAGTCCTCCAGAAGTGCAGAGAGCATGGAGTCTCTCTCAATCCAAAGAAGTCTATCTTTTATGTCACTGAAGGCAAGTTGTTGGGGCACATTGTCTCCAAAGAAGGAATCAAGATAGATCCAGAAAGAGTTCAAGCAATCCAGCAAATTCCTCTTCCCACAAGTAAAAAGGGTGTTCACTCTTTCTTTGGTAAGATTAATTTCCTGAGGAGATTCATCCTTGATTTTGCAGAGTTGACCATGAGCATTGCTCACATGATGAAAGGAAAGCAAAATTTTGGTTGGTCTTCTGAGGGTAAGGAGGCATTTGAAGGTATTAAGCAAGCCATTGCTAAGACCCCCATCTTGGCATGTCCTGATTTCAATAAGGACTTTATCATATATTGCTATGCTACAGAGTTTACCCTGGCTGTTGTGCTGACTCAGAAGAATTATGAGGATCATGAGCTTCCTATTGCCTTCATGAGCTATGTTCTGAAAGCTCATGAGTTGAAATATACTATGATGGAGAAACATGCTTTTGTAGTGGTCAAAGTCAAGCAGTTTCGTTTTTATATTCTTAATTCACACTCTGTTGTGCTTGTTCCTGACACAACCATCAAATCCATTCTTACACAAAGCAGAGTTTGGAACTAAGAGAGGCAATTGGGTAGCAAAGGTCCAGGAATATGACTTGGATATCAAGCCAACTAAGCTAGTTCGAGTAAAGGCTTGTGTGAACTTATTGCCGAAGGAGTTGATGCAAAGTTGTCCAAAGAAGCAGTTAATGTTCCTGTTGTCCTCTTCCTTAGTTCAATGGATGAATGGTATGCAAATATTGCACATTTTCTTACCTATGGAGAGTGTCCATCTCACTTGAGTGCCAAGGAGAAGAGGGCTATAAAGCTAAGGTCTGCACAATATGTGCTATGGGAGAATGCTTTGTTTAAGCGAGGCATAGATGGAAGATTCTTGAAGTGTGTAAACAAAGAGCAACAAAAGAAGTTGTTCTCGGCTTTTCATGATCAGGCTTGTGGAGGCCACTTCTCTTCTCATCACACGCCCACAAAATCCTTCGTCTGGGGACTATTGGCCTACATTGTTCGAGAGATGCCAACTCTCAAGTTGTTGCGAAAAATAGAAGATGGTCAATACAAAGATTCCATTGAGAGAGGTCCTCTTCCTGGAGAATATGGAAGAAAGCAGATGCCAAGTGGTGGATAGAATTAAGGAGCATCAGTTGAAAGTGAAGAATTTTTTTGACAAGAAGACCAAAGCAAGGAATTTCAAAGTTGGAGATTGTCCTGCTATGGGACAAGAGAAGAGAACCAAAGGGCAGCCATGGAAAGTTTGATTCATTGTGGTTGGGCCCATTCCAAATTCATGGAGCTTGTGGTGAGAATGTTTTTCTCCTCTCATACTTGGATGGAATGCCATTGGAATTGCCTTGAAGCGGGCAATACTTGAAATCTGTATCATCAGTGAAAGCGGGTTGTCCCCGCCTTGTACTATAGGTGATTTTGTAGGTGTGTTTTTCCCTTTTTTGTTGTGTGTGGTTTGGATTGTGTGTTTCCTCCTAACATTCTTTCTCATAATTGTACATGACTCTGCATGGCCCAATGGATAAGGCACTGGTCAACGTTATACGGTTTAAAAATTGAGATTCTGGATCCTCATACCATGTCTTCATCATGCTTAGTCCATGCCATGTCCCCAAGCTAGAGCCAACTGTTGTCTCCCGAAAATCGCTTTTCGTTTTCCAAGTTAAATTCGAAATTTCGAGCTCTCGCCCTCCTAAAGTATTTAAGCCAAGTTGAAAGTTCGAAGAAATAGCAAAATCCGTGCCCTAGTGTTGTTTAAATCTCTGTTTTGCTCGTTTTGAGAAATTCTCCATCTCCCGGTCTATGCACGTAATATCCTCTTTACAATCTCCTTTTTGATCGAAATTGTTCGTCTGTTCTATGGCCTGGGTCGTCAAATCATTGTTTTCTTGCATGCCTCTGTCTCGCGAAGGAAATTCAAAAATTGGACTCAAAATGATGAAGTTCTCTTCCTCTGTGTATTTTTCCCATAGTCGAACGATGGGCGTTTTCTTCCCTATCAAATTTTGGCCCCATCATCCACGGGTACGTGGACATACCTAATTGGAAGCGGGTTGGTGGAGAAATTTGTGTTTTTGAGCCTTTTTCCAAAAAGGTGAAAAGTTAAAAAATGACCCACACCGATCAGGTTATAAAGGTAAAAGTCAAAGTTGAAGCCCGCAGGAAAAAGTCAAAGGTGAAGCCCGCCGTTGAAAAGTCAAAGCGGGAGAGCGGGCCATCGGGCACTTTTGGAAATTTAACCAAATTCCCAAAAGTGAAGTAAAAGTTCTAGAATGCTTTGTGGCTCCACCAAGGTCTCGGGCCCGCCGTTGAAAAGTCAAAGCGGGAGAGCGGACGGCGAAGGAATTTGAGTTTTTGAGCCTTTTTCCCAAAAAGGCAAAAAGTTAAAAAATGACCCGCAGCCCCGATCAGGCTATAAAGGTAAAAGTCAAAGTTGAAGCCCGTAGGGAAAAAGTCAAAGGTGAAGCCCGCCGTTGAAAAGTCAAAGTGGGAGAGCGGAACGACGGAGGAATTTGAGTTTTTGAGCCTTTTTCCAAAAAGGTTAAAATGTTGAGAAAAGGGCCGCGACCCCATTTCTAATTAGAGGGTGCCACGTGTCAAGAGTTTAATCGGAGTAGCGGTCGGCGGAGGAATTTGAGTTTTTGAGCCTTTTTCCAAAAAGGTTAAAATGTTGAGAAAAGGGCCGTGACCCCATTTCCAATGAAAACGTGCCACGTGCCTAAGTTAAAAAGTTGAAGCGGGGGTGCGGGCCAATTTGTTCCAAATTGCCAAATCTCTAAAAAATCGCAAAACGCAAAGGGCTTTCCCCTGTACCCGCTCCAATCTCTTCCTACCACGTGGACAACCCGATTTCAAAGTTATAAGAGAAAATCAAACGGTCTGTATTCAAACTGGCAAATCAAATGTAACGTTTGCGTTGCAAGATTTGGTTTTTAACCCGCCATGAGCGTTTTCTTCGCAATGGAGGAATTTGAAGAGGTGTAAATGATTTGTAAAGTTGTAACCGTTTTGACATGAGATATAATGGCTCCTCATAGCCATTCCAAGGGGCTAGTTGATTTCAAAAAGACCAGAGTGCTCTGTACTTGGAAAAGAGAGAAAATGCCATACTTCTTCTATTTTTCCTTCTCCTTAGATTTTCCTCTATTCTCAAAGCTCTGTACAAATTCTGCTTTAGCTTCAATAATAAAAGAAGGAATTTTCTCCTCTTTGATTGAGGGATTGATTAGTATCTTGCGACCAATGAATTTCATTCGGTCTTGTAGCTTCTCCTGTGGATTTGTTTTTCTTCTAACTATAAATGCATGTAAACGGAATTTCTAATTAATGTGTGTGGGCATCTAATATTCTACTCACAACATTAGTTTTCTCCTACCTCCATTTCCACTCCCCTTCCCTTTCCAAGACAAAGTTTCTTCTCTAGTGAGACATTGCTTTGGCTTTGCCATATGGTCGGTGGAGTGTCCCCTGTTGGATCTCCGGTGAAAGGCCACCATTGAAATCCACCTTTTATACATGCACCTCACGGAAGCATCGTTCAAGTAGAGGGACTTAGATTCCCATAGTGTTGGCTTGAAACCCACCAATTTGTCCACAAGACAATTTTTTCCGCCAACAGATTAAAGCTCATGAGTTGAAATGTACTATGATGGAGAAACTTGCTTTTGCGGTGCTCAAAGTCATCAAGCGCTTTGTTTTAATACTCTTAATTCACACTCCGTTGTGCTTGTTCTTGACACAACCATCAAATCCATTCTTACACAGGAGTTTGGAACTAAGAGAGGCAATTGGGTAGCAAAGGTCCAGGAATATGACCTGGATATCAAGCCAACTAAGCTAGTCCGGGGTAAAGGCTTGTGTGAACTTATTGCCAAAGGAGTTGATGCAACGTTGTCCAAAGAAGCAATTAATGTTCCTGTTGTCCTCTTCCTCAGTTCAATGGATGAATGGTATGCAGATATTGCACATTTTCTTACCTATGGAGAGTGTCCATCTCACTTGAGTGCCAAGGAGAAGAGGGCTATAAAGCTAAGGTCTGCACAGTATGTGCTATGGGAGAATGCTTTGTTCAAGCGAGGCATAGATGGAAGATTCTTGAAGTGTGTAGACAAAGAGCAACAAAAGAAGTTCTTCTCGGCTTTTCATGATCAGGCTTGTGGAGGCCAGTTCTCTTCTACTGTCACACGCCCAAAATCCTTCGTCTTTGGGACTATTGGCCTACATTGTTCGAGATGCATCCAAATGGGTAGGCAAGTGTGAAGCCTGTTAGACTTTTGTTGGGAGACCTAAGTTGGCTGCTTTGCCATTAAAGCCAATAGTGAATGATGAACCCTTTCAACAGTGGGGATTGGATTTCATTGGAACTCTCAACCCATCCTCTAGTGTTGGGCATACTCACGTGCTAACTGCTACAGACTACTTCACAAAGTGGGTAGAGGCCATTCCAGTCAAAAGCACTACTTCTGAGGTAGTATGTAATTTCATTAAGGAGAACATATTGATAAGGTTTGGGGTACCAAAAAAATTGTTCTTCTTCCGAGATGATGGATTTCTGCTTTCTGGTATGGAATTTCCCTTGCTCACTCTTCAGACTATTACCCCCAAGGAATGGACAAGCATAATCAACAAACAAGAATTTGGTAACCATCGTTTAGAAGCTTGTCAATGACTCTCAGAGGAATTGGCACAAGAAACTCTATGATGCTCTTTGGGCAGATAGAAGTACACCCAAAAGAGCAATTGGGATGTCTCCTTTTCAAGTGGTGTATGGTGTCAAGCTCAATTACCAAAGGATGGTGGGATTACTAGCCTCGCACTTAATGAAGGCTATTGAAGATTCAAGTTTTACCAGTTCCTTGGACAAGAGGATCATGTATCTCCAGAAGCTGGATGAAGACAGGTTACAAGTTTTTGATAGGATATCAGCTCATCAACTGAAGGTGAAAGCTCTGTTTGACAAGAAAGCCAGACCCAAAGATTTTCAAGTAGGAGACATTGTTCTGCTGTGGGACAAAAGGCATGAACCTCGAGGAAGCCATGGTAAGTTTGATTCCCTTTGGCTTGGTCCTTTTAAAATCAGGCATTTTGCTGGAGAAAATTCGTTCTATTTGGATTATCTGGATGGTTCTCCTCTCCCACTTCCTTATAGTGGGCAATATCTGAAGTTGTTCAAGTCCTAGGTGACTAGGCGGTCCTTCTGTATATTCATACAGTGCTTTGGTTTTTGGGTTGTTCCTTTGTGTTTTGTTTCTGTTCCTCCTTTTTGGTTTGTTTTCTTTTCGTGTGTTTTGTCTTCTGTGTTGGTTTGCCTTTGACTCTATTTGCCTAATGGATAAGGCACTAGTTTGCTTTCCCCAGAGTTTTCCTATGGTTCTTGATCTTGCCTCGTTCCTCTGTCAAGTCATCCCCAGAAAGAGCCAGTTTGTTGTCGTCCTCAAAATTCCCCTCTTTTTGAAGTCAAATTTCAAATTTTTGAGTCAGTACCTTGGAGTATTGGATCGCGTCGAGCCTGGTATTGTTTGCCATTTTCTATTCCATGGAGAACAATTAGAAATTCAGCGTCACAGTGGAGTTTTTTCTTCTTCTTTTTATTTCTTCCCACAATCGGGAATGACAGCGTATCCTCCTCGTCAATGTTTGCCTCAACATCCACGGGTAGTACGTGGATATCTCTGATTGGATGCGGCATGGCCATGTTTCAAAACAACGGCGGAAGCCTCCACGCCTCAAACGGTGCGACTCCAAGAGGCGGGGCCCCGGGATAGTCCTCAAATAAGCGCAGGCTTTCCACGTGTCCCAGGTCCAAAATGAAAACAAAACAAGCCCAAATCGGCTAAGTATGGAAGGTTCGGCGGACGACGCCACATGCCTCATCGGCGCAACTTCAAGGGTCGAAGCCAGGGGCAGTTCTCAAACTTGCGCCATCCTCCACGTGTCCCGTGTCCAAAACAGGACAGAGCCGGTTATTTAAATTGACTAAGTATGAGCGGGCTAGCGGAAGCCTCCATGTGCCTCAACGTCGCATTTGAAGTGAAACCAAAAGGCCGGTTTCTAAATGAGCGCCCGACTCGCTACGTGGTCAAAGTCAATGGAGAGACAGAGTCGGCCGTTGAAAAGTCCAAGACCGGCGGAAGGAGCCACGCATCGGCTTGGTGCAATTTTAGAAGTGAAACCAAAAGGCCGGTTTCCAAATGAGAGCCACTCGCCACGTGGTCGAGTCGAAGGAGAGATAGAGTTGGCTCTTGAAAGTCCAAGACCGGCGGCGGAAGGAGCCACGCGTCGGCTTGGCGCAATTTCAGGAGGCATATACAAAGGCCGGTTTCCACCGAGCGCTAGCTCGCCACATGGTCAGAGTCAAAGGAGAGACAGAGTTGGCCGTTGAAAAGTCCAAGACCGGCGGAAGGAGCCACGCGTCGGTGTGGCGCAATTTGAGAGGCATATCCAAAGCGGAAACTCAAATGAGCGCCATCTCTCCACGTGTCCAGAGTCAAATATTAAGCCCGTATAGAAAGTCAAAGCGGGAAGCGGGCCGGCAGAGCAATTTGTGTTTTTGAGCCCGCGTTGAAAAGAAGTAAAATTATAAAAGTAAACCATGACTCTGTCCCCACTTAAGTAAGGCCACGTGTCAAGACTATCAAAAGCGGGTGGGCGGGCCAAAATGTTCCAAAGTGCCATTTCTCCAAAAGGGCACAAAATGCAAAAGGCATCCTCAGGCCCGCTTTAGTTTAAATCTCTCCCACGTGGACGGTTCGAATTTAAAGTTTGCAAAGGCAGGGTGGATGGTTGCGATTCAATGCGTCTAGTTTTGCTGCCAGACATGGAAACGACCGAGGCATTGGAGAAACTTAGACATTGGTTTCTCGAATCAGTTTTCATCATTTTTGTAACCGAATGTAACCGTTCTTGGAAACTATTTAACGGCTTCTCCATGTTGTTGTTCGGGTTGGATCCTGGTACTCTGTAAAGTAATAGATTCGAAGTAATCAATACAGAAGTTTTCCCCTTTCTTCCTCTGCTTTTCTTCTTTCGTGTCTGAAACTTGGGAATCATCAATCTTTTATGATAAGAAACTTTGTGTTCTTGTTTATATGATTTCTGGAACTTTGTGTCTTTGGAATTATACTTGGTTATGAAAGTGAATGATTCTATTCTGCATCTCCCTGGTTCAATACGTATAAGGTGATACTCGCCATCTATATCTCCTGAAGGTATTGTTATGTTCTTCCTTCCTCATCTCCTTAATTCTTCCATCCTTTCACATTGATGATCTTTGGGCATAAAACGTTTCAAAGGATCAGGAATCCACACTTTGAAAGTTGTACATTTGTATATAAGTTTGCTGCTTGCTTTCAATAAGGGAACCTCTCCCATTAAAGAGGAGGGACTTGCTGTCCCTTGACTGTGGTTTGTTAAAAGGATCATTTTAAAACCCAATAAACTTCATCATTAGCTATATTGATTTCATCTGTGTGAGGCTTAACACTAGATAGAGGGGGTATTGTGTACACAGAGTGGGATAACCATCACCATCCTTGTCGTAGATGTAAAACACAGATTTTCATTGTTGGGGTTGACAACTAACCATTCCCCATGACTATGGTTGAGTTTGTCCTTACCCATTGTCTGCATAGTCTTAAATTTCCCTTAAAGATTTGAAAATTACGAAGTGGTTTTCTTAGGTAATAGGAAGGAGTTGTAATTGAACATAATAGGGTTCTAATCGAACTCATACACCATTCTATTCACCCTTGCATAACTGCATATTGTTAATTTTTGATGTTATGATAAGAGAACGCGAGTGTTTTTCAAGACTCCGGTTTTAAATTTCTGACTACATTTTATATAGATTTGACATGATCATGTTTTTCAACGTTTCAAGATTGAGAGCTACTATTAAATTCTTGTTTCTAACTTGGTGTTTTATGTCATTTAGTTTACAAATTTGAAATAGAACCTAATTCCTGTAATTTTATTTAGTCATTTGTGCTGAAATTCAACATAATTTTGTGCCTAGATACTTCTTAACCTTGGTGCTCTTGAGAATATATCCTGTTTTCCCATATTATGGTGTTGGATGGTAATTACTTGTACCAGAATTTGATCTGGAAATTTGTTTTTCAGTGATCTACAGTTTCCTCATCATGACAATGAATTGGCTCAAGCTGAGGCATTCTATGGCTGCTCTCAGGTGCATTTCCTGATTCACCCATGGCCTTAAGTAACTACCATTTTTGCTTCACAAAATGAGACATTCTTATTTGCATATAATGGACTTTTTTGTCAAAGGTATCTAGGATTAAGGATCCCGGAAAATCGTTGGCGAGATGCCAACTCGCACTTGGTGTTAAATAAAAATATGACATGAATTTCAAAAATTAAATTTAAGGATCTACTTTTCTGCCCATAAGGCAATCTCCATTATTCAGCTACAAGCATATTTCCACTACTAAAAAGTTAGCCAAAAATATGCTAGTCACTTTTATCATTCATCGTTCACATTTTTTCTTCTTCTATCGTTCTCCTTTGTTTGGTTCAATCACAACAAGGAAGTATTGAGTGTATGTAAAGACAAATTTTTATGCACAAAAGTCTAACCTTCTTTTGATCCCGAGTTTCACATTTTGTAATAAAGAACAAGCTCTTCCACTTTGGCTTTCTTCTGAGATAAGCTTTTTTGCTAAGGATGGAAAAGGACGAGTATACATGATCTTGCCCAACTTTTCCAGCAGCCAATTGGCCGCTAGATCTGTCACTGTGTTTCCTGTCCTTCTAATATGTTGGTATGAGATCTCAAAATTCTCTGTTTCCATCTTAATTTCCTGAATGATATTGTTTATTTCCCTTTCATTGTGTTGCCCATTTATTACTGCTTCAGTAATTAGCATCTAGTCCCCTTCCACCTGAAGTTTTTGCCATCCCTTTTCCTTATGAGTCTTATTCCTTCTAAGGGAACCATTGCTTTAGCCTTATTATTTATATTTAGTCCCAAATGGACTGAAAGTCTGAAAACAGTAACAAAGGCTGTCCGTCATCATATCTGAAGATCCCTCATCTTGCTGCTAATCGGGGATTTCTTTTTACAGCTCCATCAAAATTGAGCTTAATCGAATGCTTAGGAGGTTTCTTGCACACATCCTACATATAATGGACTTTAGGCAGTAAATGGCTACATGTTTTTTCTGAAGCTTCTTTCTTCTATTATATATTTTATTAACTTAGTCAATCGCTGATCTTTGTTGCGAGAATTCTTATGTTTTATATAGTCTGCCGTCATTATTTTTCCTATTAACAGAATATGGAGAATATACATAACAGAAAGAAAGATATTAATCTTCTATATGTTAAAAATGTTTTTGGATTTTAGAACAATCAAGTACAGTTGTAAGGCACATTACTTTTAGATATCGTTATTAAATATGGATATATTTGCAACTCTACACCACGGACAGATGAATTATATATCCTTTTTTTCCATCTCTTGGGGATTTAGCAAAAATGAAATCCTTACCGCTTGATTGAATGCAATTTGGAATGTTCAAAATCAATATTACTTCTTAGGTTGTCTTTTCTGGCTGTTACATGCATCTTATTGTTTACACACACATTTACACATACATGGTATGCGTTCTTTTTCTGACCATCTATGTACACTCTTCATTTGTGACGGATGAAAATAACAATATTACAGGGCCATCCAAGCTCTACGCCCCTACAAATTATTACTTATATATGTTGATCTTGATGAAGTATTTAATTTTTAGCTTGCATTACTTTTATTTGTTTGTTGACGAACTCTTTTCATTTATATAACTCGTATATTGTGTGAATTGATCACTATGCTTTCATGACACAAGGACTTATAGGATTGAACATTGTTTGGTTCATCTAATGTTCTTCAACTTTTAAATTACAAAGTAGCAATATCTTTTGTAGAGAGAAGAAAACTGATGTCTGCATATCAGTTTTTCATTATTTTTTTGGTATGACTTGGCTGTAGACACAGTTTTAGGACGGGATCCAACGTCATATGCAAGAAGATAAAATTGTGTATGCATTTGATAACTTTATTATGATTTACAAAGTGACAAATTGCAATTATTCTTGTCAATCCTATACACCTGTCGAGATTTGTTGACTCCTTGTATATAAGAATATATAATATCTGTATATCTTTATTGAAAGGGGTTTTTGTAGTATAGATAATGTCTATTGAGATACTAGACTCTCAACATAAAACATACATAGAACATTAGTTGCAGCACATAACATGACAGAGTATTGAATAACACCAGCTCTGTATTCTTCAAAGATAAGTCCTAATACAATCTAACTGGTTCAGCGCGGACCTAATACAAGCCCCCTACCCTGACATTCACTATGTTTCTTAAATGACAAGATCCAACAGTTGTCGGTTAAGCCAACCATTTAAACTAACATAACACAGAGACATTCTAATATACTAATAAAAATATCGATAAAAGATACTAACAAAACATGTCGGCCACAGTTATTTGTAAATAACAATTTGATGGTCTAAATTATCCCCCTGCCTAGATCTTCTTAACCTTGGTGCTCTTGAGAATATATCCTGTTTTCCCATATTATGGTGTTGGATGGTAATTACTTGTACCAGAATTTGATCTGGAAATTTGTTTTTCAGTGATCTACAGTTTCCTCATCATGACAATGAATTGGCTCAAGCTGAGGCATTCTATGGCTGCTCTCAGGTGCATTTCCTGATTCACCCATGGCCTTAAGTAACTACCATTTTTGCTTCACAAAATGAGACATTCTTATTTGCATATAATGGACTTTTTTGTCAAAGGTATCTAGGATTAAGGATCCCGGAAAATCGTTGGCGAGATGCCAACTCGCACTTGGTGTTAAATAAAAATATGACATGAATTTCAAAAATTAAATTTAAGGATCTACTTTTCTGCCCATAAGGCAATCTCCATTATTCAGCTACAAGCATATTTCCACTACTAAAAAGTTAGCCAAAAAATATGCTAGTCACTTTTATCATTCATCGTTCACATTTTTTCTTCTTCTATCGTTCTCCTTTGTTTGGTTCAATCACAACAAGGAAGTATTGAGTGTATGTAAAGACAAATTTTTATGCACAAAAGTCTAACCTTCTTTTGATCCCGAGTTTCACATTTTGTAATAAAGAACAAGCTCTTCCACTTTGGCTTTCTTCTGAGATAAGCTTTTTTGCTAAGGATGGAAAAGGACGAGTATACATGATCTTGCCCAACTTTTCCAGCAGCCAATTGGCCGCTAGATCTGTCACTGTGTTTCCTGTCCTTCTAATATGTTGGTATGAGATCTCAAAATTATCTGTTTCCATGTTAATTTCCTGAATGATATTGTTTATTTCCCTTTCATTGTGTTGCCCATTTATTACTGCTTCAGTAATTAGCATCTAGTCCCCTTCCACCTGAAGTTTTTGCCATCCCTTTTCCTTATGAGTCTTATTCCTTCTAAGGGAACCATTGCTTTAGCCTTATTATTTATATTTAGTCCCAAATGGACTGAAAGTCTGAAAACAGTAACAAAGGCTGTCCGTCATCATATCTGAAGATCCCTCATCTTGCTGCTAATCGGGATTTCTTTTTACAGCTCCATCAAAATTGAGCTTAATCGAATGCTTAGGAGGTTTCTTGCACACATCCTACATATAATGGACTTTAGGCAGTAAATGGCTACATGTTTTTTTCTGAAGCTTCTTTCTTCTATTATATATTTTATTAACTTAGTCAATCGCTGATCTTTGTTGCGAGAATTCTTATGTTTTATATAGTCTGCCGTCATTATTTTTCCTATTAACAGAATATGGAGAATATACATAACAGAAAGAAAGATATTAATCTTCTATATGTTAAAAATGTTTTTGGATTTTAGAACAATCAAGTACAGTTGTAAGGCACATTACTTTTAGATATCGTTATTAAATATGGATATATTTGCAACTCTACACCACGGACAGATGAATTATATATCCTTTTTTCCATCTCTTGGGGATTTAGCAAAAATGAAATCCTTACCGCTTGATTGAATGCAATTTGGAATGTTCAAAATCAATATTACTTCTTAGGTTGTCTTTTCTGGCTGTTACATGCATCTTATTGTTTACACACACATTTACACATACATGGTATGCGTTCTTTTTCTGACCATCTATGTACACTCTTCATTTGTGACGGATGAAAATAACAATATTACAGGGCCATCCAAGCTCTACGCCCCTACAAATTATTACTTATATATGTTGATCTTGATGAAGTATTTAATTTTTAGCTTGCATTACTTTTATTTGTTTGTTGACGAACTCTTTTCATTTATATAACTCGTATATTGTGTGAATTGATCACTATGCTTTCATGACACAAGGACTTATAGGATTGAACATTGTTTGGTTCATCTGATGTTCTTCAACTTTTAAATTACAAAGTAGCAATATCTTTTGTAGAGAGAAGAAAACTGATGTCTGCATATCAGTTTTTCATTATTTTTTGGTATGACTTGGCTGTAGACACAGTTTTAGGACGGGATCCAACGTCATATGCAAGAAGATAAAATTGTGTATGCATTTGATAACTTTATTATGATTTACAAAGTGACAAATTGCAATTATTCTTGTCAATCCTATACACCTGTCGAGATTTGTTGACTCCTTGTATATAAGAATATATAATATCTGTATATCTTTATTGAAAGGGGTTTTTGTAGTATAGATAATGTCTATTGAGATACTAGACTCTCAACATAAAACATACATAGAACATTAGTTGCAGCACATAACATGACAGAGTATTGAATAACACCAGCTCTGTATTCTTCAAAGATAAGTCCTAATACAATCTAACTGGTTCAGCGCGGACCTAATACAAGCCCCCTACCCTGACATTCACTATGTTTCTTAAATGACAAGATCCAACAGTTGTCGGTTAAGCCAACCATTTAAACTAACATAACACAGAGACATTCTAATATACTAATAAAAATATCGATAAAAGATACTAACAAAACATGTCGGCCACAGTTATTTGTAAATAACAATTTGATGGTCTAAATTATCCCCCCCCCCCCCTAGATAAATCAGAGTCCCTTCCGAATATAACAATATAAAGGCATGTCAAGAAGAAGCAAGGGGAGGAAAAGTGGAAGACACCCCTGGATGAGGTTTGGCTGTCTCGCCCGTTGGAGGGCTTGAGAGAGCAGCCTTTGATTGGTGCAGTTCAGCTTGCAAGGCATAAAATTCGGAGCTCCGTTGCTGAAGATGTTTGGCAGCTAAAAGCAAACATTTTCTTGTGAACAATTCACCACTGCGAGTTGTAACTTGGCATGTGCTTGACTGAACTCTTTCTCATACTTGGCCTTAGTTTGTTTGAGCTCTTGCTCACATTCTGACACCCTCCGCCCGATGTCTCTATGATTTGTGTTTGCTAGGAGAGTTGCTCCTAGAATCGATCTTTGTTGATGCTTTACTTCTGCAGCAGGGCTGCCACCTCACTAATTATTCTATCCTTCTCATGTTGCAACTATTGTTGCTCGCATGTGGAAGATTGGAGCAATGAGTATTGATACTTATAGGCATGCTTAGTATTCTGTAGTAATTCGAGAACATTTTGTACAAGAGAATTTATAGTGTGAGCATCTAGTGTGGGCATCCACTGCTCAGGAATTTTGGGAAGATTCCGCTCTGGCCAGCCTTGGCTAATAAGTGTAAATTCTATATAGCAATCTTCTTGGATAAACTTCTGAATCCGTGTTCCGGTATCATGTGCACTTGTGAAAGATCTCTAGTAATCTCCTCATGCCAACCACCCTGGAAACGCCCTAGAGTGCCTCACCCATGGGGCCCAATGCAAAATCAGAGACAAAGTTTTGTAGGGATTGTCACTGTTCTGGCTGGGAAAAAAAATACCAGAATAATCCCATGCTCTGCCTGGTAATTGGTGGCCTCTGCCTCCGACTCTGTTGGTCCTGTTGTATGCACTGGTTCTCTTTTTGACGTTGCCCCTGTGGACTTGTAGGGCTGAACTGGTCTCAATGGCTACAATTTGCTTCTGAAAACCTCTACTTACACATTCACCAATTCTTCTGAATTGTGCAATCATTGTTCTATTTGCTGCTCCTCTTCTGTCTGTTTCCTGTCATTTCTTATATGAAAATGAGTGTTAGCCATGTGCTGGGATGAGGGTCACTCAGAATAGGTGGGAAGCTAGAGTCCCTTTGTAGGTCTTCCACTTCATCATCATTATCAATTTCCAATCCCTCCCCTTCTTCCTCTGAAGCAGGATGTTCGATGTTACTCTCCGCATCCCCGGTGGATTGTGTATGCGCTGCATCGAGAAATAATTCAATAGCATGCTGGGTCATGTAAAATCCCTTACATAACAAGGATAAAAATTCGCGACTCCTTGCTGATAAGAGTTCTTCCTAGTTATAGATCTCACCTCTCTGTAGCTGAAGCATATATTTTGTTATTTGACAATGTTTGGGCCCCTAGAGGTTGCTAATAAGTGGCATCATATCATATCAAAAATATTCTGGCACTCCGATTTTAAATTCTCCTTTTAAATTCCTCGGTGCAAATTTGCTTGTATATTTCAAAGCTCTTTAGTCAAAAGTTCGGCTTGCGGAATCGTGGGGGGTTATGATCCTGTTGTGTAAATTTCACTAACACCTTGAGGTTTTGTAGTGATATTCTGAAGCAAAAGGCAAACTTGAATAAGAAACTGCCATGCAAGCTAAATATGCTACCTTACGAAAGAATCATGCCTTGGAGTTGGTGAATTTATCTCCGGTAAACAACCCACTGGATGCAAATGGGTGTTCAAAGTTAGATGCAAATCAGATGGTACTTAAGTACAAGGCTCATCTTGTTGTGAAAGGATTTTCACAATACTAGGGAATAAACTATGAGGAGAAATTTTCTTTTGACATGACTGATTTGGGCCTTAGACACTATTGTTTAGGTTAAGAATTTTGACAACATGACCATCTCATTTTCATAGCTTAGGTCAAGTATGCCACTAGTCTCTTGAAGAAGTTTGGAATGACAGATTGCAATCCCTCTACTACACTTATGGAGGTTGGACTGAAGTTGTTAGTGAATGATGATTCATCACTGGTGGATGAATCACTCTACAAAGAATTGGTGGGCAGCCTGATATGTCTTATGTCTACAAAACCAAACATATGTTTTGCCATTCCTTTCTCAGTTTTTGTCTCAACTGAAGTTCATACATTAGACAATAACATAACGAGTGTTGCGATATGTCAAAGGAACACTTGACTTTTGTATCCTATATCAGAGGATAGTAGATTTTAGTTTGACATGATACATAGATTCAGATTGGGAAGGATCAATAGATATTCATAGGTCCATCATTACATATGTATTTTTTCATTTGGTCGAGTTGCGTTGTGCTAAAGAAAGCCACAACACCTTGTGGCAATATCTACCAGTGAAGTAGAGTACAGGGCAATAGTTAGTGTGAGTTGTGAAGCTTATTGGCTATGTCAGATTTTGATTGATCTTCAACTTCTTCAGAGTACAATTGCTCCAATTTTGATTTTTGTGACAATTAGTTTATATGGATGTTGGTGAAGAATCCGGTATATCGTGTTCGCATCAAACACATTGAAATTTATCATCACTACGTATGAAAATCGGATGATTTTTGTGATATTTCTCTTCACTAACGTGCCTCTAAAGAGCAGCCCGTAGATCTAATGACTAAACCTTGTGGTTTCATTTTATTTTTGAAATTTCGGGACAAACTTGGAGTAGTCTCTAGTTTAGTCATTAAGGGGGGTTATTAAAGATATTAGTTAACTATTTGTGTGTTACAATTATCAACCATGTAACTTTTTTGCTTAATAAAAGGACACACATGTGTATGCCAATGTGCCTTCCATCTACCTTACATTTCTTTGCATTCTCTCTCCTATACTTACTAACTCAAAGTGCCTAGCACTGAAATAGTGCATTTGTAGGATTTTTTCCATTGCCACTGCTCAAGGTTACCTTGAGCTCGTGCATGTCCAATGTACTTGCCCACCAAGTACATGAGTCTATAGTTGTAGCCTCTCCCGATTGAGAGCCTTGGGTGTGGGTGATGCCTTGTTTTTTTTTTCCTTGCTCACCCCTTGTTTCTTACTCACTCATTGTTGCACTTTGGTTTGAAATAATGCAAACTAAAGAGGTTTGAGCCATTTTGGGTGTGGGCTAGGGTTTTGCTTGGGAACTACCTAACTCGTGCCAAAATTTTCATATACAACTACTAAGACATCTTTTTGCCGGATAGTGGTTTGCATGGTACATGGAGGTGGAGGGGGTTTGTATTTCTTTCACGTACTTGCTGAATTTGTTTCAATCATACTTGATAAAGGAATACTTGTTAAACCCTAACTTTTAGATTTGGTCAGAACTTAGTTGAGGTCCTTGAATTTTACTTCTTTCACCAAAACATGCTTATGTTTTTTTTGTTGAGGCCAGGGCTTAATCCCTGTTTGTTGTTCTCCTTGTTCTTTTGGAAATAAAAATTGAAAATGTTTTTCCTTGAATTCTTTGTTGTATATTGATGTAATTGTTATTTCCTTTTAATTTTTTCCTTTCTCCACCATGAATGAACAAAAAACATCAATGGGGCATACATAGGCGATTGGGTTGGCAAAGCCAATGAGTTTGGTAAAGAAGGGCAATGATCAATCTAGGTCTTATAGCTGCAAAAACTTCAAGAAGGTTGTTTTCCTTTGGAAAAGATTTAGCGAGCTACAAGACTATGATAGGAAGCCATACTATAGTGGGCATTGTAATAATTGTAGTTGGGTAGGTCCTATGACCTATGTAGGTCATTTCAGGCCTAGAGATGCTATAGGTAGATTGTATGGGCATAAGGATGTTGTAGGGATAGAACAACACATTGACATTGTAAGGGGGTCAAATGGGAGGGGGTTCAAAAGAGGTCATATGGGAGGAAAGTGTTGGCTTAACAACATGGATAACACTATTCCACGGGACACATCCTCCCCAAAAAGTGATGTCTCTTGGTGGGCGCCTCGAGATGTGGGGATGGCTGGGAAACGCCTTATTGTCGTCCCCCACAACCACGAATAGGAGGGAGATGTTTTTAAAACAGACATTTCGGAGATGTCCCACCATTTTGGGGATGTCATGGGGACGCCCACGGAGGTCCCATGAACTGTTAAAAGTTTCTCAATATGTCCTAGAGACTTTGAACCGTCGGCGACATAAGCCCGACAAAAAATGTTTTTAAAAAATAATTTTGTTTTATAATTTTTGGCCCCCAACCCTAATCCTAATACTTAATGCCCCCCCACTCACCCTGTAAGCACTAAAAAAAACTACAAATAAGCTTTACACCTTCACTCCAAATCACTATAAAAAATTCAAAGTAAGAGTGAAAACATTAACAAGTAAGAGTGAGAGGTTGAGAGCATTAGCAAGCAAGAGTGAGAGCAAGAGTTAGAGAAAGTGCCATGTCTTCATTGCTCAACCGTTCAAGTTCGAGTGATGAGGAGTTTGGTGTAGACTTTGGAGATGATTAGACTCATTAGAGGCATTGAGCCATTGGCCAATTGTATTTGAATTTTGAATGTAATCATCATTTTGAATATAAATATTAATATATTGATATTCAGCATTTTCATTGTTCAATGCAATGTGTTTAGTATTTCAAAGTTTCCTTAATTGTTCCTTGTACACTTTTATGACTAATATTTCATGTACTATGTATATTTGCTCCATTGTCCTGCCGCTGTCCCCTCACTGTCCCCAAACCTAGGCCCATGGTCCCCCGCCTTCAAGACCCGTCCCCCGTCCCTCCGTTCCGAGACTTTGTGGAACACTTTCGAAAAGGAGGTTGATAGGAATTTGTTTAGATAACTATCTTTTTGTGAGGTCATACGGTGCTTGAATTGCTGCTTTGACTTTTAATTTCGATCTTTGTGATGTTTTCTCATGCATTTAAGAATGATTGACTTGGTCAATCCCTGTATGTGGGTTCCCCTCTTTTATTGTTGCTTTAACTATTTCTTTCAATGGGGTTTCCATGTCTATCATGTGGATCATGTGGCTGTTTTCAGTCCTTGTTCGATACAATTTTTGTTTAGATCCATTGACCGCGTCTTTAAGTTGCTTCCTGTCCACACATTCAAGTTTGACCTTTTCGTCCTCCAAATTTTTAATAATTTTAAATGGTTCTAACCATAATACTTTGAACTTACCTGACTTAATTTCATGCTTCACGTTATATCTAACGTGAGAGCTCCCACTTTAAAATTCATTCGTTGCAGATGTCTGTGATCCTAGTATTTCCTTCTCCTCCTTCAGTTGTTCATTGTGCTAATACATGACATTTGTCCAATTTATTTATTTGTATGTGTCGATCTTTGAGGCTCTATTCATTCCCCAATTTCTTTTGTGATGCCACCCATACGCTTGGTACGAGATATTCCATAAGGACAATTGCCTCTTTACCATACATTAATTCGAAGGGTGTCTGAATTGGCAGCGACTTTATATGCCATAAGATAGGCCCATAGTGCTACATGTTGGTGTTCATCACAATCACTTCCTTCTATACTGCATGATTGTGAATGACAGACATTAACACTTTGTTCATTGCTTCTGCTTGGCCATTGGTGCATGAATAGTTTGGGCTTGACAGGGAATGAAAAATGTGGAACTATGAAGTCGTCAACCGGTTCACATGGTTGATGAAACTATTTTTGTTGGGATCCTGAACTTGGTAACCACTTGTGCATAGGTGAACTTTGTCGTGCTTGTGCACTGTTTTCTAGCAATGCTCTCGATTTTACCCAATTAATTAAGTATTTTGTTTTTACCATGATGTAACTTCATCAAAATCTAGGCATGAAATTTCTTGTTAATCCCAGTACACTGGCAAGTGTGGCATTCCATAATCCATTCCTTCACATCATGGTGCAATGTTACCCACCAAAGTTCAATAGTATTTTCCTTGCAGTGGTGTTGGATTCCACGTGGCATTCGGTTGGTCCTTCATGATCTTCAGAGAGTACATCTCTGATTTCCTTTTTTTTACACCAACACAAGGTGTGGTTTGGATCCATCGTATAAAACAACCCATTTATTAAAGTTTGGCCCTTCAATGCCAATTTCCAACTAATGCCTAGTTACCATTGTTTGGAAAGGATGCCAAAGATAAATATTATCCAATATTCTGATGCTACACTGGTACAAATGCATTCTGGAATAAATTAGCCTATGAGAAATCTTTGTTGACATGAACTGTGGGTTCTCCTAATCTTATCTGAAAGAGTTGGTCGACAATCACGTGGCTCTGACTTGGTCTGAGAATGATCTTGAATGTGAACTCTTGTAACAACATCAAACATCTGCCTATTCGGCCTTGAATGATGGGTTTGTCTAATAAGTGCAATAGTGCCATATGGTCCACATCGAAAGTGAAGATGGCGGCCAGTAGGTGGTGCTGAAAATTTTGTATTGTGCATACCATGCCTAGTGCTTCACGTTCAGTGGCATAGTAGTTCTTCTAAGCACTGGACATTAGCTTGCTTGCAAAATACACTAGGTGATCCAGCCATTGAGGTCCTACTTGTCCTAATGTCGCCTGAATAGCATAATTGGAAGTGTCTACATGAAGACAAAACTCCCTGTACTAGTCTCGGTTTATGAGTACAAGAGAACTGATCCATTGAACCTTCTATTCTTTAAATGCGTGTTCTTATTTGTTGGATGATAAGAACAGAGTCCTTTTCCTTCTCAGAATGTCCATAGGGTGTGATTCGAACAAATTTTTATATGAAACATTGGTAATACCTGACATGCCTCAAGAAAGATTTTATTTTAGTAACGTCCTTGTGAGCTTCCATTTCCACCATTACCCTTATTTTGTCTGGATCATTTTTTAACCCCTCTTTGCGCACTATGTGTCCAAGAAGCTTGCCTCGTGGGACCATGCACTAACACTTCTTTGGATTTGTAGCCAATTTCACTGCTTTGCATCGTCTCATACATTCTCTTAGGGATTACAGGTGAGATTCTGAGCCACTGTAGACTGACCGGTTGTCAAGAAAAGCTTTGAATTTACCTATAGCTGTCTTGTCAAAAATGTGCAGGATGATCTACCAGAAGCTGGCTAAAGCATTACAAAGTTTGAATGGCATCCAGCTGTATGCAAAGACTCCATCTTCCACAATAAAAGTGGTCTTTATTTTATCTTCTTCCACAGTGCTGATCTGATTGTATCCTGAGAATCCGTCTATGAAGGAGTAGATCTTGTGGCTGGCTACTTCTTCCAGTATAGAGTTTGTAAATAGGATTGGGAATAGGTCCTTGATAGTAGCGGCATCCAAACTTTTGAAGTCAAACACATCCTGATTTGTTTAGACTCCTTTAGATTAATTACTATCTAGGACACCCATTTAGTTGTCTCTACAGTAAAGATTATTCCTACTTCTAACATCTTCTCAATCTCTTGGACTTTGGTGGCATAATTCTGATTCATTCTATATGCTTTTCTTTGTATTGGCTGAGTTCCTAGCAGCAAAGGGATTCTTTGCATGCACATATCTGATGGTTCTCCCTTCAAATCTTTGTATGTTGAGGCAAATACATCCTTGTAATCCATGAAGATCCGGAAAATCATAACCTTCAGCACAAGGTTGCAGTCATCCCCCATCATGATCATGTGGGGTTCATTATTGGATCCAAGATTTACCTTGACTGTAGTCGGTTCTTTGTATTTCCTGTCTTCTACACCTCCGAACTGGTGAGCAGGTTTTTTTGTCTATCTCTGCATCCCCTACTTGTTATTCAGTGAATTTTGGAGGGTAGATTGGATACGACGGTAATGGTTCTGCTTGATTTGAAACCGAAGAGTTTAGTTTCTTCCCAACATGCTGTTCCACCCTTGGTTCATGATTGTCTGTCATCTCTTGCCCTTCTGAACTTTGACATTCTTCTATTTCCATGATTTTGATGAAGTTACACACTAGTTGGACTACCTTGTAGCCCCCATCTACTAGTGGAAACGAATTTTGAAGGAGTTTGTTTCATCGTTAGAGCATGAGTGTAACTGCATTCAGTGTAACTCAAATAGTCCTTCCTCATTTGGTTCCACCCTAGGTTGGTTCATATGTGGTGAATGTTTTTCTATATCTTCTGTATCAGAATATGATGAATCATCTAATGAGGCTGCTTCTTGACTGGTTACCCAACATTTCAGATCTATGATGTATTTCCAATCTCTGTTCTGAATCGAGAGAAGGCTATTTTTCCTATTGTGATCTGCCTTGGATGCTATTAACTAGATTTGGCGCAAAAATGCATCATAAGATTTGGATAAGGTCATATAACAGTTTACATGCCTTGCGCAGGGTTCATGCTGCTCTTCTCTGTATGCGTTCTAATTTATCCAAACAAAATGACGATTGGGAAACCTTGTAAACACAAATACATGACTGTAGGAAACCATCTTGACGCTTGTTTGAAAAGATATTGAATGTGAAAAGAAATGATGTTTTTCTCTCTCCTCTCTCTAGCTCTATTTTTAGCTTGAAAATGAAATGAAATGGCATTTATATTTCTTACTCTCCCTAAAAGTCTGTTAAGTATTATTTCATTATTTTTATTTAAAGAGATGACCACACAATTTAACATGAAGGGTTTGGTACCTATAATTGCGTTTTGAGCCATAAAGATTCTTACCACTCGTATTCTGTTTTCATCAGCTCTCACTAATTGGAAATTTGGTGGCCAGATTGTGGGCTCTTCAAGGATCTTCCAAGTTTCTTCTAGGAGTCCATTCACACTTGAATGTCATTGATATAGTATTAGTCAGATTCAGCCCATAATCTCCATGTGGATGAGTGCTAGCCGCTTGGCTAAGTTCATCGTTAGAAGCATTAGATCAATTACTTGATCTTTTGGCCAAGGACGTTCAATAATGGGCTTCCTCTATTCGTCACCCTTTGTCCTTCTTGCCGATGTTCTTTCTTCTGACACAAGGTGTGTTGCACGCTCTATGTTGTGATTATGTCTTGTATAACCATGGTTATCACATTTCTAAGTTTTGTAATGCTCTGTAGTACATCAGCTACTTTGATGGGTATGGTGGTTTGTAGGATTTGCCTTCCAATTTCTCTTCGAGCTGAAATGGCTGGTTAGTGTGTTTGCACGTTCACCTCTTTGTTCCTCCATCATTGCTTGTTCAACCACAACTTTTGTTTCAGCTATTCATTCTTTTTCCGTAAGCTAAATTATCTTCTTTGCTTGATCCCTAGTGATTGCCATTGCCTCGTCATTTCTTACATTAGTCATGTTGATGTTTTCTTTCTTGGGTCAATTGGTATGCTTATGATCTCCAAGTCCACACCATTGACAGAGATATCCGATGTTGACTTGATTGGTGGAGCAATCTCTTGTGAAACGGTCCCACTGGCTGCACTTTTGGCACTGAACCATTGGTCGACATTGATCATCAAATTGGACACGTCTACCACCTCCCCCATATTGTTTTGACGTCTTGTATTATTTTTTCGGTTTCTCTAATTGCCAGGAATGCACCTGGAAATGCCCCACATCTCCAACAAACTTTGTCAGGGTGGTAGGTGTTGTTGAAGGTTTTGGTCGGGTAAGGATAACTTGGGCACCCTGTATTTTAAATTGTATGGGAAGCTTTTTATATCATGGCCATTGAGGTAACATATTTCACAAAATAGTCTTCTTGGGTGGTTGGCCTTGGTGTAGCACATGTAGATTGCAATTATGAGTAAATGTATTGTTTTGTACCCAACCTTGTTATGTTAACCTTTTGTCGGCATTAGGTAGTGGTGTAATGACTTTATGTTTTGTTAACCAACCGTTGTCTTGTCATACAAATAGCACAGTACATGTCAGGGTAAGGGGGCTGAGTATTAGGTCCTCCCTGTACCAAACAATTTGTATTGAAGAATACCGATGAAATAAAGCTGTGATCACTCTTCTCATATTCTTTTGTGCTCGATTGTGGTATATATTACTCTGCAACTGATGTTCCTTTGGTAGTGTAGTTTGTATAACAAACATCACTATGTGAAATCCCTTATGTGCTTAAGATTTTGCCTAAAATTCTTGTATGAATGCTTTCATGATAAATTTTTATCTGGTAATATTTGCATGGTAAATATTGTAGTAAGCATCAAATCAATGACCAAAGCAATGTGGAAAAGACTATGAACTAAAACCTGTAAAAATTGTACCCTCCCTAACCTGTAAAAGTTGTACTCTCCTAATCACTTTGATTGATTGAATGAAATATTTTCTATCACTCTATTGAATACCTTATGCACATATATTGATGCTTTAAATGTATCTATCATTTCAGTGTGATCAGTTTGTGTCTGCTAACCTTTGTATGGGAAATATAAATGGTAAGCGTGAATGAAATAACTGAAGTGATGTGGCATTTTCTATGAACATGTATCCGTTATCAAAATTTACATATGCCATACTTAGACACATGTTCTGTATAATAATGCTTTGAAAATAAGTTTTGGTATCAAACATGACTTTGGAAAAGTAGGGAAATGAGATACAGTTATAGCAATAGAGAGAGAAATCATAATAATTCATTCTTGTTGAGTCAAGCCTAATTTAATGATTAAAATTGCAGCTTTAGTGGGTATTTGGTATTTAAAAATTTCTGAAGCTGAGGTATGCTTTCTTTTTCTTCACTGAAACAATTATGATAATTTCTCTGAGAAAGTTTAGGCATTGTGTAGTGATTGTGTGTTACTAGAATGTTTATGGGATTGTATTTGAGGGCATTGTTATAGTTCTGCTAGATGTTTGACTAAGTAGTTATGCAAGTCTCTTGTTTTTCTGAATGTTTTGAATTGTTAGAGCTCTAAAGAACTTCCTTTCAGACTTAACATAACATTACTTATTAATTCTTGTTGCTGTCACAATTTTCTCACATGATTTATGTTTTAACAGTGGGTGAACTATTTTCTTCATTCTGGTCACCTTGCCATAGAAGGCCTAAAGATGTCAAAGTCTCTGAAGAACTTTGTAACAATTAGAGAGGTATGTTTTATGCCAAAATTGTACATCACAACAATCGTTAAATAAGAAAAATAAAACTATTTTTTTCTGGACTTTTGATGCGTCTCTGGTTGGTATTATAATTTACTGTCATTTGCATCGTGTCTTTTCTTGCATCTTCTGAGGGCCTGTCTAACTTAAAGCAAGACTATAGACTTTAAATCTATGTCTTAGCTAAATTTAGATTCTTTCTGCCGAATCTTCATTTATCTTCAACTTTACAGTTTAATTCCTGAATTGTGCTTACATAACTTCTTAAATGTCCTCATATCATTGTATAAACAATTCATATGCATCTGTTTACAATTTATTGAAGTGTCCCTGGTTGGTATTATGATTTATTGTTAGTTGTGGCATTGTTTCTCGTATTGAGTGCTCGTCTAAGCTTAAATACCTTAAAAACCATGTTCTCTAACTAAATTTAGATTCTTTCAATGCAGTCTTCATTTATCTGCCACTTATAAATTGTGGTTAACTACCTTCTTGAACGTTCTCATTTTTTTATGGAAACAGTTCATATACACTTATTTGATTCTTCTACTGCTTTCTAGATGTTCAGTTGATGCCTGATATGGAGTGATTGTTCACTGTGGAATAATGGAACTTGCACCAACAAATTATACACACAAATCTAGTAGGAAAAAGATGAAACTTGCAAGGAAATCTTACTGTAATTTAGTGTTGGGAAACATGTATATTGGGAATCATGTGTAATTCATGTTGCCTGTATGATGTAGATTGAAAGTTATTTTTTTAGATAACCTATAGAATTAAGGTGGTTGTGAGAACCTTATTTTTTCAACATATAGTGTCTTATAATGATTTCTCTTCACTAAAGAGTATTACTTAAAATTATTATACATGATGTTAATCTAACATTAGTGTTGACCACCCTATTAGCTAGTAAGAGAATACTATTGAAGGATTTTATCGTTTAGTAGGAGGCTGGTTAGTTTATAGACTATGTAAAGATTGTACAGATAACTTTTTATTATAATTTTAGTAAAAGGTGAATTGGTATCCTTGGAAGCAAATTAAATATCGATCATGCATGTCATTCAAAGTCATGATTGGAATTAGTAAATAGTGTGTGCATAGTTTTGTGCTTTAAGCTAAGTTAATGAAAAATAGAGACTAACACTTAGTAGCCCTAATTAACAAAGCTTAAAACAAAGTACAAAGCACCATCAAGATTAAGAATTAAGCAAGGTTAGACACTAACATTTATCATATTTAAAGCTTTAAAACTAACATGCTAAATGTCTAAATCCTCTGTTCTCTTAATTAACAACAAATAAATGAATGAACCTATGTAAGCTCCATGATAATCAAATAGGTTGCTCTATGATATTCCAAGAACCTAGGAATGGGGGCTTATCAAAGTTGGGCTATAAGACCCTTTTGACACACCCATATGACCTAAGCACTTTTGGCTAGAAAATAGACGTAACTCTCAGTGGCGAACTCTCAAGAAAACAAATGAAAACTTTTAGTCTATTTTGCTATATGCTTTGCTTTTGTCTTCTCAAGAAGTTTAGGTGTAAGTGTAAAGGTAGGAGGAGGGCTCCTTATATAGCCCAATGCATAAAGGAAACACTTCATCCCTTTCGCATGTGGAATAAAAGGTAAAACAAGATTAAGAATGGATAAGGTTGCTTTATAAAAGGTACCCTTACTTTAGAACGGTTTAATTTATACTTTGCAAGTCATGGGAGTTGGGGGCTTTAATTAATCAAAGGTGATTAACAAATAGGTAGATGTAAGCTTATAGAAGTTAATTAGAGGAATATTAGTACGATTTTGGCTATTAGAAGGGGATTAAATTAATAATTAATTAATCTAGATAGAAGGGGTGATTTATTAACGGAAGGTCGTTAATTAGGGTATTTGTTGGATAGGCGACTTAACTAATTAGCGTATTGTAATTAATTATCGACGATAAGAGAGAATACGAGCGCTTTTTGACGATATGTTGCCAATTTGCAAGAAGGGAGATAATTAGCGCAATTTAAGTATTTAAATTGCGCGGGCATAATTATGGGTGTTTACAAATAGTAAATGGTATTAAGTAGTGTGATGGCCCTGTAATGAGTACATTTTACTATTAGTAGTAAACTTTATGGTGTCTTACCTATTTTTTAAGCTACGTTGTTTCTTTAGCCTAATCAGTAGCTCTAAGGACCTCGAAGCCATCATTTTCTAGTTTTTGTCACTCTATTACTGGATGACATCGGGACTCAGTAGTGTACTTGCTTCTATTAAAGGCGGAACTACACAATACCATAGCAATATGGGGGCACCCACACAACAATATTTGGACTACACTTACACATGCAAGCACTAGATGAGGGAAATGGCTCTTCCTCTTAGAGATGTGGTAACCACATATAAATTGTATTGTTATTAGAAAATGATGGATTACATAGAGGTGGCGAACGCTTATTTATAACTGAATGAGTAGCTTTTAGACAAGCCACCTAAATAACCACTTTATATAAGGAACCTTATTGTAGCTTCTCACAAAGGCACCAACATAACTAGGTTAACTACAATGACTCTTCTAACGAATGTCCCCACATAACATATACTAAGGTAGCACAACATTACAAAATATGAGCTTATAGAAAAAATAGGTCATTTACATTACATCATAAAAGATGTTGCTATTAGGTACACAACACGCCCTATCGTTTGGGAAGCTTTGTCTCCAAATCTGGAGGAACCCACCATAGAGAAGTGCACAAGAAATACTGACAATATGCTGGTATTAAAACATGTAAAATATATTATAACCGTTGAAAAATGCTTTATAATGACTAAAAATGCATAGAAAACATTACTCGATCTGTAAAAATCTAATAAATCATCAAATGTTTAACATTTTGCCTTGCATAAGGGTTTTGCTCAGAAACGCATGGAATTCGATACAGAGATTGTCGAAGTTATAGTTTTAAATCTCACTAAGAAATTATGAGTATTTGTGAATCATTTTTGCTTGCGAGTCTTGGGCAAAAACTCGCCAGCCAGCAATTTTAAATTTTTTTTTCCTTTGCCATATACTTGAAAGAATTTTCAACAATTTTTTCGCTGTGTGAAGTCATCATTGGATTTGAAGGATTTTTCAGGTGCTGTGATATTATAATGTGTATTGTACACATTTTTGTCTAAATCTAAAAGAAACTAGGCTTATGCATTCCCTAGATTCATGTTTTATTATTTTTATGCCAATTTCTGTAACCCACAACTGCAGCCAGGAATCGTGGCGGAGTGTAGTAGTGTGAGGTATCAATGAAAATGACAGATTTTAAATTTGATATCCATTTGACCATCACAAGGAAGTTTTTCTTCTAGCTCAAAGAAGGCAATCAAAAAGTTGTGATAACTTGGGCATACAATAGAGTTTGGAGCCTGTTTTGTTTTTCCAAAAATATTTTTGAGCCCAATGCAGTTGTGCAACTATATTGCGGTCATATATCCCCAATTGTTTGGAAATTTTCACAGAATGTGGTGCAGTCATTAATCAATGTGGAACCCATCAATGGGCGAAACTGTGTGACAATTCAAAGATAGACGTATTGAGATTGATACATCTCCATTTTTTTTTAAGATAAATGCATTTAAGACATCTGTACTAGTTAGAAGTATTTTACATGCTATTTAAGTTTATTTTTGAATTTATATACTTATTTTATTTGCCAAGGTTTTTACCGATTCCGAGTTTTTGAACAATGTGTCAAGCAAACATAAGGCGTAGAGTGATGCTGAAATTGTGAAAATCTGAAAAGAAACACAACAGAAATTCAACACATTTCTGTAATACGCGCAGAGAGGGATAGGGTTTGAACCTAGGTTACTGGTTTTTCCTCAACTCTTCTATCCAAATGCAAACTTGCTGGGTAAATTCAAATTGGTATAAGAAACTACATAAAAACCTTTAGTGACAAAAAGTCATATTGGATTGTAATATGCCTAGAGTTGGTTAAATGAAATCTACATTCAAATGATGAAAACATTGGCAAGAGATAAGGCAACATGTCAAAGGTACCATCAACTTGATGACATTTTTAATTTTTAAAGCTAGGGATCAAGGATCAAATGCTATTCCATGCTTGTTAGAATATGCCAAAGTTCAAAGTTTGGCTTTGGAGGATTCCTCGAATAGAGGCTTTCACAATGACCACCGACTAGGATATCCTAGTGACCTAGGGAGAACTAAGGATGCCAACTTGAAACATTATAATGCTTACATCAAGATTTTAACCTTGTTTGATGGTAGGAGAAAATAATTTATTTTGATGAATACGATTTTTTTTGCATGAATTGGGGAGCATGTAAGTTGTGAATGAATTATGGTACATTGTCATACTTTGGCTGCATTATGAGTGTTTAAAGAAATATGTGGACAAATTTTTCACAATATAGAAGACACTTTTTCCAAGATCCAGAAGTTGATGGGATTTTAAGAAAATATTCCTATGTGGCTTTGATCCAAATTACATGGGTGTAAATCGACAAACTAAATACTAGTTACAAAGCTTAATGTGTTATGGAAATGTTGTGGAAATGGATAAAACTGAAATTGCAAAAAGAAAGGATTTTATTGCAAAATGAGAGGGAGTAAAGAGGGCAATCTCTGTGGACAGATTTATGCTTTGAACTGTGAGTTTTCCATGCAAAACTATCTATTTTATAGCTGTACAATAGAAAAACTTAAAGTTATGCGAGATAGTAAATGAAAGGATTTCCTTGAGAATTGAAGAGTCACCCGACATGGGGACGACATGTATCTTCCTTGAAAGTCTAGGTTGCCAGTATACAAGTATGGGTACAAGTACGGTACAGGTACATGGGTATGTTGATTTTCAAAAACCTTTGTGTATGGTATGTCTTGGGTACGTCCATACACATAATAAAAATTAATACATATATTTCATATATATACTCATATTACTCATTTTTAGTCCATAAGAAATACAAAACTTGAAAAATATAGTAGGATCAAGGCTCAAAACATTCAATATGCTTAAAATTTAACATTTTTATTAATCATGTGGCAATATGAATACAAATAATCTAGAATATATCATCTAGATTTTCCTCAAAACCAAATTCCTACATGCCACTCCCACTAGCTCCACTTTCAGTAGCTCTACTCTCTCACTCCTTGTGAACTCCCTTGAATGTCATCTTCGCCATCAAATATTGAAAGTTGGGCAAGAGTGGTTGTGGAGGCATCCAAGTCTGTAGTCTTTGAAAGAATATCCCAAAGTTTGTGAGGACCTCTAATATAGTCCTCAAACTTGTGTGACAAGAGGTGCAAATTGGAATGCACATATACCAAATCCTTAGCCTTTTTGGATGCCAACTTGTTTCGTTTCGCTTTGAGTGGATAAAGACATAAGTACTTCAATTCCACTTTGCGGAAGAATTACTAGCCACCTATTACAAAAAAAAGTTTGTTAAAAATTTCAAATTAGTAACATACTAGGAATGTACAAAAATATGCTAATAACTCGGTAACTTAATAAAAATTTCAATAAATGTTATACCTGTGAAAGAATTTTGATGGCAATAGGTTGTAGGTACTTGGCATCATGGCCATGTACATACCACCATTTGATTGGGCTCATGGTGTACTCGAAGAGAATCTCAACCTCTCCCATGTTACCTGTTAAAGCTACAAACATGCCTATTTCGTTGTGGACTACAATGGCTATAAATGGATAAGGAAAAGTCTTATGAATACTGCGCTTGTTCCATTTGTAACTTCGGAGTCATCATATGGTGGTTGCCTGTTAGGTAGCCCAAGTATTTTAGAGCTATAATACTTTGGGTTAAGTGCATAGGCAAGGAGATGTAATGGGGTGGTCATTTTATTCCACCTCTTCATGACCACACTCTTGACTTCATTGTAGAAGGTCTCTTTTGGATCTTGCTCTTTTGTTTGTATGACCTCTCTCATATGTTCAAGCATAGAGTCTATTCCATCATAAATCTCTCCCATGCATGTTGCATCAGTATTTGCATATCTGATCATGGATAGAATGGGCTTTGTAAAACTGAGCAAGTACTCAACCTTGGCCCACCATTGATCAAGGATCAATGATTTTACCTTTGCAACTTTCTTTGTGCTTGCTTGCCTCCACATTGTCCAAACATTGTTGATCACCATACTGCTTAAGGCCTCTTTTACCTTCACAAGTCGTCTCAAAATGAGTGTGTGAGAGGAAAATCTTGTCTTTGCAACCTTCAACAACTCCAACCTCGAGAATCTCCTGAATATGGCCTGTGACATATGATGGTTTGTGATAAACTTCGAATGTCATTTGCCTCTATGTAAATTTGCTCGATCCACAAGATTTTCCCAATCTTTTGTAGCATCAAATTGAGGGAGTGGACAACACAAGGGGTCCAAAATATGTGCTCATATTTGCCCTATATAATTAATGTTGCTGCTCTATAGTTCTTAGCATTGTTCGTGATGACTTGGACAACATTTTGTGGGCACACCGAATCAATAGCCTCTATCAAAATGTCGGCAATAAACTGTGCATCTTTGACTTCCCCTTCACAATCAATGGCTTTTAGGAACATTGCCCCTTTAGAGCATACTGCAACAAATGTTATCGGGGGTCTATTTCGAGCATTTTTTCATCCATCTAATATGATGGAATTCCCTGAATCCTTCCATGAATCTCTAATTGGTTGCAAATAAGTTTGAATGTATTCCACTTGTTTCGTCAAGAGTGTGGTCCAACTATTTCGTAACTTTGTGCTTTTGTACCCTCGTGGAGTTTCATTGACAATCTTCAACATCTGTTGCCAATATGGAGACCTCAATACATTGAAGGGCAGCCCACATGCATAAATGCATCGAGCAACCAACTCATCAACAATGTCCCTCTTCTCATTATTGAATGATTTTTCTAATGCTCCTTTTGGCTTTTTTTGTGAGGTCTCTTCATCTAAAGGGGTATCAAGTGGGAGAATTTGAGTTTGGATGAAAGGATGAGTAGAAGATGGGGGTGTGGGTGGTCTTGTTGAAGGCCTTCTTTGCAAAAAAATTGTTCTAGCCCTATTTCTTTCATTTTGTCTATCAACCTCCTTTTGCTCTCTCAGGTACTCCGCCATTTTCTCTTTTGATAGTTTGGGGCACTTTTTTATCCCCACTCCAACCCTAGTCAAATGGATTTTTAGTTGACTATATGAGGATTTGTATTGAGCATGACAACCTATGACATATCCAAATACGAGCCCCACCACCAACAATGTTTCCACCATTGTCACATGTCTCCAAAGAGGAGAAACAACATCATATTTCACAGAAACCAGTGTGTTTTTAGAAGCTTGTGGGCCTTCTTGCACTCCACTTGAAGCAAAACTTGATGCCCTGCTAATTTGTTTTTGATGAACATGATCATATAAAGGCGCAAGGTGAGAACATATATAGAGTTAGGATGTTAAAAAAATAGTTTGCCTTTACATAAATAATAAAAATTAAAATGACAATATTTACTAATTATTAATCTTCTAACAAAGTGTTTCCGATTCTTCGATCTCACTAGTGGCAAGAGAAGAGCATACACAAAAGTTAGAACTTAGAATAAGGTTCCAAGTACAAACTAGGATTTGTTAAAGTATAGATCATTCATTATTTTTAAATTAAAATAAATACACACACAACATAAATGAGTTTTTTTTTTTAAATTTTAAACACAATGAATAATATTAAAAATTTAAAATCTAAGATTCTAAAATAAAGATCATGATCATGAATGATCTGTATTCACACATAATTCATGATCATGATTACATGTAATAGTAACATAAATATTATTATTAATAATAAAATATGGAACTTAATAAATAAAAAAACATAAAATAAAAAAATAAAGGGCTGAATTAAATAAAAAATACCTGTAAACAACAATGAGCAAGGGCAACAAGTAACAAATAGTGGTTGCTGCAAAACGTAGATCCTCCTTGCATAATGCAATGAAACTCAAACAAATACAATGGTTGCCTCTAGTCTCCTGACTCTCCTCCTTTGAATGATCAATGAAATTATGAAACAATGGTTGCCTCTAGGCTCTAAACAAGCTTGACCTCCTTGCAAGAAATGGCTGCCTCCAAACAAACCCTCTTTGCAATGGCTGCCTCATCCTCTTTGGCTCTTACACTTGCAAGTTGCAAATTGCCAAATACCAACAATGATTTGCTTTTTATATTCATTTGTGTTTTTAGGGTTTAGGTTGATTGAGTCAACAAAAAAATAGAAAAATGTTTTTAAAAGCAGTTGTGCTACTTTTGTTAGGGTAATGCGTTCAGGATGTACTTGGATGTACTCGAGACATACCAGCACCATACTTGTACTTGTTACGTATCATACAGGGTACACAGGGGTCGTGGATGTACTAGTTCTTCCTAGTTCAAAGTAGAATCGATTTGCTGGATATGAATAAATACTTGGCTTTTAATTGACGATTTTATGAGGGCTAGTTTAATAGTGCCACTTGTTGAGGTCATATTTTCTTGAGCATTGCTTGAAATTTGAAACTGCTGCATGTGTTGGCAGTTGTTCCAAAAGTTGTTCCATCATCCATTAGGGACATCCAACTAAACTTTCTACTTCAATTTATGCTTCGAATGGACTTTAAAATGCAAAATACAAAAATGTAGGAAACACCGAATAAAGGAATTTTTATAAATTTGTTGAATTTTGTTCAAAATTGTCAACTAGACGATTTTTTCCCCCTTGAGAAGAAATGGGCCCCATTGCTTCCAAGTCTTGGATCAAGTGTGGATGTTTCTACTGAGTTTGGTTTGTGGTGAACAACTTCCTTGTTGTGCCAATTGCCATGCCTTAATCACCCATTAGAGTAGTATATCTTGATACTTCTTTTTTACCACTGCGATGATTTGATTATCAGCCACTTGTGTCACATAGTTAGGGTTCAACATTGTGCTCTTGAAACGCTCCCCAATGTTCGATGTGTCCAGGAGGGGCGGGAAGTATGGGAAGAGGAGTTCTACATTGAAACATCGATGCAACCCAAGATAAAATGGCCATGTAATATCCCACTTCTAGGATCAATAGAAATATGCAAATCCTCAACCCTTCAATGCACCAATCAACTGGAAATAGCAACAATTCAATCAACACTACTTGAACCAGTTGTTAGATGACTCACTATGCGTGGTAATTAATGCCAAAAGTAATCAACATCAGACCCCAGACAACCCTACTCATATCGCTGGTTTTTGAGAATCCAAAACACAACTAAATTATGCAAGATCCAGTCGCATAAACATAGAATTATATAGACTTTGAACTGATCACTAAATACATGGGAAATCGCTGCCAGCAGACAAACCAAAGTATAACATGAAGTCGCTGATTTTAGCAGCTCACTTCACACTCCCAAACCATACCATTTCACTCCAACTGAGATCGCTGTAGCTAACAAATGAAGATTAATTAGTTCGCTGGGCATATAGACTTCCAAACATACATCAAAATATCAAATGTTCACTCCAAATAAGTCGCTGTTATAAAGGATGGATCAGCAATCAATTTAGATGAAGTTCAGTTCGCTAAACACATGGAGTTAATACCCAAACCTGCCAAAACCAGTCGCTGCAGTGGAAGAAACAATACCCAACAGCCAGCTCAACAAAATACATCTAAATCAGTCCACATACTAATAAGAGAAGTCGCTGTCATATAGAAGCCATAAATCCAAGTCGTACCACTTCACAATGCATTTAAACAAGAGATCACAATCATACAACCAGCCAATCGAATCACATAGAAAACTGTATTTAAATCAGTCCCTAAATCACCATAATGCAAATCGCTGCAACTGGAATGAATTTCATACATCAAATACACAAAATATGCATAGATCTCAGTTACTTCACTTCAAGGAATAACCTAACTCCAGCTGGTCGATTCTACCTTAGTTATCACATACAAAATAGCTCACACATATCAATAACACTTTGATTTGATCACGAAAACCCAGCTGCTACAGTGACGTCGCTACAGTAGTAAAAGGCAGATTTTCACTTGCAAATTTAATCAAATGCTTGCCAAAGCCAAAAACATGGGTCTCACAAATAATTACTTCAATTGAATCTCAAAACCAGCTCAATACCACCTCCCACGCGAGAGAGAGAGAGAGAGAGAGAGAGAGAGAGAGAGAGAGAGAGAGATCAATGGGCATGCATCCCAACTCCAAGCATGGAGCATAAAATAAATATCATCATAACATAATAATAATAATGATCCTAGCACTCCTTTTATAAGCAAGGAGGCACAAAATTCGAAATCCCTAGGAGAGGGAAATTATTAAATAAAAGCAGTTTGTTTTCCCTAGGTGTGGCGTCCCCTTTTCAAAGGGTGATTTTATCAATAAAAGCCACCTAAATATTTATTTAATTAATTCCCCATTTAATTTTTATATTTTGGGAATTAAATTAAATAATCTTCATAATTAAATAATTAAATAATTATTGCTCCAAGCAATAATATTTAATTATTTAATAAAAATGTTCCCGAACATCTCAAAGCCCACTGGTAAGTATAGGCTAAGGGTCTTCGTAAATGGGGACATTACGAGCCAATTGAGTTCAAATGCATTTTCGCCAACTTGTTTATCGACGATGTATAGCCCATTTTGCACGTATAAGCTTCCTATTTTGACCCTTGACCTCCTCTTTTTGACGATTCAATTGAATATTTTTGCCCATCTAAAACCGATGGGGGATACTACATTGATGTTGACATTGCTTGTGCTTTTCATTGGTCCTCGGGAGAATTTCATGAACTTTCTTTGTAATGTGTGGAATTCATTCGACAAATTTATTTTCCTTATCCGATTCTTTCTAAGCATGGGGTGATGTGTCTTCTAAAGGTAGGGCATTGGTATATTGATGGGGGCCAATGGTTGAAATTTGAGACATTTGAAATGGGATGTCTAGCGTAATCATGAAAGGCCTGATCATAGGTAAATTGGTCTTATGTAAGAATCATTCTATGCGCATGGATGTTTGGAATGGTACATTTGAAGTAGATGGGAAATCATGTGGTTGACCACCTTTGTCCTCGTAATGGTGGAAAGTGGTGGATTTGTTCAAATTTGTGTCCTTAATAAGCCACATCGTAGACCAAAAATTGCAAGGAACTTGTCGTCATCTCGATATAATGTCTTGTTGCATGCCGTGCCAAAATGGACCCACTCATGCTTGAAGAAGAGTATGGCGCCTTCTCTACATATATCCAAATTTTGTAGGGTATCATAACTCTGCATCTTTGAGAACCCGTAAACCATCACAAAATCATAATCATAACCATGCTTGGTCAGGCATTATTCGACATGAATTCTAATAAAAATATAGTCTTAAGGTTTGTCCATAATTGGAGAGGTATGCGTATATATCCTATTTCGATTGCATAGATTCACAATTTCCCATGTTGTGTCAGAACCTCTCGCCTATGTCATGTTTTTTCACCAATAAGTTTTACGCTTTCTAGGATGAAACAGATAGAAGGTAAAATGGTTAAGGAGGAATACCTGTGAGGCGAAGGTGGAAGGTAGAATGCGCGCGTTGTAGACTTTTGATCCAAGTTGATTGTGTGAGCTTCCCTTTGGCTAGGAGGAATGACATGTATAAGAAACACAACAAGACCACCAAATAGTATTAATAATATAGGTTAGTGGACTGCCTAGCGAGTGCTAGATCCGGGAAGCAAGGTGCTTCCTAGAAGGTTGTCAATCCACTTTCAAATACAATTTAATGCAACAAATACCATGAAATAAGGAAATCCTACTGTAGTTGAACGATTTAGGTATCTTGTGCTAATACAATAAGTAAATCTAATCTAACAGGCAAGGTTACAATTAGATCCGGAGGTTTGGTAGGTTGTTCTAGGTTTTGCAGTTTGACAGAGGTCTGGTAAGGGTCCGGGGTTGATTAGTTGAGGTATGGGTTGGTTTTAGGTGAGTGGGAAGCTTGTTGGTCTGAGAATATGAAATGACACAGAGACCGATATCGGTCTGGTGACCGATGCTGGTATGGGGACTAAACTGACGACGGTTAGGGAACTGATGTCGGTAGGGGCAATAGATAATAAACTATTAAGAATAGGTTTTTACGCTCTCTGTGATTGCACAGAGAGTGAGGGTAGTATGGTTTTGGGTCGTAATATGGCCGAGAGGACTCATGGATACTAAGGAGGTTTAGAAGGGTGAAAAGGCTTGGGGCGGTTGAATAGTGGGTTGGTGGGAAGAAGGTGATGTACGAGTAACAAAAGAAATAAAATACTGAATGAAGAAAGAGATCTACAATGGGATAAGCCCGAATGATTAAAATCACAGTACTTGGTGTCTTGTAGACCCCGTGAGTTGAGATGGCCGATGGTTGATTGGAGGAGAGGTGCTTGAGTCTAGTGCCGCGGCAATACAACCTGGGTGCTCCTGTGAGTATTCCAATGCTCTGGAAGAAGAACTAGATGCTTGTCTTACACTGTGGTTGTGTTCGTCGCTGCCCTGATGCAAGAAGGCTTGAAGATGAAATATCCCTAGTGGGATACCCCTTAAAAAATATTCAAAATACGGACAATTTGCAGCTAAACAAAAATCTGTTTTTTGCAAAAATTAAAACTAGGCCAGCGAACGGAAATAAATCTATAACTCACAAAATACTTGCCCGAATCACTTGAAAATTTATAGTGAGTTTGCTGATGCAATAAAAAGTATTAGAAAATTATTTTGGAATTTTTCAGATAATAAAATGCTGCCAAAAATTACAGCATGCCCTAGGCAGCTGGAAAACTTCAAAAATTTATTTCTCTCCGAATACAAGTGCAAAAATTATGAAACTTTGGAAATAATATTTATAAATATAGGGAATGATATTCCAACCTTCAGATTTGAATTTGTACCACTGGAAACCCTCCAAATAATGGTTGCAATATTCAAAACAAGTCGCCCAACTTGGGAAGTGGTTGGAAATTATTGATAATGCCCTCAAATTGATGCTAAACCCTGCCCAAATGGCTGCTGTAAATCTGCCCTGAAAAACCCCGAATCTTCTTCTCCAAAAACACCAAAATCTCTCAAACCCTCCTCTAAAACCCTTTGAAAATGCCTCTGAAAAACAACCCTGATTTCAGCTCCAAAATGACAAGCTAGGGTAGATCTCTCACTACCGAAGAATGCCTAACTAGCTATGGATGGATCTCTCACCATCGAATCTAGGGACCACCTGGGATTTCACTCCACAAGTTGTAAATTTGCAAGCAGCAGTTGCACATGAAGGAAAATAATTATGTATGCAAGAATGACCTTCACTTTTTCCTCCCAACTCCTTATATATTTTTCCCCAAGGCAAAAGAGCCCCAAAATAGCCCAAGTCGCATTTTTCCTTAGGAAGGACCAATAAAATAAAAGTAACTTAAGTTACTTTTCCCCTTTTAAGTCGCCATGGTCCATAAGTGACCCCCAACGCAAAATTAAAACATTAAGTGTCATGTGGCCCCTTCCTAACGACAAAACATAATATCTAGTCCCTCCAAAACACTTTACGCTCATGTCAACGAAAAATTATAACAAAATGGACTAGATATTCATACCCAATAGCTCCCAACATCCATAGCCCCTTGGGTATGACCAAGGCTTGGACTCGAATTGGCCCTTAGGCCTTAGGCGTATGAAATGGGACATTACGTAAGATTCACGCTTGAATGCAATAAGACTCCAATAACTGAATGACCTACCCATGTAAAGAGTTGTGAAAGTGTATATAAGGTGACCGATGACAATTAGGTAACCGATGCCGACCGAGGAACACCGGTGTCGGTTAGGGCGAATTAGTCCTCGTACCAAAAATAGGAAGATCTTCCTAGATTTGGCATGTTTTCCAAGTTGAGTCCGCTTAGGGAAGTGGAGTTCTCGTTAGAAAAGGTAGGAAGGTCATAGAAGAAATCCAATTAGGTTTGAGAAGAATTCTTAGTTAGTTAGGTCAAGTGGTGACTTAGCACTGAGAGTGATGACTTAGTGCTGAGAGTGATGACTTGGTCACTATGAGTTAAATGCCCCTGGAATGGGTCCAGTGGAGGTGTAATGATGAGGTGGAGGTGTGAGGATGAAATTAACTTAATTAAATCAATTAATAATGTGAGGATGAATATTAATATGGGATGTAGGGGTCATGATTCGTTAAATGTGTTACGTTAATTAATTGAAAGGGACTAAAGGGCATGTGACCCAAATTTGGTGTCTACACACGTATTAAGCTATGTGAGGCCAACTTATGGTTAGCGTAGCCTTTGACTTAGTCATATGATAATTTCTCTATTTTTATATTGGTTGTAAGAGTCTTCTTATAGAGTTCTTGTAGCCTTGTTATGTTATATATAGAAGGTAGTGGTTAGTATTGGATCATCATATTATGAATTTTGTTCTCATTGTAAGGATTTTAGAGGTTGCCCCATTAAAGTGGAGCATTCATATATTTATGTATCATACACTTCATTTCTTTCATATTGCGTGGATCTACTTTGTTTTGCTCTTAGTTGCAGGTGATTGTTGTTAATCTGCTTATGTTACATTGCAATCTATTGCTATGATTCTGCTTTAGTGAAATTATAAGCTCATTAGAAGTGGTATTAGAGCGTTGATTCGGGTAAAATTTCGATTGTGCATGAGGGAAGTGAAATCACTATTTTGGGGGAATCAGTTCGTTTTCTTGCATTTCATTGCAAATGAGGATAGTAGAGGGAAGTAAAGATCTGTCTATTTTGCGGTGAAATCTTGTCACTTTGCTTGTTCTGTCCTTATGATGGATCAAAATCTGAAACTTTTGATGTAGAGGGAATTTATGGTTTTCATCTACACTTGGTATTATGTCCTTGAAAAAATGCATAATAGAGAATATAGCAATCATTGGATTCATCTTTTTTAGGTGATTGCAAGAGTATAGATCTCTAGTACCGTAAGTTCTGACCACTTTTCAATTTTTTTCTATTTTCACCCTTGAGCAATTTAGCAGTCTTTAGCTTCGTTTTTGACAAGGCAATTGTATTGGTGTGGGTGACTAGTAATCCTAATTTTTGATTCATGGCTAGCTGAACCATGGTTGGTGCTTTACTAGAGGCAAGGGAAATAACACCTTCACTCCGAAGTGTACGATGAGTGGGGATATAAATTTAGAGATGGAATCTGGAGAGACTCACATACCTTTTCCACTTAATTGGGAGGAGAGATTGAGCAAGGTCAAAGGAAGCTTAGCAAAAGTGCAGGAAAAGATCCTCGTAAAAGACGAGTTCGAGAAATGGTAAGATACCATGGCTGCCAAAGATGAACTAAAGAGGGAGAAGATAGACAATATAAATAAGCTGGAACATAGCATCTTTACAGATTTGAGGGAGCTAACAACATCTGTCAAGGGCTTGTTTGAATTTTAAAAGCTGGTCCAACATCCTAAGTCGACAAAAACAGTTGTGGTAGCCACTCCTAATGAGTCATTGGAACATCCCACTCATGATTCAAGTATTGAGCCGCAAAAATCAAGGAGTACTACTACTTCTAGGCTTTGACACTTTATGCTAAAGTTGAATATGCATAAGTTTGATGGCAAGGATCCACATGACTGAATCAACCAGATGAAGTTTTTTTAAATCTATATCAGGGTCTTTGCCATCAATAGGTGACAATGGCATCTTTATGTTTTGAACCAGATCAATTCATCTGGTATCTTCTTTTGCCTTCTCAAAAGCAAAAGAAGAATGACAGTGGCATGTGCTTTGCTGTTATGTAGGAGCTGTTTGCAAACTATGGTGGCGGTCTGATTGATAGTGACTTCAGCCAATTGACCAAGCTATGGAAAACTGTGATTGTCAACAACTATGTTTAACAATTTCAGTCCGTATGTTTACAAGAGGATATGAATTCGAGATCATTTACAAGAAAGGGAAAGAGAATGTAGTGGTAGATGCTTTATCTAATACAAAGGAGATCAGAAAGGCATTGTTGTATGTCATGTCCATATTGTAGGTGGATCGGGTGGATGAGTTAAGATAAACAAGATCCTAGCATTTCAAATAAATTTGTGTGGAAACGGGACTCCATGTGAAATAAGAATAGGTTAGACCAAGGAAAATACTCGAGCTTGAAGCATAAGGCTCTTGACGAGCTCCATGCTTCTCTAGTTAGTGGACATCTAGGATCTTGAAATCTTATTATGGGATCAAGTAGGATTTGTTGGGGAAGGAATCAAAGGCAACACACAAAAATTGTGTCATAATGTTTGGCGTGTTAGCAAAACAAATGAGAGACAATTAAGACTAAGTCTTTTTCGCGAACCTTTATCTATGATTCTATCCCTATCCATCAATGAAAGATCTCCATGGATTTCATTAAGAGATTACCAAACAAAAAAGCGAAAAATGTCACCACGGTGGTTGTAGATAGACTCACCAAATTTGCCCATTGTTGTGCCTTGTCACATCATTTATAACAAGTATGGCAGAACACCATTTATGAAGACAATTTAGTAGCTACACTGGGACTCTTAAGATTATAGTAAGTGACCGTGATTCCATATTTACTAGTAATTTTTGGAGATGATTCAGTCTCTTGTTTGAGTACTTAAGTGTCTCATAGCTCTTCATATAATATCTAGTGTGATGGGCAAAGATAGGTGATCTAGGGCATGGAAGGTTATCTCTCGTTGTTTTACTTATGATAAGCGGGACAATGGGTTAACTAGCTACCACTACCAAAATGGTGGTATAAAACTTCTTTCCATACTTCTTCCAAAATGTGCCTATTTATGGCATTCTATGGTTATCATCCATCACATCATTTGTGAAATTGTAACCATGAGTTTGAGTAGTTGAAGAGCACATTCAACACCAACCTAAGGTACTTTCTAGTCTTAGGTAGAACTTGGCTGCGACACAAATTGGATAAAACAAGCTGATCAACTTAGGAATGAAAGACACTTCGAGGTAAGAGATTGACTTTTTATGATGGTGTAGTCGTATAAACAAATGCCCTTGAAGCATCAAAAGAATGATAACACGTTCTCTTTGAAATATTATGGTCTCCATCAAATCTTGCATAAAATTGGCAGCATGGCATACGAATTTGAGTTACCCATGTCAACAAAAATACACCTTGTCGTTTTTGTTTTATGTTTAAAGAAAGCCATTAGCCAAAAGATTCTATCTAAAACAAATTTATCGTAGCTAGATGAAGAGGGAAGAATTATGTAGATGAGAATGATGGGGCCAATTGAATGGGTACCTTACTCCCCAACTTAGGGTTCACACGCACATGCAAATGGATAGACACGCATACGCACACACAGGACACAACATGGAATCAAACACACTTTCTTTAATGAAATTCATCAATGTTCTCAATATTTACACTCTTCACACTCCTCCACCCACAGTAAATTATGAAGAAGACATACACTTAGTCGAATGACTGGTCACGGTGCATAAACATCACTCTTGCATGCTTCGCCCTACTTCTCGCAATATTTGAGGTAAACCCTGAATTTCCTTATTTGGTTCTCTCATGGAGTCTATGTTTAGAGCGTTTTTCGCCCACTCGTCTTTCACTATTGACTCCAACTCTTTCACTTTCGTTGAATTCAATCAACAGTGTTTGACATCGATCCTTGACATCTCTTGGAGTCCTCAAGTTCTTGGAAAAACATCCTATATGTCAAAAGTTTGGAGTTCTGGGCATTACACTTGGTGTTCTTATGTTGTGGGGGAAAGTTCCATTATAGGCACATTGTTGGTTGCATAAACCGCTACGGCGATGCGAAATTGCCGGGGTGGTTATGCTACTACCGCTTCAACGAATCAATGGCTAAGCAATTGTGGGGATGGTTGGGTATTTGTTGCTTCTATAAAGCGGCGGTTTTGCCACCGTCCCAATTAGGGCTCACCTAACTTGAGGGAGATGGTTGAAACAATACTTTTTTGCATTTTCCCAAGGCCATTGTTAATCTTCGCCCATGAGCACAATGTTATCACCAAAGTTGACAAGTCGCACAACACAAACAAACATGGACAATTGCACATGGAACCTCGATCCCATGTTTTTGGTTGATGCAAGATGGTCATGAACCCGATGCTGCTCTTGCATTGGACACCCAAGCTAATGAATTTGTGCACGAGATCTTGCTCATGAACCTCCCATGAGCTCTTCAACTGTTTTCGCGGACTTGCCAACTTTGGATGCACTCATCCAAGTTGCATCTTCAATTGCTTTGTTTTTCCACTTAACCAAGTACACTCTGCACGCTACCTATTGTCTTCTTGCTAATTCATGTATCCAATACTACCTCAATTTCTTCCCTTGCCTTCTTAGGCATTTATTGTTCCCTATTTGTACTTGTAGAAGATGAAATTGCTCCGTCATTCCCTAGCCCTCAAAGTCAGGTTACAAATCCATTATGTTGAAGATAGGTGACATGTCCGCATGTAGTAGCTCTATCTCATAAGCATTCACCGAAAACCTCTTGAAAACTTTGTATAGCTCAATTTTCTTTCATTTGAGGTTGTTGTATGCTTCTTTCAGAATTTCTCCTCACGCAAATGCATTAAAACCAAGTCATCTCCTTGAAATCTATTGCTCTTCTTCTTTGTTGTCACCGCTATTTATATTTCATGACACTCTCCTCCAACTTAGTCACTTCTCTCTCGCATTTTATGCAAACGCAGACAAAATCTTCCGCTTCTACACTCTTCATCTTTGTTATACTTCTCAAGTCACAAACACCTCTGGGGTTGCAACTATACACCACTTGAAAAGACTCATCACTTTGTACTTCTACTTACTAAGTAGTATGTAAACACAACTTGTAATGTCATATCCCATTGTTTAGGCTTATCACCTACTAAGCATCTTATCAAATTACCAAGACTTTGGTTTAGTACATTTTTTCGCAGCTTCAAAGGAGGTCATCATCGAGTGCTTAGTGAGGATATTTACGGACAATACGTCTAGGTCACCAAGACCTCCCCTTCGCAATGCTTCAACCCTAAGCTTCGCTGAACACTTTTTACAGGTGGTGGATGGTGTCATTCACCACCATGTCTATCTACTGTGTCATTGGTCTCATATTTTGAGGTGTCCCCGTAGTCAATTGAGGGTATGCTTAAACCAACTACTAGTTGAGATTGATGACCATATTCCATGCAAAGATTGGATTTGTCATCATTTACCCCTCGAAGAGGCGGAGATTAAAGAGCACTTCACTTTTAGATGTCCTATTTATTATGAGATTTAGGGAAAATACCAATGTTTTTACAAAGATTAGGCAACTCTCTAACCATTTTCTTTCTATACGCAGATATGCGGTGCTTGACCTTTTTCTTCTAAAGACTATCACCCTTTGACGTAGGTCCCTACAGTGGAGCCCCTACACCCTTAGGCGATCACCGCATTCTTTTAGTCTGTCGTAGAGGTACAAGGTGTTAAGCGCCCTTTCGATATTGATTCCATCCACACTAATGGGGATAGTTGAGTGAGGTAGTACTCATCTCAAAGCACAACACTACTATTAGGGTGCCCCATCCCACTAGCATTCAAAGGACGAGGATATGCATGTGCCCAACATTGTGGTCCTTCTCCTTGGCGTCATTTGCTCCTTCGTTACCACTTTTTGGGCAAGAAGGACAAGCTAACATTACGAGTATCTCCATTACCTTAAGCATTTCTTCAACCTTGGATTTTAGGAGGGATTGTAGGGGGAGTGCTTTGCCTCCTCCTAGGATTACCCAACCTAACACCCTTAACCCTAAACACTCCTCGATGAGCATCCTCACACCCTACATTGGTCTTTTTATAGTGATAGATGATGAAACAAATGATTCCTCTATCCCTAACATGGTCGAGATGTCCGATGAGGCTACCATCTAGTTTCTCCAACTTTCTCGATCTTTCATTGGCCGATGTTGCCCGAGGTGTTCTTGTTCTTCTTTTACTTGTTACTCCCACACAACTATTTTTTTTTGGTATCGCAACCACGTGTTAGGGCTTTATGGCATTGGGATTACCCCTTGTCTACTTTTTATTCTTTTGTTATTCCTTTTTAGTTTGTTAATTGTTCCTATGGTTTTTTACCCTAACACTTTCTATTGTATGTGGTTGTATTCTCGAGTCCCGTTGACCTATTTTGGTCATCTATGGACATTAATATAATTTCTTTCTTCTTTCTTTTTGTTTGATTATCCCTTTGTGGATGACACATTGAACTAAAGTCTAATCTTATGCCCAAATTTCTCCATAACATTCTTGAAAAGTGCCCAAAAATCTTGACTCTCTATTTGAGGTGATGCTTGTTGGTAAACATTACAAATGTTTTCCATTTTATTGAAGATCAATTTGCAATGTGTGTGGCATCACCCACCTTGCCACATGTTACAAAGTGTACCATCTCAGAAAATCAATCAACAATTGCAAAGATAGAATCATTACCTGTTTCAGTTCTTGGCAGCCCAAGAATGAAATCCATGTTTATCGTTTCTCATGGCCTTTCTAAAATTAGTAAAGGAAGAGATAAACTGGTATTCTAATTTTTTTCCCTTGGCATGTTGGAAAATTCTGCATCCTGTCACAAACTTCTTTACTTTTGCACTCATCCTCGGCCAATAGTAACTGTCATTCATCTGTGCTACTGTTTTATCAAGATCAAAATGCCTTGCAAGGTCTCCACTATGCTTCTTCTTTATGAAATTTTCCCTCATGGAATTTTGAGATATGCACAACTGATGTCCTTTGAAAAACAAACCATCTGGTGCCAAATTCTCCAGCCGTGGAGTTCTATCCATGCTGTTTGGATTCTTGTGTGGTGCTTATGCATCTCGAAAATCTAAGTCTTCACTGTACAACTTCATTGAATAAAACCCAGTGATCTCCACTCTCATCTCATTTGTCACAAGAATCCTCCCTACTCAAAGCATTTGCAACATTATTTGATTGACCAATCCTATGATTCAACAAAAATGAATAGCTTTGAAGAAATTCAACTCACTTAGTGTGCCATTGGTTCAACTTACCCCGGTTGTTTAGAAACTATAGTGCTTGGTATTTTGTGTACACCATGAACTCTTTCGGAAACAAGTGATGCCTCAACCTTTTGAGAGCTTGTATCATAACGTAAAATTCTTGATCATAGACTAAATACTTACGCTTTGTTTGATTCAACTTCTGACTGAAGTAAGCAACAAACTTACATCCATGACCCAAAACTCCACCAACCGTTGACCCACTAAAGATCGCAATCAACTTGAACTATGTATCTTGAGGATGGGACCCTGCGTTTTCAAACCCCATCTCCTATCGGAAACGCTTCGGGAACACAAGGACTGGTTGGAAACGCCCCTAGCTGTTTGCGAACTGCAAAAGATTTTGAAAATGTTCCCGAAATGGATTTATTTTTCTAGGAAATGGTAGGGGATGACTAGCCATGCTTGAGATGTTAGGGGACATATAAACGTTCTACGACCGTCCTCAAATGACTAGCCATCCCCTACAACCTAACCGAAAACTGCAATGTTTTTAAAAGAAACATAAAATTCATAAAAAAGGGATGGGGTGCCTGAAGGACCCTCATATTCCTTTACACCAACCCTAAACCTAAAACAAGCACACTAACTAAAAATAAAAATAAACTTGTTTCGCCAATTTACATTTTATGAAGAAGGCAAAGAAAGAGAACAACTGTGAGAAGAGAAGAGAACAATAGTGAGAAGAAGGCAAGAGAGCATCAAACTACATTGTTTTAGGTATGTTTACTATCCACTTTGTTCATTCGCACATATTTTTTTACATATTTTTTTGTTTGTTTTTTCCAAAGTTTCTACACTTGGTGGGACTTTTCGTTTTATGTTTGCACTTGTAGATGAGCAGCAGTGGTGAGGGTGAATAGGTTTAGTCTCAATAAATAGGTTGTAGAGGTATTATTTGGGGTTCTTTTGAGAGTGGGACTGTTGTAAGGACTGTGAGTTCAAGTAACCCGTATGAATGCTCTTTTGAAATCCTAAAAATTTATGCAAAGAGCCCATTTAAACATAAAAAAACCATTTTTACAATGTGCAACAAACATAAACAAAGACGGCCATAAAAAAACTCATGGAAGAGTAGAGTATGGCTGTCAATTGTGCAACACGAATTATAGGGTTAGTTGCAGAAGGTTTACTCTCATATTTTGTGCATAAGTGGTTGTGGGGTAAAAAGTTGTGAAACAATAACCCTAATTGAGAAGGTTGAGGTGACAAGATTGTAGATATAGGGTGAGTCAAGAAATGAGGGAATACCAATAGAAACTACGCGACTTAGTATGCCATTTCCTAGCCAAACAATGGATGTTGAGAGTCAAAGGGGAGAGGGTTCTATCAAGGGAAAGAGAAAGGCTACTAGTGTTGTAGTGATGTTCAATATGCAGCCATGTGAAGTAGCCGTGTGTTTTGAGTTTTCAACCAAAAAAATGAGTAGTAGTGAGGGTAACGAGGGCAAAGAGGTTCAAATTTAACAAAGAGGTCGCATAGGTACTACTTGGGGTTCTTTTGGGAGTTAGTATTGTAGGGATTGTGAGTTCAAATAACCCATATGAATGGTCTTCTAAACTCCACAATAATTATGTAAAGGGTCCATTTAACCCCAAGGAAAACCCATTATACAATTTACGCAACATACATTGACAAAGACGCCCATAGAAAACATAGAAAGGAGTACAATATGGCTATGTAATTTGTGCAACACATATTATAGGGTCAACTGCACAAGGATTTACTCTCATCTTTTGTGCATAAATGGACATGGTGTAAAAGGTTGTGAAAATATAACCATCGTTGAGAAGGCCGAGGTGTAAAGCTTGTTCATGGAGGGTGAGGCAAGAAATAAGGGAACACCAAAAGAGACTATGCAACTTAGTACGCCTTTTCCTACTAATTTAACGGATGCTAAGAGTCAAAAGGGAGAGGGTTCTACCAAGGGAAAGAGAAAGGCTACTAGTGTTGCAGGGATGTTCAATATGCAATCACAGGAAGTAGTTGAGTCTTCTATTGCCAAATTTTTCTATGCCCATGCCATACCATTTCATGTGGCACGTTCTCCCTATTTCAAACAAATGTTCAAATATGCAATTTTTGTTGGTTTCTCATAAAAGAAAACTTTTGCACCAACCTCCTTGATAGAGAGTATTCTAAGGTGAGTGTGGTGGTGGAGTACATGAGGCAAACCGTAACAAGGGTGGACGGATCGATCATCGTGGATGGGCAGAGCGATATTAGACATCGACCACTCATCAATATCATTGTCACATGTTCAATTGGCTCCTATTTTCTTAAGCCTATTGATTATTTAGGGAAGAGGAAAGATTCACACTTCTAGTATCAGTTTTTGAAGAATATCATATCGAGGTAGGGTCCTAAAATGTTGTACAAGTCGCAATGCATTCAACCTCGTGTAAATTATCTTGCTTGATGGTGGAGGGTGCTTACAAGCACATGTTTTGGACCTCATGTTAATTCCACGCATTGAAATACATTATAAAATTAATTAGGCGAAATTAGTGGCGCGGAAGCTAGAGACATATAAATGTTCATCTCGCAACCATCACACATTTGCTCTGCTCTTGAATTTTTTGAGGAAGGAATCCTCTCGTGTCTATAAATACTAAATATGCCACCTACTTTATTTTGTAAGAGAGGATGCTTGATGTGTAAGAGGCTTTACATTTAGTGATGATTAATCTAGCATGGTGTAGATTTTAGAGGAAAACATTGCTGAAGGAAAAAGTGTGAAACAAAATATCCTTGACGATGATTGGTGGTCCACAATGAGGTAAGAAATCGCTGATTTTATTATTAAATTATTAATTTATTAATGTTTCTAACTTGTAAATTATTTTCATTCTTTGTAATAACATTCACTCTTTGTCATTCGAGTCTTACTCTTTATTGAAATTTTAATTTTTGTAACTTTTCTCGCAAATATGTTTGCTCCTCCATCTCACATGTTGTGCGGATCTTGAAATATGTTGATACGAGACTCTTGTAGTCCCAAAGAGATTTATGAGACATTAGTCAACATGCTTGGGAAAATGAAGCAAGTCATTTATAGTAGAGATCCTAATTTAGGATTTTAGGAGATGCATATTAGGCCCATTACGATGCGGAGGTGGAACACCGAGCACCGTGCTTCATATGAATGCCTATGTTCTAAATCCCAAATGGTATGTAACATGGCCTAGGAGTGTGCCTCCATGTGATGATGAAGAGGTGAAAGAAAGGCTCATGAAGGCCCTTAGAAAGATATATACCAACGAGGAGTCTACTTGACCTTGAATGTTGTGGTTATCCTTAGTTGATCTCCACGGTCCAATGCTCAACAAACCAGAGGAAAGGACAAATAAAGCTACATTTGCTGAAACCGACCCTATTGGATGGTGGACATAGCATGGCAAGGATGCACTAAAGTTGAGGATGATTTCCACTCGCCTCCTTTCATAGGTTTCCGCCTCCTTTGCAGATAGACGAAATGTTCCACATATAACTTCATTTAGTCAGTCAAGGGGAGTAGGCTTACCTATTGATGAGACGAGAAGTTGGTGGCTATGCATAGTGCCTTATGTCTTAAAGAACGAAAAACTTCAGCCACACGTTGGAATGTTGATCCCAAAGATGCCACATAGGTTGATGAGGAGGAGGTATGGGAAGGATTGGTTGAAGCTCCATTGGATGAGGTAGCCCCTCATAGTGGCAGTGACTCGAGTTAGACTCCGATTTTGATTCGGTGTTTGGAGACGTTGATTAGTGCTGGCGGTAGATTTTCTAATTTTTGGTCTTTTTATAGTTCAAGCTCTTAGTCTTTGGGCATTTCATTGTAATTTTTATATAATATATATGCACATTGACAATGAAAGCATTAATTTTTTCAGTTTTTTCAATTTTTTGTGTCGACTCTCATGTGAAATCTCTATTCAGCTCTAATGTTATGTATTAAGGTTCTATAGTGTATACTTATGAATGTTAATATATGAATATTTGAAATTTCTGATATTTCTAAAATTCCCGTATTTTTGAATAGGCTTTCCTTGCTGTCCCCCAAAAATGACCTCCCAAAAAAACCGTCTTGGAAACGTCTCCCCCATTCCTGGCCCAAAACTTTCTGAAACATTGGCGAAACACTTTGTTGAAATCTGACATTGCTAGTAAAGGATGTTCTGTTACCTTCTTCAAAAAGGGAAAACTATCCTCTACTGCAATAGTCCACACAAACTACTTATCACCTTTCATGGTTTCCATAATGGGTGAGGATATACTGCTGAAATTTCTAATGAATTTCCTATAGAAACCTTCAAACCCATGAAAGCTTCTTGCGATGAAACATGCTTCCAGAGACAAACACTCAACACTTGCTCTCTCCCTTTCCAAGTCCATTTTCAACACTTCTTTGGAGATCACAAACTGCAAATAGAGCAGCTCCTCCTTCATTAAGCTACATCCTTCAAGTTGACCCACAACTTCTGCTCTTTCAATCTTTGCAATACAAATCTCAAACACAACGAATGCTGGTCTTTAGTTCTATTAAAAATCAAAATGTTGTCGAGATACACAATGAAAAACTCATCCAATTCCTTTTTCACTCATTCAAGGACTGTTTATGTGAAACCAAACAAATCTTAGGATTGCTGTCCAGCTCTTCTCCCATTTCCTTCAATGGGATCAATGCGAACCTTCTACCATCCTTCATAATTGTGCAAGTTCTTTCTCTCTCATCATGCATGATGTTTCTGTCAAACTGCCACAGTCTTTTCAACAGCACATGACATACATCCATGCATTATGTCGCACAATATTTCATCCTTGTATGACCCAAACTGAAATTTCACCATAGTTTTGTCATTCATTAACACTTGATCTCCCTTAAGTAACGAAGACACCTTGTATGGATTAAGATGTACTAATCTTTTTAGCCCAAACATCTCTACCATCTTATTGGAAATTAGATAATTTGTGTTACCACTATCAATAATGACCTTCCAATACTTAGCTCCTGCTTTGCACTTGTCCAAAAAAAGATTCTTTCTTTGCACTAGGTCATCCTTCTTCCTTTATAAGAGCTTCATCACACTCCAACTCTTCCGTATGTGTTGGAGATCCAACACTTTCCTCATTTGCATGAGCAATATGATTTCTTGCGTCAACCCTCTTGCAGCTGTTCTGAAATACTTTAGGACATTCAAAAGATCTATGTTTGACATATTGTCCACATTCAAAGCACTTGCCCATTAATCCTCTACCTCTACCTCTACCTCTACCAAAAGGTCCTCATCCTCTAGAAGAATATTCTCTGCCTCTTTGTGTTTAATAATGACCTTGAGAGGTGTGCTAGCTTCTTCTTCATGAGTAGGTTGTCCACCATTGGTGTAATATTGTTTTTTCCCAATTATGAGATGAACACGTGAATCAATAATAATCTGTAGCGACTCCTTGGCGGGTGACCGGAAAAACACTTTGGATTTTTAAATTTTTTTACCGAATTTACAATCACCCTTCAACCGGGAATGGAAATCAATGCCTCACGATTTCCTAGTCCTACTTAAACATACATTCACATGCAAGAGGCATAAAAATAATAATAACAACATACATTTATACAAGGTTCATTTTATCTCAATAAACTTTAATGTGCACATCATTAACTTGCATAGTTTGCCTCTAAATTTAATAGGTGAATTAACTGTGCAATCACTAAGTATTAACTTAAATGAGTTCACGTATTAGTATTCATCCATTACTATGTAAGGCATTTCAATTAACTCTAAAAGCATGTGTATCCATAATTCCATTTCAATACATCCATACATAAGATCAAGCATAATCCAAGTGGTGATTTCATTTAATTAAGTTTATTTATTTAACCATTCACATATCCATTTTTCTATATACCACATAATCAAAAATCCATCACACTAATTTAACCACATGATTGCCCTCGGTTTACTAGTGTACTACTATGATCAATTCATCATCCATAAATATAAGTCCATTCTCTCATTGATAAGTTTACTTTACCATTAATGACTATGTCCTAATGTCTTTACCATTTTGACACAATGAGTTTAAAGAAAACCATCTTTCATTCATATAACAAACATAGGATCTTTTCATAGTTTTATACATTGTAAATATCAACTTTCAATTTGACAAGGTTTACAAGTTCCAATCTCATAATATTTACATAAATCTCAATAATACAATGATACAATTTGTCAAAGCGACACCATGTCACTAGTCGTAAGAGATCCATTCTGTTGTCGAATTGTTGTAAGAGAAAGATCATCATTAGAGTTCTTTACCTCCAACCACGAGCCTTCGGATTCCTACACACCTCTCAACACTTGAGAGTGGCCTTATCCTTCACGAGAAGGAAGATGTGGTAATCAATGAGGAAAGAGAGAGTCTCATGTGTAATATAGCCTCTCAATCAACTGGTAGACATAGAACGAGGTAAGAATAATATACATCCTAAAATCATAACATAATGATTTTGCTTTTGGCCAAAAGTCTTAGGATAACAGTAGGTACCCACCTAATCCCTGAAATTCGACAAGATGCTAGAGCATAAAATAATCTGGAAAATGACTAATCAAGAGGTAGTCCATGTTTCAATCTTTAGTCTACCTTGTGTCCCCTCATAGCATATGTCATGTGTGATCCAATGTACTAGGATGTCTATCTCTATCTATACGTATCACCCCTAGAACTTATATATCGGGAAATTTGCAACAAAACGTCTCTATCTCTAAGGTATTATTTTGAGCAAAGAAGAATCGAACACTAACACACTAACCCTTCCAAATGTCCCATACCACCCGTCCAGGTTAATGCTAGAAGGGTTCTATTCTAGTTTGTTTATTCCCTAAAAATACAAAACCATGAGTAGGACATAGGCAATCACAACCTTCTTAGGTGTCCCATACCACCTAAGGAGATCATTATTGCAAGGTCTTGAACTTGGTTTGCTGTCACAAGCATGGGACTATAAGTGTCCGTAAAAGTCTTATTTACATCATTTCTTAATTATATAGTTTTTGGTTCCACAACTATTCATGCACGTTCACTAACGATATATAACAAGAATACCTTTAATCCTTTAATATTACACTAAATCGTAATGCAAAAATACAATCATTATGTTCTCAATATCTTCTAAGCCCCTAGGTTTCATCCGTAATATATTCTACTATTGTCTTTCCCTTGGTTTCATGCGTATATATTATACTATCATCTTTCCCAATCTTGGTTTCATGCGTGTATATTGTACTATCATTCTTCCCAATCTTGGTTTCATGGGTATACATGTATATTCTACTATCATCAAAATGAAGGTACCACAATGCCTAAATACAAGCATAAGCACAACATAAGAATAAAGATAAATAACAGATGACAAGCAAAACAAAACGACAAAAGAACAACCTATTTGCAACACAATAATAGAAAAAAGACAGCCAAACAAAAAGAAAGGTCTAATTAGACATTCCAGACATAGCCCCCTTCATACTAAATACCTATGTCACAAGGTTCGCCAAATTTTCACCTAAAAATTCGAAATTCGGCGATTAAAATATGACAGCCAAAAGTTCGGCTAAATTCGTTGCAGTTCGCATAGGGTTTCAGCAGATGCAAAAGTTGTATGACACCGAGCCATGCCGAGAATGGAGAGTATCAACCATGGCCTCGCGTATGGTCAAAACAAACTCATTGGGAAACAACGTACTTTGCAGCAATGGCTGACAGGAAAATAGTCTAAATTAAATCGTGAGCCAAATACGATTTAGCAGCAGCAAGCTTTCCAGATCTCGACCCCTAAGGGTTGAGATGTGGAATGAAAAAACAATTAGGGTTAATACGACCACACTGCCAAAAAAACGTAGATCCGAACTCGCAAAAGAAGTGATCCCTGTAACGGCAATTTTGCATCACTATAACATAGTCGTGTGACCCACTCGAGGAGTTGTGGACATCTCTGTTCACACTTTGCACTCACAAGTAGGGTTTCTTTTAATGTTTTTAACTTTTAGTTTCTATTTGATTTGTTTTATGTATCTTTTTTAAACACATATTTAATATCTTTAAATCGTTAGGGAAGGGTTTATTGTAATTTGTTTTTATTTTGTTTTTATTCATTCATTCTAATTTTATTTTAGATAATAGTTAGATCTTTTAAAGTTTTTAACGTTTAATTTTTATTTGATTTGTTTTATGTATTTTTTCTAAATACATATTTAATATGTATTAATATTTTATCTTTTTATTTTGAAATTTATTTATTTTTAATTTTTAATTTTATTTAAATATATATAATTATTTATTTTCAATTGAACTTAATGGCGAATTTTTTTCGAACTTTATCTACTCACGAATTTCAACCAAATTTTATCATTGCGAACTCAAACTTGAACTCGAACCTCGGTGACTTAGCTAAATACTGTGGCTTCCAAATCTTCCAAAGCAGACTCGAAAGTCTACTCCCATATATATGATGACATTAATGGTGTCCATAATTTCTCTTCATCATGAAAACCTTTATACGTTCTTTTTGCAGTCATCTATACAAAGTGTGTGTATAGTAAATGTTGTTTGTATCTCTCTCTCTCTCTCTCTCTCTCTATATATATATATATATATATCCAAAGCTAATAATCTTTTATACACCATAACAATATTATTAGGGTGGGTCTAATTAGTACCTTTGTCTATGTAACTATTTAAACCAAAAACTCTACCTTTTATACCAATCTTAATTATATCTTCTTTTAAAGCTTTGTAAACCTATATATATTTTCATATTTATATACAAATAAATTTTCAGCCTTATTATATTTCTTTTATTGCCAGAATTTATTTGCAAGTAGAGAAAGAATGGTTAGTTGGTTTCAAACCCACAACCTCGACGTTGTAAGACTAATGTCTTGTTCCATAAGTCAAAAATGTTTTTATTTATTTTTATATATAAAATCCATATTTTAATCTACCAATTATGGTTTAAAATAGTATTATCAAATCTGAGTCAAACTCAAGATGTTCATGCCTTATGCTTAATAATTTAACCCTTACACCAATCATCTAGCAAATAAACTAATAACACATTTTTATTAAAATGGGAAAAGAATGAACCTGAAACTTATTGCAAGATTCCTTGTTTTTAATTCCCTTTAGCATTAGCCATCCCTTCCTGCTCATGGTGGCACCTATCATTAACCTCCCTTGTTGGATCTGTATGCTTTTTGATTTTCTTAACCTTCTCGTGCTTTGCTCACACATTAATCGGTGAAATTTCTCTCCTCAATCACCTACAATCCGTTTGCATTTGCTTAATTTTTTTTTAAAAACTTTTTCTTCTTCTCTCCCCGTGTTCCAAAGAACTGAATTGTCTTCTCAATTTTTGAGTTTTTCTCCCTTTTCTCTTCAGCCGACGCTTGGTGCCCCCAATAAATTCATATTTTAAAAATTTTAAACACCCCCAAACTCTTGGTTAATTGGCCGTGTTGTTATTTCCGGGGAATGCATTATTCTCATTTCTGTGTTCTATTCTCCTTGTGCATTTTTGTAGTTTAAACTCGAGATTCTCCATATTTAATAATTAACTTCATTGACTTAGCTTACCAACCATATAACTTCTTCAAAACTCTGCGTCCCATGATATGCATAATTAGTTGTACCCTTTTTTTTTTCTTTTATTTAAAACTCTTTTATTTTATGCGACGCAGCCATGGAATGAGGAGTGGAATTTAGTTATCTAGATGTTACCCCTCCAATTTGTTTTAATCATAAACTCTCGTTTCTTTTCTCTCCTACACCTAAAATTTTATGTACATGGATCTCGAAAGAGAACAAAAATTATACGAACCTAAACCTTCTAATATATTCATGGTTTTCACATTTGTGTGATGAAACCTTCAAGTGCACCGTTATTGGCCCACGTGTCCATTAATCGATAATGTCTTCCACAACATTCTTCACTTTTCAAATCTCTAATTGACTTGCTTCTCAAAGATCCCACCGAGTAGCAAAATCCCAAACTCTCATGTTCACACAATTTGGAACTTGTATGAATGGATCTATGTGCCCTTTGCCACTCAAAGTGTTCTTCACTCTATCACCATTTCCACTATGTTGTCCATGATGACCACACATCTGAAATGACTTAGTAGGAAACAACAAATCCACAACACTTTCATACCTTTGGCTGTCCTCAACTTGTTCACCTTCCTTTGTCGAATGAAGCTTGGTTGAGATATCTTCAACATCCCCAACCTTGTGACTCGGAACTTTTGGGTTAGGATCAACATTCTTCTTCACCTTGAACTTTTCACATTCATCAAATGAATCTTGTTGAGGCATACAAACATTAGAAGTCAATAAAACATCTTCATGATTGTTGTTAAAGTCATGAACAAAGTTGATTTGCTTCCCACAGTAGTCATTTTGAAAATTCCAGCAAATTGAATATCAACATTAGCAACTCGTAAAGCCCTTTTTTCATGTTCATGCCCCCCCAACATGGTCATCTTGGAACTCCAGCAAAAAACTTTATTGCAGATCTAATTTTTCTTTCTTCGGTTCATGCCCCACGATTTCTTCTGTCTCCTCATCACTAAGGGAGAACTCTTATTAGAATCATCAAAAGTAGGGAGTGACAACTTCCCTAAAGCTTGCTTTGCAGGTCTCTCTGATTAGTTTGTGGCCTAGGTTCACTTCGTGGTCCACCCTGCTTTACTTCAGATTAATAAAACTGGTGAGGGATATGACATCTCTAATCTCACCGGGAAGTACCTTGTACTCCTCATAGCTAACAACAATATCATCTGCTATGGTAGGTTGAAATTCTGCCTCTCGAAATGCTTCCTCTCTACACAGGAAGTTAGGATGGAAGGGCTTAACAAAGAGAACCAATGGCTGTCCCTTGATAAGGCTGGTTATGGTTCACTTTGGAAGAGCTTTCCTCACTGTTTGAGCCCTTTGCACATTCGTGCTTTGCATAACTTGGATGACTTACCCATCATATCAGCTAACCTATCTTGTCCCTGAACAAACATGTCAAAGATTGCCTCCTCTGGATCCTTGATACCCATGAATTTTGTGTGTTTTGGAGCCTTCTTTTTTCACTCACCAAACTTCTCTCGTCACTACCCCGGAAGAAGTTCAAAACTGCAATTTTTAATTTTTTTCCTTTTCCCTTCCACAAGATGGGAGGAAATTCACTCGATACCACTATAATATCCCCGATAAATATTATGTGACAAATGTGGATTTTTTAATCAAACCCTAGGACAATAGTATAAAAACAGAACTTTTATGACAACAATAAACTATTTTTTTATAAAAACAGGAAACCCCAATTGCAGACAAAAAATAATTTATTTATTTATTTTAAATCAGCTTCAATAAAAATATAAGAATGTCTGAATACAATTATTTTTTCACAACCGTTGATCCAGATGGAAAGATGAACATAAGATAAGAGCATGCAAATTGGTTTGACTAAAATTTTCCCTCAGATGTTTGTTTGAAGAAATCCTTCGCTGTACTTAATTGTTTTGGATGCTAAAATAGCCTTGAATGTGATGCCCTAGCTGATTTGGATGAATATTTGTACTCTGAATGATCACTGCGACCCCTGGATGGAATTGCCAAGCTTAGATATGAGGGTTTCCGTCCTCAAATCTACAGGAAATGATGGTTTTCGTCTTCTATTACCGATGCAAAAGCAGATGCTACTTGCAGAAAATGAAGTAGTTGATAAATTTCCAAGATGAATGTAATAATAATCCCCAAATCTGCCTTTATAACTTCCAATGCCTTTTCCAAAGTTGGCGCCCACTCCTTAAAATAGGAATAAACAATATAAAATTGTTTTATCCTCTCTCCCATGTTGGCACTCCATCCTAAAAATAGGAATAAACAATATAAAATTGTTTTATCCTCTCTCCATCCTAAAAATAAGATCTTGACGTTGATGTAGCCCATTCTATCTTTGACGCTCGTAATAGAATGCTTTATTTAATTATTATTCTATCTTTAGCGCCCCATAATAGAAGTTCATCATTATATTATTATTTTATTCTATTTCTGTTTTTTTGGATTAATAATATAATTTAAGTGTCTTTTTCCAATTAGAATATAAAAGTACCTTTGGACTACGTAAATTAATTTATTTCCTTCTTTAATTTACTTTTAGCCTATGGAAAATAATAAGAATGGGCTTTGGGTATTCATAATCAATTAATTTTGAAAAGGGGACATTACAGTCCACCCTTCCCAAAAGTGCTTGCCATCAAGATTTATCAGAAGTCCTTTTTGCAAATACAAAGATTCCAAACTCTCATGTTTACACAATTTGGAACTTGTATGAATGGATCTATGTGCCCTTTGGTACTCAAAGTGTTCTTAACTCTATCACCGTTTCCACTATGTTGTCCATGATGACCACACATCTGAAAAGACTAAATAGGAAGCAACAAATCCACAACACTTTCATACCTTTCGCTGTTCTCAACTTGTTCACCTTCCTTTGTCGAATGAAGCGTGGTTGAGTAATCTTCAACATCCCTAATGTTGTGACTCAGAACTTCTAGGTTAGGATCAATATTCTCCTTCACCTTGGAACTCTCAATATTCAACAAATGAATCTTGTTGACGCATGCAAACATTAGAAGTCAATAAAATATCTTCATGATTGTTGTTAAAGTCCTAAACACATTCAATTTTTTTTCAACAAATTGAAAATGCACATTAGTTACTTGGTGAAGCCCTTTTTTCATGTTCATGCCCCTCAACATGGTCGCTTCGAACTCCACCCCAAAACTTTCTTACAGATCTTATTTTTCTTTCTTCGGTTCTTGCCCCACGGTTTCTTCCTCTCTCCTCATGACTAAGGGAGAAATCTAATTATATCCATCAAAAGTAAGGAGTGACAACTTCACAAAAGCTTGTTGCAGTCTCTCTCGATTAGTTTGTGGCCTAGGTTCAACTCTTGGTCCACCCTTGCTTTCCTTCAGATTAATAAAATTGGTGAGGGATATGGCATCTCTAATCTCATCGGGAAGTACCTTGTACTCATAGCTAGCAACAATATGATCTGCTATGGTAGGTTGAATTTCTGCCTCTCGAATTGCTTCCTCTCTACGTAGGAAGTTAGGGTAGAAGGGTGTAATTGTAGAACCATTGGTTGTCCACCTGATAGGACTCGGTTATGGTTCACTCTAGAAGAGCTTCCTTCACTGCTCGGAGCCTTTTGCACATTCGTGCCCTCTACATAACTTATATTAACTTACCCATCATATCAACTAACTCGTCTTTTCCTTGACAAAATCCTCACAAAGATTTCCTCCTCTGGATCCTTGATACTCATGACTTTTGGGTGTTTTGGAGCCTTTTTTCTCACTTTGTGGTGTACTTGACTTCTCTGTCATTACCCCGCATGAAATTCAAAACTACAATTTTTAATTCTTTTTTACCTTTTCCTCCCACAAGCCGAGAGGAAATTCGCTCCGATACCACTATAATATCCCGGATAAATAGTTTCTAACAAATCTAGATTTTTATCTAACCCTAGGGCAATAGTATAAAAATGGAACTTTTATGACAACAATAAACTATTTTTTTATAAAAACAGAAACCCCAATTGCAGACAAAAAATAATTTATTTATTTATTTTAAATTGAAGCTTCAATAAAAATATAAGAATGTCTCGAATACGCTTATTTTTTCACAACCGTTGATCTAAATGGAAAGATGAACATAAGATAAGAGCATGCAAATTGGTTTGACTAAATTTTTCCCTCGGATGTTTGTCTAAGAAATCCTTCGCTGTACTTCATCGCTTTTGGATGCTAAAATAGCCTTGAATATGATGCCCTAGCTAAACTGGATGAATATTTGTACTCTGAATGATCACTGCAACCCCTGGATGGAATTGCCAAGCTTAGATATGAGGGTTTCCGTCCTCAAATCTATGTGTAAATGAGGGTTTTCGTCCTCTATTACTGATGCAAAAGCAAAAGCTACTTGCAGACAATGAAGTAGTTGATAAATTTCCAAGATGAATGTAATAATAAACCCCAAATCTGCCTTTATAACTTCCAAGGCCTTCTCCAAAGTTGGCGTCCACTCCTAAATATAGGAATAACGAATATAAAATTGTTTTATCCTCTCTCCATCCTAAAGATAAGATCTTGATGTTGATACAACTCATTCTATCTTTGGTGCCATGTAATAGAATGCTTTATTTAATTATTCTATCTTTAGTGCCCCATCATAGAAGTTCATCATTCTATTATTATTTTATTCTATTTCTATTTTGTTAGATTAATAATATAATTTAAGTGTCCTTTTTCCAATTAGAATATAAAAGTACTTTTGGACCACTTAAATTAATTTATTTCCTTTTTAATTTCCTCGTAGCCTACGGAAATTAATAAGAATAGGCTTTGGGTATCCATAATTAATTAATTCTGAAAAGGGGACATTACACATAGCAAGCACTTGCAAATGCTCGCAATCGAAGGGAAGACTTACCTTGATGACACGCATCCACATGAGAAACCACAAATTCATTGGACTATTGCGGAGAAAGTTCTTGAAACAGGGGTGTGTGAACTTATTGCACAATAATGCTCAAGGTTCTTTGATAGGCAATTGGTGGGATCATCAGATTGACAACCTCGAGGTCACAAATGGGTGCTGACAATGATCTACCTATTTTCAAATTGTGTTTGTTGGGCTGACTTATGTGGCATTGACTCGAGGTATGATATGGGTCCTTTGGGCCTAAATCTCCAATTAATATTTGTAACACATTTTTATGAGACAAATGTAGTTCAGCTGGCTATTGTAAGTAGTTGATTGTGTGTCTATATAAACACATCACTACACTTGAGAAAGGCATCCAATTTGATTGGGGTTCCGGTTTGGGGAATTCGTCTATGTGTGGTTGCAAGGAGTATTGCAAGAGATCTTTGAGAAGGTCTGGGTGGGAATAAGAGCACTGAATTAATTGGGACAACACTGCAGTGTTGATATATGTTTGTAACCCTTCGGACAATGTGAGAGTTTGTGTAAGACTGTATTGGTGGCGATTAGTGTCAAGTTTATGTAATTTTCTTGTTGCCGATTAAAGATAGTGTTGATGCTGTTTCATCCTGCTGTGTAATTCTGAATGCAACATTGTGTTTGACATTTTTCATTAGGATCCCTAACCGTACGGCACAGCTGCATCATGAAGAAAGTGGAGTTTGGTTCACCAATCTCATGTGCAAACAGTACACAAAATTCCCCAATTCCACTCATCATTATTGCCTATTTGTTGATGTCATGAAATCAAGTCCAGTTCAAAGTTGAGTTGAATTTATATATGTGTAATGGTACCTTAATTAATTCATTATTCAATTAATTTACCATTAAGTATCCAAATATTCATATTGTGTCAGTCTGTCAGATATGTAAAAGTGATTGAGATGAATGGTTGAAAGATGAAAGTTAGTAGTTGACTGGTAGTTAGTCAACTGCCCCTTACCAACATGATATATAGAAGTCTCAAGTTTGAAAAATAAAAATAAAAAGTTATTTTCTCTTCGCTCATTTTAGAGTCTTTAATTAATGAGCTAAAATCTTAATAGTTGATGATAGGTTGGTAATAAAAAGTAAAAACTTCGTATTGTGGGTTGCATCTGAAAACAAAGTATATGAGTGGATGTGTCTGTTTTCTAAATTATTGCAGAGGTCAGGATATTGGAGGTTTGGATTTTTTTCAGTGCTCTTTCTGTTTGGACTATTCAGTAGATTATCAACCAGCAATTGTGGATTATCCTTGGTCTCTTGCCCCGGTTGCATTAAAGAGGCATTAAGGGGGTTTGTGACAATTAGGGCCTTGAAGAGCTCATGTAGAAACCAAAATCAAAATTGTTTCTGAAACATTCTTTTGCTGTTGCTTCCAGCTAGATAGTTGAGTGAAGTGAGAACTATAAACTACAAATAAAGATTATGACCTTTGGATACTTAAGCTTGATGAACTTTTGAAACATATGGATTTTAATATTCAACTGTAGAGATATGCTCTCTGAATGTTGAGTGACATTTTGAAAGTCAGATTGAGTGAAACTTGTTTGTAATCAGAACATTCAACAATGTCTGTAGAGTAAGTTTTAGGGCCTGACATGTCTTCTTGTACTTTTAAATTTTACTATTATTACAAATTCTTTCTAGCAATAGGGTATTGAAATTGATATTTTTTTTAAGAATAATACATTTGTTGATTGTAGTTGCAATGAAAATACTTTCCACTAGTACTCCTTAATTTTCATTGAATTTTGTGTATCTTCCCAGGCATTACAAAAGTACACGCACGGCAGTTGAGGTTTCTTTTTGCAAATCAGTCATGGGAGAAGGTAAGTGAATCTTGTGGTGTAGAATCTTAGAATGGTTCCTTCTAAGAAAATTGTTGAAACTTATACTAGTACATAACGTTAGTACCTTATGGTAGCATTCTTCCATAATTTTGCATATATTATGATATGTTAGCATTTAAATAAGAACGGTGTTCCTATCTTGGAAGGTTCCTTGAAAGATAAATCATTCTCTATCTATCATTATCCCCATCTATGCGAACAACTAGTTATTTTCACTTTTGGAATAATGGTTGCATTTTAAAATCTAGATTAAATAATTTTTTGTGCATAAATGGTTTCCAAATTTCATTTTGGAAAACTGACAGTGCTGTAAAATGCAGTCTACACTGCAGAGACATGATTATTTACCCTGTATGTTCATTGTTTTCAGCTTGGCTTTTACAAGTTTTTTCTTTAACATTATTCCCCTAGACCAAAAAAGTTCCCAGCTTCAATTTTACTGTTATACATGTCTAGGGTGATCCAAAACATCGATGGTTTTATTAAATTGGAATAACAGGTCTTTCCAGAAGCTTTTCTTTTATCATAAGCCTTAAAAGTGTCAAACATTACTTATATGCACTGCAATAATTGTGTATTTATCATCTTATGTGCCATTTCTAGTCCCATAATGCATTGGTAGCACTTGGAATAGTCAATTATATATCTATCTCTGAATTTAATTTTTTTGAATTCATTTTCTGATAGGCCAAGTCTGTATTTTCATTAAGTTATCCAAAATTGGTGCATTCCAAAATGTATGTTTGTGGTTTGTGGTTTGAAGAAGTTTATCGGTTTTTTGTACTTCATAAGAAATTGCAACTTTCCAGATTTATTGTTGTTTTAGCTAAAAGATAGACATACATAAATATTTATAATCAATACATTTTTTAAAATGTTGCTGCCATAAAGTTTTCAGTTTCTACTGGCATGAAAGACGGCGATTCTACTCAAATCCGTGATTCATGTATTGCTCATACATTGAGGGGAATGCTTAGTTTTGCGCTGTAGACAACACTATGAACTACTACTCAAAATGTGAAAACTGTCCTGATTGTATTAAGTATTAATATGGCAGGTCGTTTGTGGGTTGTAACATCTCAATGGATAATTGTGTTCTTAACATAGTTTTCAGCCTATACAGATTGTTTTGATAGCTATGATAAAAGCATTATTCTTAATTAATCCATAATTTAAGTACTTAGTTTTTACAGTAATTGGTCTTTGGTTCCTGTTTCCTTTTCTGATCTTGTATAGATAAAGTGATAATTTAGACTGTTTTGTATGTTAGCTTCATAAATGCCTTGTGCTCTCGTGCTATGTCACAGCCAATGAATTTCAGTGAATCTGTAATGAGTGAGGCAATCGCAAAGGAAAGACAATTCCAGAATTTCTTCAAGATTGTCAAAAATGTTCTCAGGAGAATGGTATGAAAAATTCAATCTTGGAAATGGTGTCATTTTCAGTCTTTCATTATATCAGTTCACATGAAATTTTGCTGCAGTGAGCAAAAAATGACTACTTTTCAGTGATGCTTTCATTTCATCAATATGCATTTAAATACACAGATCTCGACTTTTCTATGTGAAATGGATCTTTTTCTGTTGTAGTTATAAGCCATTTACTTCTGCTTCTTAGGATTAAATGTTGTTGAAAGATTGAACTTTTCTAATGCATGCAAATATGATATCAAGATGCCACAACTCTTCTGTGCTTATGAAGTCACCGACTGAGGTCATGCGTTTTGGCTTGAGCCAGCATACCCAAGACGGTGAAATACCATAGTGATTATATATGATCAAATAACTAGGGAATTGGCTGGGAGAATACCGTTAAATTATCTAGATGGGAGTACAAATAACATATGAAAGTGAAATATTCTATAGAAAATTTTGAGAAAATTGAAGTTGTGGTTGCTTTTAAGTAGCTAGGCCACATTATCATTACTACGTTTTTGATTGTGAGAGGTCCACCCAACAGCCATTATGCCGTCTTATGATTGGTTAGATTAATTACTAAAAATACCGTCTTTTACAAAGCTCAACCACTGTCTATTTTTATCTATGCATTAGTAACATAATGCTAGTACACATGAAGCAGCATATGGTGAAAACAATTATACTATGCCAATGACACATCATAAAACCCAGAAGGCTGAAGGCGTGTTTGAGAATCACACATAGCCTGTATGACCTTTCCATTTTTTTTTAATATTTTATGATTTGAGGACCTTTTACACTGATTTACTAATCCTAAAGGAAACTATATTTGCGGCAAGTGATGGATATGAACAAGCTAACATTGTAAGTTTTGATGATAAACATTAATTTTTTGACTGCTGCTACCCTAATAAACATATTATCTCAGTCAAGCGACTTAAGCACCATATGACCACCTGCAGGGACCGCAGGTCCAACTTCTGGCTGCCAAGTGCTCGATATGTTTCCCTCTTCACTCTTAATTTTCTCGTGGGTTGTGTCGGAAACAACTCCAACCTGTTTTAAGGGGGTATGATGTAGCCCGTCATAGTATTGTAATGGAGTTTCATCATCTGATTAATTACATATTTTAGTATCTGAAATTGTTACGTGATTAGTGATTGTATGGTCCGTTTTAGGTAGTTTGCAATGAATCTCATTTGTATGTCTGGTTGTTGACGGTTCTGTTTAACCAACAACTGTTGGGTCTTCTTGTCATATAAATGGAATGATATACGTTGGGGAAAGGGCGCGGGTATCGGGTCCTTCCTGAACTATATGAATTGTACTGAGACTTATCTTTTATAAATACAAAGCTTCTATTGTTCAAATACTTTGCTTTGAGATGGTATGTTATGCAATTACTATTGTGTGTATGCTGCTATTGATAAATTTTATATCTCAGTAGACATTAATCATTTTACGATCATGTCATTAGCGATGAAATTGCAGAAATTTAACCCCACACCCTGAGCACCCCTCTTGAGTTTTATCATCTTGTCATGCCTTGCGAATGAGATTTGTTGGAATTACTGACTAGTGGCACAAACCTTTATATCAGGAATATCATAAGTGCACATCCTGCGTCCCGCCCACTATGTATCAAGTTCTTGACCTTTCTGCATTCCATCCAAGTTGACCACGGTGGGTTCACTAGTTGGCAGGCCTTATTGTAGTTTAGCCCAGTTAACTGATGAAGTGTGAGGAGATTAACATCAATCACCATCTCCTTGTTCAAGTACAAGCGGCTGTGATGAAATCAATTCAACAAAAAGTGAACCAAACAATGCGCCTTCCTAAAATATGAGAAGTCTATCAGCTTTAACACTCCATTCATTTGCAATTGAATGAGAGCTTCCGACAGCAACCAAGGACCCCATATAAATAATTGACTGGGTCAACTGAGTGTACCTGGCAGATTGTGTCTCAAAAAATTGCAGTTTGGTGGTTGTACTCATCCACTAGGAAACTCTCTAGTTGGCCATATAAATATTCCAATTCCTTGCACTTCTTGGATACTGTCATCAATTCCAATGTGGCTGGAGGTCACTAGAAAATAGTCTCGTGGTTTCTATCCTCTCAACGGGGTTTGTACTTTGTAGAGCGGCTGGTTTGTAATATCCTCCTGTTACAGCTCGTAGCCATCAAAACTGTCGTGCGGTGCTTGTGATGAGCCTCTATCTTCAACGCCATTACACATATGTGCGGGCACAATGCTGACTTATCTCAACAATGGACCTCCTTTTTTGCACTCTACAATGGTCTCTTACCAATCTCTTTGAGCCGAGCAATGAAGAAAGACAATGGATTGATCCTTGTTACAAAGCTGCTTCCACCACACCAAGGGTCATCTTGTTGTCACATTAACTATTTATGTCATGCTATACCATCTGGTTGTGCAAGCATCTGTGCACTTCTTTTTGGTGTCCTACGTGTTATACACCATGCGCGACACGTGTGCGCCTCTCACACACGATAATAATTTTCACAAGGATTCCTTGTATTATCAATATCTTTATAGTAGCAAAACCCTTGATTAGCTGACCACTCTTAGCATGTTGTGAAATGTGCTTACGCTATCTCCATTTGGTCAATTGCCACATCCTACCATATTGCATCCAATCTTACCGCCACCCTCCTTGGATATATATCGGCGAAGCTCATGGCACAACTTAGTTCGACAATTTATTGATGCCTGCATATCAACCCATTACTATCACCTATTGAATGCTTTGGAACTGACAAGGAAGTCAACCCCAAAACTTAAGCATATGGCACAGGGCCTAGAAGTAATCCCACTCGATTTGCCTGACTGGTCTTACAGGACATTCATGCATGGTACCCATGGCACTAACTTCCATTTGCCCGCATTTCCAATTCTGTTGTGCTTTGGACCTAGAAAGAACAACACTCAATTTCCTTGACTGGTGTTACATGACATTCACGGATAGCACCGACGGCACCAACTACCATTTTCCTGCCATTTCCAATTTCGTTGTGCTCTTTGCTTATTTGAAATGCAAAGTACATAACCAAAATTCTACCACTACCCTACACTACTTGGTCCTTAAGACCTTATTAGTGTGGAATCCAACTGTCCTTCAAGGATGGAACTAGATTGGTAATTCGCTAACATTTCTGTACCATCGCACCTTAGTGCCATCCAAACACACATGATTTATGGCTCCATTATTTAGCATCTAATGAATTCTAAAGGGGACAAGCCAACAAAACTGCAGCTTTCCAGGATGATTCTTATACAGCGAATCGTACATGAGAACATGTTTGTTAACATAAAACATTTTCCCATAATTGTGTCTATCATGCCATTCCTTCTGGTGCTGTTTCTCAACTATTTTTACCACTTATTGTAGCAGCTGCTTTTTTTCTAGAATCATCAGGTTATTTACCATGTAGAGAAACATCATTATTCCATGTAGCTGATGAAGCAATGTAGAGGCTGGGAACTAGGAATTCAACCAGCATAATGGCCACTCACCCATATGCCAATTGAAATGGTGTTTACTTCATGAGCCTCTTGTAGGTGGTGCGATAGGCCCACAATACTAGTTGTAACCATCCATCTCAAAGCTTTTGTCATCACAGTCTATAGCACTTTGTGTTGCTTCTTGATTTAGGCATCCAATACATTCAACTCTGTTGATTGAGATGTGCACTGCTTGTCTAGTTGCTGTTTGTATTCCCTAAATCAACACATCAAGTCGTGCAGCCTCAACATCATCCGAGTCTGTGTGACGCCTACTTGGAACACTTTGAAATTTGAATCTCCAACCCCTTCACGCTGTCCCTCAACCACTCAATCGAAAGATTATCCTTGTTGAAGGCCTCCTTCGCAACGTCACTAGTAGTTGTGAGATTTTTCATATGCTGCAAGCACTCTTTCACACAGTGTCCATCGTTATACTACGGACCTCCGGATCATGAGGAACAAGGACAAATGGAGCACTCTGTTGTTGCAAACTGGACTAGCAGGGCAGACAATTTTTAGAACCAATTTCAACATTTGTTGCACTTGGCACACTTGTTCGGAAGGTTTCAAGAAAAGACGCTTTTAGATGTTGACCCCATATACTTATGACACATGGTCACCAATTAATCATAGAGGGATTGAATGCCAGTTTGGAATACTCGATTCCGCTGTCCAACACACCCTTCTCAACGGAGCACAATGCTTGCTCTGCACGCAGTGATTTTATAGAAATCCTAACTTGTGCAACTGAGGCCCATGATGAATTGCGCTTTTCTTGTGCTGGCCAACCATGTCTTCAAGCTCTCGATCATCCCAGATGCATTGGTGATCCCCTTTAAACTTGTCTAAACCAAAGGGAAAAAGAAAATTATGAGATCTTCATTAGGAAGGACAGGAGGCTTTAGGAGAACAATTGTTTCGTTGTTCCCATTCTTCTTCACCTTGATGTTAGGTGTATGCAGGTGCAGGTGGAGAGGAATTTAACCAACATTACTACTGATAACCAACCGTTCATCCTATCCGTCCTTCCGACATCACACACCACTCTGGGATCTTGTAATTGATTCTACAGTCGCATAAACCAGCAGATGATTTGGCGAGCTCTTGTGGTGCCGCACCTTGAAATCACACAACAACACCTGGACTCTCTTAGGCACAAAATGTGTACCTTGATCACTTGTATACTTAGTGGGCAGCTGTATCTCGTAATGATATTATCATATACGAATCTCGCTGCAATTTTTTCTGTGCAATCCCTTGTCATTGCAGCCTTGACCCATGGGTGAATAAAATTGACTTGTTGTAATGATATAGTGTGCCCCACTTTTTTTTGCATGGGTGGGTTAATTGGTCCCACAAAGTCATTAATCCTTCTATCCGAAGAGTTCTTGAAACGAAACAAAATTAAATTTGGAAACATTGAGATGGATAACCCAAGAGGTCATCATTTCCGGCACTTGGATCTTGTGGTTACCACTGGGGGTAAAATGACATTGAGAATGTGAACAATTTTATTCCATTCACATGAGTGGAAAACTGCAAACTGTGGAAAAGGAAGAGAAAGTTCAGATATGAAATCGTACCTTGCCAGGTTGCAGTGGAAAAGGTCCTATTTGCTGGACTGAAAAGAGCTTGTTTGACACCCCAAGTCCCATGGAAACAAATGTTTTTCCTTGTGTTTGCTATTGCATATTTTCATAGAAGAACCATATCTATATGTTCTTGTATGATCATATCTGTGAGAAAGCGGCGTTTGTTGGTCAAGCCCAAACCTCAGAAATTTGATGAGAGGATCTGCATCAAGAATCCAACATGGTGGTGGGTGATTCGATGGGAGTTTCCAGGATGGCTACTATGGAGTGTGTCCATATTTGTAGCATCCTTTCAAGTCTGATAGTGATACGTTGAGCTTCATTGGTATCAATCTGTTCCTCAGAGGTTTTCTCTTTTTTTGAGTTTCTTGAAGATTTTTTGATTCCCATAGTTGAGGTTGATTGGGATGTAATTCTCAGGGGATGCTGCTGGTGTATTTTCCCCTATTGCGGGTAACCATGCTGAATGGGGCTGAAGCAAATTTCGCTTCGAGACTTCTTTGTGACTGTTAGCTTCGCAGAAGTTTTAATTGGCAAGTTAGCTTCTACTGTGGGTATAGTGTGAACTTTGTATATCCTCAGATTCTGAGTCAGCCAAAGCTGCAAAAGGATTATGCAAGGAAATGGAGGCTTCTGTGGTGGTCTACAATTTTCCTTTTCGGGTGTATGCACTTTGAAATTTACTATTTGCGAGATTTTGAGTGACAGATGATGCCTTACTTGAGGGAATTGTGGATGTACTGGCATGCTGAGAGTTGTATATGTGGCTTTCATGGGTTCTAAAAGTTGTTGGGGATAGGGATCTTCTTGTTTGTGGCAGACGCGTGATAAATGCCCATGTTCATGATGGAGCCGACTCCTGAAGCAAATATTTTCATAATCCAGGGTTGTTCCCATTTAATACCTTCCATATTAAGAATTTTTCGATCAGACAATGGCTGATCAATATCGATGTGGATGCAAATGTGAGTGTAGTTGAGAACTCTTGGTTTGTTGGTGAACTCTGATTCTGTGATTTATCCTCCAATGCAGCTCTGATCTTGGTGAGGCTAGATTCTTAGTAGTATTTACTTAGTAGCAATGAATCCTGACACATACTGGGATAACACATGGAAGATCTTTGATCGGATTAAAGGCAGGGGATCAGTGTTTCATAAAAGATTGGTTTATTGAAGAAACTGGGCCCCCATAAAAATCTTTATATCTATCTTGTGTGATGCCGATGATGGCCATGAAGTAACTGCTGGGTATCATCAGAAGCTTCCATAAATCTGCAGATAAGGGCTTTTTCCTTTAGGAGCCAAAGTCAACTTTCAGTGGGATTTAAGGCAGGGGACCGGTGTTTCTTAAAAAGACCGAATTTATTGAAGAAACATGGTCCTCAAAAGCTTCATCTCTTTGCTGTGTGAAGCTGAAGATGGCTATAAAGTAACCATAGGGCATCATGAGAATGTCTACAGAGCTTAAGGGCCTCCAGTTAGCTTGATCGCATAGCTTAAGAGTTTTGGGTCTTGGAGAAGCTCCCACAAATCTGAATATAAGGGCTTTTTCCTTTAAGAGACAAAGTCTATTTTCCATTTCATCAATGGAGAAGGATATCTTTGGTGGGATTTCCCTTTTGAGATAACAACCATTGGTTTCTTTTGCAAGGAAAGAAGGCTGTGTGATAGTACGTTGAGCATGGTATTGCAAAACTGCGGATAATACCTCTCTATTTAAATAGGAGCAAAACCCATATGATTTTGTTAGTTCCAATGTTTGGCTCAGATAGCCTTATCCATCTAATGGAAAATGTTTTAAGGCTATGGTTATTGGATATTCCACACATGCATGCTTTAAATTGTTGAAGCATACAAGTAATGCATCATCATAAAACTGATATATTGGTTCTAGGAACATCTTGTAATGTTCCTTTCTAGGGCTGAAACTGAAAAACTAGGAACTAACAAACACCAATCTGATTTTTTATCTGATTTCTAGACAACTGAAAATTAAATCAATATGGAACAACGAACTGATTTTTATAACAACAGTCTGAAAAACACAAGTTTTCACCCAAATATCACCCTACAATTCATCCACAATATTTATAGACCCTTTTGGAATATTTTAGAACAATTTCCACCACAAAAATCAAGCTAATACTCAGCTGGAAAATTATTTAATAACAGCAGAAGTACAACGAAGAGAAATAATCAAAATGAGGGTTTCCAAACCCCAACAATGCCCAAATATGAGTGATTCCAGCCTTATAAATTATATCAAATATGAATATCAATAAATGAATGAGTGTCGTGCCCTAGAAGGCACTTAGAATGACCTCTACCCTAGTCGCTCCCCTAGGAGAGGGCTCCAAAAATATGTAAAAGCTCTTGTAGGTCTTCTTCTTGATGCCCTAGATCCAAATCTGCAAGAGAGTCTTCAATAGAGATCTTCAATTCACCAACATGGAGAGTTTTCGTTCTCCACCAAGCCACAAGGAAGGGTTTCGTCCTCCTTGGATGCCACACAAGAGGGTTTTCATCCTCAAGTGGAATGGTATTGAGCAATCAGCCCAACAAACCAAGTATAAGTGTAAATGCGCCAAAAGATGATCTCCAAATGAGGTCATACAACCTCTTTTATATCCCTTGCTTGGTGCCAAAAGCCAAATAGTCGAGGACCGAACTCCAAGCTCACTTTATCTTTTAATTTGTTGTTGGCAAACTCATAATCCCAACCGACTTTCCTGAGGCAGATAAACACTAAAGAAAAACATTCAAAATAATAAAAGAAAACAGAAACGAAGCTCACTTACTTCCTTTGTTCACTTATTCTTCTTGGCCAAGGGAAGAGAATGGCAAGAAGTCTTCATTTGGGCTCAATTCGAAAAAGAGGACATTACACATTCATTCTTTGAAACCACCCACGACTGTAATCTGTCTTAATAATGAATTTTGATTGTTAAAGTTTGAACCAACATGGACATCATTGTGTGGTTCAATGGCAACATGGTCAAATGACCAGATATGTGCTACAAAATATCATCTTTTCCAGCAGCATGTGACCAATGGACTAGCTTGGAACTTAGCTGTCCTAAATCTTGCTTCTCATTTTGGCACGTTAGTGTTTCCGATAAACGAACTAATCTTGAATGGAAGTATCAAACGACAAAAGAATATCCAAAATTTGTGGTAAAACTGCAGTGAAATACTAAAGAGATGGAAAAACATCACAAAGTATTTCTTATAATGTAATCTTTGTTAAAACTTCTAGCCCCTCGGCGGGTTAATTCTTGGCCATTCAGGGATTGCCCTTTTACAACAAGTGCAAACCACAAGTTTAAATAATTTGAAAAGCATAACTTAGCCACCTCTCATCATTACTTCCATTTAGAGGAGAGTCCATTGAATAGTATATATTTTAACTAGAGGATGTTATGATTACTTGCAATCAATCAAATGGATATCTTAATTAAGAGAAAAGAAGATTTTATATTCTGAAATAAATGCTGTTTAGCTCTTCATTAACCTTGTAAATGAATTTTAACTTCCTTTTGCTTTTTTCTCGTATAATCTAGGGATCATTAACAATTCTACAAGTATGCTTGATATTGACATTCTTTCAAACTTTACCTTTTGATTTTTGTGTTTTGTATGGTCTGTAATGGTCTAGTTACTTTCATATTCAAAGTTATGTCATTTGTGTTGCAATCCTTCTCCTTGGTGTATGCCACGTGATGAAATCACTTAATAAGGATGAGGTATCATTTATGATGTTTAAAATATGATCTTTGATCAATGTTTTTGCAAAATTAAATCTTGAATGAAAATGCCTTGTGTGATCACGAAGTTTGATCATTTAAGGAAAGGCATATGTAATGCCCCCAAATTAGGGCAATTCAATATTCACTCAAATTCAATGAAATCCTTATGCAAATTATCCTGAAGTATTTCAATGTCTACTATTCCTACCCCGGACCGGGGTTAGAACTAGCGGACATAAGTGGAATTAATCCGAAAATAACTAGAGTGCACTAAATTAGCACCAATTTGATTATACACAACTAAATGTAATTAAATAATCAAACCCTAGACTCTTAATGTGTCCTAAAATTAATTCCCGCTCAACCAACCATGCAAAATACTTCAAACTTTGGATATTGGGGTTATAAAATATGAAGTTTATGAATGTAAAATCAGAATTAACCCAACTTTCACCAAAAGTGCAGAAATGGCCCTCCTACTATTTCGCCCCGCAATTAAGGATGGTTATTCATGCAACAACACTCCACTGATCACCAAACCTTGTGCACAAGCTCATAAAAAAAATATAGAATCGGATCTGAATTTTTTATGCAAGTTTTATGCACCCAATATGCTGAAAATACACTCTTACCCGATTGCCTAGGGGACAAAAATACAACATCTTAAAACATCAAATTAATAGCAAGACAAGTGAGATCCAATTCTCTAGGGCATAAACGCATTACCAAAAGTACCACCAGGCAATTTGCCATCAAATAAGGATAAGATCAATTCACAATATTCAGATTTCACATTTGCATCAAGTCGCTAGGACACCAGAGAAAAAAAAACCAACAATAATGCATGAATGGATCCCTCAACAAATAGCTTGGGTCTACAATTTGCCAATAACAAGGTGGTGTTGTAAAACACCTTTAGTAGAACATCAATGGGCATGCATTCATTTTCTTCAAGCATGAAGAAATAACAATAATCATAATCGCATACCCCACAATGGAAGAGGTGATGTGACTTTATATTCCTCCCTCCAAGAGTGGCGCTCCAAATGGGCCCTTTCTTTGCCCAATGCTCCCTTAGAATGGCGACTTACTTTAAGGGTAAGTGACCATTAAAAAGGGGGTCTTCATCATGTAGAACATATCTCCTTTTTTAATATTTAATTCACCTTTTTTAACTTAATGATTAAAATCACAAAAAGGTAAATTTAATTCTTTTTAATGAGCTCAAAGGAGTTAACAAATTAGTGGTGAAAACCACTTTTATAATATTTTCCCCAAATTTATCCTTTAGTCCATGGGGAAAGAATGGACTAAAGGTCTTTAGTACCTGTTTAGAAATGTCCTAGAAAAGGGGACATTACAGTCCTCCCTTCCCAAGATTGCTTGTCCTCAAGCAATTGCAAACCCGGATGCTCTAAAATTGATTCACCTTCCCAAGTGGCATCCTCAAGTGGCAAGTCCTTCCATTTGACCAAGTATTCTTTGATGCTACGTTTTCTTAAATTCCTTTCACGGGTATCAATGATGGCTTCCGAATTAATATCAATCTACCCTCTTCATCTAGAGGGGGCAGCTCTAAAGGAGTGACATGGTGCCCAAGAACCTTTTTAATGCAAGAAACATGAAATACATTGTGAATCTTACCACTTTCCGGAAGTTCCAATTCATATGCCATTTTCCCACTTTGTTCTTTACCTTGTAGGGCCCATAGAAATGTGGCTTCAATTTCCCGCACCACTTTGTTTGAGTGAAGATTGCCTATAGGGTTGCAACCTTAAGAAAACCCAATCACCTATCTCAAAAGACCTCTCAACTCTATGCTGATCTGCATACAATTTTTGTCTATTTTGTGCTTGTTGTAGATTCTCCCTAAGTGCTTTCATGATATCATAGCTCTGCTGCACCAATTCTTTAGCACTAGGCACCCTACTATCCATCATAATCAAGTCCATGAAAGAATTTGCATCATAACCATAGAGTGCTTTGAAAGGAGTCATACCTATGGACATGTGATGAGTTGTGTTGTAGCAAAACTCAGCCATATGTAGCCACTTAATCCATGCTGATTGCTGCCCTGAAGCATAGATTCTTAAGTATCCTTCAACCCATTTGTTTACAATTTCAGTTTTCCCATCAGTTTGTGGGTGATAGCTAGTGCTTGGTGTGAGTTCCGTCCCGGTTAGATGGAAGAGCTCTTGCCAAAAATTACTCATGAACCTGCTGTCCCTGTCACTCACAATAGTTTTTGGCAATCCATGCAACTTGAACACTTCTTTAAAGAATACATCAGCAATCATAGGAGCATCGAACTTAGTTGGAAGTGGATAAAAATGTGCAAATTTAGTGAGTCTATTCACTACAACATATAAACAATTTTTACCTTGAGCCATGGGCAACCCGGTGATGAAGTCCATGGAGATGCTCTCCCATTTTTGAGAGGGAATAGGGAGGGGCTGCAAGAGTCCTGCTGGGAATACATGTTCGCTCTTGCTTTTTTGGCATACCAAACACTCGCGAATGTACTTGAGGACCTCCTTCTTCATACTTTTCCAAAAGAACCTCTCTCACAAGTTTGTAGGTCTTAAAGTACCCCTGATGTCCTGCCAAAGGAGTGTCATGGGCTGCTTTTAAAATCAGATCCTTCACCTTCGATTGGGGAGCCAAAAAGACTCTCTTTTTAGAGTATAAGCCCATCCAAAATTCTGTACCTTTCATCAACAATTGTACCCTCAAGCAAATTGTTAGTGAACGGATTTTTGCATATTCCAAGGTAATTAAATCTTTCCAATCTGCTGTTATAAATGACATAGAACAGATTTCTACATTCTCTTGTAAAGCTTTTTTGAACATTGAATTAGCTTGGGGTGTTCCATTGGTCATACCTTGCAGTGCAAACTCTTTGTTACCCACCTTGAATTTGAGCATCAAGCTTTGATAGTTAAGGGTGAATTCACCCAATGAATGTAACCATTGGACTCCTAACACAAGATCCATGTCTCCAATGTCAATCACATAAAAATCATCACATACTTCATATTTACCTAGAGAAATGGTGAGCTTGGGTACTCTTTTGGTGCATGGTAAAGAAAACCCATCAGCTATGGTGACCTTAAATCCTTTGAACTCTTCTACAACCAAATCGAACTTAGCCACCAAATTTTTACCAATGAAGTTGTGAGTTGCCCCACTATCAATCAAAATGATTACCTTGTGTTCATTCAACATTCCCTCCACCTGGAAAGGATGGTACTTAGGTGCTCCCGAAAGAGAAGCAAGTGTGCTACCCATTCCTTTGTCTTCCTCTTCATGTACATGCTCAACAACATCTTCATTTGCCACATCATTAGTACTATCAAAATCAAAATCTGAATCATCATCAATTACCTCAATGTAGTGGATTTGACCCTTGCCCTTACAATGATGACCTCTAGTCCAAGGATCTCTACAATCGAAGCACAAACCTTTCCTCCTTAACTCATCTCTTGATTCTTTTGAATGGCTGTTGTGGGGCTGCATTTTGTGAGGTGGCATATAGGGTTGGAATGTTTTTTTGAAGGCTCATTAGGTGCTGCCCTTGGCTGTTCTCCTTGTGCCTTTGATGGCCCACGAAAATCAGATCTTGGCTGTCCCGGATCTCCACTTTTGGGCAGCGAATGAGTGGCCACCACTTGCTGTCCTCTTTGCCATTCTCTTTCTCTATAAGCTGAACATTCTAGATCCAAAGCTTTAGTTATTGCATCTTGTAATGAAATAGGATTAAAAGCTCTTACCAAACCTCTCAAGGGCTCAATCAAACCCTCGGTGAAAAGGACAACCAATCTTTTCTCACTAACATCCGTTACCATGACTGAAATCTTTTGAAAATCAGCAACATACCTTTCCACATCATGATTTTGTTTGAGCTGAGCCAACTCACGAAAGTGAATTTCCGGATCCTTCCGGTCAAATCTTTCCATTATCTTTTTGCTAAACTCCTCCAAGGTGTGAATCAATCCATGGCCTTGGGTGATCATGCCATGAAACCACCATTCATGAGCCATACCCTCCAAATGAAGAGTGATGAATTTGAGGGCTTCATCCTCATACATGGGGTTGAGTGAAAAATAGGTCTCCATTTTCTGCAACCATGATCTAACCGGAATTTTATCAGTACCATCAAAAACCGGAAGTGAAACCTTACCCAATTTTTGTTGTAGATCTCTATGGGGCTGCATGTTTGCTCTCCTTGGTTTGGCGCCAATCCTCAATGCACAAAATTCATTGAAGGTCAATATGGCCCTTGTAGCCGGATGTAGGGTAGAGTACTCATGCCTTTGTGTATCAAACAAATCCCCCACCGATGGCTCTTCTTCTCCAATTGGCTCTTTGTGCAAGAATGTGCCCTTGAAAAACTTGGGAGTGGGTTGGGTAGAAACCCTCTCACCTCCATGCGAACTTCCTTCTCCATTGGAATTATGATTCTTGCCAAAATCTAGGGCATCCTTCAACATGGTTGCCACTTGTTCGCTCATGGTGAGCTGCAGATCCTTGTGGCTCTCTTTGACCAACTCTTGGAGAAATTTCACTTGCTTCAAATAAAACCTCCAACCTCCATTTTCTTCTCTCTCCTTTGATAATACAAGGGCTGCTTGTCTTCCTGCATACAATCAAGCTTCACAGGTGTAGAAGATCGTGGCTCTGATACCACTGTAATGTCCCCAAATTAGGGCAATTCAATATTCACCCAAATTCAATGAAACCCTTATGCAAATTATCTTGAAGTATTCCAATGTCTACTATTCCTAACCCGGAGTGGGGTTAGAACTAGCAGAGGTAAGTGGAATAAATCGGAAAATAGCTAGAGCGCACTAAATTAGCACCAATCTGATTATACACAGCTGAATGTAATTAAATAATCAAACCCCAGACTGCTGCAATCTTCTAAAATTAATTCCCGCTCAACCAACCATGCAAAATACTTCAAACTTTGGATATTGGGGTTATAAAATATGAAGTTTATGAATGTAAAATCAGAATTAACCCAACTTTCACCAAAAGTGCAGAAATGGCCCTCCTACTATTTTGCCCAGCACAATTAGGGCTGGTTATGCATGCAACAACACCCCACTGATCACCAAACCTTGTGCACAAGCTCATAAAAATATATAGAATCAGATCTGAATCTTTTATGCAAGTTTTATGCACCCAATATGCTGAAAATACACCCTTACCCAGTCGCCTAGGGCACAAAAAATACAACAGCTTAAAGCATCAAATCAATACCAAGACAAGTGAGATCCAGCTCGCTAGGGCATAAACGCATTACCAAAATTACCACCAAGCAATTCGCCACCAAAGAAGGATAAGATCAATGCACAATATTCAGATTTCACATTCACATCAAGTCGCTAGGGCACCAGAGAAAAACAGACCAGCAATCATGCATGAATGGATCCTTCAACAACTAGCTTGGGTCTTCAATTTGCCAATAACAAGGTGGTGTTGTAAAACACCTTTAGTAGAACATCAATGGGCATGCATCCCTTTTCTTCAAGCATGAAGAAATAACAATAATCATAATCAACATACCCCACAATGGAAGAGGTGATGTGACTTTATATTCCTCCCTCCAAGAGTGGTGCTCCAAATGGGCCCTTTCTTTGCCCAATGCTCCCTTAGAATGGCGACTTACTTTAAGGGTAAGTGACCATTAAAAGGGGGTCTTCATCATGTAGAACATATCTCCTTTTTAATATTTAATTCACCTTTTTAACTTAATGATTAAAATCACAAAAAGGTAAATTTAATTCTTTTTTAATGAGCTCAAAGGAGTTAACAAATTAGTGGTGAAAACCGCTTCTATATTATTTTCACCAAATTTATCCTTTTGTCCATGGGGAAAGAATGGACTAAAGATCTTCAATACCTGTTTAGAAATGTCCCAAAAAAGGGGACATTACAGCTCAAAGGTCTTTAGATTCCGCTCCATGGATCCATCCATCGTGTAAATGGGAGAAAAATAGGTGTTTCATTTGAGCTACCTCTAGGTGTTTGTGTGTTAACTCAAAATTCTAGTAAGAGAGTATATATTCTAGTATCTAGATGGGGGAATCACTTCCAAACCTTCATCGAGAGATAAGTTACTACCAGAATAATTGTATTGCATAGCTTATATTGAACAAGGAACACAAATTGTATCATAAAAGACTTAGAAAATTAAGAAAAGTTGGAATTGAAGTTTCTCAGTTGCAGAATGCTTCAAATTTCATTATTTGTTACTGATAGTATTCTTATGATACGAAAATCTGGTCATTTTAAATGTTAGCATACCCAATCTTTCCATTTTTATGTTTTTAAGAAGCAAGAATCTAGTTATTTTAAATGGTAACATGCTCAATCTTTCCATTTTCTATTTATTTAAGAAGCAAGTATGGTGTTGAGAAGGGGTGGAATTTTATTTAAATTTTGCAGGAAATTGATGGTGAAAGTTATGTTAAAGGTTTTGAAAATGGTCAAAAATGGGGACTAGAAGAGGAGGAGTTGGCACACTTATATGCAATTACTATCTCACAAGCAAGTCCACCGTGTAATGTTTTAATTCCACTGTGTAATGTTTTAATAAAAAGATCTCCTAGTGACGGGATAGGGAAGAAGATCTAAAATGGTATTTTGGTGTATAGGTAAGAGACCGTCTTGAAGACAACTTCGATACAATGGGAGCATTGAATGCTCTTTTGAATCTTGCTAGTGGTGTGCACTCATATGTTGATAAAAAGGTATTCTCATAAATTTGTTTTTCTTCGTATGTTTGAATTAACCTAGAAATTCTTGGAGAATGCTGCTTCATCATCATGTTTGAATGTATGATGACGAAGCTTATCCTTGTTTAATGTTATTTAGATGAGCGAGTTCATTTTTAGTTTGAGTTAGCAAAATACGAAGAGTCCATTCTTAGCTGTTCATGTGTTCTTTCTAATGACCATGTCAGAGCTTCATTCACTTATCTCAACACTGACTATAACGCGTAAGTTTAATATTATAATACACTAGTATTCTATATGTGCACAAGATTTAATGGTATACTTATTGAGTATACCTCCTTTAGATAATAGCACACTATTGATCAATGGAAATTTCTTAGGAATAATATCTCTTCACTCGGAAGCTAAGTATTGTTTTTAGCCATTAGAGAAGCAAAAATTGTGCAAGCCTTGATTTAGATTGGAACATGTAATAACAACGTTAATAATGAAATTTTACAATTTTCAGAGCTCTCAAGGTCTTATACTATAATTTGTGTTCATTAGTCTTGTTTGTGCAAAGTAGACAGCTTTAAATTCTACCTTTGCAAGACATGTATTCCTAAAACACTCACAAAAGTGAAGCTAATATTACTTAAGAGCTTAGAGCTTCTAGCAATAGTAGTCACTAATTAAGGCCATGCTTTATATTTTGCTATTAGTTTCATTAGCATAATGGATACTGAATATAGAGTAAGAAACACTTAAAAGTTTATTCTTTATCTCTTAGAGTGCAGCCTTTTAACAGAGGGACCGTTTGATGGATTCTGAATGCTGATTTCTTTCTTTACCTTTTGTGACATGAATCATGATCATTGGCATTGTAAACTTCGGAGTGATATGTTTTTTCTTGGATTAAAGGTTTCTTGCTGTAATATGAACCTTTGTTTATACGAGATCCTAGAGGTTTTCGTTCTTTTATTGTTAAATGAGGTATAACACAAGATTTATCTTCATTTCTCAGACAATAAAGAACTTAACTAATCAAATTTATGATGCAGGACTTATGTAGCATTGATGTCTTACTCAAACATGACATCAACTTTAAGCCTAGTAATTAACATTAAATGCAAATAGTAGAGAAATTTTTTCTCCTTAATGATCTTTTTTTTTGAAAGATGCTTCATATATATTCAAGAATCATTTACATCCGTGCCCACATTGGGTTTTGTACTTAGGTCTTTATGTTAATACAAGCCCGATTACCTCACTGCTTGCTGATAGACCACACACCCGTGGGCTAATGCTCATATTTTTGACATGACACCCTAGATTTGGTTAGATTCTAGAAATGTATCTCTGGCCAGCTTTCTTCCAAATATATTTTCTGTTTGATCTGTACTCAACATTAAAGCAGTTGCATTGATGGGATACTAATACTTAATTGCACCCATAGAAGCATATGGCCCCAATGAATTTTTGATATCTTGAGAGCTGGCAGTGTTATAAGGGCATACAGCTTCAGGTTCCTACACCTTTCATGGAATGGTATATGGAAATGGACACCTAAAGACACTTTTGAGATACTCTTAAAACACTTGAGAAAGGCTTCAGTACTTGATTTTACAAAATCTTTTATTGATACCATTGGTGTAAATTGTAATAATGACTCAGAATATCAGAGTAATCATTTATGAGATTCGGATAAACGAGAATATGGTTGCAATTACATCGCTTTTGAATGCACACAGGCTCTATATTATGAAGATTTTGATAAAATAATTTATAGAAAATGGAATATAAATCTGCAGCACTTGCTTGTGGCTTCAGTGTGTTTTGGTGTTGCAAAATATCTTGTTGTCGATATTGATACCATTGGTGTAATTTCAACTCAAAATACCAGAGTAAACGTTTATAAGATCTGGATAAAGGAGAATATGGCTGCAATTACAGTGTCTTCAATGTATACAATCTCTATATTATGGAGCTTTTGATAAAATAATGTAAAGGAAGTGGAATATATATCTGCAGCACATGCTCCTTGCTTAGACATGTTTTGGGAAATTGAGCTTTCCCGAGCGAAAGAAAGGAAAAGAGAAATTATTTTTATCCTCAAATGACCAAAGTATGTAAATGTGACTTAAAAGTACGTTGAGTCGCATACGAAAGATAGAAACTATATTGATATATCTACAAATAACCAAAATATGCAAGCTGGACGCAAAAAGTACAATTTGTATGTTAGCTAAGACCGTTAGTATAATCTCTCTCTCTCTCTCTCGATATAGATCAAGACATATGTAGAAGACCATACTAGGACCAACAAACAAGAAAATGTATAAACAAGTGATGCAATAGTTGTGGATTTAAAAGAGAGTAATCTACACTTGTATCGAAGGTGTAGGGTTCCAAAGCCTATATCTAGGGTATGGTGACGAGTTTTTCTAGGATCTTAAGGGTCAGTAAGCAAGAGCTAATCCTAAACTAAGGGTTGTAATGCCATTAGGTGGTAAGCATGTGCTATAAAGAGAACAATAATGTAATAGACAAAGATATGCTACACTATCCTAGTCTAATACATGATACATCAATGCAATCAATGGATCAACAAAAAAGAAAGAGTTCAGGGTTAGGGATACTTACTTTTGACGACATTGTTGGCACATTAATTCCCCTCCTTGATTAGTAGCTCCTTATCGAGAGATTGTTGTGGGTGGATCATAAGAGGGATAGGTGAAAGACCTAAGTAGACCAAAATTGAGGACTCCAAAGACCAAGGTAGACTTTACTGTCAACAACACCAATTGTTGTTCCTAGTAACCCAATGTCCAATGGTGATCTCCAAGTATAAGTTCCACTAAAACTCTAAACCTTGTAAATCTTTAAGGACAAGTTTGCAAGTGAAGGGAGAGCTATGTGATGATATCTTTGAGAAATGACAATAATGATGCATATAAATAGAGGAACATAACCTAAAGCCATGACTCAACTTACCCAAAGGCATCAACCATCCAAAAGCATCGACTATGATTGATGCCTTTGGCCATGTAGAGTCCATAAAAACTTAGGTGGAAAATAGAGGAGATGGTGGACCATGGAACTTGGAGGAGGTATGGAGGTGTTATAGGAAGACAATATGAAGGTAGATGCCTTTGGCCACAAAGAATCCATAAGAGGGAAGGTGGAGTGACAAGGGAGGGTGGAACACGACACTGGAGGAGGTATGATGGTGATTTGACGGTGTTATAGGAAGACGATATGAAGGTGGTAATACCTAGGGTAATAAGTGGTCGTAAGTGGCACTAAGAAGGCTAAGGCACGCTAAGGAAAGTGCCATGGAAATCTCTCACGAGTTGATACGAACCAGCCCCAATCCTGCTCTTGGTGTACCCCTTAAGGCACAAACACAAGGATTGATGCCCTAACAACCTACAAAGATAAGTCATTAGTAAGTAAAAATAAGGTGTATAGACAATCATTTACTAAAAAGAAGTGCCAAGGTAAAAAGGCCATAGGATATGGAAAGTGAATTAACATGATACAAAATGAAAGTGAACAAAGCAATGGGGGTAAAGCCCAAGTGGTTAACCTTGAGCCATAAGGCATAGTACAAGCATAAATAACCGTATGGGTAGAGGGCACCTCCAAGAAACATGGAGCTAATGAAGGTCAAGGAGGAGATCATCAAAGGGAGTACTGTTTTCACATGTTTGGAATAAGACTCATATCTGAAGAATCGATGACATAGTTGCTTATCACTACATAAGGAGCTAAGAAGGATCTAAGAATGATCATAGGGGAATGTCCATGTTTTAGGAGGGCAGTTGGAAAATCTGTTAAGGATGATGGGTATGATTTCTGAAGCCTTTCCTAATGTCCAAGGTACATAAACCTTTGGTAGCACAGAGAAAATTAGCAATGTGTGTATGTCTCCTTGACCAAGGTTACGGAAGAAGGCCCTTGATGCCAAAATGAATTGGATGCATTCTCCTTGGAATGAGACTGTAGGTCGGGGCACTTTGGTAGTACTACCCAAACAAGAACACGGGCTCACTGCATGCCTTATTGGGTGCATAATGTCTCCACTTGTTATAGTGTAGTGGAAGGAATAATCAACTTGACAGCTCTATGGATCCATTGTGATCTACATTTGAGAGTAATAATCTCTAGATGAAAAAGTGCCATCCACTTTTGATCTAGTTGTTGAAGGAAGGTGGATAAAGAACTTCTTGAGTCTCTAATCAAATAATGGTATCTCCCGAATTCCCATAATACCCAAGATCCCTAAAAATGAAGTGCTCTTTAGTTTCAACCTTCTGTGAGAGGCAAAGACAACAAATAATGTCCTCTTGTGAGTGTTTTACCTGATTTGTGCACAAGTGAACAAATGTAATAAAACATGACCCTAATCAAATCCTAATGTAAGTACAATGGAGTTAGAATTCAAAAAGCATGAAAATACATTAATAAATGGAAAGGGAGAATGGATAAAGCGTGAGTTATATTTGTATTGTAATAAAATAAAATTGATTACTGACAAACTTTTTAAAATGCTTAGAACAGGGTGAAGAGGCAAGATGGAACAAGATATAAAAGATTGACTGTGTTCAGGTACAGATTGCCAGAAGTAGTAATGGGACTGGAAATGGCCACCACTTGTGGTCACTCTTGGTAATGGTGACGCTAGTGGTCAAGGTCTACCATGACTAGCTCTGTGTGTTTTGATGACTCAAAACTTTGTGAACGTTGCCTCTTCTCCTGTTTGGTCAAAACCGTCTTTGGATGTGCAAGTGTGCAAATCACTTCTTTGATCCTGCACCAATACCAAGAAACCCATGCAAGAAAATATAGAGAAAATGTAATAGAAATGGCCGAGCTATCTCATATGGGTGTTTCTCTACATATCAACAATGTAATTAGGGCTCATGTAGTTTTATGAAGATTTGTGTGTGTTCTAAACTAAAAGAAGCCTTAACCTTTCTCCTAAATGCTGAATGAACACATACAAATAAATCCTTCTTTTTGGCACAAGAGTGTGACAACAATGAAATTAGACAAAGGGCACGCTTTTACATGAAAGATGTTTGACGCATCTACTCGTGAAAGTGCTTGGAGTGATCTATGATAGATAATCAATGGACCGAACTATCTTATATGGGTGTTTCTCGACATATCAACAATGTAATTAGCGCTCATGTAGTTTTATGAAAATTTGTGTGTGTTCCAACCCAAGAGAAGCCTTAACCTTCTCTCCTAAATGCTGAATGAATGGATAGAAATAAATCGTTCTTTTGGCACAAGAATGTGGCAACAATGAAATTCGACGAAGGGCACACTTTAACATGAAGGATGCTTGACGCAACTACTCGTCTAAGTACTTAGAGTGATCTATGATAGATAATCAATCTCTTGGATGTGATAGATGTCCTAAGTGACCTTTAGGGTGTTTATTTATATAGGTGTCTCTAGGATAATTTTCTGTGCAAGCTGACCCCATATTCAAGTGAAATCTGACCATTAAACCATGACCAAATGAAAAAAAATAACTTTTGGAAGGAAGATGATCAGAGATGGATGTCATTAATGATCATGACCACTAACAGGATCCATAAGTGGTCAGGGCCACCGTTAGTGGTCAAGTGGGTTTGCTAGTGGTCAGCGGGTTAAAACTTAGAAATAGTGAATGGATAAGTCGACGGAGATGGAATGGATGTCCTATATCAAAATGAAAGTGAAACTGAATGTGTTTTGGAGCAATGATGGTGGTGGAAATAGTGTAGCATCGACTATAACGTGGAAAAGTATATAAAAAAGAGCTTAATGTGTGCTAGTGATCCAAGTGTCCTAAAAGGTATCAAAAGTGTTGTTGCCACATGCCTTGTACCAAAATTAGGTGTCTACATAATGCACTTTAATGTGTGATTGTGTATGCATATTAAAGTAGAAACACAATGAATGCTTAAATTAGAGCGTGCCTTTGAAAGAAAAGGTGGGGGCTGTGAATGTTCCAATGTCAATGTTCCACATGTACCTGCAAACAAAGATGAACACATACAAGTAGATCAATGTCTCGATAAATGAATAATGTAATTAATTGAAAAGTTGAAATGAGCAAAGGGACCAATACACCTGTTGATATGCAAAACATGCTTCCTTTTAAAAACTCTTTTGGAACTTTTCTGATTCTCAATCATTCATGTCGGGTGGAGAAATATTTGGTGCTTAGATGGTGTAAAAATTTAGAAACAATGAATGAATAAGTGCTCATAGGTGTAATGGATGTCCTATGGCAAACTGTAAGTGAAAACGAGCGTGTTTATGAGCAATTGGTGATGGCAGAAGCAGGTGGATGGTCGACTGTAAGGGGGAAAAGTATGTCAAAAAGAGCCTAGTGGGTGCTACTGGTCCAAGTGTCCTAAAAGATGTCAATGGTGTTGTTGCCACATCACTTGTACCAAAATTAGGTGTCTACATAGTGCCTTGCTTTAATTTGTGCATGTGCATGCATAGTAAAATAGAAACAAAATGAAAGCTTAGCTGAGAGCGTACCTTAGAGAGAAAGGGAGGGATCTGTGAATGTTCCAATGTCAATGTTGCACGTGTACTTGCCATCAAATGTGAATGCATACAATCTTGATAGATGGATAATATAATTAAATGAAAAGTTTGAAAAGTTGAAATGAGCAAAAGAACCTATACATCTATTGGTATGCAGATCATGCTGCTTCTTTGAAAACTTTTTAGAAACTTGTTCTGATCCATAATTGCCCATGATGGGTGGGAAAATATTGAGTGATCAAAGGGGGTTAAAACATAGAAACAATGAATGAATAACTTTGTAGAGGTGTAATGGATGCCCTATGGAAAACTGAAAGTTAAACCGAGTGTGTTTTTGAGTCATTGCTGGTGGCCAAGTGTCCTAAAAGGTGTTAAAAGTGTTGTTGCCACATGCCCTGCAGCAAAATTGGGTCTCTACATAATGCCCTGCTTTAATGTGCATATGTGTACGCATATTAAAGTAGAAACAAAATGAATGCTTGATTAAGAACTTACCTTAGAAAGAATGGGAGGGAGGTGTGAATGATCCAATGTCAATGTTTTGCATGTACTTGCAAGCAAACATGAATGCACACAAGTAAATCAATGCCACGATAGATAGATAATAGTCTAACCAACTGAAAATTTTGAAAACTTGACATTTGCAAAGGGAAAAATTCACTGTTGGTATGCAAACCATGCTTCTTGTTTTGAAACTCCTTTGAAATTTGTTCTGATCCTCAATTTTCCATGTCAGCTGGAGAGATCTCATTTTGAAATAGTGAAGTATAGGTGCCAAAATATAAACTTAATGATGTTATTGGTCGACAATAACCGTGCTAGGTGAAAATTCTACTTCTTGGCCAACGAAGAAAAAAAAATCTAATCTCTTTGTAACCCCATTATTTGTGGGTCCAAAACTAATGATCTTTTAAGGAGAAAAACAATAGTGCTTCCCAGCTGAAGAAGCAACCAAATTTGATCTCTTTGTAACCTCAAATAGAATAAGTTGACCATATCCCCATTTTGAGGTGAAAGACCTTGCATATCACTCGTCTCAAAAGAAAAGTGTACGCGTACCATGTGTAACATCGATAAAATAACGCAAGGGCTGTAACCATTGTGAAAGTGCATATGTAAACACACATATATATAATGGAAAAGATATGTCTTCATCAAAGCATATTTGTAACTACATTTGTAATAATAGAAACAACTTATCATGAAAGCTTAAAGATAGTCACAATGTTTATATTTTAAGGCACTATAAGAAAGGGAATGGAAAATGGTATGCCACGCTCGAGTATGTACTAGCATGGCATGAACGCAGTATGTACTAGCATGATCACGTATAAGAAAGCAATCTGGCAATCATATAGAACACAAGAGAACACTCATTGTCTCAATCATGGGAAGCAAAGTACCACACACAAGATGTAAGCTAGAGAAAGATATGCATAAGCAATGCATAGTTCAATACGATTATGGAAAATAGGAAAGATAAAACCCAAACACATTGAAATATGCCCCCATTGTAGAAATGCCCCAAACGGAAGGTTTCCTAGTTGTAGGAAAGATAAAGTTGCGAAGCATCAATAAATTAATGATCATATGTAACTTTGTAGTTCCCTCATCTAGTTGACAAAATACCGTGGGAAGCACATGTGTAAAAATTGTATGTGTAAACCCTTGGAAATAGGTTGGTATGTATCAATGTGTAACCTTGTAGCAAACAATTATGGAGAAGAATAAAACCAAATAAGTCGGAAGAAAGTAATGAGGACTATGTACAATAAGTTGTATGGTATAGCGTACAGGGTTAGGCTAAGCAACACTAACCGATAAACCCATCTAAATATTTATAGAATGGTCTTGTATCATCGTAATCAAAATATGAAAGTGTCAAGGACCACGAATAAAAGGAGTCAAATGAGTCACTAGTTTTTCTTCGGTAATATCATCATGACTTTCAAAGTCATGTGCAGTAGCAATACCAAACCAAATACGACGAGTAGTTGGGTCCTGGGCCAAGCCTTGGCTGAACTTTGGAAATCTTGATGCCATAATGCTTTTCAAATAGATAAGATAGGGGCCCGAGAAGAGAGTCCCCCATAGAGAGTGAGTATAGATAGGGGGGGCCCACCCCCACCCCATAGAGAGTAGAGTAGAGTTTAGCGAGGGTCACCGGTGCCTCGATCTCTCGCCATATATAGGTGTAAAGGGACCCAAGAAAGACCTATATAGATCTAGTTATGCAAGTGCCCTAGGGGGCCGAGTATCTGAAATGTTATCATGAGTTGTATGGTATCTCGAATCATCAACACTAGTAATGTAGTGATGAATATGACAAAAATTGTGATAGCTATTATATCCTCTCATAATGAAGCATGTTTTTCAATTGGAACATTGGTTGGTGCTTCAACTTGAGCACACACAAGAGGTCAGTGTGGTAAGACTATCTAAGTGCGTGGATGAGTGGGTACTTGAACTCGATTTGTTTTCACTTGAGATTGTATGGTTTGTTATTTTTATAGCACTTTAGGTAATACCTTGTTTCAAATTTGAATCAATCACTCATAAGAGGTGCTTTGAATAGTAATTATTTTGTTAGTGTGCACAAACTTTAGATATCAATGTAATGTGGATGGGACATGTCACATGTGATTTAGCCATAGGCATACAAGTAATATGTCATTATATCCCATTGTAGAGTAGTATGTGAGACCACATAGGCAAGGTCTTAAGACCTAGGGGAAAAATGTGATGCCCCGAAGAGGTGCTCAAGTAAGACCACCATAACACCGAAAAAGAGCTGATGTTCCATTAAGATCTTAGATCTTTGAATGTATCTATGACTAGTTAGGAATCGTATTGTGCAAATGTTTAGACTTGAACTATTATCTATCATAATGGTCTTTGTTAACTCTGGATGTGATGGTCTCATTAGAATCATCTTTTGGAATTTCACAACAGAGAATGTAATAGTAGGAAATTTTTAACATCCATCCTTGACCTCATCATCTAATACACGAGCATTGAAAATTGGTGGAGATTGCTTAGGAGCTGCCATGTGAACCTCATCTTGCTTTGTTGTATTATGAGAAGTATGATTTGGAAGAGGATTTGTAAAGAATTTCAAGTGTTGATTGGATTGTGCCACCGAGTGTCCTTCCACTTGAATGGTGTTATCATTGATCAGATCTTGAATGTTATTTCTCAATCCAAAGCATTTGTTTGTGGAATGTAATGAAACTCTATGATAATCACAATATGTATTCACGTAATAGTTTATAAAAAGAGGTCTAGATGATCAATCTCACATTGAGAAGGGAAAGAGATCATATTGCATTCAAGCACTTGGCGAGATCTCTCAAATAATCATATGAATTTTCTTCGCTCTTGAGAAGAAAGGAAAAGATTGTGAGTTGATTCTGATATTACATCAATTGTATTTTTTATTTTGTTCATAGCTTGAAAATTAGGTACATCTCTCGCCTTAGCCTTGAATGGTGATTTACCTTGATATTTGTCTACACCAGATATAGGGGTGTTAGTCCTGTATTTAAGCATGTTAACTGCAAGGAGCTTGATCTCATAGTTCCTAACTGTATATAAAAGTTCATCAAAAGATTGGTGCATGTGAAACATGACTTTGGCTTTGCTAGGTTGAAGAAAACTTCAAGAAAAGTTATCTTGTAATTCACTATGATGTAGTGAATTGCACATCTTAGGAAACATAGTTTTGAATTTAAGCACATACTCACCAATAGGCTCACTAGGTTCTTGTTTTGGCTATGCAAGCTGTGATAACATGACCTTTTTGTTACGAAGCTATTGGCCAAAGCATTGAAGGAATGTACGAAGCCTGATGGTAAAACGTGAAACCAATCTAATGTATAATTTTTAAGACTTCTTGGGAAGAGATTAGCTAACAATATATCGTTATGTACAAAATCTATACATGAGGCATAGGATTCCTAATATTATGTGAAGGGTCACCCTTGCTGTTGAATAATTAAACATAGGAGCAATGAAACCAGCAAGGAAAGGTAACTAAGGACCTCATAAGCCAAACGATTGAGTAGTATGTCATGAGAATCAAATGCATGTCTTGATTTTTTGAGATTCTTGTTGTAATTGTTGAATTTTCACTTCTTTCAGTAAGAGACCTTGACTAAAAGTTGAAGCTCGAGAAATAGGTCTAGGAGGCACCAAAAAAGCTGTAGGCTGTGAAGGAATGTTCATAGTAATATGAGTAGAAGCAATTGGTGGTCATCAAAGTATGAGCACTAATGGGGGCACAAGAGTAGAAACAATAATAGTAATAGCCTTGGTACACGATGAAGAAGTTTAGCCTCTTGTATGCAAGATAGGGTCATTCAGAGGTTCATTTGAAATATGTATTTCCTCAGATGTAGATTCCTTAGCTAATATATTCTTTTGTACTTACTTTAAGATAAGTAATATCTTCTTGATTTGCTCAAGATGTTCCTTAATACTTTGTGTTTGAATGAAACATGTCTTTGTACTCTATTTTAATCTACTTCATCATGTTCTATGTTTCGGGGTCCACTAGCATCATTGTTAAACATAGCATTGTCACACTTATCATTAAAAACATCGTCATTCCAAACATGATTATTAGAAACATTGACTTCACAAGTATCCATATTTTATCATTCATATTTGTATTGCTTGCATTCTCACCAATATGAGGAACATGAATATCATCAATAACACTGCTTCCTTTTTCATACAAGCATGACATTGAACCAAAATAGTTTGAACCAAATTAATAGGCATACCACTCAATCTCGCACTTCACCTAGTAGGTGTTGTTGATCTAGCTTTCTTAATTGACTTAAAATAGAAACATAAATAACATTCTGAAGCGAGGGCTACTAATATATCAATCAGATCTAAACACAAAAATATTTGGAGGGAAAGGGTATGAAACCCTAAGGTCGACACCCTAGGTTACATAGTTTAAAGAATAAAGTTCACTAATATGTGAAACCCTAAAGATATGCACTTGAAGATCGGGGATTAACCAATATGTTTTATGTGATTTGTGCGTAAGTGCACAATTTAACTAACACTTGACCCTAATTAGAGCCTAATGTAAGTACAAAGAAATTCAAAATCTAAAAACAATGAAAATAGACTAATAATTGTAAAGGAGAAGGGACAAAACATGAGTATAATCCGTACGTTAATAACACATGTGATTATTGATAGACTCAAAACAACACTCAAAACATGCTTGGGAGGTAGGGCGAGAACAAGATATGAAAAATTGACTTTGTTTAGGTACAAGTTGCCAACAATAGAAACAAATGATTAGAAGTGGCCACCGCTAGTGGTCATTGCTATTAATAGTCATTGCTGGTAATAGTTGCCACTAGTGGTCACTATTGATGATAAATGTTGGTAGTGGTCACTATTGGTAGCGATTCTTTGCGCTAGTGATCAAGGCTTGTCATTCATCGCCACGTGTTTTGCCAACATGAAACTTTGCAAAATTTTCCATTTCTCTTGCTTGGAGAAAACCTCATTTGGATGTATGAATTGATGTGTGAGAGTGTGCAAATGAGTTATCCTTTGATTCTTTTCCATACCCTATCATTTGACTGATGAAGAAAACATAGAGAAAATGCAATATATTAGCCGAGGTTTTTGTGTTAGGGAACAAAACTCCATCTATGCTGACACTTTCAATCAAGATTATGCTTGAAGGTCTCACTCGAAGCACAATAAATTAGCCATGAGAACCTCATTATTGAGAGAATTGTGTGGATCAAATGCTAACCTACGAATTATTGTGAAATATGATGCAAACAAACAAGAATTGATTCAACATATGCATATCTCGTATAAAATTATTGTTCAAAATCGAGCTAACACAATTTTGCAAGAAAACTCTATTATTCTCATTGATTCACAAGATTTACAACATGTCATACACAATTACACAAGATTTACAATATGATATAGGCTCAATTGTTATACAATTCAGCTTGAAACCCTAGCATTTGCAAGAAATTACAACACAAAACTACTTGATCTACCTTAACACCTTTTCTCTTACTTGTTGCATCACATCGCCTCACTTTTAGAAAATGACAAATTACATTATTATATATGTGCTCATGGGTCCACCGACTTATCCCTAGGATGTTTCCTTTTGGAACATGCTTAAATCTACAATTGATGCTTAGTTGGCAAAAGCACATTCCTCTTCTAGACGTTCACAAGGTCCATGCTTATGTGCTCACTAACAATTCTTACGTTGTTACATCCTTATTCAACTAGTGCTAATCAATTATTCTATGCCACGTCTCACTCACGTCTTGTAGAAAAGTGTCTTATTGTTGCACCACTGAATCCACAAGTCAACATCTCATCACACTAGAATTCTTGTTCGTCCTCGAACATGTTGTTGCGTTCTACTTCTTAAGGGCATGTGTCAAAATGTTAGCTTAGGTTTTTGTGTTAGGGAACAAAGATCTATCTCGTGTTGAAACTTTCAATCAAGCTTACACTTGAAGGTCTCACTCAAAGCGTAGTAAAGTAGCGATGAGGACCTCATCATTGAGAGAATTATGAGGATGGTATGCTAGCCTATAGAATTAACAACAAATATGACGCAATCAAAGAAGAATTGATTCACCATAGGCAAATCTCATATGAAATTGTCATTCAAACCCTAATTGACGTAATTTTCCAAGAAACGTCCATTATACTCATTGAGTGACAAGATTTACAACATCTCATTCACAATTACACAAGTTGAAATATGATCCAAGATTAGTTATACAATTCAACTTGAAACCCTACCATTTATGATAAATTACCACCTTAGCACCTTCTATCTTTTAAAATTACATCACCTCACTTGTACAAAATGACGAATTACAATATTAATGCACCGATGGCCCCATCAACTTATCCTTAGGATATTCCTTGAATATTTCCTGCTAACCTCCAATAATCTCCCTCTAGTGCTTAGATGACAAGCACATTCCTCTTTTGAGCATTTGTAGGATCCATGATTATCCGATCGCTATTGATTCTTGCATTGCCACGCGCCTTGCCCTTATTCGCATGGTGCTAATCACATATTTTGCACATGTCTTACTCACGTCTTGTAGAAAATTGTCTTATTGTTGCCCCCAAAATGCATGGGTCAACACAATGGAATTGGTGTGGGCTACCTCCAATCGGTGTTGTTCTACATATCAATAATGAAATTAGGGGTCATGTAGTTCTATGCAGATTTGTGTGTTCCAACCAAGAGAAGCCTCATTCTTCCGTCCTAAATGTTGAATCAATGCATACAAATGCATCCTTCTTTTGCGTAAGAATGTGGCAATAACAGCAATAGACTAAGGGCAGCTTTTGGGATGAAACTGGTAGACTTGATTCTTCTTGTAAGTGCTCAAGTGATCTATGATAGATATTGAATGTCTCTTGCATGTGATTATGTGCTAAATGGCCTTTAGATGTTTGTGTATATAGTCATATCTAGGATGATTTTTCGCACAAGCCAACCCCAAATTAAGTGAAGGTCGACCGTCAAAAGGAAAGATGACTGTTGGAGGTGACTAGAAAAGAATGCCATTTATGGCCATGACCACTAACAGACAATCAGGTGCTGTTGTTAGTGGTCAAGTGAGTGCGTAAGTGGTCAAAGTGTGTAAAACTTAGAAACAGTGAACGAACAATTCTATAGAAGCATGATGGATGTCCCATGGCAAACTAAAAGTGAAACTCAGTGTGTCTATAGCAAATGATGGTGGCGAAGTGTAGGATCAACTATAAGGGCAAAAAGTATGTAAAAAAGAGTAATGTGTGGTTGTGGTCCAACCGCCTAAAAGTTTTTAAAAGTGTTGTTGCCACATTCATCGTAGTACGTAGGTGTGCACAATGAGATATGGTAGTCAATCCGAGCGTGTAACTTGTGGGAACACACCCTCAATCATCCAAGGGATTCTTAAAATTTTGTGGCCAATGATGTTTAAGATAATCATGTTGATTGATGTTGTTGTCTCGCATGCCGTAAGGAATACTCAACATAGTAAGCTAACTTGGGGTTGAGTGTCTATAGAGGAAAGTACAAGCAAGTTGAATGCACTTTTGGTAAATATCCTATTTCAAAACTCCATTGATGATCTCTTTGTAAGGAAGAAGGCGAGGATGGGCGTCTAAGAAGTACCTGAATGACGAAAGCCGATTAATTGAGTTGTTAATAAATTGAAGCACGTGGAGGGTCTTATTTTCATGGCATACCAACAACAATGATGTCTAGTGAGGTTTATTGAGGTGATTCTTTCTAAAGAACAAAGTACCTAGTAGGGGTATCTCTCATGGATTGAAAATAAATCACCTAAGGACTGGTGTGTATGGATTTAAAAAGTGAGCCTAAACATACACTTGAGATGAATGGGTTGGGGGACCAACTTTGGTTTTATGGTGAGTCATATCTTTGGAGCATGAGATCCGATTCTTTATATGAGCCCATTGAGAAAATCCCGTACTTAGGGTCCATATCCCAAGAGTTTTAAAGAGTAGCACTCTTGATAACTTAATTGAAGAGATGCAACTTTAAAGACATCCATGGAATGTATTTGATAAAATGGCACTCCATGACTAAAAGCAAGGAATATCCCTTACAATGAAACAATTAAGAGCTAAGATTTAGAATGAAAAATGGTTCGGTGAATTGAACTTTTGATTAAGTTTGATCTTTTGTCATTTATACAAGCTCACCATTGTACAAAAATAGAAACATGGATAGAGTGCCATGGTTGTGTTGAAGACCATGACCTTTGTTTTACAAGAGGGAGGCTATATATTGTAGTCTATATGCTATGCTCTTCTTAAGAGGTTGAGGGCTGCTAGACTTCTATAGGTTGCCCCTAGCCCCAACCCCTATCACGATAAGAAGGTTGATGGGAGGCCACTACTTAGGGAGAGGCCTTAATGGCCTACCATACTATACTTAGCTAGAATGGGCCGGGGAGGAGGCGGAGGATTGTTTTTCACTAGACCGACATCAATGCCTTTGGGGCATTTATGCCCACGTCCACCAATCCATACCACCACAACATTGTAGCTTATGTTCCAAGTGGTTCGATGTTCTAAGCGACATCAAGAACAAAACAAAGGACTTAGTTTCTTTGGCATCAATAGGGGATGAGCAGAGATGAATAAAATGATGAATTGCTCAAACAAAAGTGGAGATGAATGATCAAGCTCATTGCTCATTACTCATCTCTAACCATTCACTACCATTGTTGGCCAACCTTGTAAATGGGGTGGGTTTCCTCATTCATTGTTGTATCCCCAATCTAATCCCAATCTATGAATTATACACACCAAAGCGGGACCCTAGATTTTGGTGATGTGTTTGGCATCTCAAACATTTCGGGGACTTGGGACTTGGATGAGACGTCTACAATTTTTTTAAATTTTTTAATTTTAATAAAATTTATTTAATGCCTTCACTATTAAAAGTTGTTTTTTTAACCAAAAATATTGAACCCAGATCTTGAAAAATATTAACTAAAGTTCAAACCCCTAAATTTCATTGAATAAAGTTAAAATATTTAAATATCGATTTTTATGTATTATTTTGATAGCCGCCCTCCATCATCCCTAAATTTGGGATTTTTTTTTCTGTTTTCATCCTTGAGACTTGGGTAGCTATGCTATAGATGATACAACTAATGAGATGACTAGCCTTTGGGCATCCGCCCTTCATCCCAAGTCATCAAAGATTCCCTAATAGATTCCATCATCCCAAGATCAATTCCGTGCGGGTCAGAGATTCCTTTATCTTGTATTTAACCCATTGAATGAATGTAGGATGTTTCCTTCATCCGAATGACTATTAATTCTAGAGATGCCAAGATCCTGATCATGTATTGGTAGCGAACCATTGGATTGAACTGGGACTATATATATTGACAAGTTCACCACCCTTGACTGTCCATTGAATTGCCATCCATCCATCGATAGCCCAATTGGATCGAATGCTCGCTTGAATTGAATACCTAGTTTGTTGGCCACTCTGCTTGCCTACCATGTATAGATATAGTTACTAGGAACTTGACTGACAAAAGGAAGGGCCTTTAGGGTCTTTATCATTGAGGGGCCAAGTCAAGGAATTTGTAAATTGACACATCTATCTATGGTTTTCAACTTTGTTTTACTTAGGTTCATGCCATTAAGCAAGCATGCAAAAATGATTAATTGCACCAAATTGTCTATAAACCGTTGATATAGTGAGAGAGGATGACATCATCATCAAGGAGTAGAATAGCAATCAGAACATAAAGTAACGTATGACCAATGTCAACATGAGGATGCTGCTGAAGAAAATTCTCAAGGTCAATTGATAACCAAAATGAGTCAGCGATAAAGATCAATTCTTCTTGACTTTGATGGTACTCTTAACAAAGTCCAATAGACCATGGAGAGTCTGAAATTGGCTGTGTCATAGAGCCTCATGATGGTTGTAATGAAAGAATCTAAAATGCTAATATCACACAGCTTTTGAAAAAAATGTTTCCGAATAGCTTCAAAGGCCTTCCTAAAGTCTGCCAAGCAGCAAAAGACTTTTGAAGACTGCTGATAAGCTTCCTCAATAATAGACAGGACTGAGGAATGTAAAAATATGGTCATTTGTCTGCAAGTCTCTCCTAAAGCTTCCCATGTGCCTTCGCTCTATGATTATTGCTTCATATCCAAATAGTCAATAAGCTTCATATCCAATACTTTGGCATTAAGTTCAGAAAATGTATGCCCAACCATGACAGCCCTGTATTTATTTGGCATTGATCTAGCTCCCAATTTGTGGATCTGTGTATGTTGTATGGAAACCAAGTGGGGCAGGGACAGGGGAACCTTGAGAAAATCCCTCACTTGAGGAACATGGTATGACGTCCCTCACAATCTGCTGCTTTGTCAGAACAAATATTCTGAATAGCTCTCTTGACTTCACCTAGAGGGAGTAAATTACAAGAGGGGAGGGGAGGAGATTTTGATGATGGTCTGATTTAGAATATATTAGAGTTAACATGGGGGTCACTGGTCAGTATTGCAGTATGGGATTTTCTTCGGAGGAGGATATTCCAAAATGTTTTACGGCAACCAAGGAGCTGACATTGTCTTGATTTAAGAAAAACATGTCATGACAATGGTAAACTCTATACATGGAGAGTCATGAGCTAGGACAAAATGCAGCCTTCGATGCACAAATTGACGTCCATTGTCATACCAAACATTCATGGAACAGGATCCAAGAGGATGGGGTGAAACAGAGCAGTGAACTGTCTGAAGATAAGAGTCAAGGACTGCCTCCTGGAGGACATAGGATAGAAATTCAAACTTGGTCATAGAAGTGGAGAGGGAATGGTACGATGTCATAAGCTAGGAAAGGCAGACAGACATCAAAGTGGATTGTGGGGTGGTGAGTGTTGGATTGTATGGAGGAAGGACAAGCCACGTGGATGGTAAAACTAAAAATAGCATGATTGGTGAGAGGTAGCTGATGGGAGATAAGAATCCCCAATGTTTGATATGATATATCTGCTAGCAAGAACACAGCCCATGAAACTTGCACCACAATCTTAGGGAAGCAATTAAATTTGTAGGAATCTCGAAAACATGGTAACCCATTAAGAATGCGTAGACCATGCGACTCAGCTGATAGGAGGTGTTGTCTCCCATAAGCCATAATAAAATTATCCCCATCTGCCATCATCCTTTGTACACCAAAATCCTCGAGTCCATCTCCTAAAGACAAAGCATACCCTTCGTGAGATCATATCAACGTGTTTAGCAGATCTTAATGAGGGCATTCAACTCACCCAACATAATGATATCGTCCAGGAGGAGTAATGGGTGATTTATAGATAAGAGATTGAGATAGGGGTCACCATCAATGTGCTCTGCGAAGGGAAAAGGAGTTAGGGGAGGGATAATAAACTCCAAAAGGACTTGGGATAAGAAGACCCTTGGTTATGAAAAGTCAATAAACACAAGGAATTAAAGAATGAAAACATAACAAGAGGGGATAAATCTCAAAAAAGATCCCATAAAATACTTTTGAATGTCTTGCATAAAACTCAAATTAGAATACCGAGTCAAAATCATTGGAGATATCAAGGAATCAAATCCACAATAGTGAGAAGCACCAGAAGAGGAACAAAAAGCCAGAAAAGTGATTAAATTTCATATTACATGTGCGATATCTTTTATGAGAACTGATTGGACAGTTCCTAAGGTGGACTGAGCCCTTTACATGCATATTTACAGTGCACATATGTACATCATATCCTCTCTCATCCATGGCACACTTGAAACTTTGGGGTATCCTCTTGTTATATCTGTATTCTGGAAAAATAGGTATCAAATACACAAAACATTTTGTGCCATAATGGTATATGTATAACCATATTCAGGCCGTATCTAGGTTGTATCCAAACTGTAATGTCCCTTTTTGGGGGATCTTAGGAAATGGCAAAAAACCCTCAAATCAGATTTGAGACACTGCTGTTATAAACCCTGCAAAACTGATTTTCCAAACCCTTTCTAGGGCAGCAACCTAATTTGGGGTTTTCAATCCACTTAAATGTCTTCAAAACACTTCGAATTAGCTCTATTTAATTCTCTAAATTATTAGATATCACCAGCAATCATCTCATGTAAGAAAACTGATTTGTAATGCTTAAAATCTGGAGATATGAATTTCAAATAAACCCTTGTTTGCAGCGTTATTTTTAAAATTCACAACTCAACATTGGAAGCTCCAAAATTCACAAAACTTAAGATATTGGCATTATAAAATATAAAGAACAAGAGGATAACTTTAGATTTTCCAAAAATTTTTGCACCAAAGGGACAACACTTGCAAGAGAAAGATACTTAATTCATTTTCAGACCAACTTGCATACCAAAAAATTTATAAAGGGTTTTGTTCTCCATAAGTTTTCCCAACCAAGGGTTTTCGTCCTTGAGAGAGAGAGAGAGTAAAAAGGCTACACTACCCAACTTTCACCAAATTAAGAATAATTACTTAAACATAATTCATTAATGCCCAAGCGACCTCCTTAAATAGGCATAAGGAGTGCTTAAAACAATCATTACATCATGGCCAACCCCTTAAGTAATTGCATTTTAAATATTAAAAAGGTTATTGGAGCCTACATGCTCACAATACCATTAATACTAAACTACTTAAATTCCTCTATTGGAGCAAAAAGGCTTCCAATAGGATAAATGATAATAAATGAAAACAACTATCTAATCAATAATAAAAATATAATCCAGATTTCCCTTGCTTTTCTCCTTAGACCCATAGGGAAAAAATGGGTTAAGGTCTTCAAAATTTAGCCTCTAAAAAGGGACATGACAGTTCCCTTTCCCAAGATTGCTTGTCCCCAAGCAAGGATGAACTTTGCTGCCCCAAATCCTTGACTCCTTGTGAGGATCCTTCTTGCGTTCCTTCTGGATTCCCATGAAGAGCTGGTTTCCGTGACAAGGCATCTGCTGCTGCAATGTTTTTCCTCTTGACATATTCGATGTCAAAATCAAGAGCTTGTATCTTGCTGATCCACTTTGTTTCCTTTCGTTTAGGTTCTTTTGTTGAAGGAACCTTGACCTTTTATTGTTGGTGTTTATTATAAGCTTCCCACAAACAAGAAAGTCCCTAAATTTGACTAAGGCATGCATAATGACCAACATCTTATTATTATAAATGTGAAGATTCAACTCATGTTTCTTGAGTTCCTGTTTTCTAATGCAATAAGATGCTGATTTTGCATTAGAACAACCCCTATTCCTTCACTTGGATGCATCAAATTCCACCATAAATGGAAAAGAAGAATTAGGTACAGCAAGCACTTGACATGAGTACATCACCTTCTTGAGTTTATCAAATGTTTCTTGAGCTAGAAGTGACCAGCTGAGTACCCCCTTCTTAGTTAAATCAGTTAGAGGGGCAACAAGATGTGAAAAGCCCTTCTTAGACCCAAGGAACCTTCTGAGTTGTGAAATGGAGATGGGAGGAGGCCAACCAAGTATGGCATGTATCCTTTGTTGCTCCACATGTACCCCTTGAGGCTCTATGATATATCCTTGGTAATTGTTTTTCTCAAATGTAATAACTAATAACCCTTTTGAAGGTTTTATCAAATATTCTATATGCAAATCTGAAAATGAAAATTACGGTAGATTGAAATATGAAATCAGCGACTTATACTTGCTCAAAAAATGCCAAAAAACCACCACAAACACCACCAATCAATTTGCCAATATTTTTATATGATATATGGAATTTTTAGAAGCCAAAATATCCAAGAAACACTGAAGAACACACTGCTGGAAATGAAATATTCACTCGAAATTGCAGCCACAAATTAATTATGAAATATGGGTCTAGAGACCCTCTAAATTCATGCAACTCAAGATTCCGACCTTTAAAAATAGTGCAAATCAGATTACAAACTCGAATTATCAAATTCTTCACCAATGTCTTCAAACCCTACCCAAGGTAGGTTGCTCCACCCAAAATAAATACAATACCAGCTGGAAATGACAAATGAATCCTCAAATAAGCTCTTCTCTTCAATGCCAAAGGATGATGAAGGGTTTTCGTCCTTCACCTAAGCCACATGAAGGGTTTTCATCCTTCAATGAGGCCTCACAAGAGGGTTTTCGTCCTCAAGTGGATGACCAAGGAGCAACTAGCTCTCTTTGCGGGATATAATAAAATGCGCCAAGACTAGTGGCTAATGATCCTCTAAACTCCTTTTATATCTTCCTTTTTGGCGCCAAAGCTTATTTAGACAAGGCCGACCTATATAGAACAAAAGAACACTAAAGAAAACATTATAATATTAGATAAAATATATTATAAAGTGCTCAAGGGTCTTCTCCTTCATTTTTTCTTCTTTGCCATGGAGAAGGAATGGCAAGAAGACCAATTTCCAGCTCTTAGGTGGGAAAAAGGGACATTACAGTCCTCCCTCCCCAAAATTTCTTGCCCTCAAGCAATTGCAAACTCTTTTTGTCCGCTGCCCCAACTTCTTCTTCCTCTTTCTTGCGTGGATCCTTCTTGTGTTCCTTCTTGATTCTTGTGGAGAGCTGGTTTCCGTGAGAAGATATGAACTGCTGCAATGTATTTTCTCTTGACATATTCGATGTTGAAATCAACAGCTTGTTCCCAAGTAATTGAAAATCTGGATGCCCAAGACAACTGCTCCTTTGTACCAGCCTTCTTTTATTTGGATCAGCCCTCCTATTTTTCCCACTTAACTGGTTGGTGTCCATGCTAACAAGAGTACAACTGTAGCTAATCATTTTCATCTTAAAAGAGGCACAGATCATGACTGAAATTACCTTTGTAGGGGCTAAAGATAGATAATTGTGTAAGATACTTTGAATGTTCTCCCTCCAAACTGTTATGATGTATCTTTGGAATGTGTAATCAGTAGTTAGGAAAGCCCAATCAGCAACTATGACATTGAAGCCCTTGAATTCTTCCATCTTCTACCTCATTTTGACACTAACTTTTCATCAATGAAGTGGTGGGTAGCCCCACAATCAATCAAAACCGTTACCTTTTTCCCATGGAGAAGACCTTTTCCCTTGAAAGGGTGGTACCCAGAACTTTGGAAAGTGTAGCAAGGGTGCTGATTTCTTCCGGATCAGATTTTGACACATCCTCTTGGATTGGTTCAGAATTGGCTGCCACTTCTTTCCCTTCATTTCCTTCTCTCCATTCAAAATTCAACTCTTTATACAAGCAATGCATGCCCACACCCCTATTTACTTCTTTAGAATTGTTTCCCAATGAAAACATATACAACCCATTCTTAGGAATTGGAAAGAGAATTACATCACAGCTGTAATAATACCTTCCCTTCCTTAGCTCTAAAATGACAAGGGCAAAAAACCACAATGCAACAACTGAAATTACCTTGTTCGTGGCCCAAGATGGAAGAGGCATTCTTCTTATGTCCTGACCTGTCTTTGTCACTTCGAAAGGCACGTAGTAGGGACCAAGGTTGTTGAGGATTGTAATCCAACAATGTATAACAACTCTTTTATCACAATATTTGTGTAACAATTTCTCTATTTCCCATGCATCCATTTTGAAGGTGACTTCTTCACTATCCAAGCCCCCTTGATTCCATACTTTCCTTTTAAAAACACGTGTATCAGCTAATTCATAGTCCATGTGAAAAAAGAAAGTTGTTACCTTCCCAAATAAACCATAGGTCTTGCCAAGAAGACAATTCCTATTCCATGTGCATAAGGCCCCCTTTTCCTTGATCCTCTTGGAAGTATTTTTGTTTCCCATGATAAGGTTTGATTCCACCTTTGTATCCAAACATACAAGGATGAGATCACCAACAACATTGATTTTAAAATGAGACCTTTTTCCAGAATTTACAACAACACCTATGCGGAAACAATAATGGGGTTGAACCATAATCATCCACTCCTATCTCTCTATTCATTGAAACATGCTGATCATAAGAACATACACAAGGCAGCGACATGGGAAAGAGCAATGAGACTAAAACATAGTTACCCTTCTCAACCGGTTGTGTATGAATACAACATACCTGATCTGACATACTGATAGGTAATGAATTTGGGATTCCTTTGTGCCATGGGCTGCCCGTGACCTTTGTAGGACTCAGAAATTCTGAGTTAGAACCAACACTCAGAAAATATTTCAAAATCACCTTACCTTCATGCTCTTTTGCTTTCCGAGTGTCATTCTCGAGGCCCCTTTGCAAAACTGATTGGCCTTGCGGATGGTGAAGGTGAGAACATGGCAGCCACCTAAGAAAGAGAACATAGACCTCCTTCCTACCCCTTTGTTCATGATATCCATTATTTTGCTTATGCCTCCAAAATTCTTTAGTATCTTGCCACATGCAACCATTAAAAAACAAAGGAATATCATGAACAACTAAAAGTTCTTTACCTTCTTCTTGGCTTGATGATTGCTTGACAATTTCCCCATGTTCTTGAGCTTTCATAGGGCTGAGATTTTCCTTAATTGACCTTCTTTTTGCTGCTGTTAGGTACAGTCCAGCCCCTTCATCTTGTTCTTTATGAGGAGTTTTCTCCCATTTCCATGGCCCAAAAGGGCTTGTTGAGGTATTATCAACACAACTCCAAATTAATCTTTCAAACATAAGTATATCAAGCAGATGGCCAACCAAACTAAAAGAGGAAATGGTTACCTTAGTATGCAAACCATGGGCCTTGGAAAGAAGGTTACCTTTTGTTACTTCAATCTCAGCTCTTGTGCCTAGAGCGGCACTTGTTTTGATACATGCATAACTTGGGGTTTTCCGGAAAGGATGTAAGTACCCCTTATCACTCAATGTGCACCTCATTCTGCCCATATTTGTATCAAACTGATGATGATGATCAACTCCATGTGAGGGTGAACTAGGTAGCAATAAATCTGAAATGTATTCGATCCTCAGACTTGCAACAAGACTTTCATCCTCTTTTTCCTTATCCTCTTCGATACTTGGAGCTTCCTCCCTTTGCACAACCATCATACCTTGTTCACATGTACTTGGGATATCTTGGTGGCTCTTACCCAAGTTTAATTCTTCGTCTTTGGGTTCTTTATTGTCCGCTGTTATAAACGGACCAGCGAGCTGACTTTTATCATTTCCACTTGGGAAATGGGTTCCATCCATCCCTATCACTACCTCTTCTTGTTCACAACCCCTCTTTCATCTATAAATTCATCAAATGCAAAAATATCATCATTATTAGTCAAACAATGATCAATACTTACTTCACCATGTTGACCATCTGGAGCAATAATGGAGGTAGGGGCTGAATCATTCTTCATGGCTCTTTTTCCTCCATGGTGCAAATTTGGAATACTGTGTTCCTCCTTCCTTGGCTCGTGTTCCACAATTTCATTAAACCCTTGTGTCACCAAGGTGTTGTTAGGAGACCCATCCAAGTGATCAAGTGTGGCAAGAGGATTGGAGGTTTTTAACCCTCCCAAGGGCTGCCCCTTCTCAATGACCTGCTGCTGCGATTTAACATCCAATTTCTTGTCCTTAGGGCAATAAGCATGCCCATCATCTCCCAACGAACTTGGGGTTATGTTCTCTTCTTCAACAAGCTCCATAGCCACTCCTTGCTTGGCCAACAAGATGGAGCTCTTTTCACTAGGGTAGGGGTATTTTCCCCAAAACCCTTGTGCATGCCACGGGGCTTGGACCGAGTTCCAATGCCCACTCTTTCTGTTTCCAAATTTATGAACTCTGAAAATGTTAGGGCATCACGGATCTTCTCTGGAAGAGCTTGATATTCCTCAAAGAGAGTTACCACCTTGTTGACTTTCGAAACCCTAGGCTCTTCATTGAAAATACCTTCTTGCACCTTCATCCATCTGTCCATTGAAACCCTAGGCCTTTGAGAATCCATGCTTTGATACCATTGTAATAACCCTTTTGAGGGTTTTATCAAATATTCTATATGTAGATTTGAAAATGAAAATTGCAACAGACTGAAATATGAAATCAACGACTTATACTTGCTCAAAAAATGCCAAAAACCACCACAAACACCACCAATCAATTTGCCAATATTTTTATATGATATGTGGAATTTTTAGAAGCCAAAATATCCAAGAAACACTGAAGAACACACTGCTGGAAATGAAATATTCACTGGAAGTTGCAGCCACAAATTAATTATGAAATATGGGTTTAAAGACGCTCTAAATTCATGCAACTCAAGATTCCGACCTTTAAAAATAGTGCAAATCAGATTACAAACTCAAAATTATCAAATTCTTCACCAATGTCTTTAAATCCTACCCAAGGTAGGTCGCTCTACCCAAAATAAATACAATACCAACTGAAAATGACACATTAATCCTCAAAAACTCTTCTCTTCAATGCCAAAGGATGATGAAGGGTTTTCATCCTTCACCTAAGCCACATGAAGGGTTTTCGTCCTTCAATGAGGCCTCACAAGAGGGTTTTGATCCTCAAGTGGATGACCAAGGAGCAACTAGCTCTCTTTGCCGGGATATAATAAAATGCGCCAAGACTAGTGGCTAATGATCCTCTAAACTCCTTTTATATCTTCCTTTTTGGCGCCAAAGCTTATTTAGACAAGGCCGACCTATATAGAACAAAAGAACACTAAAGAAAACATTATAATATTAGATAAAATATATTATAAAGTGCTCAAGGGTCTTGCCATGGAGAAGGAATGGCAAGAAGACCGATTTCCAGCTCTTAGGTGGGAAAAATGGACATTACATCAAACCAAATCCACATTTGAATTTCTTTGCAAGTAAGGACTGCTGTCCTAAAACACTCATCATTATGTTAAGGTGTTGTAGATGCTTCACCCATGTTTTGCTATATCTCAAGATATCATCAAAGGAAACAAGCACAAATTCCTTTAAGTACTTACCGAATATGAGGTCCACACATGATTGGAAGGTGGTAGAAACTGAAAATTGCTCTAGAAGAACTGAGAATATGCAATCAGCTGTTATATCCATTCTAAAATATGTGAGAAGTGTACAATCTTTCTTTGCACATGTATGGATGTGATCGCTCCAATGACTATGTTTCATTTCCTCTTCATTCTTTATCCTCCTCATGATGTTGTTTGCAACATTCCTCCTTGTATTCTTAGCTAGAATCAGTCCCTTCTCTACTGCTGGTAATGAAATAAAATCAGATTTTCCTTGCTTAACATGCCTACCATTTCCATTTCTGATTTCATAAATTCGTGATTAAATTCGAGTAAGAGAAATTATGATAAAATAAAATTATAAAAATAAATATTTATGTTTATCGTGATATAATACATTTAAAACTAAACTAAATTAATATTTTTTTAAACTATACATTTAAGTTTTATTTAACTTAAAACTTGAAGTATATATTTTATGATTTATAAATGAATATTTTTAAAAAGTGAAAATTGAAGTTTTATTAAATCTGAAGTTTTATTAAACCTAAAACTTAAACTATATATATATATATATATATATATATATATATATATATACATACATATACATATATGTTTTTATTGTTTAAACCACAAATTGAGAGTCGGGAGTGGAGAGTCGGAGACTAGCGGCAGCAGTCGATGCTGGGAATTGGGGTAGTTGGGGCTCGGGCCCATTCACCCAAAATCATAGTAGACCGTTCACCCATATTATCACGCTTCATAGCCTTTCCAGAATCGCAGTCACAACCTTTCCGTAAACGTAGTTCCAAAATCACACCTTGGCGTTCAACAAGGCCTTTACAACAGTCGCGAAACCCTTGGACAAATGTGAAACAAATATAATTGAATTTTCCAATGCCATTTGCCCTTGGATTTTTTTTTCTCAGCACTAATAAATTCACGATTAAGGGAAAATTTGATAATTATTATACTGATTCGCGAATTTTGATGTTTCTAGTTGAAATGCACCGAATGCGTGGTTGAGGCTAGGGTAAGCTGACTCAATGCCTCCATCATTCCTTCTTGGTTCTTCATGATCCTCTCCAATTTTTCCATGCTTCACAGGCTGGGAGGAAAGAGCTTTGATACCATTGTAATGTCCCTTTTGGGGGACCTTAGGAAATGGCAAAAAACTCTCAAATCAGATTTGAGACACTGCTGTTATAAACCCTGCAAAACTGATTTTTCAAACCCTTCCTAGGGCAGCGACCTGATTTGGGGTTTTCAACCCACTTAAATGCCTTCAAAACCCTTTGAATTAGCTCTATTTAATTCTCTAAATTATTAGATATCACCAGCAATCATCTCATGTAAGAAAACTGATTTTTAATGGTTAAAATGTGTAGATATGAATTTCAAATTAACCCTTGTCTGCAGCGTTATTTTTAAAGTTCACAACTCAACATTGGAAGCTCCAAAATTCACGAAACTTAAGATATTGCCGTTATAAAATATAAAGAACAAGAGGATAACTTCAGATTTTCCAAAGAATCACCACACATACCAAATTACCACACCAATTTAGGTTGCTCCACTTGAAATAAAATATATTTTGCACCAAAGAGACAACACTTGCAAGAGAAAGATACTTTATTCCTTTTAAGACCAGCTTACATACCCAAAACTTTATGAAAGGTTTTTGTTCTCCACAAGTTTTGCCAACCAAGGGTTTTTCGTCCTTGGAAGAGATCCTCAACCTAAGGGGTTTCGTCCTTGAGAGAGAGAGTAAAATGGCTACACTAGCTAACTTTCACCAAATTTGGAATAATTACCAAAACATAATTCATTAATGCCCAAGCAACTTCTTTAAATAGGCATAATGAGTGCTTAAAGCAATCATTACATCATGGGCAACCCCTTAAGTAATGGCATTTAAAATATTAAAAGGTTATTGGAGCCTACATGCTCACAATACCATTAATACTAAACTACTTAAATTCTTCTATTTGAGCAAAAAGGCTTCCAATAGGATAAATGATGATAAATGAAAACAACTATCTAAGCAATATAAAAAAAGAATCCAGATTTCCCCTTCCTTTTCCCCGACCCACGGGGAAAGAATGGGTTAAGGTCTTCAAAATTTAGCCTCCAAAAAAGGGGCATGACACAAACACTGTCTAGTGGATGAAAAATTTGCTATCTTAGATCTTGGCAAGACATATGTATCTTCATAAAAGTTTCTCATTTCTAACACGAGTAAAGTTTGACATTCATAGTTACAAATCCTGTTAGATGTGGCCCAAATCTTATCAGACCTGGATTGTTCAGAGATACTGTATTAGTTTGATCCTATCTGGATATTCTTTTTATAATTTTCTTTTACAAATGAAATTTTTATTTTTCTGCAAATCCACACTCGACCCTACTTGCTCTGCTTATCTCAAGAATTACAATTTTATATTTATTTATGTTATATTGTTTTTGCAGATATATTTACCTTCTTTGTGAACCAGTGTCTGACTTTATCTGGAATTCTGGATTTTTGGAGTTTTTATCCCTCCTCCGTGAATTTGGATTTCTAGAGTTTGTAACTATGATACAATGTAAATATTATTCGTTCCACTCAAATCGCTGAGAACATCAATGCTAACATACATTTAATTATTGCAATATTAGACTGTGCCGGCTGTAAATAATGCTAGGAAATTCGGATAGAGGCTAAAGGAAAAAGCAATGCCTGTAAGGTATATAAAATGAAAATCTAGTGAGAGGAGAAGAGCATTAAAATTAAAAATGAACCTTTTTCTCACATATGCCAATACGACAAATAAAAATGTTGGAATTGTAACTATGAATGAATATGCCAAGAAACAGGAAATTCAAATATCTAAAGCACATAATTTTTAACATATATGATATTTTGTATGGATGTTCATGTATCCATGCTGTATCATATACTGCTGTGTTTGGAAAACTGCTGTATTTATATCACTAGCTTGATAGTTGAAACAATTACCATGCTATCTGTATCTTATTCAATTTAAAGCTCATATTTGCAATACTTTTCGTAAGTGGTTGACCATTCCTGAGTTTGATTCTACTATGTGAAAACGAGTAGACTGAACTATTTTCCCAACCTATTGCCTTTTTTTTTTATCAAGTTCCAATTCTACTGTTGCTCTTTAGGTTGTGAAGTTCTCAAGTTTTAGTTGCATGACTATTCTCTGTAAGCAAAATGAAATGCATTAAGATAACATCTCTGTATTGACAGCAGACATGGTATTATAGCAATGTTTTCCAGTACATTATTTGATTTTATTTTGATGTCTATTTTGTGGATTTATCGTGAAATGGAAAATCTGAAATATCCTTTTTCATAAGAAAATTGTTGATTTTTTACTTTTTACCTATTTTCCCTATGTTTATCTCAATGACACATTTTTATCAGTGTACTCTGGGGACGCGTCCCCTATTTTTTGGGGGCATCCCCAATAGGGGATGTTTCAGGGATGCGGGGATGGGTTGGAAATATCCCCTAGATGCCAAAGGAAATGAAAACCTGAAATGTTTCCGGGATTGCAATTTTTGGGCAGAGGACGGTAGGGGATGGCTAACCATCCCCTACAGTCCAGCCTTGAAAAAAAAAAAAAAACTCAAAAAACACGGTTTCTTTGTGGATTGATTTCTTCCCATCTTGTCCGTGATTACTGCCAAATGCAATGAAAATGTTGAAAGTGTAAACAATTAGCTTGTCAACATACATTTTGCAGAAGGTATAACACCACAATATGCACTACAAAAGTAATAGAAGTCAATGTAAACAAGAAGTAGAGAAGACATAAGGAAAATATTTATTGCAAAGAAAGGGCTCAAATTCACCAAACTCATTAAGATTTTTTTACTCGAGACCCTTAGTGGCCTGAAGGGTTCAATAAGTACATATACTAAATTGCACGGACACATTTCTTTCAAGATTGATTTCTTCCCATCTCATGGGTGATTACTCACAAAAAAAAGAGAACTTTGTAAGATAAAACAATCATCTTGTCAGTATACATCTTGCACAAGGTATAATACTGCAAGATGCCCTTTGAACATGATAGAAAATGTAAACAATTGAACAGAAGATATAAAAAAATCAACTGCAGCTGAAGGGCTCAAATATACCAAATATATTAAAGCCTTATCATTGTTAGCAAAACACCAAATATATTAAGTTTAACTTTTACAAGATTATAATGTATGTGATGATTACTTTATCAATGTTATCATATGACTATTTGAAAGTTCCTATTATTTTTCAAGTTTTCCCTATTTTTTAATAGCTGTCCCCTGCCGTCCCTTAAAAATGACCGCCAAAAGCATCTGTCTGAGAAATGTGTCCCCCGCTCCTTGCCGTCCTTGTCCTAGAAACTTGGTGGAACATTGATTTTTATTCATTGGCTCATCAAGTTGTTGTCAAGTAAAAGTCATGCTATTTCGGTGCAGTTGTCTTGGATGCTCAACCATAGATGGGAGACAGGATACCTCAAATGTGGGTTGCTTGAAGGAATCAACAATGTTTTCCAGTATATTCTTCGATTTTATTTTGATGTCTACTATGTGGATTTATTGTGAAATGACAAACCTGAAATATTCTTGTTCATGAGAAAAATTGTTGATTTTTTACTTTTTTCCCATTTTTCCGTGTTTATCCCAATGACATATTGTTATTTATTGGCTTCATCCAGTTGTTGTCAAGTAAACGTCATGCTACTTTGGTGCAGCTGTCTCGGATACCCAACCTTAGATTTGATACAGGATACCTCAAATGTGGGTTGCTTGAAGGAATCTCCTCTTTGGTACTCTTCATGCTATTTCAAGCATAGAGTTCTTAGCTGGCTTGTTCTCAAAGTAGTGTTGAACTGCTTCAATTGCTTCTTTTCGCAGTTCCAATCAATTGTGGAAGCTCTCTTTTCCGAGTAATAGACTATTGCATATTGCATGACTGTGGCCCATGTGATTTTTGAGGCAACTTAAGCATAACAGTCTAAGGCTAAAGCATTATGACTAATCTGATGGATTGCTACTAAAATTCACCTTGTCGGAATGAACCAGTCCTGTTGAGGGTTTTATGATGAATTCCAAGTCTTTTTATTTTTCCTCAGCAGTAAACCAGTGAATACCCCACAATTACTTTGCTCCTTATGTCTGAAACACCCACCATGAATAGTCAAGAGAGATACTTGAATTCCATCACTCTTATCAGGAGGGGCTAATGGTGAAGCATTTGACTACTTATTAAAAACATGCTGATGTTGTTTAAATTTTATATGTAGTCTTGTGCTTACGTGCCATTGTTTAGTTTCCAGGCAGTGTTCTCGGTTCATATATTTTGGAGGATTCTCCTTATTCTGATTTTTTCCATTTAATAAATGCTATCTTCTTTTTATGCATTTATTTCCTTACTTGGATCTAATGAATTGGGATGATTCTCAAGGTTAGGTCATTGAGTGCATTGTATATTACTCTATATTGTTGTTTGTTAAAAACAAGTGTCTTGCCATCTACCCCCTTGATTTGCAGAAGCATGATTGCTATGATTTTTTTAGGAGGTTTATTTTCTTTTTCTTTTGTACTCATGCTCCTAGTTGCTTGCAATTTATTGTGGGAAGTTCATGTTTCAATCTTCATGTATTTAAATTTATTTTTGAGGTGTGGAGTTAGATTTTAGTAGTCATGGTTTTGAGGGTATTATCTTAGTTTCCAATTTATCTATTGGCAGGCAAATGGAAACTTACTGCCTATCTTGGTCAAAGAAGCAGCGGAATATGTGACACAAATCCTGGTTATTTTTGGTAACTTTTGTATTGCAGAAGGAGATGCTTTAGTTCCCCTTTTATACTTTAAACTCTACATTTCCATTGTTTATTTGGTTTATTGAAGCTTTATGATTCTTGTAAAATATGATGGGCTTGTTGGTAGATATTACTTCATATCTATGATTTTTCTGGTTGACTAGAACTTAAATAAATGTATCAAACTGTGAACTCGCTATGGATATTTTAAGCCATAGTAATTGCAACTGCAGGAGTTTTTAATTGCTTTATTTATTTTCATACAAGTGGTGCTTCCACAGTGCATCATTATGGAATGTCTTTTCGAGATTCATCTGCATAGTGTCGAGCCAATCCAAAGCACACGAAATCTGACAACTACATAAAACTTGCACTTTGAGTCTTGGAAATTTTGTATATGAAATCTGTCAACTACAGAAATTCTGCTATTTCAGTCTTGGAAAATTTGTATATGAAATCTGACAACTACAGAAATTTTGCCATTTCAGTCCTGAAAATTTGGATACACACTGTTACAACTAAAAAGAGAGAGAGAAACCAAATAATTTTAATTTTATAATGTTGTGAATTTTTGCACTCTGTTGGGTGTGAGAGATCAGTGGACAACCTCAGGCTACACGAAATCTTACAATCACAGAAATTTTACTATTTCCAGCTTTGGAAATCTGTGAATGCTCTGTTATAAGTAAACAAAGATAGCAAAATGAAATAGTTTTGATTTTTTGATTTTAAAATTTTGTAGTCCTTTGGTTGTGTGGCATCCGTGCACAACATCAGGCTACATGAAATCTGACAACTACAGAAATTCACCAATTTCAATATTAGAATATTTATAAATTCATTGTTGTAAGTAAACAATGATCGCAAAACCAGAATTTTATTTTTAAAATGCTGCTAATTTGTACTCCTTTCGCCGTGAGACATCAGTGCACAGCCTCAGACTTCATGGTGGGATATTGTGAATGATAATGATACACATTATTTTTCTTAGATTACTAGGTCTTACATATCTCAGTTTTTTCTTTTTATGTTTTCCTTAAAGATTAGGAATGTGCAAGATTGGAACACTCCGGCACAGAAAAGAAGTTACGACTTAGAAATTTAAGAGACGGAGCTGTATTTTCAAAACAACTAAACTTAAACATTAGAAATGAAGACGTATAAAGAATAGGAAAGATCTTGTAACTGGCAGTAGATGTGATGCGAAAACCTAGAAATTCTGCATCTATGTAACTGGGAAAATGTAAAATCTTGAACATATTAAGAACAAGGCCAGAAATATACAAATCCGCTACAGTCAGCCAACTGAATAGTTAAAACCACTAAAAGAATGCCAAAATGAAAGAAAAAAAGAAAGAAAGAAATTATATTAATTGCCATGAATAACTAAAAGTAGGTCAATGAGACTCAAGAATACATCCAATTATAATCGATGTTGCCAGGATACGGGTATGGGTTCGATACACAGATATGTCAATTTAAAAAGCCCCTTGGGTACGATACGTCTTGGATACGTCTGTACATATATGTTAAAAATTAAAACATATATATATATATATATATATATATATATATATAGACACACACACACACACACACACACACACACACACACACACACACATATATGTACTAAAAATGAGTAAAATGAGTAGATGTATATATGTGTGGGTGTGTGTGTGTGTGTATGTATATGTGTGTGTGTATATATATATATAGTTTTGTATTACTTTTTCAGTTTTTATGGACTAAAAATATAGTTTTGTATTACTCTTTCAGTTTTTATGGACTAAAAATGAGTAAAATGAGTAGATGTACATATATATATTTTTACTCATAAAAACTGAAATAGTAATACAAAACTATATTTTTAGTCCATAAAAACTGAAATAGTAATACAAAACTATATATATATACACACACACAGACACACACACACACACACACACACACACACACACACACACACATGTACATCTACAAATTTTACTCATTTTTAGTCCATAAAAAAACTGAAATAGTAATACAAAACTTGAATCAATGTTCAAAACATTCAATATACTTAAGACTCTGCATTTTTATTGATCATGTGGCTGTTATACATATGATATACGAATATCATGTCATGAATACAAATGAAACTTGAAATTTGAAAAATATACTAGGATCCATGTTCAAATTTTCAAAACATACAATATACCTAATTCTATGCTTTGTTTCTTTTATTTCCACTTAACGCTATATACAGTACTGACCACCATTTTCAATAATCCAGTCAGCAACAGATACACAAATGCCTTACACAGGTTGATCTTAATTAAGAAAAAATTGTAAACGTATTATTTATTCTATCTGTCCATTTAATATGTGCTCTAATGGGATAAATGTGTACAAGAATGGATGACAAAATTGCAGTGCGTATACCTGTTAAGTGAACTCAAAACATACAAGAGTATAAATGTAATATCAAATGTTGCCACAAAGACTTGCATTTTGTAGAAAATGCTACATTATTAAAGCTCGTATTGAAGTGCCCCATGCCAAACTAATTACCCAGTTTAGCCTGAAGATTTTCAAAGCCCTATAACTTTTTGTGGTGATTAGGGTGTATTATTTTATTCATTTTATTTTTAGGGTTCGGTTTTATGCATTGAAAAGTCAAAAAATAAAAAAATGTTTTAAAACCTTTAAATGATGTTTTTAGGCGGGTACGCCACGGGTTCGTGTGAATACATCTCGGGTACATCCATACGTACCTGTGGCGTACCCTGGACGTATCCACACGAACCTGGGCGTATTCGACTCGAACCCGTACGTATTCGTCTTGGATACGTATCAAGAAGGGTTCGAGGGGGCAGATGTATCTTGACATCATAGATTATAATAGAAAGTGTTAGGGAAAAGGACCGTAGGATCAACGACTAAGCAAATAAAAGAAGAAAAACAAAAGCATTGAAAATAAATGAGTGATAAATTGAATGTAGTAAAGCCCCAATCCATGTGGTTAGGGTACCTATACAAATAGTCATGTGGGATGAGTGAGAACCACCAACGAGCATAGGCTGATGAAATTTGGATAGATTAGATGGTAGTCCCATGAAACACATTTGTCAGGTGCCTAGGATAGAGGAATCATCCGTGTTATAATTTATCACAATGAAGGGGACAATAAAGGATCTAATAATGCTCCTCGGAGAGTGTCTCGTGTTAAGGGGGACCAAGTTACATAAACCTAGCGAAGCAAAGCAAAGCACCCCCCATGATCCCTCCTAACATCCAAGGTCGATGAAACTCCCGTGGCAACGAAGAAATTTGTAACATGTGCTTGCCCTTGTGGCTTGGGAAGTCGTCTTGAAAGAGCAGATCCACGATACTTAGGAATAAATCCATGACGTTGAATAGGGGTGGATCCCGTTCTTTAAGAGCTAGTGTGTCGGGGCACCTAAGTAGTAGTGTTGTGCATACGTGAGTGTTGCCTCTCGACCTAGCCCCCTTAGTGTGTGAAGCAACAATATTCAAAGGGCACTTAGTGCTGCCAATCTTCTGCAATGGGTTTGAAGAAAGGGACGATCAACATGGAGGGTCTAGGGGCTCCTTGAAGGGATTTGCGTTAAAGGGTGACTACCTTGGGAAGAAAAAGGGCTAGGTCTTGCTCGCACTGGCACCGAAAGAAAGTGGATAGAGAGTTTCCCAAGTCTTTATAAACAAAGTGGTGACTCCCTCGGATCTCATAATAAATAGGGCATGTGAAATGACGTGCTCCTCTTTCTTTACATTTTGGAGGGAGCAAAGAGGACAAATACAATCCCCACGTGGAATAAGATGTTTGGTTTCAACTCAATTAGTGTGAGCACACCCTCAACCGAATGAGGGAAACTTTAAGTCTTGAGATCAATAACGTTGGAGATGGCTACAAAGTGAGAAATGACACTATCCTCTTCCCACAAGAAATTCCCAATGTAAAAGGAAAGCTTGGGGGTAAAGAGGAGAGGTCCAAGTGACCTAGATGTAATTATTGCAGATATCCTTTCTTAGAACTCTAATGATGACCTCTTCTACGAGAAGAAACCAATAAGGGGTATCCAAAGATTACTTGAAAGAAGCCTATCAAAAGAGATGCAAATTGATTGGAGCAACTAACTTATCTCAAAATACTAGCAATGTCGATGTCTATTAGGTCCCAGTATCACAATCCTCTTTGAAGAATATAGGGCTAAATATGGATACATCCCTCGACATAAAGTTGAATCCCCCATGGTTCTAAGTCTTTGAATTTAGAAAGTAAGCCTAAGGATAGTTTCAAGGCAACAAAGGCGTGTGAACAAACTCATCTTGGATGATGTACTAAGGAACAATCCGTTTGCAACAAATCATACACTGACTCGTGAGAGTATGGACCATGTCAATATGAGCCTAATAAATGGACCCCAAACTAGGTCCCCAAACCTCAAACCCATACAAAAATATAGGCTTGATGACTTATCGAAGAGGCACATCTTAGAAGTGGATCTTAAATCATTGGCTCTCCAAGATAGAAAAGGAGCCACATCCCTTTCAAGAGTGTGGTAGAGAAGTAGGCTTCAAACTAAAAGATGGTTCAAAAAATTGGACTCTCAAGTGTAGGCCAATGCGATCTTGAAGTATTCCCTTTATAGATGAAATAAAATTAGGGAAGAGAATGTTTGAGGTGTTGGATATCATGACCTTAGTTTTGCTAAGGTTGACCACCAATTGACTAAGATCATAGAAATAAGCAAGGATGTCAAGTTGTCTCTCTAAACCATCGAAAGGAAAACATGTTTAGAAAAAGATGTATGGCTTTTTCCACATCATGTAAAATGTGACCATTATCTCGCATGGGTACATTGTCCAAGAAATTCCTCTAACTCATTGATGTAAATGCTGAAGAAGGTCGGTGAGAGAGGCATCCTCATGCTGGACCCCAAAGCTAGAAAAACTGCTAGGAGTTATGAAACTGCTTGACAACTATCTCATGGAATCTCCAAGAGATGGTAATAAGAGAGTATGGAATCCTACATCACACAACCTTTGGAAAAGTAGATGTCTTGTAATCGAGTCAAGGGCCTGTCAAGTCTACAAAACAATAAGACTTTGGAAGAATGATAACGAGCCTCCTCAATGATAGCTTGAAGTGTAAAATTGTGGTCGATAGTATGGTATTGTCTCTTGAATCTAGCTTGCTCCTTGCTCTAAGATTTCTTGTCTTCAAGTGCTTTGAACGCTGCATGTCTAACATTGTGGCATAAAGTTTGGAAAATGTGTTCCCAATCATGATGATCTTGTATTTGCTAGGGTTGGAGCTATCTTTGGAATTATGACTGGGATGGATTGTGTTGGGATTAAGAACAAGGAAAACCTGACCCAAATTAAAAAATATGCCATTGGGGAGGCAATAAATTCAACAACATATTTGAGGAACTTAGCATGAAGGTCCTCACTATCTATTGCTTTTTTGGTACATAACTTTTGAATAGACCATGAGATTGTATTAGCAAAGTGAAAACAATAGAAAATGATGGTGGAATGAAGACAATGACAACAGTTGTTTTTGGGATGTCATAAAGAGAGCTAGCATAGGAAACTCGGGCTTGAGCTCAATGTCGAAGTGTGCATTTTCCTCGGGAGGAGAGTTTGCCAAAAGGTCCAAGTGGAATGGTGTAGGGAAGCAAGAAGAGATTCGTCTAGATGTAAGAAACTCACATTTCTTGCATTAGAAAAGACATCAATAAACTCTATTGTGGTCATTCGTTGGACATTTAATATATTTATTTTATCTATCTTATCTACAAGTGAAAGGTGTTGATGTAAGTTTTGACATAGGCTCCAACAAAGACAAGAATTTAATCTCACTTGTTTTAGGATCCCTGCTGGAAATAGGATCCAAAGTATGGAAAACTCGTGATGTATAACTTAGGGAAGTATGTGGCGTTAATAACCTTTTGAAGAAGGTACCTAAATCTTTTATAATCTTGTGGGTTAACAAACCAATTTGAGCTATGACACAAACTAGATACTAACAATGGTTTTAACTAGGTGGAAGATCTTTATGCTTTGGCTAGATTTTCTGCAAAACTGAAATCGTAGGCAGTCATGAGATAAATCTCCCTCATTTACCGGTGAGGCTCCCATGTAAGATTTTGCCAGTTGTATTTCCTAGTATCTATTTGTTGGTATTACTTTAACTATGTAGCTCATGAACCATAACTAGACAATTTTGCAGCAAGTAAGCAAGCTGTAAGCAATATGTGTAGGAAAGGGAAATAATTAAATGCGAGAAGAAAGGAAAGGAAATGTGCAACCTAACCAATAGTTGACAGAGTTGATCACATGCACATAGACGAAACAAATAGATCTTAAAATGCAGAATTTGAAGCAAGGGAAAGTTTCAGATCTAGATCTAAGACAACACAAAGTTTATGCATAGATCTAAAAAGAAATAAGAGACGAATGCACCATTGACACAAAGTTCTCCGGAAATCTCTTCTCTATTCCTCTGCTTGCAGAAAGCTATCAGGGGTTTCAGCTCAAAGTCTGGAACACAAGAATGCTGATTACAAATTCCGATCCTTTAACCCATAGGTTCTTCCTCTACTTATAGTGTGTAGAGGGGAAATTACAAATGAGAAACTGCAACTTGAACTAAAACATGAAGAAGTAGAAAGGGAACATTTGACAATCTTCCTAGAATTCCTCTCTTAGTGACATGCATCAGGAGTTTAAGCCAAAATTGTACACATCTGTCACCTATCTTAAAGAATCCTTCCAAATAACTTAAAGTAATGGTTTTTAAACCAATAACTTTAATTTACATTTTCATCCGGGAACATAAGAAATAAGAGAAGAAAGAAGAGAAGAAAGAAGATCTGCCAACTGTAACACCTACACTTTCTTTTTGTTCTGATATTGAATATACTTGTCAAACATGTAATTCAACATTTTCCCATCTAGTTTTAACAATAGCCTCTCTCTCGGTTCTGAACTGCAACAACCCTCTGGACAAAGCAACAATGTTAGCCTTTACCTTCTCTAAACCAGCCCATATCCCTCAACATCTTCTTGAAGCTTTATGAGTCTGCCAATTGAATCCATCGTGAAAGGTATGGTGGCTTCATCAATTTCTTTCTGCACAACCAAAATAAATTCCTCATGGGAAGCAGGTAATTCATCGGGATACTCTCCAACACTTCTCCCATCTTACTTTCCAGCAACTGCATCCTCTTCAGCATGAGCTTGAGGATCTCTACACGGAAGGAAACTGAAATTTCTAATTGCTTCCCCTTTTCCATCAATCCACCAGGTACAATTTTCTCTGCAATTAGCACATCCTCTGGCAACGAGTGTATCTTAGCTAAAGTATCCAGATGACTTTCAGCAACTATGTTCTCATCTTCTATCTGTGTCATCAGTTCCTTTAGCTGAGATACTGCCTGTGCATATTCTCCAATTCAGTTGGTATTCTTTCAAACTGCTCTGAAGCTTGGTGAATGATTTGCTCTTTCCACTGAGCAATAGCTTTGACTTGGTCCCCTGCATCTTCCACCTCCTGCATCAGATGATTACTCACCTGCTCATGTGCTAGAATGGGCTGAGAGGAAGGTTTGGCAACCTTAGCAATGATCTCACATAGCTGGGACACCTACTTTTGAAGCTTGGCTCTCTCAGCCTTCTCTTTGTCAAGCTTAAGGAATAAAGCGTTCATTAGTGTCTGTGTATCCTGCTTTAATCCTTCTGTGGTAGTTTGACCTATTGGCACTTTGGTCATTGCTATATCAGCCGTTGTGAGCTCTCCCTTGTGCTTTCCTTCTGCTGGAACTGACAACTCAACGAACTTCTGTCCTAATTCTTCAATAATCAACCTAGAAGTTATTTTGGCAACTTTAGGTCTTCTATCTCTTCCGCCCAAACTCAGGAGCAACTGAAAGTCGTGTTCCTCCAGGTTGATCTCCTCTCTGGCTTTTGGGATTGTCTACAAAGCCAACCATGATGAAAAGTTGCTTCTCGGGAATGAGAAGTCACTGAGTGCACCACCATCTCATGCTTTGATTTTGCTCTATCCGAATTTGCCACCGTGTTGTGACTGCCACCCTTTGAATTGTCCAAAGACAATGCTTTTTCAAACTCCGCCATCTGTGCTTTCAACTTCTCTGCATGGAGAGGTGAGGATCTGAGTGGTTGAGGAGAAAATATAAATGACGCTGGATTCAACGGAGGGACAACAAGATCTCTCTGGGGTTCCGGGCTGCTTTGAAGTGCTATGAGTGTATCTTTGGAAAAAGCTGGAACTAGCACGATATAGTAGATTTGACCTTCTTACGTGCATGAGACTTCTTGTGAGCCTTAAACTTTTTCGGCCTTCTCGCTATTTTCACCTTCGTGCTTTCTTTTGCTGGAGTCTCTTGTGGTAAAAGTTACCGTGATCTCGATTCATCAAAGCTTCATCCAGGCAATATCCGTTTGTCAACAACCAATTCAAAGTGTTAACCAGAATTGTGGAAGATTTCCTCAATCGTCCTGACGACCCACCATGTTTTCCTGAAGAGAAGCTCTATCCGCTCCCATCTGATGATATGAGTCAAGTATCACATGCCCATCATCTGTAAGATCTACATGTATCCGTGCCAAACCATAATTAGACACTTGTGCCGATAACTCTTCAAGTCTTTCTTTCTAACTTCATACTCGTTTTTGCACTTCATCCAGAAGTCCTCCAATGAAGGTACATGTGAGTATACCTGGGAGATTGTCTTCTTCGCTACCCCATATGGGTCAAAGCTAAGTCGTGCTAGGAAGAACCCAGGCTCATACTCAAAAACCATTTCAGGGTCGACTCCTCTAGCTTTGTGGATGCTCTGGCAATTGTAATAATCCACTGTGACTGGAAAGAAACCCGTAGACTTGTGCTGCTTTGATTGTAAGTCATGCATCTACACGAGCTGTCTGCACAATTCCATAATGACCCACTTGTCGCTTGGATACCTCGGCAACTTCACTGGTTCTCCGAAAAGCCGATTACCTTGAGATAGGTGAAGTCTGCAAATTGGATGAAAATACAACCATGTTGGGATACAACTTCCCAAGCTTCTTTGCTTACCTTGCTGGTCTTCAAATCACTATTTAATTTGCAGATGAATTCATAGAAGAACCCATTGTTGACCGCCTTGTAATCTTTGTGGCATTCAGGAACTGTCAACTGTGGGAAGCACTCAAAAATAGGATCTTTCGCCAGTACGCCCCGTCTATCCAGCTTGAAAAATATACCTTGCAAGGCTGCTGCATATACCAGGTATGAAGTCATTTTGAAGTTGTACGTCCGCCTCACACTCCGGAGTTGCTCACCGATGTTGTCACTGATGATCTCCGCCCAATTGATTATTGAATCAGCTCTGTTGATCTCAATGGTCCTCACGAAAGCATACATCCATGAGCGGAAGTTGTGAGTATTGGCTTCTCCACTTAACCTACAAAGCAATTTAGTAATATCATCCACCTCCTGCACCAAATTGGATCGCGGAAGAGTCCTCGGGAACTTTGATGGAGACCTGGGCTTCTTCATATATCTGCTTATTCATTATGCCCACGCAATCTGCTTTGTGTTTCTCCCATCTGTTGCCAACATCCAACATGCTAATTGCAATCACCACCGGTCGTGTCGGAATCTTCAGACAATAATTAATAAACTGTGCATCCAGCCTGATTATTGTCTTTCCCGCAACATCCGAATTGTTCTGGAAAGAGGATGATATGACCTTGCACACTCCATAACAAATTCGGGCAACTGAGTTGTGACTGGAAACGCTGATGCTTGAATAATTCCACTGCTTTTTATTGCCCGCATGAGAGATGTCTTTCCAGCCCTGGATCTGTCAATTATTTCGGAGATGGGTTCAGGGCCTATGTCTGTGTCATTGATATCGAAAATCTGGAAGCTATGCATGATTCTGCTGATCCTTCTCTTTCATCACGCTTCATCATGGCTGGAGCAATCTTTGTCGAGCAATCTTTGTATGTTCTTTTTCTTTTAATCCTGCCGGAATTCTTTGCAATTGGATCAATTTGTGCAGATCTAGCAATTTCTTTAGATTCGAAAGATATATTCAATGTACCTGACATTGATTTGAACTCCCTTTCACCTGTATGAATACCTGTAATTATTTTAGAAAAAGATGGAGTCCAAAGCATGAATATTTGATTTACTGTCACCAAAAATCTGCATATAAAGCCTGCTGCCCTAAAATTTGAGGCTTTGCTTGCATGCAAAGCAAGCATAAATATTTTTAAATTCACCTGGGCACTTATACCAACATGCAGATAATTATCATAGCACAAATCAAGCTATTCCAACCCTAGGCGCCAAACCTTGAAGCTTCCTGGCAATGAAAAACACCTTCTGATGCACAAAACCTCCTTTCCTTGGCGCCAAAATTGTCTGGCTGCAATCCTTAGCAAAAAGAATTAATTGCTTCTTTATTATGGCAGCCCATGCTTATATAACCCTCAACATACTATTTTTAATAATTGCCCTTCCTATTCCTGGCAATTTAATTAATAAATAATCATGTTTATTCACCCAAATTGGGCGCCCAATTATGCATGTTGCTGGTTGCTTTTAAATAAATTTATTTTATTTATTTTTAGCGTGCATCCTTCAGTTGTCTTTGGCTTGACTTCTTGCTTTGACTTTTCATCCATTCATGGCGCCAAAATTAGGTGAAAAAGCCATAAATAAATATCATTATCTCCCAAAAAGTGTGACTTGTATTAAAATTAGCCTCCTTTGATAAAGTGCGACTTGCATGGGTGAATAAATCTCTTTGGTGGGAAAAGTTAGCCTGCTAGGCAGGTAGAAAATTCCCATCGGTGCTTTAAGTGATTTTTCTTTATTTTATAATGAGAATTTTTACCCTGTAAGGCAAGTAAGAAATTCCTACCGCCTTCCTGCCTCTAATATTCCCATTGTAGCTTAAGTGACTTTGACTTCATGGGAAAAAGTACCTTGCAAGGTAGGTAAGAAATTCCCACCTACCTGCCACTACCAAAAATCCCATTGCAGCTTAAACCCATTCATTCCAAAAAGTGCGACTTGCCTAGGAGAGGCTTTTTGTGCATGACTTCATCTTTTTTGGTCAGAAGTTTGCTTTCTGAGGCTGATTCCTTCTGGTGTTGAGGCCGTAAATGATCTCCAGATGCTTTGGGCAATTAAACAGACTATACAGAACAAAGAACAGACCCAAGGAATTTCACAGACAAACTGCGGAGAAAACCGGAGAAAAACGCAAAAGAAATAAATAAAAGCAAAAACGTTGCCAGAAGTTGCAGACAATGCTCTGAATTCATTCCCGGTGAGAATCCTATTGAGATGTGTGAATATTGGCATGCAAAACTTCAACAGGGTTCAACCGGAGCACAATTTACTTCGAACGGGCTTTATTTATTTAATAAATAATTAAATAAAAATTTCCCCAGAGACAATACTTGGTACAAGGATAAAATGAGTTTCAGCATCTGGGTATTTGTCGAAATTGGCTCATATGATTCATTGGGAATATCTTAACGTAATATAGACATCTTCTGGCAATAAAAACACGAAAAGACCCATTATTTTAAAAAGAACGATTTTTTTTAAAATGGGTAGTCCTAGATTTCAGGGTGAAATCGGGGACACCACTTTATAAGATGGATATTCACAATGATTTTTAAGAAGCTGATTTTTCAATCTTCTAAAAACACAAGAGAGGGGAAGGGTAAGGTATAAAAGGGATTCAAACTTTTGTCCAGGTTGGCGAGAAAATTTGAAATTATGTGTGTGTGAAATTGAATTCTATGGTGGCTTTGCAGGTGGGGATCCAACATGGGCACTCCACCGACCTTGAGCAAAAACTTGCAATTGCTTGCAAGAGAGGAATTTGCTAGGAGAGCGGGAAAGGGAGTGAGAAAAAGAGGGGGATTAACGTTGTAGGTAGAAAATCAGATTCTTACAACCATTAATCATAAAATTCCAACACACATAGATTAGAAGAAATACAATTTTACAAATGGCAACAAGACAAGTTAAGATTTAGAACACAAAGTCTCTCAAATATCCTTATTAAAAAGGCAACAAACTCCTTTCTTCATTGATGCTTGAGCAAAATTTTACATAGTGAGAGTGAGAAGAACATATAGATGAGAAATAGAGGAAATGCTATCTATTTGCTTCTTCACAAGTGATACTCTCTCATGAACACACAAAATTGACAACCCTTTGAAAAGAGGGTGTCATTACAATTTATAGAACTAGAAGAGACTCTTCGCCTACCCCCCACATGACCTTTCATATGCCTTGCACAACTTATGACTTTTCGCATTCTTAGGAAAGAATTAAGTCCCCTTTTATAAAATAAGGGTGACTTATTACATTAAATGTTAAAGTCATATTCTAATAATAAGACATAATGAAAAAGTGCAACCCCAACAAGGAAATAGAACATGGAGGAGAGAGAAAGGGGGCGAGAGAAGAGAGAAAGAGAGAGAGAGAGAGAACTAAGAAAGAATGTTGGTGAAGAAGATGCGTTTGATGAAGTTCACTGATCCTTGCCTGATGATCCGATGAAACGCTCCAATGCAGTGAACTCTGGATCCTTGAATTCTTTACACCATGAGAAACTTCCTTTGGATGACACATGGACACTCCAAACTAAGTGTTTAGAAACACTATTGAATGATTCCTTTGGTGACCACGAGTGTCGCTCATGAAGATCCCTTCTGAAGAGGTTGAGGCTAGAAAATGGACCTTGATGACCTTTGCAACATGGCCATACTATTGCACTTTGATTGGAAAGCTCTAATGAAGTACATTTGAACATTGAAGAATGCCCATTCCACAATATGAAACAATCACTCCAAACCATGAAGTGCCATCATTCCTTCGTTCTTCTAGTTACACACTTGGATGAGAAATTAGAACAACTACTCGGGCATTGTAACCATGACGATCCTATCACCTTGAATACATTGATGACTGAAGTTGAGACTGATTTGATGCCTGTGAATTCGAGCTTCATGGCTTCCGAGACACTTCCCTATATCCGAAGGGGGAATTTACTATTTTTAGTAAATGAGAATTTTCCACCCTTTTCAACTCTGAATGCTCAAATTGTCTATTTGGATGACCTTTGTGCACATTGCTTTCGGCTAAATTGCTCTTTGTGAAGACTTATTAAAAATAGCAAGTGCATGTGTAGGAGGCTTACTATTTTTAGAAAGTGGTGTTCTAGACCTTGGTTTTCGATGAAATCAGTTGTTCTGATATGGGTGTTTCGTTTTTGTCGCACCCTTGAAATTTTACGTCAACCCGGTCTCCTTTTTAAATTCAAAAATTTGCCGTGGGGAAACTGAGGTTTCTTCATTGCGGAAAATCCGGGGCGTGGTTGCAAAATCTTTCACTTGGATTCCCAAGGCGCCTAGAAATGTGTATGATTGCAAAAAACCCAACATTTATTCGTGCACTTGTTTTTTAGATATGAACAAATTTACTTTGCGGGTTACGGAGTTTATCTAGCGAAAAATCTTGCTTGGAGTCTTAAAAAATCTGGATTTTTAGATGTTTTTCTCTTTTTTAGATCATGGGAACATGTAGGCAATGGATGGAGGATGAAAATGAAGGAAGAATTCAAGAAAAATTTCTGCAGAGTTTTGGTAGCGAGTGGGAAAATGTGGGGGTATGAGCAAAAATTAGGTATGTTTGGTATTTATAAGCATTGGCAAACATGAGGGGGTGGGGCACATTTTTTTGTCCCCATTGTCCCCTTATTTTGGGACAATAGGTGCACAAAAATGCGCCTTAGTCTTTTTGGACAAGTGTCGCTCATTCACCGACCGAGAAGAATTGAGGGGAGGCTAGAAATGAGGACTTGGAGGCAAGTTTTGGGTTGTATGGTGAACCGAGAGGAAACCAGGGGGTGGGGCGTATTTTTTTGTCCCCATTTCCCCTTGGTTTGGGAAAATAGGTGCACAAAAAGCACCTTAGCCCCAACTTGACAAGTGGCATGCATGCGGGAGTAGGTGAGGGGGCTAGTCAACTTGGTCAAAGGTGCTAAAATGAGTTGCCGGGGTCATATGGTGTGACCTACATGCCTAAAGGGGGGAGGGCGCACTTTTTGTCCCTCTTGTCCCCATGGAAAGGGACAACGAGGACACAAAGTGCGCCTCAACCTTGTGCTGCCATGTGGCACCCAAAAACTTTGACCAAGTATCAAACATGTACCTTTAGTGTCGACTTGAAATGACCATAACTTGAGCTTCGGATGAATTTTTGCACACTTTTTTATATGATTTTGCATGGAAAAGGCATTTTGAGAAGGATGGGATGGGCTCCATGCCTTTAGTCTACTTGCAACACTTTCAAAAACCTCCTTTTCTCTTGGAATTTCCCGCTGTTCCTGGAAAGAATAAGCTGCCTATAAAAATGCATGGGGTTTGAGATGAATATGATTTTTCCACCATGTAGAGGACTGAAAATGCTTTCCATTGATATTTTGTTTGGCTCACAACTCATTCCGGAGCTCCCGGAATCACCTCTTGATGTTCAGGTACTCTGTCGTGGTTGGTGTCCCAGATTTCACTTTGAAATCTGAGACTACCCCATGTTAAAAAAATTCGTACTTTTAAAATAATGGGTCGTTTTGTGTTTTTATTGCCAGAAAATGTCTGTATTGTGTCAAGATATTCCCAGAGAGTCATATAAGCCAATTTCGCAAATACCCAGATGCCCAAACTCGTTATATTCTGTCGTTGGGGTTTGCCTGCGGGAAATTTTTATTTAATTATTTTAAGCCCCGTTTGAGGTAAATTGTGCTTCGGTTTAACCCTGTTGAGGTTTTACATGTCAATATTCCCATATACCAGTAGGGTTTCCACCAAGAATGAATCCTGGGCTTTATCTGTGACTTCTGGCAACGTTTTGCGTTTTTGGTGTTTTCTCGTTTTGTTTTCTGTGAAATTTCTCTAGGTCAATTCCTTTGCGGTTTAGTTTGTTTTCTTGCCTAGAGTATCTGGAGATCATCTATGGACGTTATGCTAGAAGGAATTTGCCACAGGAGGTCTGGTTCTCTCTAAAAAGACGAAGTCGTGCACAAAAAGGCCTCTTCTGGGTCCCATTTTTGGGAAAGGAAGGTTTTAAGCTACAATGGGATTTTTCGAAGCAGCAGGCAGGTGGGAATTTTGTACTTGCTTGGCAGGGTACTTTTTCCTATGAAAACAAGGCCACTTAAGTAATAATGGGAAAATTAGAGGCAGCATGCGGGCAGGAATTTCTTACTTGACTTGCAGGGTGAAAATTTCCATTGTGAAATAAAATAAAATCACTTAAGGCATTGATGGGAATTTTTACCTACCTTGCGGTAAAAATCCCATTATGAAAGTCAAAATAGATTAAGTGGATCATGGGATTTTTGGAGCTGCGGTGCAGGGTGAATAATCCCATTGGAAATTGACTTTTAAAAATAGAAAGCACCCATGTCAAAAAGTGCGACCCCTTTTGGAATAGAAGGATAAGCTTTAATTGCATTTATTAATTAATTCTATTTCCAAAATGGGCGCCCAAGCATGAGGAAAAGTCAACAAGGGAGAAGAGGATAAAAGAAATTGGAAATAGAATTCTAAAATTAAATAAATTTAATTTATTTAATGCAGCCCCCTCTCATGCAAAAAAGTGCGACCCATCTAGAGGAGAATTAATACTTTTTAAAATATTTATTGATGGAATTAATTCCTATTTTTGGTGCATAAGGTCAAAGCACACTGTGAAGTCAAAGTGGACTGGAAGTAGAAAGCTAAAATTAAATAAATTTAATTTATTTAATGGCAGCCATGAGCATGCACAAAATAGGCGCCCAAGTTTAAAGAGAAAAGCTGATTTTTAATTAATTAATTGCCAGGAATAAGAGATGCAATTATTAATTATAGAATGGTGAAGGTTATATAAGAATGGGCTGCCATAATGATGAATTAATTAATTCTTTAGCAAAGAAGTGCAGCCTAGGCAATTTTGGTGCCCAATTAAGGAGGAATTTTGGCTCCTAATTGAAGGTGTTTTCACCGCTGTTTGTAAAGCTTCAAAGTTTGGTGCCTAGGTTTGAAGGAGCTTGATTTAAGTCTGATTAATTGTTTGCATGAGGTGAAGTTGAAAAAATTCATGCTTGCTTTGCATGCAAAAACAAAACCTCAAATTTTGGCGTAGTAGGCTTGATTATGCAGATTTTTATGATTAAAATCAAGTGTTCATGTTCGTTCTTTGTCTTTATCTCAAGTAATTGTAGGTATTCATTACGGTGCTATATAAGAGAAAGGGAACTTAAATCAATGTCCAATACATTGAATATATCCTCCGAATCTAAAGAAATCTTCGAGATCTGCACCGATTGTATAGAATTCTCAGCTAAATAAAAAGAAAAAGAATTGCTCGAGACAAAGATTGCTCTAGCCATGGCAAATCGGGATGAACGAGAAAGCTCGACGGAATCATGCATTACTTGTAGATTTGCTGACATCGGAGACACGAGATCTTGATCCGAGATCTAATAATTGAAAAACTTCATCCTCTTGTTTTTTTTTACGCAACTCTGTGTAGAAGTCGATCGTAGAAAATTCCTACCAGGATCTTGTGCATGTGCTCCCAATCTTCCAGGTTGATGCCTTCATTGAATTTGCATTTACTTGAGTGCTTTCGAATTTTTAATTGCTCATATGCAATTAAAAATAATAATGATGAGTTACGGCAAACATCAGACCGATGCATGTATTGGAGAAGAATTGCAAAAACTTCAAGGATAAGAGGGAAGACAAGTCAGAGAAAATTCCCGCAAGCAAATCACAGTCACTTGCTTCCAGATCCAGCCGCTTCCAGATCCAGTTTGGTGAGAATCAAACGCAAAAGAATCAATTGCATGCGTAATTTGAAAAAAGAACAAGACTGCAGCTTTTCTCTTTCTTCTTCTTTCTCTTATTTCCTCCAACAAAGTAATTGAGCGATCAATTAAATTATAAAACTTAAGTGATTGGTTTAAAAGCCATTACTTGAAGAAGTCAACTATTTGGAAATAGGTGGCATACATGCAAAATAGAAGGTTCTATCTTCAGTTGCAAGTTATGCATGTCATGCAAAGAGGAATTCGAGGAGGGAGATTGCCAGTTGTTTCCTTTCCGATTTCTACATGTGCCAGTTCACTAAAGGCTTCCTATTTGAAATTTCCCCTCTACATGCTATAAGTAGAGGAAGAACCTACGTGTTAAATGATCAGAATTTGTAAGCAACATTCTTGTGTTCCAGACTTTGTGCTGAAACTGTGATAACTATTTGAAGCAAAGGAATAAAAAAGCGCAGATTTCTGAAGAACTTTGTCACGGTGCATTTTGTTTCTAACTTTTTGTCTCAGATCTACTTATAAACTGTGTTATTCTAGATCTAGATCTGAAAGCTGCCTTTGCTTATAATTTTGTGTTAATATCTATTGGTTCTGTCTATGTGCATGCAATCAACTCTGTAATCTATTGATTGGGTTGCACATCTTCCCTCTTTCTTTCCTGTGTTTTTATTGTTTCCTTCTTCATCACACATTTCTTTTATTTAATAGCTGCTTACATGCTGCAAAACTATACAACTATGGTTCATGAGCTGCATGGTTAAAGCAATGTTTTAAAAATCGGAACCGGACTCGGAACCGGCCGAGGTCCGGACCGGACCGGAACCGGAACCGGACCGGTTCAAACTTAATGAACCGGTTTACTAAAAAATACATAAAATTTTATATTTTTAATGAAAATAATATATTTGAAAGGTTAAAAACCATAATTCCAACAAGTACACACAGAATATGCAAAGTTTTCTCTTATATATATGCAAGAAAGGTGTTTATAGCAAAATGGCACGAACTCCAAGTCCAATACACAATACATATATCATAGATGAGATTTCGAAACAAAATACATAGACAATGAGGCTCTAAATGGTCTCCAATGATCAATCTCCATAGTTCAAGACTCCAAAAAAACAACATGATATGATCATTGATACATTACAAATACTACAAGTTACAAAACTCTAGAATAAACTAGATGACATCAATGATCAATCATCATGATCAAACTCTGCACCGCTGCTGGAAATGGGATCCTCAAGGTCATCCTCATCAATATGATCACCGGCCTCTGGCTCTGACTCGGACTCATCCAAATCCTCAGGTACATCTGCAACAACTGGAGCTGCACGGGGTTGGGGAGTAGCACGAGTGCGACTAGTGCCTGCTGTGTCTCGTGACGATGGCGGCGGTGCTGCTAATGGCTCATCAGATTCTTGATCCAAACCCATCCACCCCAAGTCATCGGGATCAAACTCTGCTGGCTGACTCTCCTCTACCCATTCTGAAGTTGGATCTATATCATCCAAGACAATGGGATCAGTATCAGGTCTTCGGTTCAACAACTGGTTACGCCTTAACCGAAGGTTGTACTGCACGAAGACAAGATCATTCAACCGTTGTTGTTCCAAACGGTTTCTCTTCTTCGTGTGAATCCGCTCAAAGACAGACCAGTTGCGCTCGCACCCCGAAGCACTGCAAGTTTGGCTCAGGATCCTAATTGCAAACTTTTGCAATTGAGGACACTGACTACCAAATGAATCCCACCAATGTGCTGCGATAAAAAATGTAAATGTTTAATTAGTAAACAATGACAACAAAAAGTTAAAAACACAGTTAAAAATTAAAAGTAAAACATAAACTTATAACTTAAAGGTTAAAGCGTAATTCAACAAATTAGAAAAATATTGTCTTATGCTAAAAATTCATGATTATTCATTAAAAATTTTAATCAAATGAACTTCAAAAAACTTAGAATTTCTTACCTGGTTGGTCCACATCCCTTGCAATCTTTGCAAGGTTTTTCCCAAAGGTACCTGTGGCTCTGCTGAAGAAGCTGATCTGTCGGTGAACCTCAAGTTGTTGCATCTCATCAGGGACCATGCGCTCTAGGCACTCGTACAAACCATCTTTTACTTCTCCTGTTTGATCTTCTCCAAGCTGAGCTCTGTAATGATATTTTGGGTTCAAGAAATACCCAGCTGCATGTATAGGTCGATGGAGTTGATTGTTCCATCTATTATCTATGATCTCCCATATAGGCCCATACTTAGTTACCCTGTCTTTGTATGCTGCCCTTATCTGCTCCTTTGCCTGATCCATAGCCTCATAAATATAGCCCATGGCTAATTTTTCCCCATCCACCAACCGCAACACCTTAACAAGAGGCTCAGCAACTTTCACAATCTCTGCTGTTTTTTCCAAAATAAATTATCAAAAAGTTTCTTCTTTGTGTCTTTCCCATCCTGTTTCCGGCTCCACTTTGATGCATTCCATTCATCACTTGAAAACATCCTTTTCAAGTTTTGTTGTTGGGAAATAAGAGATTGCAACGTGAGAAAGTTCGTTGCAAATCTCGTGATGGTTGGCCTAACAAGTTCTCTGCCCTCAGTGTTCTTCCTCATTAGGTTCAATACCCATGAGTGATTATAGATGTATTTGGTGATGCTCTTGCCATGCTCTACAGTGTTCTTGATCCAATCTTTTTTCCCTATATCCTCAAGCATGAGGTCTATGCAATGTGCAGCACATGGAGTCCAAAATATTGTTTTGTGTTTAGCCTCTAACATCTTACCAGCAAGAACATAATTAGATGCATTATCTGTTATGATTTGTACAACATTTTCTACCCCCACCTCTAAAACAATCTCATCCAAAAGCTCAAACAATAAATTTGCATCTTTTACCCTATCAGATGCATCTACTGATTTCAAAAACATGGTACCTTGTGGACAAGAGGCAAGAAAATTTATTATTGTGCGGTTCTTGCCATCACTCCACCCATCTGACATGATAGTGCATCCTGTTTTGGCCCATGAAGCTTTGCAACCTTTCAAATATTCATCTATGGATGCAACTTCTTTCTTCAAAAGTGATCCTCTCAAGTCATGCATACTAGGGCCTTTGAAGCCCTTACCAGCAGCAACAATGGAATCAAACATCGGCTGGTAATAAGGTGAGCGGGCAGCATTGAAAGGGATATCTGCATCATACCACCATCTAGCAATGTACTCAAAAGCTGCTTCTTTGTATTGCTTCTTCCAATGGTTATCCAAGGTAGGCTGATTTTGTGTTGGCATGGAGGCACTAGCAGTGGCAGGTGTGGAAGATGGAAAAAAACTTTGAATGTTCTTTCTTTTTTGAGGCCGGTTTTCTCGACTATGAGTGGATGGGGGAGGTATATATTGAAAGGGGTCTCTAACAGTCACAGAAGGGTCAGAGCAAGATCCTTCAACACTCAAGGCATGTTCCCTCCTTCTCCCTATTTCAGCTTCCATCTCTTTTTGCCTAGCCTTCTCTTCTCTATGTTTTTCAAGCATGTTTTTCATTTCCAACCTAATGTCATCAATACCAGGTGCCTCACATGGGGTAACTTGGCCTCTTTGACCAGCCAAGTGTTGTTTCAACCTATGAATCCCCCTTGATGTGTTTCTTACAATATTTACAAAAAACTTGGTCATCAATTACGTCTGCATGGGCCCATGTAGGGTCTTTTGATTTGGGGGCCATTGCAAATGCAAACAAATCTGAAAATGCAAATAAAAAATAAATAAATTTCCTATTTCTTTTTTAATAAAATTTACAAATAAGAGGCAAGTTTAAAATGTAACATACCTTTCAATGTGCACACAAATGAGGTGAGTAAATGCTCCAAGCTTGTATATAGCACCACAAAGAGCCCACACTCCAAATGTAGATGTAAATGCCACCACAAAGAGCCCACACTTGATACCAAACAACTCCAAATGAACACTATTCAAGGCTGCCCCAATCCTCCAAATCCTTGCAAATAAGAGAGGTGCTCACAAATAGAGGTGAGGTGCTCACAAATGGATGCCAATATCACCACAAAGAGCCCACAAGCAATGCCAAACAAACTCCAAGCCTCCAACTTCCAAGCTCACTACAAAAAATAAACTCTTCAATCTTATGCTCACAAATGCTTTTGCTCACAAATGCTCACAAATGCTCAATGAGAGAGGTGTGGAGTGATAGAGGGGGTATTTATCACACTAAATTAGGGTTTAGTCACTTTAGAAGCAATAAAAAATAAAAAAAAAACATTGAAAAACGCGTTTTTTACCTGCTGCCGCCGCGCACAGGAAAAAAAAAAGACGAACCGGCCGGTTCCGTACGGAACCGGCCGGTTTAAACTAAACCGGCCTAGCGGTCCGGTTCAAAGGCCGACTCAACTTTTTTTTGTTCAAACCGGTCAAACCGGCCGGTTCCGGTTCCGGTTTGACCGGTTTTTAAAACACCGGGTTAAAGTAATACCCACAAATAGATACTAGCATATTTAATTGACAAATCTTACACGGAGCCTCACTGGTAAATGAGGAAGATTTATCTCATGACCGCCTAGGTTTTCAACTATGCGAAAAATCTAGCCAACATTGGTACAAGCTCATTCGGCCTCAAAAGCCCGGTTTTGATAAATTTGATCCTTAACCTTCAAATCTTTTGAATCTTCCTAAATCAATTGCACTGTAATCATGGCTCTTGAATACTTCTTGATGAATTTGGGCCTTTGACACAACTCCATAGATTATGAACTTGTCTTAGAAAGGCTGATTGTAGCCCTTCCTAAGATTGCTTGAAAACCCGGTTTTTGAGATATTGGTCTTGATGTTTTTGAATGATCTTTTTCTTCCTAAATCACCTACAGGAAGGATGACACACACTTATGGACCACTAGAAGGATAGGATAGGACTGATACGGGGAATAGGCTGACTTGGGGGTGTCTTGGAAAGGTTCACAGTAGAATTTTTGACACTCGTGTATGGTTGTCCTGTTTTCAAGTGAATTTTTCCCATGCAAAACACAGGGACAACGTGTCCCATCTTAAGACTAAGCTAGAGCAAAGATTGACACCTTGATATGATGGAAAGCAAGATTTAAAGAACCTCGTTCACTACCCAAACCCTCGCAAATCTTGGGTGAGAGTCTAAGGGAGAGTGAATATTGTTCTTGCATGCATAAGATTCAATTGCAAACACAACCTTCTTTACAATTTATAAACCATAAGAATGACTGAAATGACCAGTTTTGCCAATTCAACCAAATTCAAGAGTTATAATGAACATAATTCAAGATTTCACCCTACCATCCAATTCATGCAATGTTCCCCGGACTACCTAGGCACATCTAATCAATCAAGCATAAAATGTTAAACAATGCTTTCTCAAACTACACAAATTAGTGTTTGCTCAGTTTGCATTCATTAATAAACAAGTTTATAGTGTTTAGCTCTTTAATGAAATCAAAACATGACAATTATCTAAATAAATGAGAAGAGAAGATATATAGGTGCATAAGTGAACATAACGACTCCTTTCTTGCGTTTGCAAAATCAAGTTTAATTGATAAAAGATCCATTACCGTTTTTGTAATTAATTGTGATGGGACACAACCACATCTTGCTCATTGTGCAGATTGATAGTTGAGTTTAAACTAAACTAGAACAACTAACAACAAATTTTAAAATTGTTTATAGCCCTCAATCTATTCTTAGAGTAATAATTTCATCCCAAAGTGGCAATTAAGATCAAAGCTTGTGGTGGATATCCACCGCATTTGTTTAATCTTCACTTTGAGTATTAATCTGAGTTCATTATGTGTTATAATCAAGGCTCTATCGATAATCTCAAACTTAAATCATCTAATGGTTTCCAAATGTCCACTTTGTGCCTCTTTTTGATCTTGTAGGATTCCCTTGTGGATCTATTCATTCCCTATCCAAATTTAGATTCCACTATGTTCTAATGTGGATTCTTTGTCCATGAAATACAATAGGGGATTTTGCATGTTCAATCAAGCTGAATTGAAACTCAAAACGCGACATTAATTCAAAATTAGTCACCAACTTGAGTTCATGATGGAGACTATGCTAGAAAACGGTTTCCGACAACGTCAAACATGAGCAAGTTTCTCATATGTGCCATCAAACCCATTGGGACTCCCACCATTTGAAATTGCTCAAGGGCTTTCCAACGAGCATGGTCTAGCAATGTTTGAGCTTTGTTGTGATAGTTAGAGGCTTTGAAATTCCCATAGTCGTGCTGCCTTGTTTTCCCTAATTTTCTTCGGATGTCAATTTTAAAGTGTTAACCTCATACATGTGTAGGTATTTCTTGTTTTCACACTCTCAGTTATTTCCCCCTTTTGGCTATTGTGTACTCTCTTTGGATAAGCCCGCCTCACAAGGATTGGTCTATGTGTCTCATTCGTTTATCTTCACCTTATTGGGTCTTATTACCCGTCTCCTCTTGCTTTTGACTTTAACTCCTTTGGGCTTCGGGTGATTATATGTCTCGCTTTTGGACTTTCATATTTTTGTAAGCTGGACCATGTGTCTCGAGTTTTGGACTCATATTTTTCATAATTGGACCACGTGTCTCGGTTTAGGACTCCCATATTTTTCGTAATTGGACCACGTGTCTCAATTTAAGGTTTCGTATCCCAAGCCTTTGACTTCTCTTTCCTCACCGTGTGTTGGCTCGTGAATCCGAAGATTTGTGATTGGAGCCACATGTCTCGCTTGGGGTCTTCACTCTTGGGATATAGATTATTAAACTCGAGACAAGTGTCGCCCCATTTCGAGCCTTCGCGTCCCGAAACCTCTCACTTGTGTCGACTTTTCAACTCTTCTTAATAATTCGAGTTGTAAAATGATCGCCACATGTCCTCTTCTAAGCGGTACACCACTTAAAACAAAAACATGTGAAAAACATTATTAAATTTATAGTAAAGCTTAAAAATGTGAAGATTATTGCAATTTATTGATAAGACATGTATACATTCCGTATAGTTGTGGATTCGAGGAGGCATACTTATTTAAACACTTTTGAGAAACTTTAGCACACACAAAAACACATGATCGGTCTCAAATGAGGGCAAGTTTTCTCATGTACCGCTTATGTGATTCAAACATTATGAGACCCGCATAACATAAAGTATTTGTGGCATTCCAATTTTAGATCAAACTAATACTAAGAGGGGTGCTTTGATTCAACAAGTGTTTAAGCAAGGTTCTTGGGTATCTCCTAGGAACATGAGTGGCGAGAATGTTTTATAAATGTGAAAAAATAACGTAAGGAGAGTTTGTGAACCATTTGTGAAAAAAACTTGAGGTTTTTATTTTAATTTTTTCTCATCTTTTATTTCTCTTCTCATGTTCTTTGTTTCATTTGATTAACATCCCTTTCTCCATAAAAGTGAGGCTTTCAAAGGTGCTCTTTTAAATTTCAAGAGGGTCCCAACTTTTTGTCTAAAAAATAGGGGTGTGTTGTGCACAACAAATGACGAGTACTCCGGTGAAATCACCGTGAAAGTATTTATTACTTAGAATCCTCAATTTCGCTAACCAACAAAGACAAATAACTGAAAATAAGCAATACGTTGGTACCTCATGAAGATTGAACATAATTTATGATTTCATTACGACATACTAGGTCAAAAACACTTCTAATAGTTATGTGTGAGAAGTGCATTAATCTATCCTTTGAAAACTTCGAGGAGAATATAAAAATATGCTAGAAGCCATCTTTTGATTAAGCATATAAGCTTGGGCATTGCTTTGCTGCCAAGAAGATGTCTTTAACCCCGACACGATTACCTTTGGTCCCACTCCAGGACCTTGCTCCACTTTGCCAGATCAAAGGCGTCCATAATCTGCGGTGGAGATTACCTAAATCACCCTTTTTAGAGAAAAATTTAGAATTTTCTTGATTGCAAAATTTCTTTTCATTCGTGTTGCATACATTCTAAGATTTTCTTTCTCTTGCTCTTTTTGTTGTATAGTTTATGAAGGGTTGGGAACCAAATTGACCTTTCCTTTTGTAAAATTTGAAGCAAACATCTATATAAACTTTCTAAATCCTTCTTTTGATTCTTAAAGGAGTACCTTGTCTTTTAGTGTATTTACGACTTTGATTTAGTTTCGATCTTTTAGACAAACAAACAAATTATTCAAGTCCAACTATTAGCCTATGTAAGTGAGCTTCACCTTGTTTTCTCGGGTTTTAATGCTTTGAGGTGATGGTTCTTAACCTTTGGACAAACCATTCTTTTTAAATGTTGTCATTTAGTCCGAAAGCATGCATCTCGAATATGTGTCTTATTGAAATGGAAAACTACATTAAAAACATGGGAAGCTAATTACTAAATCAATAACACCTAAACTAGAAAGCAAGAACTACTCTAAGCCACCACTTTCAGGACATTCCTTCCAAGATGTCCCTCTCCGATTCCCTGGTTAGGCCCACGGTTCTGTATGGTTCGGAAGTTTGGGGTCCCTCTCTTTTGGACTCAGATTGGGCCACTATCGAGCACGTCCAGATCCTCATGCTCAAACGCATTATCAGGTGCAAAGAATTTGTTCCTCACAACATTATCCTCGCTGAGTTTGGGGCTCGCCCTTTTCGGTTGGAGACCATCTTCAGCCTTGTGTTGCTTTGTTGCACCGTATTCGGGGTATTCTAGTTCTTCTGTTGACAAGGACAGGTACACTTATCTTGCCTACTGCTCCTTTGAAGCTATTGCTTCCTCGGATCACAGTAGACGTTCTCGCTGCTGGTATGCCTGCGTTTCACGCCTCTTCGAGTCTATTGGCATCCAGATGGACCGTCTCCCACCCTTCAGCTATTCTCTGGATGCCCCCGCCCACCTGCTACCCAACCAACATGATCTTCATAGGATAATCAGAGATGATATCTACAGACAGTTCATCCAGCACACATGGACCAACCCCCGGGGTTGCGTCCGAAGATGTCATTCTATGCGGCACACTTTCTCGAGATCCGTGATGGGGTCATCTTCAGACCCATGTACATTTCCCGACATTGGTTGTAGGTCCTTCGTATCTCTTTGGGTTAGTTTCGAGTGGGCTCACATCAACTCCGTATTGAGATTGACCACCACTTAGACCGCTCGGAGCGGACTTGCCTGCTTTGCTCTCTCCAGAAGTTGAAACCGAAGAACACTTCATTTTCAGATGTCCTGTTTACTATGAGATTCGTGGGCGATTCCATTGCCTGTTCCGTGAGCTTCCTTCCTTCACAACTTTCTTCAGATACTATGATCAGAGATGTCTTGCTCTCTACCTTCAGGAGGCCATCAAGCTCCGGGACAGGCTCCTCCATCCTCCCCCCCGACGGATGGCTACTAGACTGATCACTTCCTTCTTCCCGTTGCTCTCCCCGGTGAGGGGTGCTAAGTGGCATTTGGTCACGTGTCTGGACCCCCAGTCTAGGTCCGTTAGGTCTCGTGACTCCATTCCTTCCACTCGAGGCTCCCTATCTCAGGCATGTCCTAGGGCACCTCCACATACACAATGATCCACCGGGCCTACTTTGTGGCCCCGCCTTCCTCCCTCCGGGACGTCGGCCCCCTAGGCATTCCACGGTCTCACTGCTTTCTTGTCGTTGGCGCACTGCGAGTCACTCCCATTTGGCCTTGAGTGTTAGGTGACGTTGTTGGGGATGTTGCTCCTTCTTCCGCTCCCTCCCCACACTGTCATTTCTCTCTTCTTCGTTTCTGGTCTCTCGGCCTCTATTGTTTCCTTCTCCTCTCCTCTCCTTCTCGCATTGTATTTCGGGTGACCCGTTTGGGTCCTCTTGCCTCGGTTTGTTTGCTTTGTACTCTACAGCCCCATTGACCTACTTTTGTGGTCATGTGTTGGACATTAATAACATTATCTTATCTTATGTTATCTAGGAAGGAAAAACATAACTGAAAGCAAACTAATCTAATCTAATCCTAACAATTCATAATCAAAGGAGGACAAACATGGAAATTTTGTGTGAAGCATTTCATATTACCTGGTAAAAGTGATTTTGGAACATTTAGAGTCCTTAAGCGTGTAAAAACATCTTTAGATTCTTTCCAAATAATATCCAAATTCAGTGTTCCCAACACAAAGCAAAGATTTGCCAACTTTTGATTAATGTAATGACTTTTGAAAAACAAGAAATCAACGAATGTATTGGGCTTAGTAAGAGTTACCTCAAAATCTTGCCAAGTGAATACGTGGGACTCTATTACCTTATATTCCGTGATATTTGGAACTCTGGTCTCAGCTAATACCAGTTCTGCATGATGTAGATCTGATGTCACAATGTCCTCTTCTTTCATATCCATTGCTTGCTCGTGCTCATCGTGCTAAATTGCCTTTGGAATAAGTTCCGGGTCATCATAAAGTGGAACTTATCCCTCCTTCGATATTTGAAATAAATCCATTTTTCTGTCCTCAACATCTTTTTCTGTATCAAGGCACTCTTCTTTCTCAGCTATGGGCGGCAATATGTTTTTAACTTCCAAGGCCTCTTCATCAATTAAATGAGCAGCTTCACTTGCTTGTAAAAATTCAAGAACAACAAACCCAACAACTCCCTCTTGCTGAATGCATACAATGTCTTTTGAATCATCTTCATCATCTGCAAGAGCATGTGAACTACAACAATCCAAGATCTACGAACTATTAGTAACATCTTAACACAAGCTAGCTCCCAAGCAAAATCTCTGAGAAGAGTCCACACAAGGAATTACTTCCCTTTCATGCTCCTCATGAAGTTCGACATTCTTTTTAACTACCGCCCCCTCATAGTCAAAATTATCATCAGAAAATACTCCCATTTAACACTTTCACTTTCATCCAAAACAGATACACTAGTTGGCTCAATGAGCAAATTCACATTTGGTTCATCATGGAGGAAGTTCTGACTCTTATGATAACTCATGAAAGAATTTGGATTTTGAATTTGATGGTTGGCAAACACAAGTTACCGGTTTGGAGCAATGTGTACCTAGGGTAACATATGGGCTGCATATACTAGATTAAGCAATGTAATATTTTGGTTCACATCTGACCCAACAAGAAGAAAGTGGCCTTGGGGATTGAGTTGTCTATCTAATGTGATGGCCTCTGCATATGCCAAGGGCAATGTATTTGCATTGGAAGTTTTTAGGAGCCTGGATAGGAGGGAATCCAACCCATTGATGCACATTTTGAGAACTAGCGCATCAACAAGCTTGTATGTAAGAGTGCTTCTATTGTATAGTGTTTGAAATCTTGCATTTAAAGTTCTGATGAGTTGACTGGGTTCTCTCCTCATGGTAATAGAGTCTTGGTACTAGGTACCTGAATCTGTAACATGCCCAAATTGTGCCAAAAACATTTTGAAAGTCTGCCCATGATCTGATAGAATTGGGTGGGAAACTGAGGAATCAATAATAAGTAGTATCCTGCAACGTAAATGGAAATAAACTGCAAGCAACATCTTCATGCAAAACATTAAGCAACCTCAAAGAAGTTTTAAAAGCTACAACATTTTTTTCAGTTTTTTTACCTCCTACTAGAGTGTAAGTAGGTAAATAACTCTCATGATTTCTTGGAAGAGGATGGGTTATTCGTACAATATTCAAAGAACTTTTTCCTACCCAATTGGCTACCATATCAAATAGATTGCCGTTAGCACATAGCTGAAAGGCCTGGGAGTATCGAGTATGGTTCTTTATCCCGCAATGACTACTTTTCTGTTGTGTGAGTTTTAAGCACACAAAACAAAAAGAGATAAGCGCAAGAGGAGGGATACCAAATCAAACCATAAGAAACCACATCCAAACATAAGAAACTGATTCCAAATCAAACAAATTCAAGCCTAAAGTAAGAAGATTATGTCCTCTCTCTAGTGCCATCTTTCTGTTGATGCAAGTTTTAAGCACACAAAACAGAAAGAAATAAGAAAAAGGGAGGGAAACCACTTTAAATGATAAGACACCCCATCCATACTTAAGAAACTAACTCCAAATCAAACTAATTCAGCCCTCATTCTAGTGTTGGATTTTTGTTGATGCAAGTTTTGAAACAAGCTCCAGCAAAAGACGAGAATTTAATCTCATTCGTTTAAGGATCCGTGTTAAAAATATGATCCAAGGTACGAAAAACATGGGACATAACTCAGGGAAGTATGTGGCCCTAATAACCTTTCATTGGAGGTACCTAAATCTCTTAAAATCTAGTGGGTTAACAAACAATCTGATGTATGACACAAATTGAATATTAACAATGGCTCTAATTAGGTGGAAGACCTTTACAAGATGGATATTCAAAATGATTATTAACAAGATGAGTTTTGGATTATTAAAAAGATACAAAAGGAGGGAAGGGTAGGGTAGAAAAGAGATCCAGACTTTTGTCCTATCTTTGGACTAACTCGGAGAAAACACCGGTAACTTGATATGATGGAAACCAAGATTTAAAGAACCTAGTTCACTACTTAAATCCTCACAAATCTTGGGTGAGAGTCTAAGGTAGAGTGAATATTATTCTTGCATACATAAGGGTAGAAAAGAGATCCAGACTTTTGTCCTATCTTTGGACTAACCTGGAGAAAACACTGGTAACTTGATATGATGGAAACCAAGATTTAAAGAACCTAGTTCACTACTCAAATCCTCACAAATCTTGGGCGAGATTCTAAGGGAGAGTGAATATTATTCTTGCATACGTAAGGGTAGAAAAGAGATCCAGACTTTTGTCCTATCTTTGGACTAACCCGGAGAAAACACCGGTAACTTGATATGATGGAAACCAAGATTTAAAGAACCTAAATCACTACTTAAATCCTCACAAATCTTGGGCGAGAGTCTAAGGGAGAGTGAATATTATTCTTGCATACGTAAGGGTAGAAAAGAGATCTAGACTTTTGTCCTATCTTTGGACTAACCCAGAAAACACCGGTAACTTGATATGATGGAAACCAAGATTTAAAGAACCTAGTTCACTGCTTAAATCCTCAAAAATCTTGGGCGAGAGTCTAAGGGAGAGTGAATATTATTCTTGCATACATAAGGTTAATTTGCAAACACATCCTAAGTTTGTTCTTTAGAATTTATAAACCACAAGAATGACTGAAATGACCAATTTGTCTAACTCGAGGCAAAACAATGAGAAGCAACCTGGAGAGTGAAAGTCAAGGCAACATGGCTGGTGAGTGGGAGCTGATGGGACATAAGGAAATCTTGGATGTTGGGGACGAGGGATCTGCAAGTGAGAACATAATCTACCATGCTCGCTTCCCCCACCCCTACATGGGGGAAACAAGTAAATCTACTAGAATTAGGGAAACAAGTAAGCTAATTGAGAAAGTTATTCTCCAATCTGGAGAAGCTTCCACCATAGGTTGTGGCCAGAGTATTTCCATCTGCCCATTCTCTTTGTAAACCAAACTATTAAGATCCAACTCCTGAACGCATAACTCGTCTTGCGCAAGAGCACATATAGGTGTATGGTGGGTTCTTATATGGGCATTGAAGTCACCTACCTATTGAGGAATACCGGGATATCTCTGGATAAATGTCAAGGTATAGATCTCTATCAATGTGTACAACGAAGGCCTGTAAAGTGGGGGAGGGGGTGTGAAGTAGCATACTGCAATAAAGACGTCACATATAGGAAATTCCCCTTGAACATGCAACCACATGTATCAGGAATGGACAGCTGAAGCTATCAGTAATACTCTGGACTTGAGGCTGACACGAATGAGGCAAGGCACTCCATCACAAACAGCACCAAAACTAGGGGTGTCATGCCGATAGGGACGAGACCCAAGCATAGCCTCTGACTAGAGGGAGAGCCCAGTTAGAGCTCTCATGGGTCTCAATAAGAAAGGTGAGATTTTGTGAAGAAGAATCATCTTGGAAAGTACATGGAGAAATACCATAAGGTACCACTACAATTGTAATAGGCAATAAAGATGCCACCATTGCCTCGTTAGACCCATCATGCTGGCAGTCCAAAGTGTGACCACCCAGGAGGGGGAGAATCAATAATGATAACCCTATAATCTCAGGTAACATCCTAATTGTGTTCATTTTTGGCAGCCACAACCTGAGTATGAGATTTCTGAAGCTCATCCACTTGGAGTTGTGTGAGTTCTGAATCTTGATAAATATTGAGGGAGTGAGAAGACTTTAATTCTTCTGCAGTTCAGAATTGGATAACAAGGGTGTTGTCTGACAATGTCCAAAATCGGTTAAAGGAGATATCCTTTAACTCTGAAGATTCATGCATGAAAGCTTGACCTGCTGTAAGGGATCAATAGGTCACTCCATGTGGAATATCCCTTATAGGATATCACTTTAAAATATGCAAAATACAGACAAATTGCAGCCAAACAGAAATATGATTTTTGCAGAAAATTAAATCTAGGGCAGCGAACATAGAAAATAATGGATAACTCCAAAAATACTTGCTCAAATCTCTTGAAATTTTAAATGGAGCTTGCTAATACAATAACAGATATTATAGAACTATTTTTGGAATTTTTCGAATAACAGAATGCTGCCAGAAAATTACAGCGTGCCCTAAACAGCTGAAAACTTCTAAAATTAATATCTTCCGAATATAGATGCAAAAATTATGAAACCTTGGAAATATTATCTATAAATATAGGAGATGATATCCCAACCTTCAAATCAGAATTTGAGGAAGTGGAAACCCTCCAAAACAGGTCTGCAATCTCCAAAACAAGTCGCCCCACCTAGGAGATGGCTGGAAACCCTTGCAAATGCCTTCAAACTGATGCTAGACCTTGCCAAAGAGGTTGCCGTAGATCTGCCCTGAAAAACCCTGAAATCTCTCCTCCAAAATACCCAAAATCCTCCAAAACCCTTCACTGAAACCCTCTGAAAATATCTCTAAAGAACAACCCTGATTTTAGCTCCAAAAATGACAAACTAGGGTGGATCTCTCACCACCGAAGAGTGCCCTACTAGCTAGGAGTGGATCTCTCACCACCGAAGCTAGGGTTCCCATGGGATCTTACTCCACAAGTTGGATATTTGCAAACAACAGTTGCACATGAAAGGAAATATAAGTGTATGCATGAATGATCATCTTTTCACCCCTCCACTCCTTATATAACTTTTCCCATGCCAAGGAAACCCTAAAAAGCCCAAGTCGCATTTTCCCCTAGGGAAGACCAAATTAATAAAGTAACTTAAAGTTACTTTTTCCTTTTCAAGTCGCCATGGTCCAAAAGGTGACCCCCAACGCAAAATTAGAACACTAGGAGTTAAGTGGCCCCTTCCAACGATAAAACATAACATCTAGCCCCTTCGAAAGCACTTTATATTCCTGTCAACGGAAAATTATAACAACTGGACTAGATATTCATACCCAATAGCTCATAGCGTCCGTAACCCCTTGGGCATGACTAGGGTTAGGACCCGTACTGGCCCTCAGGCCTGTGGCGAGGGAAAGGGGACATTACAGTCCTCCCTTCCCAAAATTTGCTTGTCCCCAAGCAAATGCAAACTAGGATGTTGTAGAATCTGCTCTCCCTCCCAAGTAGCATCCTCAAGAGGCAAACCCTTCCACCGTACCAAGTATTCTGTAATCTCTCTGCTCCTGAGCTTCCTCTGTCTGACCTCAATAATAGATTCTGGTTCTAAAACCAGTTTCCCCTCCTCATCCAATGGTGGCAACTCCGTAGAAGGTACAATATGCTGCCCAAGTGCCTTCTTAAGGCATGACACATGGAAGACATTATGTATCTTACTGTGCTCTGGAAGATCCAACTCATATGCTACTGCACCCACTCGCCGAGCTACCCTGTATGGACCATAAAACCGTGGTTTTAGCTTTTCTGCCCCCTTCTGCTTGAGTGACGACTGCCTGTATGGCTGCAAACGTAGGAATACCAAATCTCCTACCTCAAAGGACCTCTCTATCCTGTGCCTATCCGCATAAACCTTCTGCTGATTTTGCGCCTTTTGGAGGTTCTCCTTAAGAGCTCGCAGGATATCCTGGTTCTCCTGTAACCAATCTCGAGCTTTGGGAGCCCGACTGTCTGTTAATACCAAATCAGCAAATGACATGGCATCGTATCCATACAAAGCTCTGAAAGGAGTCATGTCGATGCTCATCTGATAGGTGGTATTGTAGCAATACTCGCCCATGTGCAACCATCTAATCCATGCCTGTTGATGTCCCGTCACATAACTCCGCAAATAGCCCTCTATCCATTTGTTAACAATCTCATGTCGCTCATCATCGATCACGAGGGTGATAGCTTGTCTTGGGAGTCGACTCGGTACTGCAAAGTCGAATATCTCCTGCGAAAAGTGCTCATGAAGATCTTATCCTATCACTGACAATATTTTTAGGCAAACCATGAAGCCTAAAAACCCCTGTATAAAATACCTGAGCCACGTCAGCTGCCTCATGCTTCTTAGGTAGAGAAAAGAAATGGGCATACTTGGTCAATCGATCAACTACCACATAAATGCAATTGTGCCCATGCACCATAGGGAGTCCTATGATAAAATCCATGGATATGCTCTCCCACTTCTGCTCGGGGATGGGAAGAGGCTGGAGTAACCTTGCAGGAAAAGAATGCTCCATTTGGTTTGCTGGCAAACCATACACTCTTTGACGTGATTAAGGACATCGTCCTTCATTCCCTTCTAAGTGAATCTCTCTCTGATGTACCTGTATGTTTTGAAATATCCGGGATGTCCAGCTAATGGCGTATCATGTACTGCATGAAGGATTTTGTCCTTCATCTTAGACCCGTGCTGAAGAAAATCCGATCCTTGTAGAAAATGAGATCATCTACCACCCTGTATCGGTCATCCTTGGTAATACCATCCATGATCTCACATGCAAACTGATTCTTGGAGTACTCAACAAGTATGTGAGCCTTCCAATCTGCTGAAATCTCAGACATAGAACTCAGCATAGTAGTAAGGTAAGGCCTCCTAGATAAAGCATCAACAACAACATTATTCTTACCTCTAGTGTATTCTATGTCAAAGTCATAGGTTTGTACCTTGTTCACCCATCTCTGTTGGCGGTCGTTGAGATCCTTTTGCCCCAAGAAGAACCTCAAACTATTGTGATCCGTACGTACCACGAATCTGCTGCCCACAAGGTACTGTCTGAATTTGGCCAAGGCATGCATGATGGCCAACATCTCCTTGTCGTAAATTGAATACCCTCTCTCTACCGGGCTCAATTTTTGACTCTCATAAGCAATGGGATGCCTATCCTGCATAAGCACCGATCCAACCCCCTCTCCTGATGCATCACACTCTAGAACAAATGGCCGAGAAAAATCTGGTAATGCGAGGATGGGACATGAACTCATCACCCCCTTGAGATGATCAAAAACCTGTTGTGCTGCTTCTGACCAAGCGAAAGCTCCCTTCTTTGTCAAATCTGTCAATGGGGCAGTCAATCGTGAGAAGTTCTTCACAAACCTCCTGTAATAGGTGCACAGTCCCAAGAATCCCCTCAGATGTGTCAATGTCCTGGGTGGCGGCCAATCCAAAATTGCCTGTATTTTCTCTCTATCCACCTTTACTCCCCTTCACCCAATCACATATCCCGGTATAGCAACTCTGTCATGCAAACTCACATTTAGAAGCTTTTGCATATAGCAAATTAGCTTCAAATATCCCAATATCTCATCGAGGTGGCGGATATGGCCCTCCCAAGTCTGCTTGTAGACCAATATATCATCAAAGAAAACCAATACAAACTTCCACAAGTGGCGGTTGAACACGTGGTTCATGCAAGACTGGAATGTAGTTGGTGCATTAGACAATCCGAATGGCATCACTAGAAACTCAAAATGTCCATAATGGCATCTGAAAGCGGTCTTATGCACATCCTGCTCTCTAACCTTGATCTGGTGATATCTAGATCGCAAATCTATTTTAGAAAAATAGATTGCCCCTTGTAGCTCATCTAATGAATAACACTCATCGAATACGTGGCCTTTGGATATTTGTTCTTGATTGTCTTCTTGTTCAATGCTCGGTAGTCGATGCACATCCGCATGGTCCCATCCTTCTTCTTCACCAATACCACCGAAGAAGCAAAAGGACTGGAACTCGGCCTAATGTGTCCCATGTCAATAAGCTCATGGATAGTCCTCTCAATCTCATCCTTAAACCGTTTGGGGTGACGGTAAGGAGTAGTAACTACTGGTCTAGTGTCCTCAAGCTCAATCACATGCTCAAATCCCCTATCTGGAGGTACACCTGGAGGTATGTCACTAAAAACTGCACTGTGCCTATCCAATAGCCCCTGTATATCCACATGATACTCTGGTTGTCCATCCTCTGATTTCTTGGTAGAAACCAAGCACTGTACTGCCAATCAACCCCATTGTGCCTGTGAATCCTCTCGATCCTCTTTGCTGAAACAACCTTGGGTGCATCTGAAGATAAACCCCTCAAGGTTACATTCTTCCCCTCGGACTTGAACTTGAGTTCCATCGTCTGAAAGTTAGTTCGAAACTCTCCAAGAGAATGGAGCCCTTGTACACCGAGCACAAGGTTGGTCTCTCCAATACCAACCACATAGAAGTCATCGGTAACTGTATGGTTACCCATGGTGATACTCAACTGCGGAACTCGCTGCATGCATCTCATGGACTCACCATTGGCTACCACTACATTGAAGCCCTCAAAGTCTTACTGCCTGTAATCCCCGCTTCTCTACCAAAGATGCATCAATGAAGTTGTGGGTTGCCCCACTATTAATGAGTACTACTACTCTTTGACCCTCGATACTCCACGACTCTGATGCCTTGTACCTTGAGGTACTAGACAAAGTGCAATAGTCTCATGGGAAAAGTCTCCTCCTCTGTTCGATCCCCTGCACTATCGATGTCTCTCCATCTCCATCCTCCGACTCCCAGCATCCCGCTCCTCCTCGCTCTCGCTCTCCTCGAAGACCTCTATGAATTGGGCCTTCCCTTTCCCTCTACAATCATGTCCTGGAACCCATGGTGTGCGGCAATCGAAACATAGTTTCTTTCGCCTCAACTCATCTCTGTCCTCTCTTGAGACAAATGGTCTCCTTGCTGCATCCTGCCTAGGTGGGGCCCCTTCGGCTGTGAACCATCAACTCTCGAAGGAAATACCTTAGGTTGAATTCGAGGTGGAAACCTCGATTTTGGAGTGGACAACTCCAAATCACGTGCTCTCCTAATAGCCTCATGTAAGGAAGAAGGCTCAAATGCCTTCACAAATCCTGCTAAAGCGTTAGTCAACCCTGCCATGAAGAGTGAAGTCAACCTCATCTCTGAAACATCAGATACCATAACTGATAACCTCTGAAAATCTGCATGATGTTGGTCTAGAGAGAACTGTTTGCTCAGTGAGTCAACTCTCTGAAGTGCCTATCTGGGTCCCTCCTGTCGAATCTGCTCATCAACCTCTGTGAAAAATCTGCATAAGTAGTGATATGCATGTGTCCCTGTGTGATCAACCCATGATGCCACCAGTCATGAGCATCTCCCTCGAGGTGTAGGATAGCAAACTTAATTGCATCCTCTTCACGCATGGGATTCAAGTCGAAGTAAGTCTTCAACTTTTGAATCCAAGACTACGCGGTACACTTCTTAGAACCATCGAAGTGTGGAATAGAGATTTGTCCCAATCTCCTCTGAAACTCAGTCCCTGTGTTTGGTGATCTCTCTGCTGGGCTCTTACCCGATCTTCATTTTACAATACTCCTGAAATGGCATGTTATCCCGGAAACCCTCACTCAATGTCTGGTACCTCTCCCAACAAGATTCCTCATCCACAATGTTTGCGGGCTGTCGTGTCTGTGAAACTTCCGGATCCTTCAAAAAAGAAGGCTCGTGGAGTCCCAAAGGTCTGGTAGAAGCATGAGGGGACCCCTGTCCTGAATGTCCACTCTCACCTCTATTACCATGTTGTCCCATATTGCTAGCTTCCCCTTTGTCTATCCTGCCTTGGGCTAATCTTTCCGTGAGCTGGCTCAAATAAAGATTAGTGGTTTCCTGCTGTTTTACCATGTTGGTGAACAACTGTTTCATTAGATCCACACCCATATCCTCACTGTCTTTGTCTCCCATCTTTCAACCCCAACAGGCTGGAGAAACAACTGCTCTGATACCACTGCAATATCCCTTATAGGATATCACTTTAAAATATGCAAAATACAGACAAATTGCAGCCAAACAGAAATCTGATTTTTGCAGAAAATTAAATCTAGGGCAGCGAACAGAAAATAATGGATAACTCCGAAAATACTTGCTCAAATCTCTTGAAATTTTAAATGGAGCTTGCTAATACAATAACAGATATTATAGAACTGTTTTTGGAATTTTCGAATAACAGAATGCTGCCAGAAAATTACAGCGTGCCCTAAACAGCTGAAAACTTCTAAAATTAATATCTTCCGAATATAGATGCAAAAATTATGAAACCTTGGAAATATTATCTATAAATATAGGAGATGATATCCCAACCTTCAAATTAGAATTTGAGGAAGTGGAAACCCTCCAAAATAGGTTTGTAATCTCCAAAACAAGTCGCCCCACCTAGGAGATGGTTGGAAACCCTTGCAAATGCCTTCAAACTGATGCTAGACCTTGCCAAAGAGGTTGCCGTAGATCTGCCCTGAAAAACCCTGAAATCTCTCCTCCAAAATACCCAAAATCCTCCAAAACCCTTCACTGAAACCCTCTAGAAATATCTCTAAAGAACAGCCCTGATTTCAGCTCCAAAAATGACAAACTAGGGTGGATCTCTCACCACCGAAGAGTGCCCTACTAGCTAGGAGTGGATCTCTCACCACCGAAGCTAGGGTTCCTGTGGGATCTTACTCCACAAGCTGGATATTTGCAAACAGCAGTTGCACATGAAAGGAAATATAAGTGTATGCATGAATGATCATCTTTTCACCCCTCCACTCCTTATATAACTTTTCCCATGCCAAGGAACCCTAAAAAGCCCAAGTCGCATTTTCCCCTAGGGAAGACCAAATTAATAAAGTAACTTAAAGTTACTTTTTCCTTTTCAAGTCGCCATGGTCCAAAAGGTGACCCCCAATGCAAAATTAGAACACTAGGAGTTAAGTGGCCCCTTCCAACGATAAAACATAACATCTAGTCCCTTCGAAAGCACTTTATATTCATGTCAACAGAAAATTATAACAACTGGACTAGATATTCATACCCAATAGCTCATAGCGTCTGTAACCATCTTGGCCCTCAGGCCTGTGGCGAGGGAAAGGGGACATTACAATTTTATTCCTGAACCTGTTTTTTAATAGACTGTTGTTGGGCTGTGGTTTCTTTTTTAAGGTGTGCTGAATGATTATCTATGACGCACTGTTTGCTTCACTGTTCACCGTACAGTTCAGGAGTTAACAGCGAACAAAAAAACTCCGTGTAAACCCATGAAACTGCTGTAAACATGTTACCATTCACACTCTACAGTTTATGTTTTTGTAGTTTTCGGGGTTTCTGAGGTGCCCATTCTGCAAAGTGTTAGCTAGGGTTTTGTGCAATCAAACACTGAAGTTTCAGTCAACAACTAAATTTGTGGTTTCTTCCCTGTAAACCCAAAAAATTGCTGGAAATTACGTTACTGTTCACGAGCTACTGTAGATTGCATTATTGTTCATGAAGTATGCCTTTTTGCCAGGATGGTGTTTCAGAGTGGATGGTGTGGATGGTGTTTAAGATTATGTAAGTATTAGTGAAACTCTATTGACATATAGAATTTCACCACTACATTACCACATGGAAGGTTTAAACGGAAAAATAGAAAGTTCCAAGAAGTGCTGAGAACAATTGCAAATGGTGCATCTCATGTATAACTTCTCTTCACCCTCTCACACTGAATGCACAAGAGATGTGAAGTACCAAGATGTTCAATTGCTGATAAGTTTTAGACGTAGCTGCAGGCTGAGTTCAATTTTCCCTTCACTGCCCCTCTTCATGTTGAGGGTCGTTCCTAGGAGATGCGGAGATGATTAAGGAGAGCTGCAAATCTTTATGGAATACTATCCGGTTTTCAGCCATTGATTTCTTGTGGTGGATAAAGTATACAGTGACCTTATCGGAGGATATTTTCCCCATTAGCTTTGGGGAAGTTGAAGCATTTTAAGTAGGATCAAGATTTGTTTGTGAAAGAAAAGTTTTCACGGTTTCACAATAACTTGAACACTCTTCCCATGGTCAGACCCAGTGCTTTCGTTCCTTGCGTTTATAGGGAGAGAATTTTCCTGTTCTGCTTTTGTTCAGTTGATGTAACTTTTTTGTTCCCATTTGTGTAAATGTATGACACCTGTTATTAATTGCAATTAAATTTAAATTTAAATTATCATATATAACATTTGTTATTTGAGGAGAAGGAAACACTTAAGTTTAGCTGCATGTGGTCAGTGAGCTTGATTTTAGCTAGATTTCCTTAGGCAAACAAACATATGCGTGCATAAAAGGGAAACCCTATTAACTATTAAGAATACAGGGCTTCTAATATTACTGATTATAACCTAAACGTGGTACCTCATTTTTAATTACAGGAAAAAGGGAATTAGAATCAAAATTCCAGATTATAATAATTACATAATGGAGTGCTGACCTTGAAGTAAAAATGTGACTTGGGCAAAACTATAATGCACATCAGCCAGTGCAAACATTGTACAATATAGAAATGATCAAAATACGTGCAACAAAAGTGCAAATGTGCAACAGTAAATCTCGCTGTTAGAACATATGTGATGGTAATTTTTATTGTATTGTTTAATGATTGTAATGAAGATTATTTATGCACCCTCTTGTATTTTTAAATATGATAGATTTAGTTTGAATGCACATGAGTACTTGGGAAAGATCACTGAGAAAAGCTCACTCATTTAGTTGTTTCCATTGCATAGATGATTGATCCCTATGGGAAATGGAGATTAGGAGGTGCTGTGCTTTACAATTATGGTTATTGGAGAGCACAACTAGGGATGTATTTACATTACAAGCGTAAAGAACTCCAGCTTCCTGGTTTACACAGTCTTTACATTTAACGTGACTATCCCTGTCCAATGTGATGTAGAATATGAAGGTGGAATGCCTAGTCTTTTGTATGTTTGAGATTTCAATCTCAAGATCTCATTCATCTTCATGAGTAACACAGTTCCATGACTATCCTTCAATCTTCATAGTTGGCAATAGAATGGGCCATGTGTCATTGCCTATTTATACATTAGTTATTAAGCTTTTGGCTTTGAAATTTAATTATCAGGAGTTGGTATAACAAGGCTTCTCAGCTGAAAATGGGAAAAGAAGATATTGCTGAGCAGAATAAGACCCAGCCAATATGGAAAAATTTACATGACAGCCGCAAATATTAAAGCTGCTTTGTGCGGGCACAAAAGATAGGTTCAAAAGGTCAAGGCATTATAATCCTCTTGTAAAGATATTAAAAATTCAAACCTTAAAGCAAAAAAAAGTTAAAATAATTTCAATCTTGTGTAATTTTTGTCTAAGCAGAAATCAATTTGATCATTGGTGTAACCCACCTTCAATACGTGTGTGTGTGTGTGTGTGCGGCGCGCGCATGCACACGCGCACACACACTCACTCTGCGCACGTGTGGACATATGCACCCTCACACACACACACACACCCATAGACACCCACGCACACCCACGCACACACATACACGCATGCACACACACACGCACACACACCCGCATGCACACACACATGCACGCACACACGCACACACATACAATGCATGCACACGCGCACGCGCACGCACACACACACGCACACGCACATGCACAAGCACACGCACATGCACACGCATGCACGCACGCACACAAGTTTGTAAATAAATGTACAAGTTTGTTTATAATTTAAATTTGATAATTATTAATTTACTATCAATATATTCCTAATTTATAATATTAGATCATTAAAGTATTTTAAATATTATATAGTATCCAACCGTATCCATATCGAGGGCATTAAAAACTAGTCGTATACGTGTCCATACAACTCTCATATATGTGAATGTGTGTGTGTGTACACAAACACATGTATACATGTATACATATACACACACACACAAATTCGGAAACTGCCTCTTTTGTACAATAAATAGATCCTATCTTAGTGATAATGAATGATAAAATTAACTAAGATTCTTGTTATCAATATATTATGCAAGAAACATTCACACTATACTGAAATTGAGAGATGAAAGACAAGGAGACAAGAAATTTATCTTGGAGAAACCCAATTTGGGAAAAACTCCAGCTAGGTGAGCAATTTCTCCCCTTTCACTATGTAAATCTCCAATACAATACAAGTTCACTGCCAATAGATGACCTTCAAGAAGGATTCAAGCTCCTTCTACTTGCATTACTTGCTTACAATCCTCAATAAGAAAGAACTCAACTGTTTATGAACAAAACAAGAACAATTCAAACTTTCTCCCTTTTCTCACACTTGAATTCACTCAAAACCACTTGCCTAGATGAGTAAATGTGCTTGTATTTATAGTTGCTCTGCCCAAGGATGAAAGGAGAGGAAAACAAACTGCTTTTTGGAGTCCAAACATTTGCAACTATTTGGATTCCCATTTTGACGTTGTCGGGGACGGAACCACCACTATCTGCAGGTGGTTACGTGACCGCCGGTGCTTGCAGGCGGCGGTCCCGCAACCATTGCGGCGGTTGCACATTTATCACACAAAGCAAAACAACAATGGCCTTTTTGTCATTCGAAGGTGTCCAAATCACCGTTAACCTGACTTAACCATTTCTAGAACAATGAACATGCTAAGGGTATGCACTGCAAGTTTCAATAAGAGAATACATAGAATTGGGTACTTCTAGATCCATTTTTGGATCACACACACACACACAGACACTAAATTTATCTTGTTCTTTTAATCAAGAGTAAGTGCTTACTAGTAGCCTCGTATTTCATAATTTGGCATATCATTAAAATAATAATAGCACAATTTAACAATATTGTACTCATCTTTCTAATAAGAAATACTAATACAAATGGAACCAGAAGATTTATCGTATGCCCTTTTCTGGCCTTTCCGCAGGCTATCAAGTTCTTAGGTGATGGTTATCAGGCAAATTCTTGTGCCTGAACTTGGGGTTGGCCCATAGGCCTAACGCTTGCCAGGTTTAAGTTATATCCTTGTTATATAGTGTGGTTATAATTTCGTAGTGCAACAGTACCATGCAAAACAGATGAAATACGATTCAAATTAACACGATTAACAGTGTATAACTGTTCACTAAGATGAATGAAATATGGATTTGCTTTGGGAAACATAGAATGTTTTACTAATTATCTTCCCATATAGGGATTCATTATATCTTTTATCAATCAAGTGCCATTTGATGAAGAGGCAATGGTATCTCTTGGCAATGGTATGGGCTTTGCTTATGGATATTGAAGAGCTGATGTTGTCTTTTCTGTTATAGAATTTAGAGCAGGGATTCTCTAGTATTGTAGCCTATCTTCTTCTATGTGATCCCCAAATTATATTTCAAACTGTACATCCTTTTGATGGTTCACTCGTCATTGTTTATAGTCTCATTTTTATATGTGAGAATGTCAATTACAAGGACTACAAGAATTCAAACAATTCCAGAGGGCCATGATAGAAGATATACCATTTATCCTTTGCACATTGTACAGTTCTGGGTGCCTTATTGTCCAGACTCCTGCTGCCATCTGTCATTGTCACCTTGTCGGCATGGGGATCTGTTCTTCATTTTTGTCACGGGAATGTCTTCCTGATGCCTAGCTCTCTGTCTCCTCCTTGTCGCCAAATCTAGATGCTGGTGACAGTTACATTTTTAAGGGATTTGATGCGGTTTCTTCGATAGTAACCACAAACTCATTTGGCATTGAAGTTTTGCTACTTCTGCATGGCACTATCATGGAGTTCTTCCAAAAATCAAGTCTCATAATCGATTAATATTTATGCTATTGAATTTCTCTTGACATATAATGGCTTATTGCATTCACAAATTCCTATCAAGCCTAAATGATCCTTGTGCCAACTTCTTGTTATGGGCATGAGGCTTGCTTCCCACATGGATATCGAGCATAGTCACAGGAATTGTATTGGAGGGATCTGCTCCCAGTTTCAATTCTTGAGGTGCTCTGAAATTGCCTTCTCAGGGAATAGATATTGGAATTGTCAGATTCATGTGGCTGGATTTTTCATGTATGTTTCCAGCAAACCAGAAAACCACTTGGTATTTTTGGGAGCGAGAAATGACTTCAGTTTTCCATCAGAATTTTAAGGCAATCGAAAATTACTTTTGGTGTTAACCATTATTACAATAAGTACACTACAAAGAAATTTGTGAGTTTAGCCAGTTTATAAATGATTGGGCAAAATTTAAACTTTAAATTATTAATATTTTATGTAAATCATATTTGATTTTATTTTTATTCCAACCTTGAAATAAAATACTAGTACATATATCTATAATATATTTATCTAAATAACACTAATAGATATCGATCTCAAGGCACACATCTAAGTTTTTCTCACATAGTTTTTCCCAAAAAAGGGTTAGTCATTGATTAAAGAATTCATCACGTTATTCACAAATGTTCCATTAATTGGTGATAGATGGCCTCAATCTAATTATACGACTATGTTGGGCTCAAATAAATCTTTCTAGGGGAAAAAGAATAGGCTTCAAATTCCTCCACATGCCCAAGATATCGTGATTCTTTGATTGCTACTCCAAGCAAGGTAAAAAAAGACCTCCTTATGACGGTCAAATGGACGTCAAATTTAAGGTCATTTATTTTTATTTACTTCTCACACTATTACACTTCACACCACCCCTTTGGCTGCCATTGCAAATTATGCCTATTGGTGTAATTATTATATTTTCTGATTTCCCGTGATTCCTAAATTGGATGGGTGTATAGTTCCACTTCCGAACCACACGTGCTTGTTAGTTGTCTCTACCTCGATTCAAAAATCGCCAAAAATCGCCGATAAATCGCGTTCAGCCTGCAAAACGATTAAACTTACTAAAAATCGCGATTTTCGAAATCTGATAAATCGCCGATAAATCGCGGTCAAAAACCCTCGAAAATCGTTGAAAATCGCGGCTAAAATCGGCGAAAATCGGGGAAAAAAAACGCGGCTAGGGTATAAGACGAAAATAAAGTAAATCGATTTGTTTTTTATGTTGTTTTCTCTTTCCACGGGCTACAGTCGACGCGTGAGGGCACGCAAATACAGCGCGTATTTTTTACCAGTTCGTGTGCATTTCTTACCAGTTCGTGCGCGTTTTTTACCAGTTCGTGCTCGTTTTTACCAGTTCGTGCTCGTTTTTACTGTTCGTGCGCGTTTTATACCTGTTCGTCTGCGTTTTTTACCTGTTCGTGGCGATTTAGTTCGTGGCATTTTGAGTTTTAATACGAGATATATATTATATATTATTGTTATAAAGTATAAACAGATCATAATTTATAACATTTAACAATGATGTATAACAGTAACAATAATATAATTTATAACAGTAATATATTTCGTAACAGTAATATACTTTGTACTCTCTTTTTTGGTCAAAACTTAATCGAAAATATGCATATGGGCCTATGGCATTCTATAGAGTCACTTCTCGCATCATTTAACATTGTTTTTACATTTAATTTAAGTATATTTTATGAATTTAAATGTTTTTAAAAGTAGCGATAAAGTTGCCGATTTTTTGCCGATTCCCGATTTTCGATTCAAAATTTGCCCTGCCGATTAATCCCGATTTACGATTTTTTGAACTATGGTCTCTACACTTTTGGTGACCTTTATGTAACTATCATGAATGCTATACATTAGTTCATCGTCAAATTCTCAAGTGTCGGAAGATAAACATTCCATGTAAGGTTTTGAAATACTTAATAAGGACTGTTCATAATACACATATAGTGATGGCTATTGCAACTTAAAACCTCTTGAGAAACACATTTTACCTTGTCCAAAACATATATTTGAGCCACTTAATGTCTTAAAATATAGCGTATCGACGCGAATCAAGTAGGTTCTCTATTTTTCTTAAACTATTGGCATCCTCGTGTGAAATAGATGTAGAAGGAAATTATATTAATGTCCATAGATGACCAAAAGTAGGTCAATGGGACTCACAGATACAATAGTCAACAATAGAAAATTCTAGGAAGAGAGATTCCTCGAAGAAAAATAAAGGAATAAAAGTACATAAATCAAAATAAGTAGTGGACCACTAACACGGTGGAAATTAAACCAATAAAAATAGCAATGAAGTGCGAACAAGAGCCCCAAAAGCATGTGTTGATGAAGATTGGAAGGAAATCTCATCAAATATCTTTGGTTGTTCTGAAGTAGATTAAATCGAGCCATCAATGATCACTTAGAAAGATTTGAAATGCTCATTGGGGAGTATTCAAGGTCGGAGAGGGGATGACCTTAAACAGCACGCACAAATGTGCAGGCCCTACATTCTGCACCAATGGGAAAATCCAATTTGTTAAGGCTTTTTGTTTATTAATTATATGATTGGTCCATTCTGTAGGCCCCACCACGTTTGTGCGTGCTAGATAAGGATTACCTCGGAGAGGTGAGGCTTGAAGACCCTATAAGTAAGCAAAGCACTCCATCTAGAATCTCCCCTAACATCCAAGGCCAATGTAGCTCCTATGGTAGAAAAGAAAGTTGTAATGTGAGTCTACCCTTGTGGTTTGATGGGTGTTTAGTAAGTAGTAGATCCATGTTTCTAGAAAGGGTAGAGCCATGTTGATGCAAAGGAGTAGAGGCACGATGTCGAGGGAGAGTAGGCTCGAGGATCCGAGTAATTTGATTAATAATGGTGTCTTAAGAGAAGTGCTTCCTAACTAGTCTTTTAGCTCTAATATGTGAAGTGACAATGTCCAAAGGGTGCTTAGTGTTTCTTGTCACCTTAGAGGGATTGACAAAAATGGTGATCAACATGGGGGCTCTAGTGCCTCTAGACTTCCCTTGTAGGGATTTGTGTCGGAGGGTGGTGGCCTTACGAAGATAAAGAGCCAAGGAGTGTTGGTCTATATATATCGATGAAAGTAGATAGAGTGTTGCTTGAGTCGCTATAGAAGTAATGATATCTTCCCCATATCTCATAGTAAATGGGGCATCTGAAAATGAAGTGCTCCTTAGTCTCCACCTCTTGGAGGGAGGAAAAGATGACATATCCAGTCCCAAGAAAGATTGTGATGATCAATTTTAACCTATAATTGGTGAGAGAACACACTCTCATCCGGAAAGGCGAGGTCTCAATATAGAGATGGTGAGGGCGACAAATAATACATGTCCACCATCTATAAGAAGTGCTTGATGTAAAAAGCAAACTTGGGGTTGGGTGGCTCATGAGGGAGATCAAGATTGCCTAGATACAATGTTTTAGATGGTTTCTTTGGTAGCTTTAGTGATGACACCCTTTGTGGGAAGGAGGCGGTGGTGAGCGAGGGGGCAATGTCGACACAATACATGAAAGGGGCAGCGTATCAATATGGATGACAATAGAAAGAAGAAACAACCTAGTCTTAAAATACCAACAATGCAAGCATTTGGTTAAGACTAATGGAGCATTGGGGACAAGTGAAGCAATCCTCTCTAACGAACAAAGTGTTAGGTGTGGATATCCCTCACGGCCAAGAGTTGAATCCCCATGGATTTGAGTTGAAGCCCCCACGATATGAGTTTTTAGATGTAGAAAGTAAGCTTGAAGATAGTCTCAATGCATAGTGGCTTGGAAACAAATTTACCTTGGACAATGTGTTGAGAAACTATCTTCTTGCAATGGATCATGCGTTTTAGCACAAGATTTTGGACCTTGTCAATACTGGCCCAATCCATGGCCCTTGAGCTAGGCCCCAAAGGTCAAAACCATATAAAACTTTAGGAGTGATGATTGTGTCAAAAAGGTGTAACTTGGAAGGAATGTCCTATTAGTGGATATGAAAGCATTGACGTTCCAAGACAAAAGGAAGCATATACCTTGTAGAGACGTGAGTGAAAGGAAGACGTCATGCTAAAGGATTGACAAAAAATTGGACCCCAAAGTAATGTACGTTGATGTGATCTAGAAGTTCCCCTTTGTAAAATAATGGAATTTGGAGAGAGAGTGCTTAGAGATATTGAAAACCATGACCTTAGTTTTACTAAGGATGACCACAAGTTATCGAAGTTCACGAAATGAGAAAGGGCATCGCCACCGTAAGTCCTTGCAGATCGAGAGGAGAACATCATTGGCAAAAATAAGGATAATTATAACCACCTCATGCAAAAAATTCAACCGTCATCCAAATGGGTATGCTGCTTGAGAAAAACACCTCTAACTTGTCAATGTAAATGATGAATAGGGTCGGTAAGAGAGGACATCCATGCTTGACCATAATGGTATTCTTCACAAATTCGAGGAACTGTGATAAGTATGCAATCGCCCAATAACTATCTTAGAAAGTCTCGAATCTGCGGCAATCAATGAATTTGGGATGCTAATATCTCTCAACTTCGGAAAAGTAGGTGGCTTGGAGCGAGTCAAAGGCCTTCTTAAAGTCAACAAAAGACTTTACAAGACCGGTGATGAGCCCGCTCAATAATAGCCCCAATTGTAAAGATATGATCAATAGTTTGGTAGTCCCTCCTAAAGTTAGTTTCCTTAGCTTTGATGTTATTCCTTTCCAAGTAATTTGCATGAGCCGCATGTCTAACACTATGGCATAGAGTTTGGCAAATGTATGCCCAATCATGACGGCAATGTAGTCTACTAGGGATAGAGAAATCCCCAAACTTATGAATAGGGTGAATGATGTGTTGGGACCACAATTAAGGAAAACCTAAACACTCCACCTCATTAAAGTGTGTGGCAAAAAATCCACACCATATTTGATGAATTCAGCTTGGAGACCTTCGCATTCAACTACATTTCAGTGCGTAACTTGATGATAGCTCTCTTGACGGAAGACGTAGAGAAGACAATGGAGGATGGTGGAGGAGTGGGGGAAGAGACAATAGGATGGTTTGTAAAATCATAGAGGAAACTAGCATAGGAGATCTATGCTTCGGGGATGATGTCAAAAATTGCATTTTTCTTGGGAGAAGAGTGCAACAAAAGGTATTAGGTGAGTGGTGTAGATCAACAAGGAGTGTAATTCATTTAAATGCAAGAAACTCCCATTTCTTACATCGAGAAGACAACGGTACTCCTACGGAGGGTGGGTATGGAGGGATGGTCATGGGCTAGGGAAAATCAAAGTCTCCAATGAAGGGATTTACACTCATCATCATACCACCGATTCATGGGGTAGGATCCATTGTGGGAAGGGAATTATGGATTAATGTACGGTGTGGGGACACGAGTCGAAAGTAAACTAACATCTTTCCCTAGTACAAAGAGGAGTGCATACTTGAATCGTGAATTTATAAATGAAATGCTTTGAAATTATTGAGTGTGTTGTTGTTTATCCTATTAGTTTGTTGAACATTTCCACCCTATAACCATAATTATTGCAACAAGTTCAAAAATAACATCCCCAAAATTATTACAAATCACCTATGGCTGGTAACTATGTTCAAGCCACGTATTTGTGAGAACCTCATTAGCTGACTTGTCATAACTTGGAAGTTTCATCACGACTTTTTCCGCTTGTTTCTAGAAGTATGATTTTTCTAGAATAAGATTAAATGTTTTGTTTTGTAGTGAATTTTTCGTATAGACATTAAGGTATTATTATTACCAAACAAGATATTCTAGGGCCTATAAGCAAGGAATCATGAAAGTATGATAAGGATTATCCCAATTCTTTAATTTGGCGTGCTTATGGAACCAATATTATTTATATTCCTACCATGCATATGTTATTCAAATCTTGTCGAATAGTGCTTTGCTTTTTGATCCTAGTAGAATCAAGAAGGGGTAAGCATGGAATAGGACTTCTTAGATCCTAGTGTTCTACGAAACAATGTGAGGCTAACATTTGGTCAAGACCTTCGAATCAATTCAATTGAATCATCTAATCTATTAGTTTTCCTTCTTTGGCACAATAGAGGGTGATAACTATTCTTTCAAATAATCCACTTAGCGATTACCCACTTGTTTGCGGGAGGTGACGAAATCGAGATGATGTAAATTGAGAGAAATGAGCTACTTGTTGGTCAAGAGAAACCTAAACCTCTTGCTTGTCCTTCATTAGGATAGGGTCATATATTTCGTGACGTATGTTGAGTGCCCAAAGGCCCTCTCCCTTGAATAAGAGTTATGCCTCCCGAGCCATTCCATTTATGAAGCATGTGGCCTTTAGTTACTCAATCGATAAAGGTGGTCAAGGGCCTTTAACCAATAGGTTATAAAGTCAATCAAGTGCATGAGGCCCTCTCCTTCGACATCCTTCATTGATTGAGTGGTTTCTTGCTTCTCTCTCCATGTCACATAAAGAACTAGAAGCTTTTGAATTTTCTTTTTTTTGTCGATGATTGCGACAAGATCACCATATGAGTATGTGAGGACACATACTATCGGCACTTGATTGACTTTATGACCAAAGGCCTTTGAGCATTTGGTCGTAAAGTCAATCGAGCGCATAAAGGCCCTCCCCTTCGGCATCGTTCATTGGTTGAGTGCTTCACGGTCTCTCACTCCATGTCACTTTGTTGTGACTCAAGTTACACCCCTTCTAAAACCGAAGATTCAACACCTCAGTGAAACATGGGATGATCTCTCAATGTGGGACTTGATGAATGAGATCAATCTCTGGAGAAGGCCGGCTTCCTCTATCTTATTAATGGTAAACTACTCCTAAGTTAGGTTATACTAGTAAATTGCATGGGGTAGGGGGAAAGGGAGAAGGAATGCATGAAAGGGAAACTAAGCTAAAGAGTGGTGATAACACCAGAGAAAGGGGATCTCTCTTTCCTTAAGTTCGGGAAGCAAGGAAGGCTCACGTAAGACTGAGAGGGCAAATATTGACCACAATGCAACTTTATGACTCCATCAACCTAAAACCCTACATATATGACACAATGAAATGAAAGCCATGCAAATATAGTCCATACACAACATAAAATGGAAAGAACATGTAGGCAAAAAGACAATAATCTAAGAAAAAGGGCGGATATGAGACACATTCGATGCATATTATTGCTTATAAGGATGCACATCTGCTTCTGATCACTCGAAGGCATTGGATTCATTACAAAATCTCAAAGCAAAGGTCTGCAAATTAAATTTCAGCTAACATTTTAGTGTGGTAACTGTTGATGCCAAATTACAACACCCCCAAATAGCCTTAGATGTGAGTGGGGCATCCGGTGTAATCTGCATAACATTGGACCATCTCTCAAGCTGTGGGACTTGCAGGCTTGAGATGGTCCTCCGGAGAAAGCCGATTCTTGCTCCTAAATTACCTGCCACAAGCTACTCTAGTGCAGCAAACTATCTAATCCTAATCTAACCTTCTAAGGGACTAGGGAGAGAGAGTGCATGAAAACAAAGCCTACACTAAAGCGGTGATACACCAGAAAAGGAGGGTGTTGATCACAAATCCAACTGCCTGAAATGGAGAGAGGTGAGCAATGGAGAGGATGGACAAGATGCATCACATAGCAAAGATAAAGTTCACACAAAACAACACTTCAAACCATTAAGCACATCTCCCAAAACCTGCAAGACATCGAGATATGCACAATATACCTACCTAATGATGAGAGGCAAGAAGAGACAATAAAATAAGCAAAGGATGGACAAAATGCATCACGAAACAAATTTTATTACTCCATGAGTTCACACAATACATCATTAGTGGGCAAGAGGCAAGAAAATGCCATTACAAAGAAATGAGAGGAGGCTTAAGCTCCACATTCAACCCTAGGGAAGAAAGAGAGGGGGGGAGAGAAAAAATGACCAACTTTTAGAAAAATGCCCCTCCTTACAATATATAGGAAGAATGAGAGAGAAAGGAGAGAAGAATTTGAATCATGCTTCAACCACCCCAAAAGAGCATTGAATTTGCTGCATCAATGATGGGTTCCACTGCAAAACCCATGCCTCCATGTGCTTTGACTTGTTGGGCAAGAAAGGAAGCCCATACCTCATTATGGTGGTAGGTGAGAAGCCTGACAACCTCAAAAATGGCGGATTGTATTTAAAATTCTTGGTGGGCTTCATGATTCATCTTTCATTGAATTGACCTTCCGCCAATCTTTTCCAAACTGCTTTGGGTTTGGAGTCTATCCGTGCAAGATCCACATGGAAGCCCCACGCATTCTTAAGATTTTGCTTTGCCTTTTAGGGTCCTGGGAATGCGACGTGCCGACACTTGCACCGTATATAATGTCCAAACCCCTTTTCGGGTGGGACCTTTGTAGTTAGCTCCTCGTGGAAACCTTGCGGGCTTCCAAGACTTTTCCCCTCCTTTCACTCTTAAAGTTGCGACGGTTGGACACTTGGCATCGTCCGCGAGCCTGCTCTGCTTTCTTTGTGTTTTGGCTAAGTCCCTTCTGTTTAGGAACAACTATGTTAGACCCTAGACACGTGGAGGGCCAGCGCATGTTTGGGGACCTACCTTTGGATTTTACTTTTGAAGGTGCACTGAGCTGACACGTGGAGGCTTCTGCTGGCTCTTCCATGCTTAGACTTTTCAATACCGGTTCTACCTTTCTCGGGCTTTGACCACGTGGAGAGCCTGCACTCGTTTGGGGACCCGCTTTTGTCGCACCTTTGAAGTTGCGCCGATGAGGCATGTGGAGGCTTCCGTTGGCTCTTCCCATGCTTAGACTTTTCAACGGCCGATTCTACCTTTCTCGGGCTCTGACCACGTGGAGAGCTTGCGCTCGTTTGGGGACCCCGCTTTTGAGCACCATACCAAAAGTGCGCCGAAGAGACACGTGGAGGCTTCCGCTGACGGTTGGACTTAGCTCCACGTGGAAACCTGCGGGCTTCCAAGACTTTACCCCCTCCTTTCCCTCTTGAAGTTGCGGCGGTTGGACACTTGGCATCGTCCGTGAGCCTGCTATGTGTTGAGATCCACATGGGGTCAAGCGCATCCCTAGGGTCTCCGCTTTGTTGCACCTTTTGAAAGTGTGCTGAGCTGACACGTGGCACCTTCCGCGGCTCTGTTGTTTTACTTCGAGTTGACTCACTCTGGGCTCGATTTTGACTTACCAAGTTAGCTTTTCTTCAACATTTCTATTGGCCATTCATTTGCCGACCACTGCTTCTCCATTGTTGAGCCCACCTGCAACTTGATTTTTGGGATTGAATGTAAGCTCGCATGGCTGAACCAACCTCTCCATTTCTCCTGTAAGATTTTGTTCGATCAATTTTGCCCGAGGGGCAAAATTGGATAACATAAATTTACAAATTGAAAAGAGGATCCTTTACAATGAAAATGAGTTGCATTATATATAAAAGAAGTGTAATATACCTTTTGGGGATAAAACTGAAAAATTAAGGAAATTACCTTGAACCCCAATACAAGAAAATCTGATTTTTTATGACAGCAATTAATAGAGGACCAAAAGCAAACTCTCAAATCCTAGCGACTAGGAGAGAGAGAGAAATCCACTGTAGAAACACTCAAAATTATGGGAACATTGGTTTGGCCTTGATTTTAGAAGCTAGAAAATGTGATCAAATCATCAAACTCAAAATTCTAGAATTTATTATGGCACAAAAATAGCTGAAACTTGTAAATTCAATAACTCTTAGAAAACAAGGAATCTCCACACATATGAATACTCAAAATGATCATAAAAATACCAGCAATCAAATGAGACCAATATCATAATTTTCCAACCATGGAAACCCTCTCAAAATTGATCCCGAAATCTCTAAATGAGTAGATAAAGCTGCCCAATGCCAATAAAAATTTGAATATGAAGTATTCTCCTCAAATCTGCAATAATCTTCACTCTCAATCAATGTTGAAGGGTTTTCATCCTCCAACAAAACCACTAGAAGGGTTTTCGTCCTTCTAGGAAGCCACACAAGAGGGTTTTTGTCCTCAAGTGGAAGAACATGGAGCAACAAGCTCACAATGCCCAAATAGGAAAAATGCGCCAAATCTAGATGCTCCAAATGAGGTCCTAAGTCTCCTTTTATAATCTTCTTTTGGCACCAAAGCTTAGAAAGATAAGGCCGACCCATAAAGATGTTATATTTCTTCATTAAGCTTCTTTTATTTGCCTTTAACCCAACCGACCTGCTTCAAGAGGGAAAACACTAAAAAGAAAACATAAAAATTAGAAAAACGAAAGCAAATGAAAGCTCAATGTTCTTCTCCAACTCCTCTACTTCTTTGCCATGGAGAAGGAATGGCAAGAAGTCCAAATTCTGATTCTTAAGTGGGAAAAAGGGACATTACAGTCCTCCCTTCCCAAGATTGCTTGTCCTCAAGCAATTGCAAGCCCTCACCCCAAAAGCCAATGTATCCAAGTAGAAGAACATGCTGTAATACTTCCACAAACGAGCTCCCATGCCTGTCAAATGAGAGAGCTGATGTAAAAACAATATTTTGCAATGGCTGCCCCAATCTTCCTTGAATTCCCAAGGCTGCCCATGAAGACCAACTGCTGTCATACCCAACATTGACAAGAAGTCTGAAAAGTAATCATGAATTTGACAAGAAAAATCAATTCCCAGCTTGGCCCATGCATCAATAATGTTCCTCAAAGTGTAAGAGAGTTCTTTAACCATGAACATGAAAGCAATTGAGTAATATAAGGGGCTGTAGTAATTGATGACAGCAGCCTTAGTGGTTGCAAATGAGCACACGGTAGCTTTGAACCAGCTCCTTCCAACCTTAGAAAAAGGTAGAATACTCCCCTCTCCTTTCTTCGTGAGATCTTGAGGTCCTTGGGCATGAATCCTCAAGTTATGAGCCATATGAACATGCATTTTCTGTACTAGCCCGAGGTGCAAAGAGGCTATCCCAAAAAACTCAAAAATACATGTCAAAACTTTTCTCATTTCACAACAATCAACCATCATGCCCAATTGAAAATTCATCATGTAATGGTGCCACAAATTAGATGTACCCAAACCATTACCTTGTTGTAGGAGAGCATCTTCTTGCCCAAAAGTGAATGCTTGGAACACCAAAAAAAGTATTCCGGGCTGCGTACTTACCGCTGTCCATAACCCCCACAATTTGTCCAACTCAAGACTGAAAATGTGCATCCTATCATCCAATGAAGTGACAACAACTGAACATTCATCACGAGTGATTAGAATAGTCTTGGAAAACTGAAAATTACCATCTCTAATGGCTGCCATGAACATGCTTATTCTACCCTCAATGCATAGTGGAACATTTTCCCAAACTTCTCCAATGATTTGTTGGGTCTTTGGAACCCAAACCATGATCCCAAGTGACAAAACATTACGCATTTGTGGCACTTCTATATCTTGCAAATGGGCTGTCCTATGATACTCTGAAATGCACACCATACTATTTTCCATTCTTCCACAAGAATCAACTTTAGCACACAAATGAGGAAGCAACAAACAAGTGTCTCAAATTTGATGAACCCAAAAGATTACCTTGTTGTAGAAGACACTTTGATTGCCCCAACTGGAGCATTTGGAACTCCAAAACTTGATTTCCAGGCTGCATACCAATTGCTGTACCTAACCTCTTCTAATTGTTCAATCTACGCCTAGAAATATGCATATCACTACCAATTGAAGTCACCATAGCTTAAAGTACTTCAATGGTGACCCATAATGCCTTGAAAAAATGAAAATTGTCTTTCATTATGGCTTTCTTCTTGTGCCAATCAGCAAGTATGATGAAATGAGATCTGAAAATAATGTTCTCCATACTTATGTTACAAACCATATCCATTTCTCTAGCATGCCTCTCATATTGATCCACAAATTGACATGTTGTAAGCAATGAATTTGAAAGACTTTCATACCTTAAGCTGATCTCAAAATGTTCATCTTTCTTTGTCACAACAACATCACTCAAACATGACATGTGATCCTTAACAACAATTTTCCCATCATGATATAAGTATGGCAGCGATATAAAAGGAGATAAAATGTCATCATACCTTGAGTTGTTCCCCACATGTCTACCTTCCCATGCCGGATGAGGAGTGATCGAAACATCCTCCATTTTCCCAATCTTGTGACTCAGAATTTCTGAGTTGAAATCAGCCTTCTTCTTCTCCTCAGATTCAACAAGTGAAGTCTTTTCTGCTTGGCTTCAACCACATCTTGATGGTGTTCACATAGGGCATCTTCGTAGCTCTTACCGTGCTCATGGACACCATAAATCTGTATCTTATTGTCTGTTGTTTTGAACAAACCAACAAGCTTAATGTCATCATTTTTCATAGGAGAAGGGTTTCCAACCAATCCTTCCTCTCCCCCAACATGCTCAACAACCCTTGCTTCATTTCTGGATTCATCACATGTCAAAACATTTTTAGTATTAACCACAACATGAGAAATATTAACCGTATGACGTTGATTCTTCAGAATGGGTGCAAGTATCATGGCCTTAGATATCTTGATCACCAATTCTTCCGTAATGAATCCCTCTCTTATTGTCATATGAGAATTACTTGAGTTATTCACTTCACCCTCTTGATCCTCAAGCTTCCCTTCATCCTCCTGCTCATGTTTCCAAGTTCCCTTAGTACTTTTCAACATGCAACCATTAAAATTTCTTTAACTTCCCTTTCTCTTGGCTCTTTCTTGGCCATTTCTTTCTCTTCTTGTGCTTCCTTAGGGCTGCAAGAAAAATCAATGAAGGGTCACCTTTGGCTACGGCGGTTGGTGTTTCTAAGGTTCCCAAGGGCTGTTCCCTTTTAATAACCAACTGCTGCAATAATTCTTCCTCCCTCTTCTCCTTAGGGAAATAGGTATTTCCATCCTTGCATGGTGAACTTGGGGTTTTGGTCCCCTCTTCAACAAACTTCGTGCTTTCTTCATGTTGCTTGTGTGGCATGTGATGTCTAGGCTTGGGCCTAGGTCTTCCTTGATTCACTCCAATGAATTCAACGAGTGAAATAGCCTCACGAATTTCCCTTGGAAGAGCCATATACTCTTCATAGCTTGCGGCAATATTCCGTCCAGCGGTGGGCCTTGTTTCTTCCTTCGGAATAGCTTCTTCTCTAGGAAGGAAAGTGGGCTTTGTAACGGATCCTCGGGCTGATCCCATTGGTCGCCGTGTATTGTTAGCTCCAAATGAGCTACTATCACCATTTTGAACCCTAGGTTCAATGATCCTTTGGAGGGATAGGGCAAGAAAATCCATTGTATCCGTAAGTCTCCTTGGCGGCAATCAACTTGTCAACTTTGGCTACTTGAGAGTCCATAGTGTTCTCCTTCTTTGATAGTATCAAACCCTTGTTGCCTTCTTTCACTGAAACCCTAGGCCTTTGAGAATTCGTGCTTTGATACCACTGTAATATCCCTTTTGGGGATAAAACTGAAAATAAGGAAATTAGCTCAAACCCCAATACAAGCAAATCTGATTTTTATGACAACAATTAATAAAGGACCAAAAAAACCATAGTTACCCGAGACGGGGGGACGGGGTTTCGGGATGGCAAAGAAGTTCTAAATTTGAGGGATGGTGGGGGAAAGCTAATTAAAAAAATATAAATATTTAAAATATAAAGATATAGTGACTAAATTATATAAATAAGCTGAAATAAAACGATTTGAGATTTAAATAAGGTCGAACTTGAACTCATAAACATCAAATACATTCCTTAATACTATAATATCAATATGTTAATGTCATAAATTGAAAATTCATAATACATATTTGAATTTTGAATTTGAGACAAGCTGAAATTTCAAATATATTATAAAATATAAAAGTAAAACCATTCTAAATTACAATTGATCAAGTGATAATAGTTGATATTCATATCATTAATCTTATAGCCAAATTTATAACATAAAATTGCACTTTTAGGGTTAGGGTTAGGTTAGTAATGTTGTTTTTATATTATAAGTGATTTACAATTTTAAAAAAATAGTTTAAAGTGTTGTTTTTATGTTTTTTTGTTGAAAAAAGCGGCAGACCACGTGGGGGACGTCTGGACATCCCCCCATGTTTCCCCGTCCCCAGGACATTTCCCAACATCTTCAAATGTCCCAAGACATTTCCCAACAAAAAACACAATGGGAAACGTGGGGGAAACGTTTCCCCCACGTCCCCAGGACATCTCGAATGTGTCAAAATTGGGGGGGACGCGTCCCCGTGTAACTATGAAAAAAACTCTCAAACCACCTAAGAATTAGGAGAGAGAGAGAAATCCACCGTAGAAACACTCAAAATAATAAGAAGTTATTTCTTGGATTGCCCTTGATTTTAAAAGCCGAGAAAATGTGATCAAATCATTAAACTCGAATTCGAATTTATTATGGCACAAAAATAGTTGAAACTTGTAAATTCAATAACTCTTAGAAAACAAGGAATCTCCACACATGAATACTCAAAATGATCATAAAAATACCAACAATCAAATGAGACCAATATCATAATTTTCCAACCATGGAAACCCTCTCAAAATTGATCCCAAAATCTTTAAATGAGTAGATGAAGTTTTAATACGAATAAAAATTTGAATATGAAGTATTATCCTCAAATTTGCAATAATCTTCACTCTCAATCAATGTTGAAGGGTTTTTCGTCCTCCAATAAAACCACTAGAAGGGTTTTCGTCCTTCTAGGAAGCCACACAAGAGGGTTTTCGTTCTCAAGTGGAAGAACATGGAGCAACAAGCTCACAATGCCCAAATAGGAAAAATGCGCCAAATCTAGATGCTCCAAATGAGGTCCTAAGTCTCCTTTAATAATCTTCTTTTGGCACCAAAGTTTGAGAAAGATAACGCCGACCCATAAAGATGTTATACTTTTTCATTAAGCTTCTTTTATTTGCCTTTAGCCCAAATTGACGACTGCTTCAAGAGGGAAAACTCTAAATTAACATAAAAATTATAAAAACGAAAGCAAACGAAAGCTCAATGTTCTTCTCCAACTCTACTTCTTTGCCATGGCGAAGGAATGCCAAGAAGTCCAATTTCTGATTCTTAAGTGGGAAAAAGGGACATTACAAGAAGAGGAGAGAGGGAGAAGATGAGAAGGGAACCAACCATTCACCGCCCACCAAGGACCAATCGCCAATTATTTCGCGGACTAAGTATGGGTGCCTCACATTGCTCTAATTGCACACCATCAAATCACCAGTGCAGGAGGACTGCATTGTTCAAAATTAAATTCTGGTTGTTGGAGTGGTTGAGCACCTGGTTCAAATTAGGTGTGACTTTGCTTTGCTTTGTGGAATTCGGATGATTGTATTTTGATCCGCGGTTTTCTCCTTTATCTGAATGATTTGCGACTTTGTTGACCTCCACGGCTTTTGTTACCTTCATGGACGTGAAGGTATTCTTCCTTATTCTGCGCACATTTTTACCTGCGACCATGTTCCTTTGTTCAACGACTTTTGAAATCTGCGAACACTACACTTTGAGAACGTGTGAAACACTTAGTTCTTTGTTCCACGGCTTCCAAACTTTGTCGCCTTGAACTTGCTTGCCTTTTTCTCCCAAAGTGCCTCACGGCTTTCTTGTTTGTAGTTTCAACAAGTCCATTACCTTGGGGATAGTAATTTGAGGATGTAATCAAATGAATCCCATTTTTTATAGCCCACTCAACTATTTTAGTGTTGACGTATGCGAAGGCATTATGTGATATGATTGTGGAAGGGACTCCAAACCTGGTTACAATTCCCTCATAGAAATCAAGGATATTAGCTTCATTCACCTCTTTCAAGGCAATTGCTTCTATCCACCTAGTGAAATAATCCGTTTTTGTTAATATCCAATTGGTGTCCCAGGCTTGAATGTGGATTGATTACCCCTATAAAATCCAACCCCCACTGCATGAATGTTTGCTCAATTGAAATGGGGTGGAGAGGAAGGGCTGCAAGTTTCTCTTTGCCCACAAAAAAAGCACATTTTGACACTTTTTGACCCATACATGGCAATCTTTGAAGATATTCGGCCAATAGTAGCCTCCTTTCATGATTTTAAGTGTTGTTGCTCTTGGGGCATAATGTCCACTGTCGATTTGTCATGGAATTCTTGTAAAATCCTCTCAATTTGATTTGTGTTAACATATCTCAAGAGAATACTTTTGATATCACTTCTAAACAATATGCCATCCACAAGAACATATCTCCTAAAATATCTCCTTTTAGCTTTGTCCAGACCTTGAGGGCACTCACTGTTTGAAGGAAATGAACCATGTCATGAGTCCAACTGAAAGGTATCGAAGTTAAAGTTGATTGTCGGTCATCTCGCAAGACTAGGACAACATTCTTATCATCACACATCTTGGAAGCTAGCTGCCCACATAAACCTCTTCCTTTAATCAACTTTGTGACCTTGATATCCACATCATATTCCATTACTTTTGTGATCCAACCTGCCCTCTGCTCATTTAAGTCCATACTCAAGAGGAATTTTTTTACACTTGGATGTGAGACCATTAAATAGACTTTACTGTTAGAAATCAAGTGTCTGAACTTCTTAAGATACAAAGGAGTATCTTACCTCATAACCTTCTAAGCCTTGGCTAAAGAAGGCTATTGGTTGCTCCATACCTTCATTATTTTGCTGCACTAACATAGCTGAAATAGTATCAATGCCTCCAAAGGCATATAAGGTGAATTCTTTGGAAAAGTCTGGATTTATGAGGGTAGGAGCTTGTGATATAGCTTCCTTAATTGCTTCAAAACTGTTCTTTCCCTCTTTGGTCTAGCTGAAACCCATATTCTTATTCAACATAGAGGTTAGTGGCCTTGCAAATTTGGCAAAACTGAAAGAATCAACATTTTAGTGCTCTTTTGTGACTAGGTAGTGATAGTGCTAGAATAGCGTTTACTCTTTTAGGATCAATAGCAAGCCCCTTTTTGGAGACAATATGGCCTAAAAGTTTACCTTAGTGGACTGAAAATATGCAGTTCTTGGGGTCGAGTGAGACTCCGTCTGTCTATTCCTTTTAAACACTTGCCTAATATGAGACAAATGATCATCTGCGTGCTTGGAAAACACTGTAATATCATTAAGATAGACAAGAACAATGTTATTGATCAGCCCCTGAAATGCTATATCCATGGCTCTCTAAAAAGCAGCTCTTGCGTTAGACAAACCAAAAGACATCTTCCTATATGCATAGGTCCCCCAGTTTGTAGTGAAAGTTGTCTTAAACTGGTCCTCTTCTTGTACCGATGATCCCAGGTTGTAGCCGGAATAACCATCAAGGATTGAGAAGCACTCTGAACCTGTCACCATTTGTAAGATTTGTTCCATGGAAGGTAATGGGTAGTGGTTCTTCAGTGAAGCTCTATTCAGATCCCTAAAGTCAACACATAACCTTATTTCTCCACTTCTTTTCCTCACGGGGACCAGATTGGCAACCCAAGATGAGTGTTTAATAGGAAAGATTATGTTAGCCTCTATCAATTTATTCAATTGTTTCTTCATAAGAGGCTCTATTTGATGCAAGAGCATCCTTGTAAATAATCCAATTTTGGCTTTTTTAGTTGTTTTAGTTTGTGTAGGGTCCATTTGGATGTTCATGACATGTTTCTAGTCCATTTGGACTCTTAGGCATGTAATAAGTGGTGTTTGGAAGTTTCCCTCCAAAACCATAGTTTAAATATTTGAATTGTCTTATAGGTGTGTTATAGGTCTAGGTGTTAGTGTAGGGTTAATAAATGATGTAAAAGGGTCTTGAAAGATAAGGTCACCTAAGTCATGGTCTAACATGATCCTAAACCCGCCTAATCATAGTTGGGTTAGTGGTTAGAACCCTAACTACCTACTTTCACCTCATTTGCATATAAGGATTTGAATTAGAGGGGTATGTGTGAGTTGTAAGAAGTTGGTAGTGAAGGAGAAACTCTGTATCAAAGCCAAAAGGCTCAAGAAGCTTTGTAATGATCAAGAAATTGATAAATTAATGAAGTTTCTTGAGCACATGGATATTGTTAGGAATTGGTGTATGAAGGTTAAGTAAAATTGTGTTGTATATGTTATATGTATGATCTTGCAGGCTATGTCACAGGGTTCGCCAAACATCAAGCAAAAAGTTCGAATTCCTGCGAACTTAATGAAAACAAAAAAATATATTAAAGTCGCCCTAAAATTCATACGTATTTGTGTGAAGCCTGTGAGTGACCACCGAACAGCTGTAGATAGAGTCGAGATTGCATTTTACCGGTTCGCGGGAGACTGTAGACTCCATTTGCTAAACTTCTGTCTCTAGTTCAGTCGTCGCCATTGTCGTTTAGGTTGGTTCGTGGGTTGGGTATTAGCTCATTAGGTTAAGTTTATGTATTTAGTTTAATTTTTTATTTTATTATTTAGTTTTAACTTTATGTTTACATTTATGTTTTAGGTTACATTTCAATTTTAGGTTTTATGTTTATGTTTATGTATGTAGTTTATGTTTTATGGTTTAGGATAGTTTAATATAACTTTACATTTACGTTTATGTTTTAATTTTTTACCCTTTTAAATTTAACAAATAGAGATCGAACATTTATAATGTTTAAAATATATTACAATAAATGATATTTTTATTAAATATAAAATATAAAAAATTAATTTATAATTTAATAATATTTAAAATTTATATAATAGTAAAAATAAAAATTATTTTCGTATATTAAAAAAAATCTTAATTTATATATGTCAAATTTTATCACGAATTTAATCCGAATTTTATCATCGCCGAACTCGAACACGAACACGAACCTTGTGACATAGCTTGCAGGTACAAGGACTGTACAGGTTTAGAGGAGATGATTACAGTGGCAATAAAACCTATGACAAGCGTTGAATGAAGGTTGAGATATCTATCAAAGAAACTGTGGCATTGTTTGGTAAGGCCCTCCAAAATCTTAGGAGTTCATATAAGAATGATGAAGTGTTTATAAGGTATGTACATGTGACTAAGTATTAACTTGTGTGTTGTAAGAGTTATGCATGGTTCATGGATGGCAAGAAGGTTAAATGATAAGAAACTCAGAAAATACAGTCTAGAAAGACTTGTTCTTGATGCTTGGATACTTTATACGCTGTGACAGATAATAAATTGTGTAGAGGGCATTGAAACATTGAAAGTGGGCGTTGAAGGAGAGTAATGACCTTTGATAGGGCTCAAGCATCCAAGACAATCAAGATATAGCAAATAGAGAACTCTCAGTTGGTGTAAGCCCTAGCTCAGACTTCAAAAGCTACCAGTGAATCTTGTTCAAAAGGGTATATGATCAGTGGGCTTTAGATATGAAAAGAGTGTCTAAGAGGTTTCACAGTGGATAAAAGAATTGATGAGGAGCAAAAATTTAAAATACAGTCAAACTGTCTTAAGTAGCCTGTTTTAAAGGGTTTGATGAATGAAAATAGTCATAATTTGTGTATTTAACTGATCAAAGACTTGGATATTGGTGGATAGTGAGGTTTAAAGGTGTAGAAAGTGTGTTTGAAGTTTCAGAGTAATAGGAGGATGTTTTACAATCTAAACATGCAAATCTCAGTCTAAACTGAGCTTAGTTACCTGTCTTGAAGGCTTGAAGGAACATATTCTTAAGTGATTTAGTCTCAGTCATTCATTGAGAATCTGTGAAGTCAATGAAGGGTTGGAGAGACAACCACAGGTGTCAAGGAGTCATAAAAATCATTGTGCAAGTTAGATCATTGAAGAATTGGAAGAGGATGCATGTACAGTCTTCTTGTGACAGTCATAACCAGGTTTGGTAAACAGTTGTCTCAGAGAGAAATCCATATGGAATTTGTTGTCAAGAATGTTTGGGATAGTTTCTTAAAGTGAGGTGAAAGCATTGAAGAAAGTGGGAAATTCTAGTGAGCCTTAATCAAGAATTATTCTTGACTGTTCTGTGACAGTCTTGTTAAGAAGCTTTGGTGGAGCAAGTTGACATTTTCTAGATAGTATCTTAAATGGAGAACCAGTGAGTGACTTGAATAGGTTGTAAGAGGTGTTAAGGACATAGAGAAGATGAGTGATAAGAAGCTTGAGAAAAGTCAAGGTGAAGGAGGAAAACAAAGTTTAGTTGAGAAGAGGAGTTAAGAGCAAACAAGGAGTCTTAGGAACCAAAACTTGAAAATCTAGCAAGATGGAAGATAAAAGGGTGAAGAAGCATTGAAGGGTGATTGAGCATGGTTGTCATAGGTGGAGAAAGGTGAATAAAAGGTTGAAATAGTGGGAAGTGACAAAACCCTAAGAAGTCTTTAAAATCCTAGAGGAGACCTAATTAGCCCTACCCTAGAAGGAAGAAGCTGGAGTTGGAGAAAGTTATACAGTGAGTTAGGAGATTAAATTTACCATGAAACAAGAATGCCATAATGGGTATCTGAAAAGCTAATAATTTTTGCATGAATTTTTGTAGATTGTTCCAAACTCAAAGCTTTGGGTGATTCGAGGGCTAGAAATTTGGCCTAGGAGAAAACGGTAGAAAGGGAATAAAAGTGAATTGGCTTATCTTTGAGTCTTGAAACTTTGGAATTAGTTTAAGTGGCTAAAAGGGTACCTAATATCTTGACAGTGAAGGCTAAGTGTTTGTAGTTTGTTCATTTCATCAAAATTTGTCATTTTGCAGGGCTACTACCTGTTTGGGAAGTCTAAATGGAGATTGGTAATAGATGATGGTTTGAGATTTCTACAAGTGACTAACGATGGTGGTTTGGTGTATTTGAGTAGGTCCAAGGCCTTTTAACTCTTGAAATTAGTTGTCTAAGACATTTTGAGGTTTGTATGCAAAATTAAGCTTCTTGAGTTGTGTTCAAATTGGATGGTTTGGGATATCTTGTAGGGGACGAATCTAACTTCTTGGTTTTTGTTTGAGTTGGTCCACCACCGTTTGCATCACTATCTCTCGGGTTTATAGGCCTTTGCTTTTACCTCACAGGCTTGGTATTTGGGTCCAACTCTATAGTGTGTTGTGCTGATTCCGGATTAAAACCTTTAAGATCACCATATCCCCATGAAAAACATCATCAAACTCTTGACAAAGCTGAACAAATGCATGTTTTTCTTCTAGGGTACATACCTTGCCAAGGTTGAGAAACTTTTCCTTGCCAATGGCGGTTTGTTCATAGTCTTCATGTTTAATCATCATGTTTAATTTCTCTCCTCTAATTTGGTCATCAATATTGAAGATGGACTTAAGAGTGACCAAACCCCGAGGTAGCTTGTTTGACCTTAATTGGATGATTTGCTCTTCATATTGCTGTTGTAATGTGTCCTGATTCTTAACTGAGAACTCAACTTCTTCTTGTAGAAAATTGATTATTTGTTGGTCATTTTCAAACACCTGCCAATTGGTGTTATTATCAGGTACAACTAGCCTTACAACCACCTTAATATATTGCTGCACTTTTTCCCTTTTGATGTCCGCAGGAATGTCAAAATAATGTGCCTCAATGTTTGTTCTCTTTCCTAGGAATGGATTGCACGTTGAAGTCTTTGAACTCCTCAATAAGGTCCATACTCTATTCTTATAGGACTTCAACAAGCTGTTTTTTGTTACACTCTGCCCTCTTACCTAGTTCACAACCAGTTCACTGTCACCAAAGACCTGTAATTGTTTTATTCCTCTCCTCCTAGCCCATTAGAGACCATGTACAAGGGCTTCATACTCAGCTGAATTGTTTGTACAACTAAATTGAAACCTAAGGGCAGAATAGTATTTTTCTTTCATTGGAGACACCAACATGATACCTCCTCCTACCCCATTTCTATTCCTAGACCCATCAAAGTACATTTTCCAAACACCATCATCTTGCTCATTTGTCTTCACAAGGTTAGGAATGAAAGAGTCTTCTTCATGCAAGCAATAAGTACTAATACCAACCTCTTCAATGTGCTTATAAGGATCAAACTCATGAATTTTAGTCCCCCATTCATCAAGCAATAGATCAGGTATTCCTTCAAGAAGAGTATTTGGCTCCTTTTCAGCTAATTGATCCTCTTCATCAATGATTATGCAATTGGCATTGATGACATTTGGCACGAAGGTTCTACATGGTTATTTGCAATAGGTTCCGACCTTATGGTGACCTTAGTACCATACTTAGTTCTAAATAACATGTGAGACCAATCTGATGACAAATAGCCCCCAATCTTGGCCGTGAAATCCCTGGATAGGCATAAGGCAAAGTATGGAGGGAGGTCAATTATGAAAACGTCTTGGGAATTGAGAAATTAGGACATGCATGTAAAGTGAGGATTAATCCCTTGATGACACCAACAATCTCTATGGATGTTCCATCAAGTTGCATAACTCCTTTAGAAAGAGGTTCATACTCTAGACCAAGCTTGTTAGCTACCTGTTTGGGCATGACTGAACTAATGGCTACCAAATCTATCATGCAGTTGTGGACTAATTGGTTGCCAATGATCAATGACACATAGAAAGGAGGGGGTTTTATGCTTTTACTTGACTGGTCTCTTCTTGGCTGAGGTGTATTGGTAAGAACAACTCTTGATTGTTCTTTGGATGACTCATTTGAAAGGCCGAGGTTAGACAAGGTGGTTTATAAAATATCCTTCTGTCTAGGAATAGAGAGACTCCTAAATTGAAATATTCACATTGGTTTTCTTCATATGCTCAAGAATATTGAAAGGAGTAGGAATGACCTTTTGTTGCACTTTGCTTACAACAATATCTTCTTGTGCTTGAGCTGACTTAAGGTGACTTACAAGCTGTTCTTGAGCTCTTGAGGCTTGATTTCTTTGAGTCTCCTGCACATTTAGAGCTGAAGTAGGACTATTAACTCTTTGGGGTGTTGGAGAAGATGGTAGAATTTTTATAAGTTAGTTGCTCTACCTCCATGGCCCTTTTCTTGGACTTGGTGTTAGCCGCCACACCTAAAGAAGGAGCTTGATTGTGTCCTTGCAGCTGGTTCACTCCACAAAACTCTTTTGTTTGCCAGTTAATGAGTGTAGCATCACTTTGTGTTGGCTCTTGAGTAGCCTCTTGTGGTGGTGGTACCTCAACTGATGTACTTTGAGGAAATGAGGAATTTTGCACCATCAGGGCTTGATTTAGGATGCCATTTGGACAAGTAGTTTGATTGTGGGCTTGGTTGTAAGGAAAGCACCACTCATAGTCTTGTACTAGATTATTTTGAATGGGAACCATTGCTTTAGAAGTGCTAGCAGTATTAGGGTTGTATGATTGGTGAGGCCTTGCATGAGTAACTTGGCCTTGAAAGTTCGCCTGATATGGAGGCTTATTAGGCTAACGAGGGCTGGTAAGAAGGGAGATAAGGGACCTGATATGGTCGGTAATTTTGTGTTTGCTGCCTTTTAAGAGTTATTAATTCATTGCCAAAAGTTTGAAGAAGACTCTTTACCTCTTGCAAGTCATTAGATGTACTTGGGGCAGTATTGATTTGGCTTACAAGTTGACTAATTGGCACTAGAATAGGTGCTATTGCAGGTATTTGAAGTGGCATAGATGGTGTTATTTTTGGAAATATAGGCATAGGAGGCCTTGGTGCAATCTTTCCAGCTTGTATGAGACTATTTTTTGCCCTAATGGCTAGTGTTCTACCACCCATAGATTGAATCATTACTGAAATATCACTATTTAGTGCTCTTAAATAACACAAGAAGGCATATTCAGGGGTAGGTCTTACCAATCATGGGATTCTATCCCAAGTCTTTTGAAATCTGAAATTAAAATCCATCATGATTTCATGAGGGGCTCTTTTAATAGTGGTAAGTTGCTCTATGAGAGATAGGTGATCACTCTTGTCCTCAAAATGCTTGCAAAGTTTCGCCCGAGCTCATCCCATGTATGAATAAACGTTGGTTGCAGACTTTTATACCATTGTAATGCTTTTCCTTTAAAAGTGAGGATCTTCATGTGACAAGGTGGACTGAACAAACATTAGCAACATCCAAGATGTGCTCAATAGGGGTGGTTGAATTTTCTCCTGTAAAGAATGGGATGCTTTTTAGGGCAGCTACTACGATATCATGTTGGGCATTCAAAGCCAAGGGTTGCCACCATTGAAAGTAACAAAAGGTTGATTTCTTTGATGGGTCATGAGGGGAATGGGTCTTAGGTTCCTACGAAGATGAGAGAAAGGCCTACCAAAAGGAGAGTTGAGTGAACCCTAGGTGGTGGGGATGGAAGTCTTTGAACATGTCTTCCTCTTCTCCTTGGTGAAAGTTGCAGGTATTCAAAAGGCTCCCCTCTTGTTGTGCTTTGTCTTGTATGCACTCTTCTCATGAAACTCGAAACACTTGACTACTAAAACCAGTAGATTTGAAGTTAGGAGTCGCCAGATGTGTTGCTTGTTGCCTCCAAAGACAAATTACCATTGAAACACACACCAATATCAATGTATTAAATCCAAACCGAGTTTTTATGGCTCAAATGTTCCACTGGGCATGCCAAAATTGTTGTCACTTGAAGTTGCACCCCTATTAAATCCGTCAAATTTAGCACCTCAGTGAAACATGGGATGATCTCTCAATGTGGGACTTGACTGTATGAGATCAACCTCCAGAGAAGGTCGGCTTCCTCTACCTATCTTACTAATGCTAAACTACTCCTAAGCTAGGTTATACTACTAAACTGTGGGGGAAAAGGAGAAGGAATGCATGAAAGGAAAACTAAGCTAAAGAGTGGTGATAGCACCGGAGAAAGGGGATCTCTCTTCCCTTAAGTTCGGGGAAGCAAGGAAGGCTCATGCAAGACTGAGAGGGAAAATATTGACCACAGTGCAGCTTTATGACTCCATCAACTTGAAACCCTGCATATATGACACAATGAAATGAAATCCATGCAAATATAGTCCATACACAACATAAAATGGAAAGAACAGAGAGGAAAGAAGACAATAATCTAAGCAAAAGGGTAGATATGAGCCACATTCGATGTATATTATTGCTTATAAGGATGCACACTTTGTTACTGTCACTTAGAGCACATGGGATGCATTACAAAAGCTCAAAACAGAGGTCTGCAACTTAAAGTTCAGTCAACATTTTAACATGGTAACTTTACAAAATGAAAAGAGGATCCTTTACAATGAAAACAAGTTGCATTATATAGAAAAGAAGAGAAGAGAGAGGGAGAAGATCATATTGTGCCAGTAATGAAGGGAACCAACCACTCGTCGCCCGCCAAGGACCAATCGTCATTGATTTCGTAGGCTAGGTATGGGCGCCTGACATTGCTCCAATCGCACACCATCAAATCGTCAATCCAAGAGGATGGAGCCATTCAAAATTAAATTCTAGTTATTGGAAGGGTTGAGCGCTTGGTTTAAATTAGGCGTGGCTTTGTTGTGTTTTGCGGAATTTAGATGATTCTTCTTTGATCCGCGGTTTTCTCCTTCATCTGAATGATCCGCGGCTTTGTTGACCTCTCGTGGACTTTTTTGAACTCGGCGGATGTAAAGGTCTTCGTCCTTGTTACGCGGCATTTTTACCTACAACCATGTCCCTTTGTTCTGTGGCTTTTGAAATCCGGGAACACTACACTTTGAGAACCCACTAAACACATTATTTTGTTTCACGACTTCCAAACTTAGTCACATTCAACTTGTTTTCCTTTGCCTCGCAGTGATGTCTCATGGCACTTTTTTCTTGCATCGCGGCTTCCTTGAGTGGACCACATGCTTTGTTGCACGGAATAACCAACTTTGTGGAATTCCATATTTTCCGAGTCAACAGTAACACTATATTTTTTTGCCACAAAGCACTAAGCTTTTCACCAATGTCGCGAGAAGAGTAACCTTCTAACTTCTTTGTTTTGTGGATTTCAACGCTGTAAATTCCATGCGAACATTAGATTTTTCCTCGCTTTATGTGGAACACTATGTCTTCAACTTCATTCTGCATGGGTCTTCAATCTAGAGCCGCCTAAGTTTGAAAATTGGATGAGTTGTTAAAAATAACATGGGGTGCTATTCTCGGAAAACAGTTTGGCGACTTTCAGGGACATTTGCCTACTAGATGTAAAGATCTCACTTCTCATAATGCAACTCGTGGTTTCACGATTTGATGATTATTATATCGTGAAAGCACATGAAATGGGGTGTTATTTTGGACAATAGTCACATAATGAACTAGAAGCTTTTGTAAGCTTTTTTTCCAACGAATGGGACAAGATCACCATATGAGTACTTGAGGACACATACCAATTGCTACACGCTTAACCTATACCGTATCGGTATGTGTATGGATGACTTGTGGCTAGCATAACCTTTTACTTAGTCATATGATAATTCCCCATGTCTTCATATGGGTAGTAGGGTTTGTTTATGGATTAACCATGGCCTAGGTAGGGTATACATAAGAGGTAGTGGCTGGTATGTGATTATCATAGTACATATTTTGTTCTTATTGTAAGGTTGTGAAGATTTCCCTCTCAAAGTAGCTCAGTCATATATTTCCAGTATTTCACTCTACTCTCAATCATATAGTGTGGCTTTGAGCTTTTAATATTACGACTATTGGTATTAGAGCCTTGATTTGTACAAGATTTTTGTGCTACATCTGATCAAGATTTACTTGGTTGATGGTCAAAAAAACAATTCTTGTGTTCCGAAGAAATACAAGTTTTTATTTGTGCGATATTGCTTTGGGTTTTTTAAGAAAAAATGTTTGGAATTTTTTTGAACCCTTGCACATTATATTAGTTGTTGGATTCGTCTTGGTGTGACAATTGTAATGGCATGACACTATTAACCCTATGTTTCAGTTTTTGGGATTTCTTGTGCTATCACAATATAATAGTCATTGAATTTATCTCAACGAGACAGTTGTGATGGTATTACTATTACGCTGCCAATAACCCTAATTTTGACCTCCTTTGCACCCTTAACCCTAAACCCTAAACAATGTGATAGAAATACTTGAACTAATTAACCAAATTGTGACAAACAAGATCTTTACGGGATTATATCCAACAATTCCAAAACCTATCCTTGAGAGTGGAGACAATTACATATGAAAACATGAATGATTTATTCTGGATGGGCTCAAGGATTACATCTAACTTGATGTACACATGTTTAATCTGAGTTCCATATTGGATTCCATTATATGTGGTCGCAAGGAAGAGGAAAGAGAACTCGTTATCAAAAGGCATAAGAGATTGAGTACTCCAACACAATCATTCCCTCAATCGTACAGATAACTTCCTTAACAAATTGAAGAGAAATTGGTAAAGGGTTCTTCTTTAGAAAATAAAACTCTTGACATAAATGTGCTGAAATTTTTTTTCTCTACATTGAAGGTGCCAATGAAGAAGAAGAGGATGAAGTAGCAATAAAGTTTCATGATGAACCAAAGGAGGAACCAAAAGATACCCAACTATGTCTTGTAATGCACTTTTAGGCATTAACATTCAAAAAATCCTCAAGGTTATGGGTTTTCTAAACAAGTAGGTGACAACGTTAATTGACTTGTGAAGTACTTATAACTTAATCAACAATAAGTTGGCAGCATGCTTTAATTGTTTTGTTTATCCTTCTCCAAAATTTTGGGTCATGATTGTAGATGGGGGCACTATCGGTTGTTTAGGGAAACACTATATTATTAAAATCACCATGGGTGATGACCTGCTATATTGCCCTATGTTTACCATTCCCGTGGGTGGAGCAGATTTTGTGTTGGGACTTGGAAGCCCAATGGCTCACAACCTTGGGAACAATTGAGATGAATTTCTAGTAGTTCTTGCATTTTCATTCAGCTAAGATATTTGAACTACATGGGTTGCGTGCAAAGTCCCCATGAGTTAGTTCTCATTAGATCTAGAAGATTCTAAAACGGGAGGAGATGGGTTTGTGGCACGTCTATTTTCATTAGAAGCACAACCAAGTTACCTACATAGCCGATCTACATGTAATTCTTCACCGCCATTAAGTAGTTTTTGAAGATACGTTGAAAGGACCACCACCCAAAAGGGATCATGATCATGCTACTCAACTAGTACCGAGGATCCAAATACCCTACATTGGACCTTACAAGCTAAGTCACAAGGTTTGAGTTTGAGTTCGAGTTCGACAAGGATAAAGTTCGGTTCAAGTTCACCCAATGGATAAAGTTCGAAAAAAAATCGCCATTAAGTTCGAAAAGAAATTTTAATGTAATATTTAATTTTTTATTTAATGTCAATCATTTTAAAATATTTTAGAGTTTTTAATTTAATATTTTGAATTTTATATTTTAAAATATTATAGAGATTTTAATGTAATATTTGATTTTTTATTTGATGTCAATTATTTTAAAATATTTTAGAGTTTTTAACTTTAATAGTTTCAAATTTATAAATATTAAATTAAAAACTTTAGAATATTTTAAAAGTAAATGATATAAAATAAAATTTTAAATATAATATTATACCAAATATAATAAGAAAAGATAAAAATAAAAAAATAAAAAGTAAAAAAAAATCATCGAAACATAAGCTAAAACATTGCATAAAAACACTCGACGACTTCTTCCTCAACGCCGCGACCTCTACTCTTCTCACACAGGTTCACCGACCATGACTATAGCTTTTTCACATCCGAGCGAGACAGTGCAAGTGGAGGTTAGTCGATCTCGATTGTCATTTCACATGCAGCCGTGTCTAGAAGACTTTGTGCCCTTCACTCGCTATTGAATAGCGTTTTCAGTTAGAAAGTTTTTACGTAGTGCCCTACACTCACAGCCCTCTGCTCACAATTAAATCGTGTTTTTTGGCAGTTGGACTCCTCAAATATTCGCGATTTTTTTGGCGACAACAGAAGTTCGGCGAATTTCGAATTTCATGCCAAAATTTCGCCGAACCTTGTAACATAGCTTATAGGTACAAAAGATTGATATCAAAAAGATGGTACATGAGATGTTGGAGGTAGGTATTATCATACATAGTCAAAGTGCTTATTCCTCTCCAATGGTTATGGTGCGTAAGAAGAATGACACTTGGTGCATGTCTCAAGACTACAAATAACTCAACAAGTACAACACCAATTATATGTTTCCATTTCTTGGAATTGATGATTTGCTAGATGAGTGACATGGTGTTACATGCTTTTATGAAACTTGGTCTTCGTTTAGGTTATCATCATATCATAATCAAAGATGAGGAGAGCTGCTATGAGATTCTAGTTATACCCTTTGGCCTCACAAATGCACCATCTGCATTTCAGAGTTTGAGGAATTCTGTGTTTGTGCCATTTCTACAAAAATTGTTTTATTTTTTGATATCTTAATATGCATCAAGACATGGGAAGATCACTTGGATTAAGTGAATCAGGTTTTGGTAACCCTTGAACAAAATCAGCTCCATGACAAGTTGTCCAAGTGTGCTATGATAGAATTGAAAGTGCCAAACACCCTTAAGAGTCTATGGGGCTTCTTAGGGCTAACTGGTTACTGTCACCATTTTGTAAAGAATTTAGGGCAGAATAGCAACACCACTCACAACTTTGTTGAAGAAAGACTCCAATTAGAATGAGGCACCCATGAATGCATTGAGAAGCTTAAGGAGGCCATCTGCACCACTTTGGTTTAGGATACCCCATATTGTCCAAAAACGTTCATTGTTGCATGTGATGCATTGGGGTATGGCATGAGCGCTACTCATGCAAGTGGGATGGCCCATTGCATTTGAGAGTCGCCATCTCAAAGGTACAATTTATGACAAGGAAATGTAGGCTATATTTCTTGCAGTCAAACAATTAGACCATCTTATGGGTCGACACTTTAACGTGAAAAAAATCATGATAGACTAAAATACTTATTATAGAAGAGGTTGTCATCAGAAGAACAACAAAAATGGATCATGAAGATGTTGAAATATGAATTTGAGATCGTCTTTAATAAAAAGAAAGGATAATGTAGTGGTTGTTGCACTATGCAGGAGGAACAAGTCCACCAAGGCACTTTGCTTTGTGTGTAATGTCCATGTTGTAAAAGATTGGGTGGATGAGGCAAGATTAGAATGGGATAATAACACAAATACATAGGCTGTTATTCAAAAGCTCTAGCAAGATTCAAGTGTATGGTACAAGGATCAGTTATGCCTATGCAAAAACTCGGTCCTTAAGCATAAGGTTTTAGCAGAGCTCCATACGTCTATGGTAGAGGAACTCATGTTTCTTGAAGACTTATCATAAAATCAATCATCAAGATTTCATTGGGAATGACTCAAAGGGGGAATTCGAAAACTTTGAAGCAAAATGCATGGTGTGTCACAACAAAACAAGGGTATTACAATTAAGATCCCGTGTCTTCTACAACCACTATCTATTCCTAGCTAGAGATGGGAGGAGGGTTCCGTGGATTTCATCATAGGTGTATTTCACATATTTGGACTCAACTCAAACTTAGAATATCAAAAGTTTTCGACTTGGCAAAAACTCAACAACTTAAAATATACCAAAATTTCTTAAGAAACATAAATTCTATACAAAAATACGATTCTGAAAATGTATTCAAATTAGTTGGTAATATGTTGGGGAAGTGTTTTATATTAGATTTGAATACAAATATAGTAAAAATCACATCATCATGTGAGTACAACCGATAATCAATGAATTTATGATGATTCTCGTTGAAAATCATCATCATAAATTGCATATCCATGCAAGTTAATAATTACAAAAATTATTATTTCCTCCTCTATTTTAGTGAAAAAAATTGGGAGAGGGTTTGGTCCTCACACTCGGCTGCAGCTCCATACCCATACATGTCATGTTCAACATCATCTACAATGATATGATCCAATCCAATCTCTCCCCGCTTTTGTTATACCTACACCATGCATAGCTTGTCTCTCGAAATCAACGATCCTGTCCTTTGTGAAACAAGGGGTTCTCCTCATCCTTTGCAATATAGTCACTATAGGAATCAATTTCATCCAAACCAATAGGATCTTTTGATGTGTCCTACACCTTTCTTATGTGAAGCCGAAGGTTGTATCACAAAAAAACTAGGTAATTGAGTCAACTATTTGTGCTTTATCTTGTGAATGACCTCAAACAAACTCCATTCGTGGCGCTCACATTCATAAGCATTATGAGGTTGAGATAAAATTTGGAGCATTGGCTTTTAAAGATTTGCGGTATTTTCACCCCAATGTTCCCACCTAAACCTACAAACAAGATATTCAATAGTTTGTAACTAATTGATAATTATAAATTTGTAACTTATAAGATATTAAGTAGTTCCCAATTTTTTTCTTGGTGTCTATGTGATCTCCCTCCAATAGCTAATGTAAAATAAAAGAGTCTCCCATAGCTTGCTTATAATTTTTGCAACTTTGAAATAATGAGGTCCCTCACCTCAACCTTAGGTGTCATTCTCTCAATGCATGTTGAGAGATCCTCCATAACCTCCCCATTAACATCTATGAAGCCATAGGAGAAGAAAAACTAGAGGTTGAGATAACACCCCATTGCAAGAATGGGTGTTGGAGTTGATTGTTCCACCTCTCGATCATTTATCCTCTAAATGGGATCAAATCTATCTCTATCCCCTTGTAATAGTTTTGGATGGCCTCTTTGGCCCTATCCATGGCCTCATAAATGTATCCCATTGGGTTTTGCTCCCCATCCACCAAGCACAAAACCCTCACCAAAGGCTTCGACACCTACAAACAAATTAAAGTTACAAACTTACAATTAAAGTAAATACTTTTAAAAATTGAAAAAATCAACTTGAAATTTAAATTGAAGTTATCTTAATGATCTCTAAAGCTCTCTTCTCAAATACATCATTGAAAACTATCTTTGCGGTTCTCTCTCCATCAACTTTCTTTAAATTTGTTGAGTCTAGCCATTCTTGACTCACAAACTGCTTGAACGGTGTCAACAAATTACAAATATTTTACAATGTTTGGAAGTTAATTGCAAACCTTGTGGCTCCCATTCGCACAAGCTCTTTCCCGTTGGTAAGATCTCTCATCAAGATGAGAACTCAAGGGTGATTATAAATGTACTTGTGTGATGTTTCGAGCATCTTCATTTACTTGTCTCTCTTAATGGATTTTGCCTATGTCCTCCTAAAGTAGGTCAAGGAAGTGAGCCTTGCAAGGGGTCCAAAAGACTAATGGATGCATCTTCCAAAGCAGTGTCCTTGCCGCCACATACGTTGTTGCATTGTCAATGACAACTCGCATAACATTCTCGGTGCTCACCTCTAAGACAACCACCACCAATATTGCTCAAAGTTTCTACATTTTTACTTTGTTAGAGGCATTAATTGACTTCAAGAAAACAATATATCGCCATTTTTAATTCACAAATGCTTTATTTGCTTCTTGGTGCACCTCCTTGTTCCACCCAGTACCTTACAAAGTGAAGGTTGTGTTTTAGGTATGCTTCTAGGTACAAAAGCCTTGTGGACTGGGTTTTGCTCGAATAGGATGAGGTGGATGTGATTCGTATGCATGGACCACAACTAAAGCATACATTCTCTTCTATGTTTACCTCCATTTCCATTGCCAAGTTGGGATTAGCTCTTGTTTCTTTTGATCCAAGAATGCAAACGTTGCTTGCATCTCTCGTTTTGAATCTTCCATAATATTGGGAAACAATTTGAGCTCATGGCAAGGAATGCATGTGATATGGTACTTGAGGTGATTTATACTTCCAAACACCTCTTTCGAGCATAACTTGTAAATCACATCTTGGGATAGTCTAAATATGGCATATGTCCAAGCGGGACGGCTTCTACTTGTTGATGTCGAGCCTTTTGTGCAAATGGATGCCATCATATGGTAACTCGCAACATGTTGAATGTCCACATAAAATCCAAAAAAACAACATTTAGAAAAAAAAGAAGCTAAACTATAAACGCTATGTAGAGGGGAAAACCAACATCTTCATTCTTAATTTTTGAAAAATACTATAAATCACTAATAAACATTATGGGAATTGAATGGAATGCATGTAAAATTGTAAATCATGTTTAGAACCCTAATATTAACATTGTAGAAAGAATCCGCATGCTTGAAAAAAAAGGGAAAAAAACAAAACTAAATAATTTGGAGACTACCTAATTAGTTCTACTAAATGCCCTTTAAATTTCACTGCTCGGATCCTGTCTCGAAGAGCGATAAAATTATTCGCCACATAAATTACCACGTGATTGGTACCCATATCATGCTCACTTCTGTGAGGAGCCAAAGGCCTTTTTACGAGCCAAGGGAAAAAATGACAGCGTGGGTCCGACAGATCTCGTAGGCGTCACGAGCAAGGAAGGGCAGGTGGTAAAGGAGACCAAGATTTGTGGCCATAGTAAGAGGGTTGGAGGGACATGATCGAGACATATACGTGGGCCCCTTTTCAAGGCGGGTGTGCGGGATCTAGGGCACATGCCAACAAGATCAAGTAGACCCACAAACCATTTATTCTCTTGTAGCATTTTTATATATATTTCAAAACTGGTCTAAATAAGACATTGCAAACCATGGTTAAACATGAGGGTTTTAAAGGCAACCTAAACATGGGGTCACCGAGGTATACTATTTCAGAGGCACATTTATCAACAGACAATAAAATTTCAGCCATGATAGGAAACTCTCAAACCTATGCAATGGGTACAGACAAAAAGTTGGTCTTTGTGAATGCAAAACAATATAAGGGGATTCTAAGGCATAGGAAGGCCAAAAGCTAAGGCAAACTCAAAAGAAAAATTTCACTTTGATTTTACTGAAGACAACAAATAGCAAAGGAAACTTTGTTTTCAAAGAACACCAAATAGAAGGAAAACAATCAATGCAGAGGGATGGTAGAGAGGAATCAAAACTGAGAAAAACAAAAAGGACTACCACAAACAAGGATGAACGGGAGGTAGGAGTGCAAGATCTCAAATATCTCTACAACCCTACATCTATTCCGTCATTTTTGTCTTCAGAATTGTATTTAAATGAGCTCATGAACATGAAAGAGAGACTTGGAATTATTGAAAATGAGAGGGTGCAAGAAGACAACGAGAGAACAATTTGCGAATATAGATACAAGTTGGAAAGAGAAAATAAATTTCTCAGAGAGCAAGTACTAAATCTTCAAAACATCATGGAAAGAGGACAACAAGAGTTAGTCATTCTAAAACAAGATCTAGGGCATTTGAAAACAACCGGAAAGAAAACCTAAAATGGTAAAAGGGAATGAAACAATACAGATAAATGAAATTCAATCGGCAATTGAAAACATGGAAATGAAAGAAAACCAACTAAAGGATTGGATAGATGAGGCCAAATCTTGGTCACAAGTAATAAGTGGATCATCAATTAAACAAAAGCAAATCATAGAGAAACACATCAAAACACAAATAAAAGAAGAAAGGGATAAACAAGACAAAGAAACAAATTTTATTATCAAAGGTTTGAAAGACTTCGGTGAAAAGGAAAGAACTAACATTCTGGCAAGGACTTCCTTAAAGACAAGTTGAAGTGGACAGTTATATACATCAAGCCAACAGATTGGTAGGAGAATAGGAGGAAAGGATCGTCATGTGAGAGTTGTCATGAGAAATGTAGAAGACAAACATGCTATCCTAAAAAGTAGGGGACTTCTTAGAGGCACACATAGAATGCCAAACATGCTAGCGTTACATTCTTTGTCATACCATGGTCAAGTGTAGTGGACTATGTCATTTGCTCCCAAAGCTCTATTTCTCGGTTGCTTGAGTTCGAAATAGGGGATTGTCCTATCGAGCTAAAATCTGATCATAAACCTCTCTTTGTCAAGCTTGGTACCATCTCAAATCAGCACCAAAGAAAACAAGTTCACCACATGCAAAAGACAACTCAACAAGGCAAAATCATTGTAAATAAAGAAAATCAAGAAATCTTCGTTGCTGCCCTTGGGCAGCAATTTCAGATGACAAGAAATGACATATAGAGAGCAAGGCAACCAAGGGGACAAGTGGCTATGTATGCAATAATTTGCTGATTCCTTTAATTCACAAGGCATTAAGTGCTTGCAAAAGATCTAAGCCTAGAAAGGGAGTTGCAAATACTTTTCCAACGAATCCATGGTATGACGAAGAATGTAAGGCTGCCAAGAGAGCTTTGAAGGAAAGTGAGATGAACAAAGAAAATAAAAAGAAATATGAGAAATTGGTACAATACAAAAAAGAAAGCTATGTGAATATGAGGAGGAAAGAATTAATTTCTCTTGGAAAACACAATCCCAAAGGCTTTTGGAGGGAGCTGCAACAAAAGAAAAACACAGAAAAATAATATCACAGATGCTCAGTGGTTAGAGTATGCGAGGATCCTCTATGAGTGGTCTCAACAGAAGGATATTCCTCCCATAATTAATACTTCGACCGAGCTTTTCTCGGTGGAAGACATCAAACAGGGCATAAAGAATCTAGCAAGTGGTAAAGCACAAGATATTGATGGGCTGCAGGCTGAATTTTTAAAGTGGGGTGTTGAGGTCCTCACTCTGCACATCAAAAAAATATTCAATGAGATCAACCAGAATGGCTTCCCGTTGGAGTGGACGACTAGTGTTGCTATTCCTCTATTTAAAAGTGGTGATATCAATAATCCATCCAATTACCGCACCATTATGGTCAATCCTCTCCTTGGTAAAATTTTTGGGGGCATGATAGAATGTCGAATCAGCAGTTGGGCCGAAAGAGAGGGTAAAAGAGCAAAAGGGAAAGCAAGCTTCCGACCTAGACATTCAACCATCGACCATTGCATCACTCTTAGGCACTTGATTGAAAAGGTATGGGATACCCAAGGAGAGGAAGCTTTTTGTTGCTTTGTTGATTTTAAGAAAGCTTTTGACATGATACCTAGAGACAAACTTTGGAACAGGATGGAGGAACTTGGGATTCCAGACGAGTTTAGAGTAGCAGCATAGGCTTTATGAGCAGGTCAGAGCTAAAATCAGAACCAGAGAGGGTATGTCAAAATGTTTTGGTAGTGACATTGGTGTCAAGCAAGGTTGTCCTCTCTCTCCCACCTTGTTTGGCTTATACATTGACAAGCTTGAAGAATGGTTAAGAAAAACCGAGGGAGGGGGCATACAGTTGGCAGGTTATGTGGTGAAGTTACTCTTATATGCCAACGATCTTATTCTAATTTCAAAAACAACTCAAGGATTGAGGGATCATTTGAAAGCCTTAGAACTCTTTTGCTAGGAAGTCGGGATGCAAGTGAACATTAACAAAACCAAAGTCATGATTTTTCCTTAAAAAGGAAAGAGAAACAAATTAACTTTCTTTTTTAGGGGAGCCCGTTGGAAATTGTAACAAAATACAAATATCTTGGGATTGATTTGCACAACAAGCTTAGTTGGGAGACTTGTAGAGCAAAAAGGATATAGGGGGGTTGGAAAGCATCTTACCTACTTCAAAATAGGTGTAGGACAACTGAACTTTGGGATTGGAAAACTAAGAAAACCCTTTTTGGATTGTTGGTCACCCCGGTTGCCTTTATGGTTGCGAAGTATGGGGGAGTAGCATGTCAAATCATGGGTGGAGACAATTACAAGCACTCTTAAAGTCAAATCAACAATCCCTTATGAGATCTTGTTGGTTGAAGCAGGTACTTTCCCGATGGAAGCATCAACAATAACTCGGTTGCTAAGTTATCTGAAAAAGGTTGAAAGCATGGATAATCATCATGGCCCAAAATGGGTGGAGGAAAAATTAGAGCGTAGAAAGAAAAATTGGATGAAGCAGAACAACAAATGGATGAACAAATTGGGCATCAACTTTCGTGGAGTGTCTCGACAACAATAGGGAAATAAAAAACTATATGACATAAAAATTTAGGATTGTCATGTGGACATAGCAGATTGGTCGAAAGAAAGCATATTACATCAAAGAATTTAACCCCACTTGGGAGCATGATGAAAAAAGCTTATCTAGGGCAGCTATCAAGGGTAAAGCAAGGATTTTATTGGCTCAATTGAGGACCGGATCACATCACCTTCGATGTGAAACCGGTAGATGGACTATACCCAAGGAGGATTGGGAAAGGAGAACTTGTCTTTTCTACAACAAAGGGGTGGTAGAGACAAAATGGCACTTCATCATGGAGTGTTCAGCTTATGATGATATTCGTATCCAATATGAAAACGACTTGAAGGTGGACAAATTAAATGAGTTATTTAAAGAAACAAGACTTGAAAAGATCGCGGGTTTTGTGCTCAAGATTCACAGTAGAAGATCTGATATTGAAAAGAGTCTGAATTCATCTTAAAGTCTCAGCTTTTGGTCCCATAGACTCTTCAGTCTCGTGGACGTCATTAAAATATTTCATTTCATTTCAAACCTGAAATTCCTCAAATATGCTTTACAAATCCGCTATAAACTCCCTCCAATTTTCTCGAAGGATGCCCAAATTCTATGTGATGAATATTTGTGGGCAAACCGAAAAAGAAGCGAATGTAGTTTTTTTAGTGTAAATTGAGTGTTGAAATTACATACAATCAATGTAGTGTGTGTTTATGAGTTGGACTCACTTTTGAGTACTATTAAGTGTTTGCCACGAGTTCTAAAGCAAAACTTGCCAAAAATCATCCTAAATGAGTCACAAGTTAAAGTCATAAAAACTTCTTTGGGAAAATAAATTTATGAGTACTCTTCACCTCGTCAAATAGAGGTAAGCGTGCAAACTATGATCACAAGATTGCCAAGTCTGAAGGGAAAAATGGTCATCATGATGGTTGTGGATGGACTCACCAAATATGCCCATTTTTGTGCCTTGTTCCATCTGTTTGTTATAAGTATTGTACAATCAACTTTTTATGGATATAGTTCAAAATTATGGGACACGAAGATCATTGTAAGTGATCATGATCCTATATTTACTAGCAATTTTTGCATTAACTTATTCTCCTTCTTGGGCACTCAATTGGATTGTAACTCCTCGTATCGTCCTCTATCTAATGGGAAAAAGAAGGTGGTCATCAAATGCATGGAGGTTACCTCTATTCTTTTGCTTTGGATAGATAGGAGAGATGTGTTCAATGGTTGCCTCTGGCGAATGGTGGTATACCACTTATATCTATACCCCATCCACAATGTCTCTATTTGTGGCATCATGGGTACCATCCGCCATTTATCACCATATCACCGAGAGTATGGCCAAAGGTTCGAGAAGTTGAACACATTCAACACAAGCAGGATGCACTTTTTAGTTTATGAGAGAACTCCGACAATGGCATAAAACCTAAGGAAGCAACAAGCTGGCCAGCATAAAACTGATAGGTATTTTGAAGTAGGAGATTGCATTTTGTGTGCTTACAACCATATAAGCAAATTTACTTGAAACAACTAAAGAATGGCAAGCTTTCTCCTAGATATTGTGGACCTTATCATTTCTTGCATAGGATTGGCGGTGAAGCATACAAATTGGAGCTACCTTAGTCACTAAAAATACATTTGGTCTTCAATGTTTCTGTTTGGAGGCCATTGGACAAAGGTTATCAATCCGTATGAACTTAGTGGAGCTTGATGAGGAGGGAAAAATCATTTTTGAACTTGAGAATATCTTTTAGACATGCACTAAGAGGTTATGGTCGAGGGTGATTACAAAGTGTCTAATCAAGGGGAAGAATCTAGCCATCGAGGATGCGACATGGGAGGATGAAGCATTCTTGCGTAAGCATCCAACAATAGTCAATGTTGAGACCAACGTTGGTTTGAAGGAAAGGGGCATGCTTTGCCCTTAATCTTTAATGTGTATTGTGATATGTGTGGCTGACTTGTGCCTAGCATAACCTTTTACTTTTACATATGATATTTCTTTATATCTTCATATTAGTACTAGCGTCAGCCTATTAACCATAGCCTATGTAGGTTATATATAAGAGTTAGTGGTTAGTATGTCATTATCATATTGCATGTTTTGTTCTTATTGTAAGGTTGCCCCCTTGAAGTCGGTCAATCATATAATTTATATTTTGCTTTGCTCTTAGTGTTGCTATGTTATTTTATTCTCTTATTATTACGAGTTACTGCTATTGTTTTGTTCTTGATATTCATATCACGTTCCATTGTTGTATCTAATTAACTTCATTACACGAGTGCCTCATGAAATTCTGATATTTGGAAATAAGATTTGAATAACAAAGCGGAGACCATTCCCATCTATAGAGGGACATTGCCATCTATAGAGTAGATCATCAATGACAACTTCATCGATCACATATATTATGCATGCAATTCGAGAGTCATAGAGGTTCTATCTACCTTGAATGTTATGTTCTACTTTGATTCAAAACCTAATAATAATAATAATAATTTTAGTTTGTTCTTAATTTTTTTCCAAATTCAAAACAGATATCTACATTAGAAAGAGATAACCTTTTTCATATTCATGATAATTAAGTTTGTTATCTCTAACATGTGAATGACTCACATTTGCATTTGGAGATCCTAGATGTGAAATGACATCACCCCTAATTCCACTCTAAAAATTTTCAACCTTGGAGATGCTATATCTTCTTGTAGTTTGCATACTTAATAGGATATTATCCCTAGTTGGGTCATAATCCTTTTCGACAAAGGATCATAATGAAATCAATTATATAGAAAATGAAAATTTAAGGGAACAAATTTCTATCCTAACTTCATGTCTCCTACTTGGTTTCAAATATTAACAATCCTATACCATTTCTAGTTTCACTATAATAAGAAAAGTAGACATTTAATGCAAAATGAGATGTCTAAATGATTTAAACCGTATAGAAGTTCAATAAATGGCTATAATAATAATAATAAAATGAAATGAAATGAACTTATAGAAAAATAAATGATACATTTTGGCTATTTAGTATTAATAGTAACAAAATACTAAATGCTTAAAGATGAGAATAAAAACTTCATATTACTCCAAAAGAGGTAGTAGGAGGCAAGAGAAATATGTTTGTAATTGCTCTCTGTACTTCCATGGGCCTAATGCCCCTCAAATTTATTCTACATATTGAACTCCTTGATGGCCTGACAATCAATGACTATGAATAAAGCTTTATACAGTCATTGATTACATTGGGATGTTTTTACTGTGCCATTTGGGCTTCAAAGACGAGTTGTGGCTTGCATATGGGGAGCTAATGATATTCCATTAGTCTTGATTAAATCAACATGTTGGACGTAAAGGTGTTTGTATTTATGTGTTGCAATTTTTTTCACACTTGTTCGCCATTCAGCGAATTTGCTGTAAAGATCTTCCCAAACAATTCACAGTTCCTATTCATATGTGCCCATAATTCTATTGATGAACTCTTGATGATCAAAATTTGCATTTATACTATGCAGCTATCTTCTTCCATTTCAGCTCAATTGTTTAAAACATCAGTGTCTCAATGATCTTTTCATCTTCATGAAATGTCAACATAAGGAAGACACATGTTGAATATTTGCATAATGTAGCAACTGAAGAAATTTATGGCAAGAAAACAAGAATGTTGCTGTATTATAGCAGCTAGTCATTCTAGTACCCATAATTTACTTTCATTGTTATCTTTCAATAAATGCTTTTGAAATGCATTCTAGTTAGCTACCAAATGATTGTCGATACTCATTATCTAAAGTCTTGTAAATTTATCGTTGGGTGCAAGTAAGGTCTTGTCAAAATTATTTGCTCCCTTTCCTCAGCGACCACTTTTAGGATTTTGGCAAATCAAGATCTGAAAAATCCAGTAAAATTGAAAGAATTTCCTTTAAAGCATAATTTAGGTTAGACTTTAGTTGTTTAAAATAAACAAATTTGCTTTTCCTGGAGAGTAAATTGATATGATTACATATTGTTGATCATCAATTTTCTGAATCCATGGATTTTTCACAGGATTGTCAACTGCTAATGTTAGTAATGAAATTGGTTTCGGTTCAGAATCAGCAAGCAGGTCTGGAGGCATTGAATCATTAGTGGTAAGCTTTGATTTTTCCTTTCTAACACGATATTACACATAAATAAACCAGAGTAGAAAATAATTAGGCAGATTTGCTATCAACGTTTAACAAAATGAGTATGATATATAGGATAGCTTATGTTTTTCTACCTAAGGTAATCATGGTCATATTTGTACTTAGCATATTGACTATTAATTAAGACTAATAGTTATTGATAAAGTCAATAGGCTACATAGACTAGCACAAATATCTCAAATATGGATATTGACTATTTATCTAAAAATGCTGATATGTGTCAATGTCAAGGTGTTTAATTTGGATTTGTCACATAGTAACGCCCTTGAAGAGCTCAAATTTATTAACAACTCCATCAACTTCTCCAAAAATTTCCTGCAAATTGGTGTAGGATGGCCTCAATCTAGCTACACCACTATGTTGGGCTCAAAAACAGATTTTCAGTGAAAGAAAAAGGGCTCTAAACGCCACTGTATTCCCAAGATATTGCAAATTTTTATCGCCCTTCCCAAGCCAAAAGAAACACACTTCCTTAGTCAAGTGAACGTCAAATTTAAGGTCATATTTTTATTGACATCTCACACTATTACACTCCACCGCCACCCTTGGCTGCCATTGTAGGTTACGTCGATAAAGGCAGCTGCTTAGTTAATCTAAAACAATTATTACCATCTGCAGTTACGCACATTGTATTCTATGTACTTGCAATCTCTTTCAATACAATCAACATTTTCCTCTCCCATTGTCTTCATTTGCTGAAGAAAATTTTAGTTTACTTTCCTGTTGTGACAGATTTGTTGCTTTTTTTTTTTGTTGTTTACATGGGCTGATTTTCAGAATTGTTTTAATAGTAAATATGCCTCCTTTCACCTTCACATTTTCAAAAGATGAATACATTTGAGAGGAAACCCAGATCTATTCTTGAATGATTGGCTGAAATTTGGCTGGGATTTATTGAATAAGCTGAATTACTCCATGCTCATAAATTAGCATCTTGGTAGATACTGGATAAGCTTCTCTTGTCTCAAAATGGGTATCTGCACGTATGTTCTAGATGCAGACGTTATACCCTAAAATACAGCCTTTTCATGGATGTAGAGGGTATTCGGATATGGATACTTCCAGGTATGGTTGGGAGCTGTATCCAGTATGCATGGTACAATATCCTTCTCATATCCCATTGAAAAGACAACTTAAAAAGAAAACAAGAAAACAAAATCAAAGAAGCCGGAGTCTGTAATGTCCCTTTCTAGGGCTGAAACTGTAAATCAAGGAAATGGCACAAACCCCAAGTGAAGTAAATTCTGATTTTTATAACAACAGATCTAAAAATATTAGAAACCCTAGCAGCGAATTGTATAGGGACTTCAACTCACCATACAACCATGCAACAACAGCTGAAAAATGCTTCTAAATAATTATTTCAAGCACGACAACATTTATCCATCCAAATTACATCAAAGAAATGGAGAAAACAAGAGATTATACCCAGCTGCAATTAATTTTATGACAGCAGCAGGGCAGCCACAAACAAGGGCTGAAAATGATAGATAAACTCCTCCAAAAATTACCAAATTGTAGATTCCAGCCTTATAAAATATGATAAATCTGAATATCAAAGAATAATGAAGTTTTGTGCCCTAGAAGGCACCCAAATCCTCTTCTACCCTAGTCGCTCCCTAGGAGAGGGGCTTCAAACAATGTCAAAAGCTTTTGTATGGCTCCTCCTTGATGCCCTAGATGCAAACCAACAAGATGGTCTTCAATGAGAGTCTTCAACACCACCAAATTGAAGGGTTTCTGTCCTCCAATCTCCCACAAGGAAGGGTTTCGTCCTCCTTGGATGCCACACTAATGGATTGTTGCCCAATAGTGGAATGGACTAAGAGCAATCAGCCCTAGAGACCAAGTATAAAGTGTATATGCCAAAAGATGATGTGCAAATGAGCCCCTAAGACTCCTCTTATACCCTTTGGTTGGCACCAAGAGCCATAAGGTGTAGACTGACCTCTTAAGCTTGCTTTATCTTCTAATTCCATGTTGGAAACTTCCCAACCTTGCCGACCTCTTAATGAGCTTCACTTTATCTTTTAATTTCATGTTGGGAGCATTATAATCCTAGCCGACCTGCCTTAGGGAGTAAAACACCAAAGAAAAACATTAATAACAATAAAAGAAAATAAAAACGAAACCCAAGGACTTCCCTTGTGCAATTCCTTCTTGGCCACAAGAAGAGAAATGACAAGAAGTCTTCAATTGGTGCTAGTTTGAAAAAGGGGACATTACAAAGTCATGATCTCTCTCTCTCTCTCTCTCTCTCTCTCTCTCTCTCTCTCTCACACACACACACACACACATGGTATCGATATTTCAAAGGAAAAATGATAATCATAATTTACAGCAGTTCAGCTTAGTTGTTTGGGGTTCTATCTGAGATTATAAAAACTGAACTTAATGAGTAATTTTCAACTGATGTGTGATATTCTCTAACAGGCTCCATACATTAATGCTGCATGTTCTTTAAGAGACGAAATCAGAGTTTCAGCAAAGGATGACCTATCTAAGGTAATTAGTGGCACTTCTGATCATAGTTTTTTTTTTTATTATTGGTAAATAGTTTTGAAGGGACTACACCCTGTTACATAAATGGCTCACCAGCCTGATATGACTATGAAGATTCAGCAAAAAAAGATCGAAATCCAGATATAACAGTGATACCAAAAGTTTCCGAATCCGGTCAGCCTAAATAAGTTCAGTTCAGGTCAACCCTGTTTTCTGTTTTTTAAATATATAAACATTTCATTTGTTCTATATTGTATTTGTCAATTGTACATATTTATAAAATTATATACGTGTATATACTATACACACATATACATATATGCATATACATGTGTATATATATGTATGTTATGCGTATATGTACACACACATACAGATATATATTCAAATGTAATATGTTCATTTGTATCATCAATTGTTGTTCCCATTTTCTCTAACCATGGTCGTCCAGGTATATCATTAAAATTTTCAATAATAAGTAGCACGAATAATAATGTGTCCGTTTCTTTTGGACCTAATGAAATTGATACATACATACATACATATTCACACATGCATACATACATAACTTTCAATTTCATTAGGTCTTAAAGTAGTGATTATGGACCAAGTTTTCTAAACTTTCCAAGAATTTCGGATTTTTTGGCCCTGCCAAACAGATCCGGATTCCCAAATATGGTAACTTTGCTTCTTATCATATGCAGTTTTCGCACAAAATTTATATGTTTCTTTCAGCAAGGCTTATTATTAGTCCTATATGTGCGACTTTTAAGGTTTCTTTTTGTTGCTTAATATGTTAGAGATATTGCATTCATTTTATATCTAGATTCTATGTAGATCCCTAAATCTCTGAATTTGTTATATTATATGACAATTTTATCCACTAAATATATTTCCTAAGGCATTTGAGGTACAAGTTGTGTAACTGTTCATTCTTCTCTCCAGGAAAAAATAATTTCAATCACAGATCACTTTCGTGACTATACAATGGTTGATTTAGGAGTCAGAGTAGAGGATTCTTCATCTGGTACTATATGGGAACTCTGTGATGTAGAGAGGCTTCAGAATGAGCGAAATGAGAAGCTTCGTAAAACACGGGAAGCCATTATCAAGTCTTTGAAGTTGAAGATAGGTCAAAAGGTATACCTAGCATCATATTTGAGCATCCTTGAGTGATTCACTGGGTTTATGGTCTGTAATTTTAGAAGATAAATAACTGTCTTTGCAGTTAGATATATATATGCAATAAATAAAGAGAATGGCATGCATGAAATATATATATATATTATGCTGGACAACAAAGTACAGCACATTTGATGATCGATATTGTAAAAATAGTTATCCAGATTTTCTGAAGAGTTGGATGCAAAAGCTTGTCTCCTACAGATTCACCATTATGTGAATCTATTGTACGAAGTCTTTCATTACTTTGTTTACAATGTACCTTGTAGAATGAAAGGATGGTTAATTGGCACTAGCAATATTTTTTTCAATGTTAAATCCCCATACAGAACTGTGTTACTTGAAGTTCTAATCTGCCTTCCTGACTCTTGCAGTTAAAAGATATTGAAAATTTTCAGCTGGCATCTGCTGATCCAAAGGAGTATTTTCAAAAGCAGACAACAAAGTACAGCACATTTGATGATCGAGGAATCCCAACGCATGACAGTGAGGGAAAAGAGTTGTCAAAGAAGGCCATGAAGGTGAAATTTATTGTTTCATCTCTCAGCTCCTTTGGTCAGCATTTTGATTGAGATTTGCCTAATGAGCATCGAGTGAACATGTGGCATCCATAAGGTCATGCTGTGTATGTGCATGCACACACAAGCATGCATGTGCCGGCAGGCATCTGTGTCTCTCTGTTTGTACGCACATGCACACGCACACGCACACGCACACGCACACGCACACACGCACACGTACACATGCACACAAGAGATTCTAGAGATTCAATAATGCTTACACCTTTTTGTGTTCTTCACAGGATGCTGAGAAATTGATGCAAAAAGCAGTAAAGAGTCATGAGAAATACAAAGAGAAGTTGGCTGCGGAACCTTCATTTATTGAAAATCTTAAATCTGAAGTGGAGGACATACAAAACAAATTGCAGGAATCGGAATCTCATCAGTAGTAATATTTTTTTCTCAATTCATGTGAGGATGGGCTTCAATGCTATTGCTATCGTTCGTTCTTATTTTCAGTAAGTGATTATTCTATTTTTTAATTTAACATCTGCCCTTGGGAAAGAGGGGCTCTGATGTTTATGATTTTTGTTCTAAAGAGAAAATTCTAAGGCGTGCTTCTCTAACTTAGTTTGGAAATTCACTGAGTAAAGGATATTGATTTGGAGAACTACCAGAATCTCAATGTTCATCTGCAAATTTATTTCATTTGTTGCCATTACAGTGTACACACCGAACTCTGAGCGTTCAGGTTACTGTTGAAGTTTGAAAGAATCTAGCGATGTCTGTATTGATTTCTTATGAAACAGAATGTTTCAATGTGGAGGTGGTTGACCTCTTGGCTTTACATGATTGATTAGGAATTTGATTCCTCGATTACTTGTCTCAAATGATTGTCTATATTTGCAACCGTGACACTAATTTCCACAAATAGAAACTTAAAAACACTTGGGGTGTCTCTAGTTTGGTTTTTCAGAAGGGCATTATAGACTTAAGAAGAAGTCTTAAGCAAAACATTTGATGATCCAAAGCTTCTGCTGCCAATATAAAATTCAATCTGAATGAAGAATGTACATGCCATGAAATCAACTGAAAACTTCCATAATTGTTTTGGAACCTTGTAGGAATTAACAAATGAAGATAACTAACCCATTCTGTCTTCATAAGCTAGTTTTTAAGTACTGCAGAATTTTAAGTTCAATTCTATATTATAAGATTTGCTATAACAAGTTCTTATTGTGTTAGGCCAGATAAGAAGACTTCAAAAATGTCCTTTTTATTCGGTAACTAACTTCAAAGACATCAGAGGCATCTTATTATCTAGATATAACTCATGTAATAAATAATAAGAGTAATGGACACTTTATGAATGCTGTTTCATATGTACTTTTGGAATGGCAGTTCTTCACTATGTTTTGTTGGTACACGAACTTATTACATAGAGTGAGAATGTGCCTTTGGTGGTCTTGGAGAGCCGCTTTATGTGCCTTTGGTGGTCTTGGAGAGCCGCTTATAACAAGGTTTACTTGCCTGCCAGGCTTGGCATAATTCCATTTCAAGGAGACATGCTCTACTTAAATTTGAACGACAATTCCTCCCATAGTTTAGAGCCTACTTGCCCTTGTGAAAATACATGACCAGTAATTTGGTAGAGGATGTGCCTATCTCAAACTCAAGGATATCTTCCCTCCTTGATTGTCTGCTTCGACTTGCATTAAGGAAGATTTTGTATTCCTATGTATTAATGTATTGGCATGTTGCCCTAGAGAAATATATTAAACACCTTCAATTTCATTGCTTCCTTAACATTTTTGCACCAAAAATGTGTCATCAACAAATTGAAGGTGTGATAAGGGATTTGTGTTTATGCTAGGGCATTAGCCTATAGTGTGTATTAGGGTATGGGTGGCCGGCTTGTGGCTAGCATAACTTCTAATCACCAAAAATGTGTCATCAACAAATTGAAGGTGTGATAAGGGATTTGTGTTTATGCTAGGGCATTAGCCTATAGTGTGTATTAGGGTATGGGTGGCCGGCTTGTGGCTAGCATAACTTCTAATTAATTCGTATAATCATTTTTAATGCGTTATATTGGCTGTAGGGTTGTCCTAGATGGTCTCTATGGCGGTGGTAGGGAATATATATGAGGTCGGGTTAGTAATATATTATCATATTGAGCATTTTGTTCTTATTGTAAGGTTTTGAGGGTGCCCCCTCAAAGTGGCTAGAGATTGTTCTGTTGAATTGACTTGGTCATATGATTCGCTTATTTCCACCATATAGTGTTCTATTGGGGAATGATAAAATAGGTTCATTACAAGTGGTATAAGAGCCTTGATCTGGGCAAAAATCATGGTGAAACCTTGATTTTGAAAAATTACTGTATCTCCCAAATCATTGTTAAGTTCTCTACCGATTTTTGAAGGAAGTTGGACAGTTATTCAAGAAAAGTATAGTAATTTTTGTAGCCTCCTATGATATATTACAAATGAGTTATTGCAATTCTAGGGTTTTTTTATTAATTTGCTCTTCAAGGTGCAATTTTTGGAACTATCCCGATTCATTTATATTTTCAAAAGCCCGAAAAAAAAATAAGTGGGGTTCTCTATAAATTAGGATGTGACGCCGAGCTCATTCCAAACTTGTTTAGTGGGCAAGGAAAATGATCAGTCTCTTTGGGAAGAATATTTCAATCTAAATAGTTAGTTGAGCTTAATGAAGAAGCAAGAATCATCTTCAAACTAGAATTGATTCAAGAGCTATGTAAATGATGGTGATCATCGGGTATCATATCAAGTGAAAGAACTTACCAAGAAAGGAGGCGATGTGGGAGGATGAAGATTTCATAGAGAAGGATCCATAAAATGATCAATCTTAAGGACAATGCTTGTTCGAAAACGAGAGGCGGTGATAGGCCCTCATCTTACTAGCATGTATTTGGATATGTATGCCCGACTTGTGGCTATCACGACCTTTAATTAAGTCATATAATTATTTCTAATGCTTCATATTGGTAGTAGGGTTAGTCTAGATGGTCTCCATAGCATAAGGCACATATACAAGGTAAGGTTCGTAGTATATTGTTATATTGCGTAGTTTGTTTTTATTGTAAGGTTGTGAAGGTTGCCCCCTCGAAGTGGCTTGTTCATATGATTCTCATATTTCTATAATATTGTGTTCTATTGTGTGATTCTACTTCACGATATAGGAAGCTCATTATAGTGGATGATAGTCCTTTGAGGTCCCCTCTCATTTTAGTAGCAAATAGAGTGCACAAAGGCTTCTACTAAGAGTACAAAGACACAAGGAGAGATTGGGTCTCCTTTGATCCCTCTTGAGCCTTGAAAGTACCCAACAAGCTTATCATTGACAATAATAGAGAATCTAGGTCTTACTATGCACCTCTAAATCTAATCTCACAATTCCTTTGAGAATTCGAACTTCTATTTTACAAGTAATTCCAATCAATCTTGTCTTTGCTTATGTTAAACTTAATTATCACATTTTTGCCTAAACCCTCTAAGAAATGCACCACCTCCTTCTACAAATGCCCCTTGTCTTTTGGATATGCTTGAAACTTAATTTAACCTCTTTGCAATGGATTTTATGACTAGGATGTAGAATGCATTACATAAAGAGGCAAGGGGAAAGTTTGCAGAGGTCGACGGATAAGACTTTTGAAGGATGACCGATGAAAGTGTAATTCATGTCTAGTAACACGTTACACGCTTTCATGGATTCATTCACTAATGACGTTTATCTCCTCTAACCACCGAGTCCCAAAAGACATGAATATGATGTTTATCTTAGTCTATTCTACGTCTAATTTATTCTTTGATGTAATGGGAGTTTAAAATAATTTATTGCATCCTCTCTAATACGATTAAGATTTTTGAGAAAAACAACTTTAAAGAAGATTATGGAGTTGGTTTAGATCACCTATAGTCAAACTATAGTTGATTGATGAAAACCTTGGTGTTTTATCCACCACCTTTATCCATATTTTTAAGGCTTTTGACACCGGAATTTTTACTAGCCTAGGCTTTTGTTTTCAAGATGACTAATGTAGTATTTTCTTCCTCAATATGACATTTGACCACCTTTCAAATTGAAAATCCTAGTATTGATTATTTCATATATTTTTTTGTCTCTCTTTTTAAAAAGGTATTTTAAAATGATGGTCAATTCAATCTTGTAACCAACTTTTTGTAAATCACTTCTTTTGAGAGAGTTCATACATATCAAATCCATGAATTTAGGAGCAATTCTTCCACCATTCTCCATGAGTCCTTGAAGTGATTGGTTAATCAAATAAATCATTTCAAAATTGAAAGGAGAGTTTATTGTGAAGTGATATATTGTCACTAACATGGAAATGTGGGCATTCTTTGATCCTTAAGTCACTTATGGTTTTGAGATCCAATCTTCTCAAATCACTTTGGAGAATCCAAGAATTGATCCAAACTTTTAGCAATATTATAGAAACTTGACCAACAAAAGGCTCATTGAAACAAACCTTCATTTGCTTGGAACACCCATCAAATTATTTTGAGTAACAATGTTGTGGAAATCCTTTGACTCAATGTGTCAGTTTCCTTATGCCATGATCCTACTATGGAAATCACTTCTAGGTGAAACTCCTTCCTCTCTTATATTATCAAGGATGAATGTCTCCTCCCATGTGGTCATCTTTTTTTGATTGGTCTAATAGGACCATATGCATTGATCACTTTTGATTTAGTATCTTTCTTGAAGGATATGACATTGTAGCATATCCAATTAGCTCTTCTTTCTATTAGGGTATACTTGACACTCCTAGGGTTCTATATTGGCAAAGGTACTTGATGCCTCATTTGTAGCAATAGTTATGCATTCACATCCTACTTGTTGATAAAGTAGGAGTTTTTCCACTTCTTCCCTAGAGTATATCTATTATTCTTAATTAGAGTTGGCATCTAACCGAGCATCAACACTTCATGGTTGAGGTGGAGGACCACTCTCTCTCAACATTGCAAAGATATACAAAAGTGTTTCATAAATTCCAAACTAGTTTCTTCTTGGTGTTCCTTGTGTAGATGTTTATATGTTCCTTGTTGCTTCTTTATATTATGATTGTGCTTTGTAGATTTAATCTATATCTACTTATAATCCTCTCACTTCTTGTCATCTAAGGGCCCTCTAGGAAATTCATTAAAAGACATGTTTGTTGAGTGATTGTATATGTATGGTGAGCTACATCCTCATCCCATGTACAACTTACTAAGGGTTTCCGTGCACTAACATCTCTGTAAGTGGGGGCACTAGACTTGTACCTTTCAAGTGGGTTTAAGGGGCATTAACATCTTTTTTTTGGATTGAAAAGCACACTTTTATTAATAAAAATAAAACAATACAACATTAATCATACAAAAAAGATGGGTGGAAAGAATTGCACCCTAGAATGCAAAACAAGGGCCCCGAGAGGGAGGCCAACTCACCTCAAAGAAGCACAACAAAGACCAAAGGAAAACAACACAACGACCACGAGGATAACCTCAGTCTTGCATTTTTTCCCTTTTTTTATTACATTCCAACTCCTTGGAGGAGGAAGGTCCAAAGGCGGATTTCAATTAGAGATTGCTCTTTATGAGACTCAAAATTTAAAGATCCATAGACTCTTAATTCCACCTCCATGCGCTTCTTGTGCAAATACTTCTTTAGAACAAAGATTCTCCATAGCCATTGCTTCTTCCGAAGTTACCAATAAATGATTCAACTCTTCAGAGGCCCAAGTCAACAAGAATACAAAATATGTGCACACCTTAAAGGCAGAGAAAATAATAATATGAGAGCACTAACACCCTTTTCTAAGTGAGGGACAATCGTTAAGGGCCCTTTGTAAGTTGTAAACCAAACACTTATTATTTCTTCATGTGACTAAAATGTGTATACATAAATGGCCTTGTACCTTCTTCTATCATTTTACCTAATAAATTTGATTGCTCTAGAGTCTTTCTACTCCACCACATCATAGACAATTGTTATCTCATTTCTACATTTATCTATATGCTATTGTTGAACATACTTTCTATGATGGAGTAGACTAGTTTCATGGACGCTTTAATGGTGTTATAAGGCTAATGAGGCTCAAAATTTTTCTCTAACATGGTATCATAGCATTTTGGATAGCTCCTCGTGATTTTGAAGTGGTTTCATGTGCTTGACAATTATGGGAGGAACATGAGGAATCTAACAAGGGTTTTGTTGAATTTTTCAACTGTAGGATTTTAGTAACAATTTTCTTAGATTTGAAGGAGGTTAATGCAAATGAGGTTTATGTGGAGCTAGGGATTTGATGGTGTGATTCAATTCATCATAGTTTACAATTAATTGCATAATCATCATTATTCCACATACCTCCTATCACGAGCCACTAGAAAAAATGATTTTATATCTTTATTTTTGCAAAAGAAATTCAAGAGTAGTAGGCTAGTGCTTTTCTCTCATTTGTCATTTAACTCACCTTTTAGGATGTTGAAAACTCATCATTTGTTTGCCCAAAATTTCAAACATTAAAATTTAGAAATCAAATTGGGGGAATATTCCAATAGTATTCTCCCTTGGTTGCTAAGCGATAGTTGGATGATGATATCCAACATTGCAAGGGTGATTTTTAATGGCAATTAATGACTCTTTCTTATGGAGGGGTTATGTGTCTTAGAGGATGACAGGTAACACCCTAGTTACATGTCTATGGCACATGGTAGGAAGGAGTGTCATGGTTTCATGCCAGAGCACATGTGGTGGGATAAGCTCTTGTAATCGAGGTTTGTACAAAGTTTTGTACCAAGAGGTGCCATTGGAAAGTGACACTTTATTTTCAAAGGGTTGATGATCCTTTCCTCCAAGGGTTGTTATCCCTTCTCATTTTTGGTAAGTTAAGGGGTTGAGTCCCTTGGGCTCTCCATCTCTTTCACTTACTATGTGACACATGATAGCCCTCTATAAAAATAACGAACTAAGTGTTAGCCCTTGGTGAACATGGATTGCTCGATTTGGTTTTAAACTTATTGATATAAAAGGAGGTGTCATCGAATAAGTATAATATAAACATATATTCATAAAGAACAAATCAAAAGACATCCATTTTTATGATCATGTCATTTGATTTTTGCCATTTTCCTCCTATTTTTATAATTATCAAGGTTTGTAAAGAGACCTTCATTAGCCATAAATTGGGAAAATTAGTTTGTTTTTGAAGTTTTTTATATCATTAGATAGTATGGAAAAAATTGTTTGTTACGAGGCAAGTTTGAGAATATTTTAAAATGGTTTTAAGCTCTCTCATTCAAGTTCAAAAGATGAATCTAGATCTAAGGATCTCTCCTAAAGAGCAATGGTCAAAATTATGAAGAGTAGGAATGTGATATGATTTTTCCATTGTAAAGAAATGGGTAGGGTTGATTTCACAAGGGTTGGTAAAAACTCTAACTAAGAAGCTAAACTTAAAAAATTTTATCGACAAGAATGATATGATGGTTGGCACTTTGTCTTCACATGCACAAGGGTATAGAGCATCACATTCAAAACATTGAAAATTCTTTTGAAATGAGGACCAAAACAAAATGTTTCTTTTTTCATCCAACAGACAAACCATAAATTGTTTTGTTTGTGGAAGGAAAGGAAACAAGAGAGAGACATGCTTCAATATTACAAGTGAATGTAAAGAGCAACTTAGTGAAGTTGAAAATTAATTTGGAGGATATTAACAATTCAGGTTGCTCCCCAATATTCGGAAACTAGTTGCTTATGAAAGAGCTCATCGAGAGATTTACTGACGCTCTTGAATGAAGTAAAATAGGCACTATATGCGTAAGATACGACATGCTAAAATTTCTCTCCAACTGGCAAAAATAAATCAACGGGCTGCGTAGAGATGATGTAGTATGGTGTGAGCACAACAAGTGGACGAATGTGGTGGCAAGTGGGAGAGTTTACCTGAGAAAAAATTTGGTTTGCGCCTCTCGGTCTTTGATGGTTAATGTGGGGCCCACATTATATGCTAGTTGGGGGCCCAACAACCCATGGGGTCTGCTCTTTTTCAAGAGGGGACCATGCAACCTTTCTTCACATCATACTATATGGGGCTTTCCTTATAAATCCTTTTGAATACTAGATTGCTATGCATGTGGAATAAATCGATGGTTTTACCAAATATCCATAAGCTAGCTCGACAAGCTCCATAAAGCTCCTATCGATGAGTCGCACGAGTCGGGGTCGAGCTACACTGCTAGTTCGGTGGTCGAGTCGCCTCATAGAACTTGGTGAGTCTCTAGTGAGCTCTTCATCCAATGCAAAGTCATGTTCAATGCCATCTCACACAACTATCCACCTCACAACCACCACCGAGTCAAGTGCCAAGGTCGGTGAGAAAACCAACACAACCACCTCACCACCGATCAACCAAGGTCCAAGCTAAATGGTGAGTCGATGGCGATTTTGTAGTCTTCATAAATAAAGCAATACATGGTGTGACCGAAGTCACAAGTATCTTCAATTGTTTCGGGCTAAATAAATCCTAAACCCTTCCAACTTGACGCAAATGTGGGACTAACCCACTAAACTCACTAAAAATACATAAGGGGATAAAGCATATCCCATGGGGATCGAGTCGGAGACCAGATCCACGACCTATTTTAGGCCCTTACCACTAGGCCAAATCCTAACTTAGTATATGTGACCAAGATTATAGGTCTTATCATGTAAGTGTGGTAGACAATAAGCCAAAATACAATGTGAATGACGGGGATTGGAACCAAGACCGATTAGGCTAAAAGGATAAGCTTCATCATTGAGCCACGTGCTCACAAATGCTATAAAAAGAGTAAATTTGTAAGTGAATAGGTAATTTTTATTACTATAGGCCCAATTTTGGAGACAAAGAAAGAAAATTGAAGAGAGATAAGCATGTATATGTTCGTCATTTCGGGAAGCAACCATTGAGACTTCCCAGAGACTAAGATATAAGTATTTTTAGATCCCGATGTGAATTTTGGAGAATTTGATGTAAGAAAATTTTTACGCCATTTTAATAGGATTGGTTTGTCTTATTAGCGAACCCGAGACGTAGTCCCTCATGGAAGAACTTCATTATCAAGTTGGGTGTTATTTGTCTTTGATTTTATTCCTATTACTATTTTATATCATTTTATGATCTAATTTCAAAGTTTTAAAATCAATTTAATCATTTACAAGAAATGGAGATAACTTTGTAAAGCATCCAAAACTCGATAAATTGGTTATTTGGGTCATTTGGAATGTTTTCCATGATCAATTTGGACAATATACTTAAGATTTTATACTAATTTCATTAAACTAAGCCAATTTTTATGTTTTACAACAAATGATGGAAAATTGAGAAATGACGAATATGGATTCGAATTGGTGGAATATTGTTGTATTGCATTTTCACATCAATTTCGAGTTTTAGTTTGCCAAATTCTAATGTAGTATGGGGATTTGAGAACACATAATTGAGTATTAAAAAAAGAGAGAACCAAGTCAATTATTTTTACCATTTTTAGATCAAGTTTGTTATTATAGTAGGATTTGTGAAGCTTTGCTATTAGTTTTCCGCTTTAGGTTATTGCATTGGTTTAGTATGCAATTGAATATATATGTTGTAATAGGATAACCATGGGCGAGGCTTTGAAAAAGGAAAGAATTGAGGAGCTTAAAGCCATAAACCACCAAATTCAGGAGGAAAACTCTAAGTTGAGAAGAAGATAACATCCTTGGAGGATGAGAATTAGGAGATCCAAGAGAGATTGATAAGCCAAGGAGAATATCTCATGGGTTTCATAGAAACATTGCAACTTGAGTTGCAAACCAATGCTTGAGATCTTAGAAAAGTATATAACTAGTGAAGAAGTGGAGGAGACAGATAAATCTATCACACAAATGAGACATCCCTCTACCATAGATGTACAAACCACCAAGGTATGCATCAGAAGTAAATTACCATTTATACTTTCCTCTTATCAAGAATCAAATGATGATTTTGGTAAATTTGGGAAACATACTAAAGGTATTGGAACCAAATTACTAAATAGGATGGGTTTTGATGGAAATGGCCTTGGAATCAATGGAAAGGAATTACTAATCCCATACAGGTTGAGGAAAGACCTCATCGTGCAGGTTTGGGATATGGTTGTGGTAAGAGAGAGATTAGAGAATTCTCTAAAACAACTAAAGCAAGACACACTTCAAGAGAAGATCCTACGCCACTAGATCTCCAAAAACAACCTATTCAAGGTAAAGACAAGATTTGTTTTGTCAATCCTACTAATGAGGATATTGTTGCTTTTAAAATTGGGCAGGCTTCACAAAGTGATTGTGGAAGTGAGTGCAATCGAAACCAAGAAGGAACAACCTTCCAAACATGAAAAATTCCAAGAAGGGTACAAGACATCTCTAAAGTGAGATGAAAATTCCAAAGTACGAGACAACATTTTCCCCTCACCATTCTTGCACAAGTGACAGTCCTAAAATGTATGAAGACTAAAAACACTCCAACGCTTACTTTGATTATGCAAATAATAGTCAGGAGTTACACGGAATTTGTGGTATTATTTTCCATGTACTTTTTTTGATTAAATAACCACCGTGTCGCCATGTGTTGGAAGAGGAAATCCTTAGAAAGGAAAACTAATAATGACTACTCTCCAAAATAGGATATGGGGAATAACAAGAATCATTATACTCATTGTAGAATGAATGGAAGTGTATTGAAAAATGTTGGAAACTGCACCCATAGCTTTGTCTGAAGAAAGTGACACAAACACTAATAATCCAATCCCATGAACAAAATTATCTATCTAACAAAAAAACCCAATAAAAAAGAAACCCAAAGAAGAGTGTCGGTAAAGAATGGGTTGGTAAGACAATACTTTCCTTTATGGATAACATATTTGCATAGCTGAAATTTATTTAGCATGCCTAATTTTTTCCCTCCAATTCTTTGTTTTTGGGTTTCCATTAAGCATGAAGGAAACTAACTCATTGTTTTGAGTAAATGTGGAGGTAGAATATGGAGAATCCTTCATTGAGAAGCAACAATATGAGCAACTGGTTATAAGTTTTATCATTTTGTTCTCATATGCATGTTAACATTAAAATTAGCATGATTGCTTACCATTTCTTGCAATAGTTGACAAGATGGGTAAAGAGGTTCTCCAAATCAGTGTTTAAGGTATAATAAACACTGTTGTTTTTTTAATGTATGTTGGCATTCTTTCCTTCCTATTGAAAATGTACTTTTAATATATGTGCAATTTCTTGAATGCACGATTGTAAGTGTATACAGAGAAATACTACACAATAGAAAGAAAATAAACAATAAATTGCAAACCGGATCTTTCTTCGTATTCCCTTACGAACCTCGGATGAGACTCAAAAGCTTGGAATGAAGTACCGAGCTTGTTGAATCTCATGATCCAATTTTGTGGATGCTCCAAAGATGTTTCAAATGAAATTAGATTTCAGCTACGAGTAAAGTGATTGAATGCCTTATTTTGATGATAGATTTGTGATTAATTGGACAACTTAACGACTTGTACAATTAAATGACAATTTTACGTAATAACAATGCAAATCTTAAAGCTTGCAAAGATGATAAATTGAGAGGAACAAGTGCTTATTTATAGATGAGGAAGATAATCCCAAATCCTTGATTTGTGTGATTGATTTGTCTAATATGAATCTAATTTTTTCATGAGATTTTGCAAGGGCAAAATTCATTTTTGAAACATGACAACTATACCCTAGTGTCGAAAAATTTGCTTAGAAGCCTTCCTGAACACCTATTCGGATCAATATGCCCTTATTGTCATGCATATCCCTAATCCTTGAAACTAATCATATGTGTTGTGTTTACTTTCCTTGATTTTGGAAATTTCAAAATAATGGTCATTAAATTCATTTAGTATAGTGCTTTTAAGAGAGAATTCTTCAAGGCCTAGAAAGACTATTTTTAGCCTTTCAGGACATGTGTGTGTCCTCCATGGCAGAGTTGAAATCTCAAATTAATCGGGAAGTGGTATGAAGGGTATAAGAACATATTTCAACATGTTTATGAAGATTTGGGAATGTTTCAGAGGTTTAGGAACAAGTTGTGCAACTATGGGTTTTTAAGGTGCAAGGACTAAGCAATGGAAAAAACCACATGAACTTCAACAAAAGATTCCAAGAGCACCGAGATGAGTTAAAAGGAAAAAATATACCATTGGAAATATATTTCAATTCCCTACATGATGGAAAAATCAGATTATTCTCAAGGCATAATTGCTTCTTAGGGCAAAGAAATTTGTGCAGACTCACCTTGCGGTCCCGAATGAAAAACATAATTTTTGGAGGATTTAGAATAAAGTATTAAAAACCATCCCATTGTTTTAAAAATGATCTTGGGAGTCAATTTCATATACAATTTCACTTAAAATACCTCCTACAACTTCGGGAAAGTTCGTTTCAAGATTCTAGGGAGTTAGTCAAATTTGCAGTTGGAAGCTTGATGCATTTTGGTGTCCGGTCTGTCCCAATTGTCCCGACTGTCCCAATGGGAAAGTTGGGTCAATGGGGATAATAGGGAAAAATAAATGTGCCATAAACCCTTTTTGAATCCCTTGACCTCATGTGATCCTAGACCTCTCTGACAAGGTGCTAAGTGATCAAATTGTAAAATTGGCTAAGTTTTTGACCTCCTAGGCCTTGGGTGAATTTTAATGCCCCTACTATCCCAACTTTCTGGAATATTCATTACACTTGGGAAAGTAAAATGTGCCCACCCCTAGCCCCATCTCTAGTTCATCACATGACCTCCAATCTTGCTTATCGGGTGTTGAAACCTTTCTCTCTCCTCTTCCATCCTCACCCACTCATTTCCTGCCACTTGTCGGATCTGAGAGCAGGGGCACATTTTACTCCCTCCCGGGATAGTAGGGAAAGTTGGGACAAAAACATTATCTCTGCCCCCATGATTTTCAAATAAAAATTTGACTAAGCACTTCACCTTACTACTTCTCCTTTTACGCTTTCGCACGTGAATGAAAAGCTGAAAAGTTTTAAACGTGAAATAAACTTCTGCCCACTTCATTATTTATTCATATCTCCATGAATTATGAGTGATAACCTCCATTAAACATGAAAAATATCTAGAAACTCTTTCAAATTCATCCAAAATGGCCATATGCACCGAAATTTGAAAAATTGATATCTTTCAAATCTATGAACGAAATCGGGTGAGATTTTATTAACAATTCCATTTTAAGAATGTTGTAGCAAGAGCAGACCAGATGATGCTTTGAATAATTAGTGGTGGAAAACCCTATTTTGATTCCCTAACATCTACTTTTTTAGTTTCTAGGCATTTTGGTGGGAAGATTGAGCTGAAATTCAGAGCACGAGATCGTAACGAGGAGCCTAATCCAGTGATGCCATTTTTATTGCAACCCAAGGTGGAAAAATGAAGTTTATAAAAATAGTAAGTATCTAACATCCTCTCTTTCTAAAAATAGTAAATTACTAAAAATAGTGAGTCTACGCAGAACATTGCACTCAGTGAACATTGGAAACGATAAACTAGACAAACTCGATAAAAAAAAGTAAAAATGCATAATAAAGAAAAAAGCAAAATAAAACAAAAAGTAACTGATAAAAATAAAAAGTGCCCAAAAATATAAAAATTTCGTCAGGGAAGTTGAACTAAATATGCCAAGATGATCAATAAGTTCATATTTGACCAAAACATGTGAAATTCCCAAAATAACAAGTCCTGATTCCACATGCTAAAAATAGAAAGTCTTTGTTTTGAGTGCAAAAATTTGTAGTAGGCTCCATTTTTGGTTATCTCGCCACCTTTTGAAATCTTCATAGGTTTTTATGAAGGTTGCATAGCTGTCAAACAGGGAATTCATCCTTCACATAGATCTTTAGGCATCATTTTGATCACAGTAGCAAGGCAAAACATCACCGAGCACAACGGAAAGATCCAAGGACATTTTTCAAGTAAGAAGAGATTTGAAATAAGTCAAGAGATCTGTTGAAATTCAAGCAAAGCATGTCATCATAGTTCATCAAACAAAGTCGGAACCATCCACACCTCCTGGTGGGATGGTTAAATGAGCTTCGAGCTAAGTAAACCAAGGTGAGTTGGGAGAGTGGGCCAAAGTAGGCCAAGGTGATTTGAACCGAGTAAGTCAAACTAGGATTGGTTGGAGTAAATAATTACACGAGTGATTCATTCGAACACCCTTTTCTTAAAGGAAAGCTTATTATGTCTTCCCAAAGGTCGAGCTTCCCAAGTGGTGATCAAGAGTTATTTCCACAAGTTCCCGAAAGTTCTCTCGGTGATCGACATTGTGTCAAATCCTGATGAGCCATTTTCATGGATTCAAGAAATGCTCGAAAGAGAGCCAAGGAAAATGTAAATTTATATCATGCCTAGTCTCGAAGTTATCTCAGAAACATTGAAGTCCAAGTGAAAAAAGAAGTTATAGACAACATCTTGCTTATTCAATGACATCTCAGGTAGCCATTATGTTGAAGTTTCTAGGCCTAATATTGAAAATCCTATTGAGGATATGACTCCATCAGAATATGATCTAACCCGCATCTCATTAGGTCAAGCTTCATACGAGGGTGACTCTCATCTTTTCAAGTAATCCACTTCCCACTTCCTCTCTCGGAATGAAGAATACAAGAAAACAATTGTGCAATTGGAGGAACATATAAAATCTCTTAGGGCTTATATTCAACCCTTTCAAAACCCTAATCAACATCCTCTTTTCGATCAAAGACATTCCTCCAATCAGTAGTGTTGATCTAAAGGCTATCAAGAAGGACCAAGGATACATGATACATGGGAAGGCTAGTGAGGAATGGATTAATAAAATCAATGAGCAGGGAAAGACATTGTTTCTAGAATTCATCTTTCTCATCACGTACATCCTTGTAACTTTTTTCAAGTCAAGAAAGAAAAGGAGGAGTTTGCAAAAGAAGTCAATCATTTGGATGAGATGTTCCCACTAGTGTTTGAGATTATTTCCTTCGAATCTCACACCCTCATGAGTAAGAATGTGTTCACATCCGCTGTAAAGAACTTGTCTCAAGTTTAGATTCACATCATGGATATGAAATATGCAATGCTCAAGAATGCAATATCCAAGTTGGAATCTTGTGGAAAACATGATTTCAAGATATTGAATGATGTCTACAATTTTTCGTGAGGATTAAGTTCCCTCCTCATCATTAAGGACTCATCATCAAAAGAACTCATTGTCTTGTTCCAAGATTTGGTCAAGAAATAGGTAGGTGACTCTCTCTCCTTCAATGAAGATAACTTGGATTCCTTAGCCAATATGATAATTTGCATAGCTATAATTTCAATAGATCATGAAGAATGGATCCATCAATGCAAGAAGATCAGTGATGTCCCCGAGACCTAGACCAAGGAGTTGGGTTGTGTGTGCACTCCAGAGGAGGATAAGTTGACAATTGCAATAGCTCAATTCAACAAGGAATTCAAGGAACATAAGCCCATTCCAGAGTCTCATCATCAGAAGGCTTGAATAAGAAAAGTTCTTTATCGTAGGGACCTTCCTCATCATATATGACAACCTGTCCCTTCTTATCTCTTTCTCCATCTTCCTTCTTCCCCATTCTAATTCTTCGTTGGGCGTAAGCATTGTATTTTGTCTCATTCATTTAAGTGAATTTATAAATTTACATTATAAAAGTCCCTTTAACTTATAAAAGGGGAACTTATTTCTCACTTCCTAGGAAGGTAAAAAGTCACAAGTTGAATGAGACCATAAAGAGTCATGTGGGGGGTAGGTAAAGAGTCAATTCACATTGCTATAAATTGGGATGGATTCTCCATTCCAAAGGATCCTAAAAATTTAGTTCTTTGTAGCAATAGTGGATTGTGATTTGGTGTTGAGCTTTGTATCACCAACACATGAAATAAAGCTACATTTATTCCATTCCCCTTTTCCTATGTGTTCTTCTATTTCTCTCTTTTATGCACTTTGCAAGCATAGTGATCAAGAAAGAGTTGTGTATATTTGATAAATGAATCTAAGAATCATGTGTCTAGGTTTGTTCTTCTCACTAGATAGCTTCATTATTTCTTTCCTCTAAATTGAATGTTGAAATACTTTAGTTATTGGGTGTGAATTCTGATTATGCCTACTCACAACAATAACCTTCCTTTTTAAGTTTATCTCCTTCACCCCTCATTGCTCTAATTTAATCCCTTGTACTCCATATAAGAAATTTGCCACAGTTCAATGGAGTGTCCTATGTGATCCCCGCCCTATTTTCCAACCCACAACATTTAGTTAGGAATATATTAGTTTACATTCAATAATGGGAGATATGACATTCAATGCAGAGGGGCGTAGCCCCATGAGCATTGGTGGAAACACCTAATTTTCCATATCGACAAATTTTATCACCAACACTAACTAAAACATGATTGGATAGATTTCTTTGAGTTTCCAACTTGATTAGTAAGATAAATTGTTGTTTTGAGCTTGATTGAGTGAGTTATCATTGAGTTAGTAAAGATGACATGACATACCTTTTGAATTTTTTTATATTTTGCATTGAAATATTAAATTCATGTCTTTTGTTTTATTCACCCAAAAAATTGATGTGAGTTTTAGCTTTGGGGAGATTTGCTTTAATTTTGGAATGCCATGCTTTATGGGATATGTTTAGTTAACTCAAATACATGATTTGATTTAATCTAAACTTTTCCTCTTGCATATATTTAATGATTTAATCTTTAATTGATTTGTTTTTCTCTAGTTAACTTGAGATGTTAATTAGTGAAGTGAAATTGAATAAGAGGTGAGGTGGAAATGGATATATGTAGGATTTATTTAATTATTTTAATATGAAATTAGCTAATGGGATAGGGGATGAATAATAAAAGTGATAGGATTAATTAATTAATCATAGGAATGGGATATGAGTGTAATAGGGTTCATAACATGAATATTTAATAATTTGAGACCTATGTGTGAGTGATAGGAATGATTAGGGAGTTACGGGGACAATGTCGTAAAATGCCATTAAAGGTCATAAAATAACGGATATATCAAAATTGGTCGAAAATGGTCATGATGTTCTGTGAATTAATTATGGGGTGATTTCAAAGGTTTAGAATGCGTAATGCGATATTTTAGGGTTTTTACATTTTCCTCTCTTTAAAGTCTTATTACAAAGTAATAATTCTTTAAAGATAATAGATACATGTAGATTGGTGAAAAAATGATAAAAAGTTTGGTGAACCATCCGATTTTCCTCGTTGTGAAGTGTTGAGATGCCCCATCGAGTTTGGATTATACTAAGGAGTGCCCTCTCAAGCGGATAGGTGGCGCGACAAAATGGTGGACAACCACTTGATAAGTGAAATAAGAGACTAGTGGAGTGATAGAAAAAATGGGCTCAAAAAAGGAGAGACGAAGGGTAAATGGTCATAATTAGCATTGAAAAAGAGAAATTAGGGTTTAGAAGAAGGGGTTAAATATAAGGGTGGGGGAAGAAAATGTTATTAGTATTTTTGCTGTTAGAACCTTTTATGCTATTGAGAGATTTTGGAGCTCTGGATTGTTGGAGAGATGACACAATATCCAACACATGTGCATTATTGGATCATATTTTAGAGTTTAGGCGGGCTCTTAGCGATGATGGTCAGTAAGTATACAAAAATGAAGTAATTATGTGCATTTATTTTTTTTAGACGTAATTAAAAGTGAATAATTAATGATAGCATAAGGAAGTAGTGGTGCTAGTGTAGTTCGCAAAGTGCGCTAGCGTGAAAGTAAGGGTGTTTGCTTTAAAATACATGCACTATTATGAGAAGTGCATTAGCGTGGTTTTGAGTGCACTAGTGTGATAATATGCACAATCTTTGTTATGTGCGTTAGTGTAGAAAAAAAAGTGCTAGCTTGAAAAGTGAGTGCACCAAGTGTTAAAATATGTGTGCTAACGTAAAAAGGGTGCACTAACGTGTAGTAGAGAAATATGTTAGATGTAGAAGATTAAACAAGAAGAAAAATTATTTGTAAATGATTGATGAAGTAGTGTGATATGTGTAGGAGAGATTATACACCCTAGACGTGCGAGAGAGACATGCACAAACACAATCATTCGAGAGATGGATGATGAGGTTTGGGTAGAGAGTATTATGGTCTATACTTGAGGCATTGAGATTGACCTACATAACATGGATGCAAGACTTTAGACTGGACCACTACTTGTTGAATGCAATAGTAGAACAATGACACAGTGAGTCCCATACATTCAGATTGCCTACCGGGAGATGTCGGTGGCTTTAGAGGATGTATAATGTATACGAGGGTGTTGATCCATAGTTGTTTGATTCAAAGTGGGATAGGAGTGAAGAATGGATATGGGCAAAAACACAACTAATTTTTTGAGTAGAGGAGATTCATGGAGAGGGTATGGTGGTGTACCTAGAAGAGTGCATGGAGGATGATGAGTTAGTGTGACTTCTAATTTAATTGATGGATTTTATCATTGGGTATTTTCTTCCGATATGACAAGGATACATTTTCATCTAGGTTTGATTAGTGTAGTAGTGGAGCTGATGGATTCAATGATAGTTTTTTCATGGGGGAAATGCATATTATCCCATTTATACAGATACATGCATATGGTTGTGTACAAGAATCGGAGGAATTCGGGCCCAATAAAATTATTAAAAATTTGGGTATGGGACCATATCACGGTAGGTTGGGTGATGGGGTACTAAGAAACATAGAGCTAGAGGATCCATTAGTATGTGGATGGGAGATAGTAGGTGGCGGTCATAGAGGTCACCGAGGAGATTTAGCATTTTACCAATGAGTGATGGATGATATGCAGTTGCGGCTGATTACATGGAGGCCATACAAACGATATATATGTGAAAGAAATATTATAGAGTTATGGACAATTGAGATAGAGAATTATATTATTGGTATTCGATCATACATCATTGAGAGATATATATTTGAAAGGGTCATGCGACAACTTGGAGTCACACAGGATATTCTAATGGGAGAGAAGTGGTATGCATGGGTAATGTGAAAGATCATACGAGTTTGGGCCACACAATAGGTCAAGCATAGTGAGGGTAAATTTTGGAGTATTAGCATAGGTATGGGATGCACAAGCGACATTATGGACCCCGGTGTATCAATGGAGTATGCAGTGTGGTACATAGCTATAATACCTCTACGTGTGACTATCCCTCGGGTAGTTATGAAATAAGGTACAACATAGCAACAAGGGGTGAACTAAGACATAGATATATGAAAGGGAGAGGTAGACAAGGACATATACATGATTTATAGGTACTAGTACATGCACATGGTGTACATGATACATAGGTACAAGTGGCACATGTACTAGTTTTACATGCACATAGTGGACAGGGGTTCACCACCGAGGCCATCGATTCTAGGAGGAGGAGGAGGAGACAAATATGGAGATGATGGATGGGCAGGTAGAGGAGAGGCTAGTGTGGATGTAGATGATGGGTGGGGAGATAAATGAGAGGCTAACACGTGGAATCGATTCCCACTAGTACAACCTCTAGGATCGTTAGTATCGAAATCACAGGCTACAAACGCATAGAGATAGAGCCATGCGATAAAGATATGTCTATATGATTATAGATCATACATTGCAGATGAAATTTATAATAGAGGAATTATGAGAGGGATTAATTATCATTATAGCTGCAACATGTTACAACAGAGAGAGATATGACATGACATGCGGCCAAGGCTAGTGGGATGGGAGACTTGTTACATGAGTTATTGACAACCACACATGATGTGGGTTATTATATAGGGTTCTACAAGGAAAATTTACTAGAGAGAAAGAGATATCCAAGCTATAGTTAAAGGATAGTGACGAGGTTAGGGAGGTCAACTAGATCACATGGGCCATCTAGATCAGCCTAGATCACCCGATGTCACCATCGAGGTGAGATGATATATCGGGTCGTCCAAAGGTTAGATAGAATCATTGATGACTTTGAGTATGATTTATATGTATATTATTTTTGGTATACACCTCATGATGAAGGTATATTCTTTTTGTATAGATGAAATAGTGGCATTGTGATGTATGGCCTATATATGCCACTTTGATTGGACATTGCAAATAATTTTTTTACTTATGTATATAAATGATGATTGGTTTATTTGGCACATTGTAATTTATTCATGGGTCAATATCTATTTGATTTTCATTATTTATGGTAAGATGGTATGGTAGATATGATATTGATGATGATATGATTAATTCTTCTTATAATATGAGATTCCATTTAAATATTGATATTTATAAAATCCTATTTTGTTATTACACATCATATTTCACATCATGATTATTAAGAAACCATGTAGATTAAGTCATTATGTGTATAAGACAAACACACACAAAATAAAACAAAAAAAGTAAAAATGAGCCCAATATACACAATGGCTATAAATAAACCAAGATGTTAACAAAATACTTGTAATTGGTCAAAATGAAAAACAAAAGACAAAAAGTAAAACAAACCCAATATACATAGTAATAGTATGCACCATGGCTATAAATGAACCAAGATGTTAACAAAAATATTTGTAATTGGTCAAAGGTAAAGCACAATAAAAATGCAACACAACTTGAAATAAAGACAATTAACTATGCCCCTAATGTGTTCCACAGTGATGATTGAGCAGATTTGGATGCCCCCAAGAAAGGATACATGCAAGGGGATTGGATCGACTGAAGAGTGGGGTCAAGTGACACTCTTTTGGATCCACATTGAGGATTTAATATGTGATTAAAAGGGTCATTGCCTTTAAGAAAGGATGTATGATCATCATGATAGGAGTTAAAATTTTGATTTTTTTGAGTTGTGTTGTTGTTTTTGGGATGTTTGAATGTGTACCTCAATGTTTGATAATTTTGTGAATGTTTTGAAGTTTGTTGAAAATGTTTGTCTATTTTTTATTTTTGAATAACTCGTAGATGTTTTTTTCATTTTGGGACAAAAATATTTTTTATTGTTTGGATTTTTGATTATTTTAGTTTTTGAATATTTAGGGACCAATGAGAGACTCTAGGTGATTGTTGTCTATTTTTTCACCCCTTGCAAAATAGAGGAACTTACACAAGTATGGACTTTGTGGATGTTCAAAAATGGAATTGGGAAATCTGCAAAGAATTTAAGCATGTCGCGGAAGTATGGGAAGAGCCATAGAGATCTGAAGATATCCGCGGAAGGTTATGGAAATCCACGCTACACTGGCGATGCCGTGGAATGAAGCAAATGGTTTCGGAAGCCATGGAACAAGGAGGAGTACATGGTGATACCACATACCGAAAGGAATAAGACGCACCATAAAACAAGTGCCATGAGGGATTATACATAGCCATGACATGAGAGAAAGCTCCATAGAAGTCTAAAGCCGCATGAAACTAAAATTTGGAAAGTGTGGATAACCACAATTTTTGTGCAAGGAAAAGATCATCATACTTTTCAAATTCTTGGCTTGATCCTTACAAATTTCATATCAATGGGAAGGTTTTGGCCTCATCTAAGCATAGGAGTCTAAATTTCAAATTTAAAATGTAGTTGGTGGACAAGACCTTGAGAAAATTTCCTTCACACGCACAAGTGCAATGCCGCTTAGCTTAACCACCAAAATTTAATGCATTATGGGTGTTTACTCCTTCTCCCGTAGGGTGTGGCATGTAGAATTGGATTTGCAGAGGCGTCCAGTCCCTTTTTCGAGCATGCAAATAAATTAAATAAAGTTGGTCTTTTGGTGGAAAGATTTTTTTTCCTCTCTTTCTTCTCTCCTTTCATTTTTCTATATATTGTAAAATGATGCCCAAATTTAATGTTACTTTGGGAATGTGAGGGAATAATTTCATGCTACGTAAGTTATCTAAGAATCACATGCCTTTGGTTATGTCTCTGTAAATGTTTTGCATCTTCCTCCTGTATTGTGATGATCTGTGCATGATCTTTTAACAATAAAAATTTGATTTTGTGACTTGTTTTAGCCTTAGCTATTGGTTTATTGCACTCTCTTTCCCCTCATTCATTCATAGGTGTGTTGTATGCATTGTTTTAGATATCTGTGTCTATTGTGTATCATAAAGGTGGAACTTGGGATGCGGTTTTGATCCGTGACTTTCATTTTGGCCCTCCTCCTCATCGTTCTCTTCCATATTCTCTCATGCCTAAGTATTTATCCCATTTCTTTTGGTGCTATCACCTCTTTTAGTTTAGGTTTATGTTTTATGCATCTCCTTATCTCCCCGGCCCCTTATAAAGTTAGAATAGAGCTAGATAGTTTCATTTTAATTCCTAGGTTAGCATTAGGAGTAAGTAGAGGAAGATATCATTCTTTAGAGTCCTGTCTTAGTTTGAGTCCCACAACTTGGAGACAGTCCCATGTTGACTCAAACCCCGAATTTTCTATGAATTGGGCATAGGTGCACATTTGAGCTCCAACAATTTTTACACAACCGGTGGGATATTTGAAATTAATATTTCTAGTTTTATTAAGTTTTTATGTGTATCTTGGTGAAACTCTAGCCTTTGGAGGCTTTGCAGTAACACATCTGATGACTCCATTCAAAATATCAACTGGTTTCAGTAGTACTGGTGATTTTAATGTCCCTTATTAATGAAAAGGATCCAAACATGGTTGATAACAAGAGAAGAAGGCATATTTGAGTACTTGCAGTTATCCCCAGGAAGAGGCATAAGAGGAAGATAGATTCAAAGATATCCATCTCCTCCAAACCAAACTCTTTCAACACCTCCTCTTGGCAGACCCTTCTTGCAGTCAACAAGAGTTCTCGACCACAAAAGGGATCATCAACACTAACCACTATAACAAAACCCATTTGTAAACTTCACAGGTAGCAATCTGCTTGCTTTGAATGCTCAAAATCCTATTCCAGTAGCTACCTTGAAAAATATCCCATATTTTACTAGAGAAAATCACACTACTCCAGTTGACCACATTTAAGACATTGCGAATGTCTGTGCTATCCATGAGATTGTTGAGATGGATGTAACATTCAAAATTTTGGCTTCATCACTTAAAGGAAAATCTCTGCAATGGTTCAGAAGCCTTGGGGTGGGAACAATTCAAAATTGGGATCAATTGTGCACAACCCTTTGTGACCAATTTGGTGAAAGAGAAGACAATCTATCTCTTTTAGAGAAATTAAATACAATCAAAAGATCACCTAATGAGTAAATGGTAGGATTTAAATTCAAATCCCGATGACTTGGAACAAAATTCCAACTCTTGAAAAGGCCTATAGTAGAAGGTGTCTTTCTTTACTTTTTAAAATCTCTTAACTTTGATATATCTGTTATGATACAATCTATGGGAGGAACAAATCTACCAACTACTTATGTAATTGTAATCGATATGAAAATATCTTAATCCAAGTTGAAAAATTAACTTCTAGACTACCCATGCCATTATATTCTCAATTACCTAAAGTTTCTCAACCCTCGATTGCTCCTATCCCTGAGCCAAATCCACAACCTGTTGCTTCCACCTCACAAAATCCTACCCAAAAAAAAGAGGATGAAGAAATGAAAGATTTGATTAGAAATTTGACAAACAAAGTTATATCCCTAGAGAAACAACAAGCCCAATCCTATAAGAATTATCAAAATCAAGGGCAATCTCCCAATAGAGGGTATTAACCAGGTAGAAATCAATAGCCTAATCAAATATATGCACAAAACCAATAGAATAAAATATGGCAGAATCAAAGTGCTCCTCTTCCACTGGCAACAATTCCTCCTCCACAAGAACTTTGTGCTCCTAGTTCGAGTAAGGCTTTAGTTCATATGCAAAACAACATGGTGCTAGAAACAGAGTGGTGTTTCCCATGTAATCTGCTGCATAATCAACTTGGTTATGAAAGGAAATGCACCTTCAAGCATACATGGTCCAAGGATCTTTCAACAACAACATGAACCACATTTAGAGGCACCAATTCCAACCGTGAAAGCAATTCAAGAAACCAACAAAGATGCTAACCTAATTTTCTTTGGAGCCGAGGACTTCTATGTAGTTAACCAAATGGCGAGAGGTTCCAATAGATCATCAGTCAGTGTTGTTGATAACATGCAGTGACAAGAAAATAATGTTTGAATCACAACCTTCACCTTCTATGGAACAGGGCCAATGCCACGGAAAGGGTGAAGAACACGCGGTGAAATACGGATCTACATGGATTCAAGGATTTGAACAAAGCTTCTCTCAAGGATCATTATCCCTTGCCTTCCATGGAACAAATTTTGTAGACAATAGCAGGAGATGAGAGGTTTTCCATGCTCGATGGCTATTCTGGTTTTAACCAGATCAAAGTAAAAGAAGAAGATCAATATAAAACCACATTCACCACTAAATGGGGAACATTTTCTTCAAAAATTACTTTTGGCTTATCAAATGTAGGTACCACCTTCCAAAGAGCAATGGATATTGCCTTCAAGGGACTCATCAATCAGTTCATCTTGGTTTACCTAGATGACATTACTATTTTCTCCAAATAGAGCAGAAAATCTCATGAGGCACTGGAGAAAGTGTTTGAAAGATGCAAAGAGTTTGGCATATCCCTTAACCCTAAGAAATGAAATTTTGTAGTTCCTAGAGGCAAGCTCTTGGGGCATATTGTCTCAAAATAAGGCATTACCATTGATCTAGAAAGAATTGCAGCTATTGTGGCTCTTTCCTTGCTAGCTCATAAGAAGGATTTGCAATCATTCCTTGGGAAGATCAACTTTGTTAGGTGCTTCATTCCTAACTTCACAGGTTTAATAAAACCTATTACTCTCATGCTCAAGAAGGATGCAACATTCAAGTGGACCGCGGAGGGGAAGGACAACTTTGAAAAGATAAAACAAGAGATTTCTTAGGCCCAACATTGATTAACCCATATTATACCAAGGATTTTATTCTATATGCTCATGGGGTGGAATCCAACATAGCCACAATTTGACATAGTAAAATGATCAAGAAATGGAGCAACCTGTGGTGTTTTTTATCCAAACACTAAATAATTATGAGCTCAAGTACAATCACATTGAAAAACATGTGTTTTCAATCATGAGAGCTTTGAAGAAATTAAAAAGTATGATTGCTGCTAGCCATGTAAATATTTTAGTGTCACATTCTAGCGTTAGAGAATTTATTATGGGAGTAGAAATCAATGAGAAATGAGCTGGATGGGTAAATAAGATCATGGAATATGATGTGACCATTAAAGATACAAAATTGGCAAGAGGAGGAGCAATTTGTGAGTAGATGGCTTTGGATGCTGCAAAATCTCAAGAAACTGCCTTCGTGAATGAAGTACCCTCAAGTAATGAGCTATCACATGATGTTTAATGATGAAAACATGAAAGGAATGTATTCGATGATTGCGAGTTGGATTGCTTTGACATGTCAAGGTTTTTATTTATTGGTGCATACCCTCTAGTTTGAACAAAGAAAACAGAACACATATGAGGTTGTGATCTATTCCTTATGCATTAGTTGATGGTGTCCTTTTTAAAATAAACATTGATGGAGTGTTGCTCAGGTGCATTGAAAGTGAACAATGTGACAGGGTCCTGACCGAGTTCCATGATGGCTTCTCAGGCGGACATTTCTTGGCTAAAGATACAACCATGAAAATCATAAAAGTAGGCTATTTTTGGCCTACATTTTTCATGGATTCCCACAAGTGGGTTAGAAAATGCAAAGAATTTGCACTCTTCACTGGAAAGAAAATATTAGTGGTCCTACCACTTCATCCAATCTAAACAGATTGGCCATTTACACAATGGGGACTTGACTTCATTGGTATGATCAACCCACCATCTAGTGCGGGTCATAAATGGGTCCTCACATCCACAGACTATTTAACCAAGTGGACTGAAGCCACGCCATTGAAAGAGGCCACCGAATCGGTCATCCCGAATTTCTTGAAGAAATTGTTACAAGTTTTGGTGTCCCTCATACCATCATTTCTTATAATGCTAAGGATTTTTAGGATCTAATATTTCTAATTGGGCTTTAGGACTTGGGATTTATTTGAAAACCTCTTCAAATTACTACCCCCAAGGTAATGTATTGGCAGAGTCTACTAATAATAAACTAACCAAAATCATGAAAAGGACAATGGAAATCGATCAAAGACAATGAAACACAAAGGTAAAAAACCTCTTTGGGCAGATAGGATAAGTTATTGGAACTTCTCGCTACAAAATGGTATATGGAAAAGAAGTAATATTTCCATTGTCACTTGAGTTGCCTTCATTTGAGTTAGCTCAGTAGCTGGAATTTGAAGGTGAAAATCAAAGGGAAATAAGAATGGAGGAATTGGTAAAACTAGAGGAACATTAGAATGCCATTATTTTCAAGATGGAATAACATCATGCTTCAACCAAACGATGGTTCGACAGAAAATCTAGGAATCAAACATTCCAAGTTAGTGATCTGGTTTTGAAATGGGACGCGGATCGAGATAAACTTGGGAGACACTCCAAATTTGATGCTATTTAGAGTGGACCATATATCATCACCTCTACAGAGCGATAACTCATTTGAGTTGTCTGATCTTGATGGGAATGTGTTTCAAATCCTAGTCAATGGGATTCATCTCAAGCCTTCTCATTAAATATTTTTCATGCATCTTGTATATAGTAGATTAGAATTTCAATTCCTCCAAGTGATTTCAACACATTGTATTGTTGGTAGTGTAGGTTTCTTTCCCTAAGTGCTTTATATAGTCTTGTTGCTTAGATATGTTCTTGTGCATAGTTTCATCATGTTCTCTAGATGGTTTCCAAAAGGAGGGAGGTTCAAAATATCAAGGATTAGTTGCAGTCACTTCAAAGAGTCAAATGTAGAGCAACTAAATCAAACTCAAGGATTACAAGTTGACTCTATTCCCAATGGATGCTAAGGCTACTGGATAATTCATCTAGTAGGAAGATGACCTCGCGAGTCACCAAAAATGTTGTCTATTTTTACACCCCTTGCAAAATAGAGAAACTTACACAAGTATGGACTTTGTGGATGTTCAAAAATGGAATTGGTAAAGCCACAAAGAAGTTAAGCATGCTTTGCATACGTATGGGAAGAGCCCCGAGATGTAAATATATCCATAGAAGGTTATGGAAATCCGCACTACACCGAGGATGCCGCAGAATGAAGATAATGTTTCAAAAGTCAGTGGAACAAGGAGGAGTACATACGATGCCGCAGAACAAAAGGAACAAGTTGCACTAACAAAAAAGTGCCACGAGGGATTATATAGAGCCATGACATGAGAGAAAGCTCCATGGAAGTCTAAAGCCACATGAAACTAAAATTTGGAAAGCCAAGGATAACCATAATTTTTGTGCAAGGAAAAAATCATCATAATTCTCAAATTATTAGCCCGATCCTTACAAATTTCATATCAATGGGAAGGTGTTGGCCTCATCTAAGCATATGAGTTTAAATTTCAAATTTAAAAGGTAGTTGGTGGACACAATCTTGAGAAAATGTCTTCAACACACACATGTGCAATGTTAATTTGCTCAACCACTAAAATTTTATGCATTATGGGCACTCACTCCTTCTCCTGCAGGGTGTGGCATGTGGAATTGGATTTACAGAGGAATTCAGTCCCTTTTTAGAGCATATAGAGAAATTAAATGAAGTGGTTGGGTCGGCGGAAAGAGAATTTTCCCTCTCTTTCTTCTCTCCTCCTTTCATTTTTCTATATATTGTAAAATGATGCCCAGTTTTAATGTTGGATACTTTGAGAACGTGAGGGCATCATTTCATACTACGTAATTTTTCTAAGAGTCACATGCCTTTGGCTATGTCTCTATAAATGTTTTGCATCTTCCTCCTGTATCGTGATGATCTGTGTATGATATTTTAGCAATAAAATCTTTAGTTTTGTGGCTTGTTTCAGCCTTAGCTATTGTTTTATTTCACTCTCTTGCCTCTCATTCATTCAAAGGAGTGTTTTATGCATTGTTTCAGATATTTGTGTCTATTGTGTATCATGAAGGTGGAACTTGGGATGTGGTTTTGATCTGTGGATTTTGTTTGGCCCTCCTCATCATCGTTCTCTTCCATCTTCTCTCTTGCCTGAGTATTCATCCCCTTTATTTTGGTGCTATCACCTCTTTTAGTTTAGGTTTATGTTTTATGCATCTCCTTCTCACCCTAGTCCCTTGGAAAGTTAGAATAGAGCTAGATAGTTGCATTTCAATTCCTATGAGTATTTTAGCATTAGGAGTAAGTAGAGGAAGCTGAAATTCTCCGGAGGTCTGTCTCAGTTCAAGTCCCACAACTTGGAGACAGTCCCATGTTGACTCAAATCCTGAATTGTCTATGATTCGGGAATGGGTGCACATTTGAGCTCCAACAGTGATCTAGGACCCATCCGAGAAATCTTAAGAATGCAAGAGCTTGATGATACCAAGGGATGAATGAGAAAAAATATGAGAGAATATGGATAATAGATGAATGGTAAACATCCTAACTACAAGTAAAAAGTGACAGAAACCCATTTGGGATGAAACGATAAGAGGAATATAGTGAAGGAGTGGTAAGGTGGTTGTTCCATAAATGCTCCCAACAAAAGGGGTACTCATGGATGTTTCAATAATAGAATCTCTTTAGATGAACCACATTAATGGGATATTTAATCTCTTGGTCATCTTTAGTGGATATCTTGTATGCATTAGATCTGTATTTTGTAGTGATAATATAAGGAACCAACCAATTAGGTCAAAATTTTCCTCACTTTTCCCGATATTTTCTTGTATTTTTTTGTTATCCTTTAGAAAAAGGTCACCAATTTTAAATTGTCTTTGTTGTTTCGTTTGTTGTAAACTATGATAAATTTGATTCGATATACTTTCAAATGATCTAAGGCATTAAGCCTCTTTTCATCTAGGAGGTGAAGTTCTGCAAGATGAGCCTATATGTATTCATCTTCATTGATAAAATATTTGAGGGATATACAAAGTGATGGGAGCTCAACCTCTATGGGTAACACAACTTTAGTGCCATATACAAGTGAAAAGGGTGTAGCTCATGTTGGAGTGCGGTAAGATGTGCGATAGGCCCAAAGGGCATGATAGATTTATGTATGCCAATTATGACCATGTTTATTGACAATCATTTCTAATATGGATTTTAACATTTTATTGGAAGTTTTGACTTGGCCATTACACCGTGGATAATATGGAGTGGACCATTTGAGGTGGATGTGAAAATGTTTGGCTAGATCTTTAACGGTTTTATTTTTTAAGGAGATATTGCTATCTATAAAAATGAAGGAATGGATTCCAAAGTGACATGTGATATGGTTAAATATAAATTTGGAAATATTAGTACCAATGACATAAGTAATAGGCGTGACTTCTACCCATTTGATAAAATATTCAGTTCCGGTGATAATGAATGTGTTGCCATAAGAGGAAGTGGGTTTTATTTTTCATATAAGGTGGAGCCCCCATCAGGAGAAAGGCCAAGATGTGGTTATTGGTTGGAGATATTGTGAGGGTGCATGAATAAGGTTTCCGTGTTATTGGCATTCTATTTTTTTTTTTGAAAAAATTACAAGAACCATACGCCCGTGGTGGGTCAATAATAAACCACTCGTAATTTTTTTAGCTAGAACCATGTCACTTATGTGTGCACCACATATACCAACATGTATCTCAACTAGAGTTTTGTTTTCTTCATCTTGATTGAGACATCTTATGAGAGTTCCATCATAGCCTCTTTGATATAGGGTGTCGATGAGGATAGTGTAGTGTGAAGCATGTTGTGTTAGGGCTCGTTTGTTTTGGTAATTCATATTGTCAGGGAAATTTTTATCATGGATGAAGGTGTAAATATCATGATACCAAGGGTTATTAGGACCAAATATTTCACATATCATGGTGGACTCAAGAAATTATAAGCCAAAAATAGAATATGTTTTATGAGAAACTCATTGTGTGTTTGATTTGGACCAAACTCAAGAAGGGATCTGATAGTTGTCATGACATCTGTTGACTTGTTTTGTATGTGAGGAACTTGTTCAAATGTGATAAGTTGAAAGTAACCTTTTAGGCTATCAACCATGATCTTGTAGGGATAATTTTTTCATCCTTTACTTGATATTCACTGTTGACTTGATTGATGACCAAGAGGGAATCACCGTAAAATGTCAATTCTTTGAGATTCCATGAAATAGTAAACTTATTCAATAATATTATTGGTGTAAGGAAGCCAATGTAAAAATATTTTGGAATGACATCACCATTTGGCATGAGTAGTAGAATTCCTGCTCTTGACCTGTGGATATTACAAGATCCATAAAAAATAGAGTCCAAGAGGGAATTGCATCAACATACAAGAGTTCTTCATCTAGAAATTCAAAGTGAAGAGGTTTTGAACCCGGCAGGGGTGGTACAACAAGATGATTTGTAAGGGATTTTCCTTGATGGATTTTTGATTGAAAAAATCTATGTCAAATTCACTAAGTAAAACAACCCAACTAGACATTCTTCCTATTAGAACAAGTCTGGATAGTAGATACTTGAGTGGATCTACTTTCGCGATAAGCTTAGTTGTATGATTGAGAAAATAATGATGTAGCTTGTGAAATGTGAAAGCGATGGCTAAGCATACCTTCTCAACCTAGGAATATTTGAGTTTGTGATCAATCAAGGTCTTATTGAGATAGTAAACAACTTGTTCTTGTCCTTGATCATTATGTTGGGCTAACAATTATCCTATTGCATATTTTTTTGTAGACGTATAGATAAGCTTTGGTTTTTCTAGAATAGGTGGCTTGAGGACTGGAAGCTTTTATGGATATTATTTCATCTTAGAGAAAGAATATTGACATTCTTGATTCAATTTCAACTGTACATCCTTTTTGAGAAACCGATTAAAGTGTTGGCCCTTGTTTACTACCTGTGATATGAACCATCTAATGGATTGTATTTTTCATTGAATACCTCGTCATTGTATAAGATTTTATGGAAGAGAAATTTTCATAATATCTTTGACCCTTACAGGTCAACTTCAATGCTATGTACCTTGGGATATGATAATATAATATATATGGGTTGATAGAGATGTCGACATGTGGCACAAATCCCCTTAGTTATATGTATGGGTTCACATGGGATATGATAATATAATGTATATGGGTTGATGGAGATGTCGACATGTGGCACACATCCCCTTAGTTAGTTATATGGGCTCACATAGGAATTAATTATATTGGGTAATGGGTCGGCCTACATTGGGATTAGGTGTTACCCATCCTATTTAAAGGATGTGAGTATCATTATGATAGGGTCATAGATGTATGAGTTGAGTCTTATACTTGGTAGAGGTATATTGGAGGTGTTCCCCTTGAAGTGGATTCCCATCTTGGGAGATAAAAGAGTTACTCCTTCCTTAAGGAGCATTGTATGGTGTTGCCCTACCTTAAGGGTATTATTCTGCATATATTGATTATTTGGGCATCTTGGCCCCCCATATCTCTTGTGTTTTATTATATTTTGAAATTTATTGATTTATTATATGCAAAGTTCTTATCAAGTGGTATCAAAGCATCGATTTCGGTAACAAAAAAATTGGGTCTAAACCCTAATTTTATTGATTCGGCTATATCTTGGAAACAGCTACAAATATTTTCTCAAATTTTTTTCCATAGTTGTGAAATGGTTTTATAAATATACAGTCCAAATTTTAGAATTGTTTGAAGTGTTTTATGGAAGTTATTGCATTTTTAGGGTTTCACCTAAATTTTCTTTACAGGCTGCAGTTTTTGGAAATAACTTTCTAAATTTTTACCAGAATTTAGAATCCCCTTCAGAAAGATATGGTAAAAATTTCAGAATTTTTGGATCTATTTTGTCAAATTTATTACAGTTTTATGTTTTTTCAATATTTTGCTCCTCAGGCCGCAATTTGAGGAATTTTTCTGAATTTCTTACATTTTCAAAACCCTCAAAAATTAAATTGGGGTTTGTGTTCTATGATTTCTGATTTTTGGCCAAATTTTAGCTGAAATGGTTAGAAAAAGTTTTGATCAAAAGGGTCTATTCCTAAAACCCTAGTTTTGTGGATCATGGGGATGGTAACTTTTTGGAGATAGCAGGATTGATGCTAGAGAATGGTGGAACAAATTTAGGCATAAATTCTCTGAACCATCAGATATTTGGTTCTTCAAATTGTGGATTAGTGGCTCTGCACAGATTTGGTTTTCTAAGTTAGAAAAGGAAAAGTCTAATTGGTCCTTGGAGGAATTGGAACAAGTTTTCATGGAAAGATGGGAAACAAAAGAAGAATTTAATGATAATAGTGAGGAAGAGGAAATAATAGAAGAAGAAGAAGAAGAAGAAGAAGAAGAAGAAGAAGAAGAAAAAGAAAATGTTGATGATGAAGCTGTTACACATGATAGTGCATCTCCAAAGAAGGAAGCTTCAATATTTTAGTTTGAAGGGTGTATTCAAAGGAAAAATGTAATTGTTTCCATAAACCCTAGTAGCAAATATAACTTCATCAATATGGATGTAGCTCAAAATCTACATGTGTAAACAAAGCATATAAAGGAATCTCAAATGGATGGTAAGCATATTCAAGTTTTGAAGATTTAAAGCTTTCTATGGATAAATATGTTTTACATTCATATTTTTATGCTTTAGATATGGATGGTATGGATATTGTTCTCGTATATCCTTGGTTAGAGACATTAGGAACAATTAATATTAATGTGCAAAAGAAATTCATGAAATTATGGTACAAGAGAAAGAAAATTACATTGCAAGATATCACACTTAGCAAGGAAAAAAAAATGTAAAATTGGATCATGAAGATGAATTTGAAGATGGTGAAGAAGGGAATAAGGATGAATCAGAAGGAGAGGATGAAGAACATGATGAAAAAGTAAAAAATAGTTTCTCTACTCAAGAGAAAAAAGAAATAGCAAACAAGTTGGAAGAGGAAAATAAAGTGGAGGAAAAGATTGATAAGGTTGAGCATACTAAGGTTGCACCATATAGACACCCACATCATCATGAGAGGAAAAAATCATGGAGACATGCTAGGACACACAAGGGAAACAATCTATATGGATATACAGGGAATTGGAGGAGTAATAATTTTGGCTATACATGGAATCAATGGAACAATAATTATATGACATGGAATCACATGAATAATAATTATGGATATACATGGATGTCGGGGAGGAACACATATGGACCAGGATGGAATCAGATGAGCACAAGGGAATATGGAATCAGGTTTGGAGTAGCATCACCCCTAGGATTTCATATGGGTGGTTGGATGATCAAGCATGGCGACAAGTGTGCAATAATTTAAAGTGCACTCATTATATGGCTTCTTCTTATGTTTCGGGATGAAACATGTCAAAGAGGGAGGCAATGCTATGTACCTTGGGATATGATAATATAATATATATGGGTTGATGGAGATGCTGACATGTGGCACACATCCCCTTAGTTATATGTATGGGTTCACATGGGATATGATAATATAATGTATATGGGTTGATGGAGATGCCGACATGTGGCACACATCCCCTTAGTTAGTTATATGGGCTCACATAGGAATTAATTATATTGGGTAATGGGTCGGCCTACATTGGGATTAGGTGTTACCCATCCTATTTAAAGGATGTGAGTATCATTATGAGAGGGTCATGGATGTATGAGTTGAGTCTTCTACTTGGTAGAGGTATATTGGAGGTGTCCCCTCGAAGTTGATTCCCATCTTGGGAGATTGTGGAGTTACTCCTTCCTTAAGGAGCATTGTAGGGTGTTGCCCTACCTTAAGGGTATTATTCTATATATATTGATTATTTGGGCATCTTGGCCCCCATATCTCTTGTGTTTTATTATCTTCTGCAATTTATTGATTTATTAAATGCAAAGTTCTTATCATTCAATACTTCTATGAAACAATGAACAATAATAGTTTTCTTGAAGTTACATCAAACAAAGATTTGTTTGGGTTGCTTCTGACCTTGTATTCATGCAACCTTTCAAAGATGCATCATAAAAATACTAGATGATAAATTATTGCTTTTGATTTTGCAAATGTATCATCTAAATAGTCTACCATAATGTCATGTAGCATGTCATGGAAGATGACTATCATTGATCTTTGATAAGTAGCACTGCGCTTTCAAGAACAAAATGTGTGACCTTATAAAATAATGTGCCCCATGGTGTAGTGAATGTTGTCTTGGGTTGATATTATTTGGAAATTTATATTTTATTATAATAGGAAAACCCATCCATTAAAAATATAATTTATTGGTCTTTCGTAGAGTCAACGATCATGTTAATATATGGTAACGAGAAGTCATATTTTAGAAATGCTTTGTTTATGTCACAAAAGTCTGTAAAAATTCTCATTCCCGAGGTTTTCTTAAAGAACCAAGACAATGTTTGATATCCACTATGAATAGTCAATTGGTCTGATGAAACCCACTTCTAAGAGGTTTTGAAGATTCACTTGACTAATAATGCAACTTTTGGATGCATTTTTATGAGTTTTTGTTTGACTGGTTTGGATTCTAGATTAACCACAAGATGGTGTACTGAAGAGAACAATCCAACCCTAGCATATCCTTGTACATCCATGCAAAGACATCTTGGAATTCAAGGAGTGTTGTAAGTACTTATATATTTGATTTTGTTAGGTTTAAACTTAGTTGTAAGAGCTTAGGATGATCACTTGTACCAATGTTGATGCTAATGGTGTCCTCTACTAGAATTTTTGATGTGTCTTTTTCTTGAAAATATGTTGTAGGTTGATGTAGATCATTTGTTTGATTTGAAGGAGATTCCCTCTCCCTAGCTCCTCAAAAAGGGTTTCACTAAGAGATACATCCTTTTTCTTTTTATTATTTTTCTCTTTTAAATTTTTTGTTTTTCAGATTGTACCTCAATGAGGTTTTCACTATGGGAGATTTTGTTTTCATTTTTGTCTTGTTTTTGTGGACTAAGGTACTCGAGTTCTTCAACAAAATGAACATTTACATTTAGGTCGATATCAAATCCCCTTTTTTATTAGAAAAGGCTATAGGGTCTCGAGTCTTGAGAAACTCTTCGATGGCCTCATTATTTTGAAATAGATCCATAGATATGTGACTTTATTGATCCTGAATTATGAGATGAGGATGTATTATGTTGAAGTAAATAGTGCGTATGTAAAGTTATTCGAATAAAATAGTGTCAGATAAGTCATCAAAGAGGTTATGTGTGGAACTTGTCTCAATGTCTAAATCCGTATCCTCAAAACTAGTTGATACATCAAATATTATAGGCATTGTTTCCAAGGTTTGAAACCTAGGTCATGGAAATAGAGATTTTATGTGTACATGATAGGATCAATACAAAATTTTTCATTTTTACGAGTCCTTTACCCTTCCACTATATGTTTTTCATCATTTTATGTGCTTTAATGTAGTTAGGAGATTCATATCATGTAGTTATCCGATCATCGTATAACCAAGATCCTGTAGAACCCTGAATGTGTTCATCTTCTAGATATCCAAACCATTTCCAACAAGTTGCTCAAGATTATATATGGAATCTTATTTGAAATGGGGAACATTATGCTTACCATAACTATGCGGAGATAAAGGTATTTTTCCAATATGAAAGGTATTTTGGAATTCATATTCGCCAATACCTTTATCAAGGATCTTAATCTCGGGTGGAGAAGTGGATGTAGAAGGTTGAAGTTTTAAGAGGATTTCTCGATCAATTTTGTTTTCAAATTTGAAAGGAATGATGCAAGGAGATGTATATCTATATGTATAAGGGAAATAACTTGTGAGCTTATATATCCCTTCTAGAATCTTGCAATATTCAAATGGTTTAAGATCATGTGAGTAGGGTAAACTCTTTACCTTCATAAGGGAACTTTATACATTGATGTAAGGTGAAATGAACAGTTTGCATAGCGTAAATCCATGGAAGACCAATGAGAAGGAGGTTTCAACGTCTAAAACATGACAAAATGTATCAAATGTTTGAGGCCCAAAATTTATGGATAATGTGATTGTACCTGAGGATTATCTTTTACTATTATAATAACCATGAATAATGATGATGTTAGTTCCTAGAATTTCCCGATTATGACCAAGGCATATTCATGATTTCATGGATAAAATATTCAATGTGAATCCATTATCTATAGGAACCCCTTGATTTTATGATGGATTATGAATTCTTCAATGTACAAAAATTGTTGTTTTGAATATTTGTATTAAAAAGACCATGATGACCAAATGAAAGGATTGGAATACTTGGTGATAGATTCAAAATCAAGGCTTGGAACTATTGAGTGTTGATACCCTTAGGTACACGTGCATCATGAATTACATGAGTAATGATTTCTTGAAGCACATGTGATGACTTAAGAAAGTCCATGAGGGATATTTGTGTAGGCGTCTTCTCTAATTGTTTGACAATATCATATGAATGGGAAGAAGAATTAGTATTGGAGGTTTTGGATCAATGGTAGGTTGGGGATTAGGCATTTGAGGTATAGTTGATGTGGAGAGATACTTGGATGAAAGTAACAAAAACTTTTTCTATTGCATTGTCACAACATAAGTAGGAGTATTAATTTTGACGGTGGCCATAGAGTTAGGTGTTTGATCGATGAATGAAATAATGGAATTGAATTCAACATTATTGGAGGATTGACCCTTGTGTTTATATTTGTCGTTCAGATCATGTTTTGGAAATGTGTCCTTAAATACATTTAGTTTCTTATTTGTTTTATTGGTACTTGATTTTTTTATTTCAATATCTCCATCATTGATTAAATCTTGGATGCAATCATAAAGTTTTATACAACGATCAATATGGTGACCATTGATATGATGGTACTCATATTATTCAGTTTCCTTATACCATTTAGTTTTTGGTTTCCCTTATTAGAAGGGTATTGTGATTGGATAGGTTACCATATTAGCACTTGCTAATTGGTAGATGATGTTATAAATAACTTCTCCGAGATGTGTGAATCGTTTATGTTTGACTTCATGTGGGGTAGTTTCTTTACTAGATATTTTGATTCATTGATTTTTGATTCGTTTTATTTCGATTTATGATTTTGCACATTTTGAACATGAAGAGTATTAGTGACCCCATTATTTGCAACATTTTAGTTTCAATTTATTTTTTTGATTTATCGCGATTTTGATGAGTGTGCTTGTTGGATTGATCTTTTGAAGGAGTTTTGATTAAGCATGTAGCAATGAGAGCCCTTTTGATTTGTGCTCCTTTTTCAATTACTTCCTCAATTTTTTTTGGTAATTAATTTGCATTTGGAACAATAATTCCATATTAGGATTTGGAATGAAAATTCTAACCAACTATTTTTTTAGGTATGGAACAAGGAAATCGGCTTGTGATTCCTCTCCATTGTTGAAGAAATGATGCAAATGTTTTGTTACTCCTTTGCTTGGTGTTACAAAGGTCCATCATAGTGAATTTTGAATCTAGATTAAAGGATAAGTATTCAACAAACTTATCCAATAAGTCAACAAAGGTTATGATTGAGCCTTTTGGAAGGTGTAAAAACCAATCTAAGGATTTTCCTCCTAAAATTTTTGGGAAAAGATGCAAGAGATAAATGTCATTGTAGGATACCTCTTGACATGCCATGAAGAATTATTTAACATGTTCTCTTGGGTCATGTTTTTCTTTGTAATTGTCAAATTTAGGGGTTTCAAAGGATTGGGGAAATGGTATGTGCAACATTTATTTTTCAAATGGACAGGGAAAATTTATTCAAAATTGAATTGTTTTGTTTTCTTTTTCATTCCCATTATCGTTTCTTTCATGTTTTTCCAGTCTTGGGAGAATGTAGAGCTTGCTTGAGGAATGTCCATGGTTGTTTTGGTTTTGTGATTAGGTTGGGCCATTTCTTCATTACTTTTGGAAACCTTAGAAGCCATAATAGAAATTTTTGTTGTCATCTCTTGAATTTTGGCTAGTAAGGATTCATTTGATGTTTTTATTGAAGCACTAGATTTTTTTCTAGATTCATGTTTATCTAAGAGATGTTTCAAGTTCTCATCACTGAAATATTAAGGTAATTTAGTTCCCATTTCCAGGATATGAATAGTAAATTGATGTTTGTTTCTTAGAAGTTCATCTATTTTCTTTGTTTATTTTTTTATGACCTCGGATCGCTTAAATCCTCCTTATTCGTCATAACTATCTTTGTCAAAGGATTTTTTTCAAAATTTTCAAAGATGTTATAAATTTTGTTTTAATTTTCCACCATTTTGCACTAAAAAGGTAAAAATTAAATTAAGAGGAGGTTTGATATTTTAATATATCTGATTTGATTTGGTTTGATTTGAATTCGAATTTGATTGATTTTCTTAAATTTGGACGTATTTATCCAAAACTTAAGACTTATAATTTGGATTGGATATGCTTATAATTGTATATGGGTGTTCAAAATATAATATTTTTATTTGGATCAGATTTTATAATAGGATGATTTTGATTGAACAAACTTTGATTGGATTTGGACAAATTTTGATTTTGACTAGATTAGGATGTGAGTATCCAAGGGATAGGATTTTTAGCTTTGATTTTTACTCGAGTGTGTTGAATTTAATTAATATAAGACATGGAATAAAAACTAGTTTAATCTATATATATGAACAATATAGGATTTATTGGGCCTGTTTGTTAGGATTCCTATGGATTTGGGATACTCTCTTACCAATTCTGCTAAACGATCACATGCACTAGAAAAATTCCGGTTATGAACTTTACCCTTTAGTCAATCAAAATGGGCTCCTTTACCATGAACAATTTTGGTTTTCCTCATGGGTGAAACTACTTAATCTAGATGGGGTCTACCCTTTTCTATAACATGTCCTCTCAATGTGCCAACTACTTTTGGGTTCATGTGGTACTCCCCACAATGAATTTTAAGGCTTATGCCCAAGTACTTCCTACATTTATGTGGATGAGTATTTACCATTATCCGAACCTAAAATGATTTTTTTTTAATAAAATTTTAATTGTCTTTGTGTAATGCCCCTTGGGACACCGAAAAATGCACCAATAGAGACTAAAAATTTTGGGTATTTTTTTAAAGTGATTAATTAAAATTAATCCCTTTGAACCATATCCCATAAATAATTTAATTTATACAACTTTAATTTTCTCAACCCTAATTAAATCCCAAAACAAATTAATTGTTTATTCTATTTAGCTTACTAAGGTCATCTTAATTTTTATTACACGCCCTTTGAGATTTAATAATTTTCCCTTTTGTTTATTAGTTTTCCCACACCCACCACAAAATTTATTTCCCACTCCCATATAATGTCCATGACTTAAAAGGTGTAGAGTTAAATGTGAGCCCTTGGATCAAATCTAATCTAGGCCCTTGATTTCGAATTTACCCTAAAGTTGCCCTAAATTTCTCTATGTTTTCCTTTCTCTCTTTTTGGTTTTCATTTTGTTTTCTTCTTGTAGGTGGAGGAGGAGCTATGGAAACCTAGCTTACCCTTATTGTATTTGTTTAAGAAACTCAAATCCACAAATCATTGTTGATGTGTATGTTCCTTTAACGTCTGGTGTGGCCGCATTTTTTTGGTTTGTTTAGAGTATGTGGGAGGGTGTTTTTTGAAGGTGTAAGGGAGGAGGTGGCGTGTGAGGAGCGGTGACAGGTGTGGAGAATGTTCCATAGGTGGAGAGAAGGGGTATGGGATGCGCGAAGGGGTGGAAGGTGTGGGGGAGCAGAGGGGGTGACGTAGGTTTGGGGAGTAGATGCGTGGAGGGCAAAGTGGGGCGGTAGTCCCATGGCGGATGGGGTGATGGGGACTTGGGGTTGCGGGGATTTGGGGAGGGTTCAATCCTCCTCACCTTTATTTTAATTTATTTTAATTTTAATTTTTAACTTTATCTATTTAATTTTTTTAAATATAACAAAAACAAAAAAAAAACTTAAATGACACAAATATTTAATTACTCATTTATGTGGCCTCTCTCTCTCTCTTTTTCTTTTTTTTTCTTTTCATTTATTCTATATCTATCAATCTATGATATATATTATATGTATATATATGAAGTATATACTATGAAATATATAATATATTATACCATATAATATTTGTTATCATTCTGAAATTTAATTATTATTATTTAGACTATGCATATATATAATACATATGTATATATAGATGGTAAATAAAAGTATAATAATTTTTAGGATAATGCACTTAAAATACATTTTTAAATATATATAAAGGCTTCACGAATACCTTTGTAAAAAGAAACATTGTTTAGTTTTGCTTAAAATATATCTACAAGTTAGATATTCCAATGTATTTACATAATATGTGTTGAGGATGTATTTTGTCACAATTCGTAAAGTAATAGATTTTTTTTTTTAAGAAATAAGGAACCCAACAAAAATTTTGCAATTTATCTATACTAAAACAGTTTACTCCTTTGCATAGTAAAAATATTGTGCTTGATAATTCAAAAGTTGAGAGACTTGGAATAAGCTTAAAAGTACAAGAAGGAATACATATTTCAGATTTTAAATAAATGGGAGATCAACAAGAATGTTACATTTTCTTTGAGTGTTCTCAACATAACATTTTGCATATATATTTTTGTAAAAACATACTTCCAATATATAGAATTTCTTCTCAACATGGATTCCCAACAAATTCGTATTTAAGAAAAGCATCTTATTTCACAAGATCTCTTTTACAAGGAACTTAAGTTCACAATTCCAACATATTTCCAAAACACATAACCTCTCAATACACAAGATTCTTTCTTAAGGAGATGATCAAATACACAACAAAGCCACTATCATGTAAAAACAATACCAATGAAGATTCAACTCAATAAGGAGTAAGTACACAAAACTAATACAACACTAGTTATTCAAAAACCATCCATATCCCAACATAGGGATATTACAAGAAATAGGTCTCTTGACATAGCCATATTTACATGATAACAAGTAGTTGAACACTCCAAAAATTTGGGGAAGAAAATGTCATAAACACCAAAGATAAAATCCAACCCTCCTATATCTTTTTGCTCCAAGTCTTATTCTACACATAGCCATGAACACAAGGAGAAACTGCTTATTTAACCACCCAACCTTTAGGCATCATTACATGCCTTTCCAAGGTTGGAATGCATGCTAGCCTCCCCCAAGTGCATGGGAAAGAGGACTACTATCAACAACTTTAAACAAGATTAAGGGAGAACAACCAACATTACATTCACATAGGGACAAGACAATATTACAATAAAACACCAATTTTCAAAGAAGAAAAAAAAGAGGGGAAACCATGTCCTACATCTAAGATGGGGAAGAGAAGAAAGGAGTTCTCCAAATTCCAAAAGTGGTAACCAACATTGGTTATAGAAAACCAAGATCTCCACACCCTCCTTATTCCTCCAAAGTCATTCAAACCCTCCTTATTTCTCCACTCATTCACCAAAATATTTCTTAGGAGGATTTTCAAACCCAAAAGGGTTTCCTCACCAAGAATGGGGATGGGGGTTCAAGCCATATGAACCACCTTCCCCACCTCAAACCATTTGAGGGGAGTAAATTAAAATCCTACAAGGCTTGCCCATCAAGCCATGGGGATTGAGAGGGAAAAATCCCTCTCTCTTCCCCCACAAACTCCAAAAATACATCATTCCATATAATGGATGGAGGAAAATAAAAGAAAACACATACATAACAACAAATGGTAACACCCAAGTAGCACACATATTTTCAACAAACAAGGATAACATATAATATACAATAAAGACAAAAAATGAACTCAAGGAACCTACCTCCAAAATATCTCCACTTCTAACTTTTCCCTTTCTTTGTCCAAGCAAGCTCTAGCTCCCAAAATCCACAAGCCTCCAAGAAAAAGCTCCAAAAAAGTTCTCTTCTTTCCCCATGAGGGAGAATTTGAAGAGAAGACAACAAAAATCCTCACAAATGAGGGGGTGACATGTGTCACCCTCTCTTCCTTAAGGTCAAAGATTCTCAAAATAAAATGGAGAAAGGATAAAATATCTTTTAACCCTCTTCTCCCAAATTACTCAAAATGAATAACAAAACAAACTTGTGCAATTTTTAACAAAGCACACTTACCCATCCACATTACATGGATGTGACCAAAAGAAGGAAAAATGGGAGGAAAATCACTCTAAACCTTGGAAATAATCCCCCTACCTATTATGTAGGGTCAAAGGGCCCATTTTCATGCTAAGTGAACTCCTAAACTAAAAAGGGGTCACTAAAAATTCCTAAAATAGCCCAATTTCGGGTTTTGCACATTTGGGTACAAGGGTAGAGGATGTGGGGCCCATCCAAGGGTTCACACGTGACCCTAATCCTTTTGATTAAACACATCATTATAAAAACTCAAATCTTAATGCAAGCGGGGCCATTAAGTCCCCAAAACAAGTTTACAACACGTACTAAACTTTCTAAGCAAGATTAATAATACAAGACATATTACATTACGAATGAGGGTCACTCATAGTGCCCAAAATAATAAACTCTACTAAGGCCTCATACAAGTAAACACGTTTAGGGCTTTACCCGTGGGATGGTTGTGAAAAATTGTGTAGCTGGCCTGAATCCCACGTTCTCCTGTGACCTGTCACTTGCACACTCATTGCACACATTAAACGCACCTGTCCGATAAAATGTGAATCAACTACTCAATAAGATATCAATGAATTCTAAACTAGCATATCATCTTTCTGGAATCGAAAATGTGACAAACAATTCACCATAAGTTAGACATAATGATAAAGTGACATATATCCATAGAATCCCAACATGCAACTAACTGAGTATCCATCAATATAATTACGGTCCAAAACAACATCATATCAATTAGTATCCATGACATCATAAGATAATGTGACAACATCGTAATCAAGCTAAAATGACACTATATGCCCAAATCTCCATACATGTCTAATAAGATCAAATATCCTAATGTAATGTCCAAAATATATCAAATCCTTAAACATGTCTATGAGAAAAAGGAACAACAAATAAATGAGGCTATAAAAATGTGGGAACTACATCCCCCTTTACTAAAATTAGACTTCCTCCTGGAAGTCCCTGGAAGAGATAGGGATATCTTGCCCTCAATGGTGTAACATCCTCCCGGTAGGCTGTTGTCTCATCATATCTATCCCACAACACTCTAACCTAGTCCAAGTCTCAACCCCAAGGGCCAACCTCTCGGTGCTCCAAAGTATGTGTATGGGCTCTAGTCTCCACCGCCCTCCATCCTCTACCTGTAATGCCAACCAATCCAAAACATGAGAAACATCTAGTACATATCTATATAGTATAGAAACATGAAATACATTGTGGGCCCAACAAGGCGTGGTGGCAAAGCTAGATGATAGGTAACTAGACCGATGACCTCTAAAATGTCTAAAGGCCCCACAAAATGAGGTGATAGCTTAAAACCTTTTCCATAGTGGATTGGGCTCTTATGAGGATGAACTCTCAAGAATACTTTGTCACCCATTGATAAGTGATGATCAGTCCTCTTGGTGTCTCGCATACTACTCCTTTTGGTGTGCTCTAGCCTACTCAAGATGTTGTCTAATCGAACAACAACCGGTGCTCTAAATCCCGAAGGTAAGCTAGTCTCGAATAATCCTGTCATCTAGTCTATCCCAACTCAAAGGTGTCCTACAAGGTCATCCATACAAAGCCTAGTAGGGAGCCATACCAATGGAACTATGATAGTTGTTTTTGTATGCAAAATCAACTAAATGAAGGTAGTCTTCCCACTTCTTCTGCTGGTCCATCACATACATCCTCAACATGTCCTCCAATACTGATTAACCCTCTTTGTCTTTCCATATGTCTCTAGATGATATGCTTGAGCTGAAATTAATTTGAGTACCTAGAGTGGCCTGAAAGGAAGTCCAAAAAACTAAAGTGTAAATGGTATCCCTATCATTGATGATGGTCTTCAAAATCCCATGCAATCTAATAATGTCCTCCATAAATACTTTGGTGATGGCTTGTGCATTATAGGTGACTTTGGTTGGCGAGAAATGCGCAACCTTAGTCAACTTATCCACAGCGACCATGATGGCATCATGATGATAAGAAGACATAGGGAGTTTGAATATGAAATCCATGGAGATCACATCCCATTTCCACTTGGGAATATCATGAGGATGTAAGAGTCTTGTGGGATGAGAATTCTCTACCTTGACCCTCTGACACTCAAGGCAACATGCAAAAAAATCTGCTATGTCCTGTTAAAGACCAGGCCAATAATATAACTCCCTTAGATCAGCGTGCATTTTCTTCACTCCTGGATGTGCTGCATATGGAGCTTGATGAGCCTCTGAAAGGATGAAGCTACACAAATCTCCCGACTTAGGCACATAGATGCACCTATGAAACCAAAGTAACCCATCTATATCTAAAATACACCCTGAATATATGCCTCTAATGAACCCTATGACTCCAACATCTGTCTAGCACCCTCATAAAACATGTCCTTTGGAAGATGCTCAAGAATCCTGCCTCTCAAATCTGACTGTAGTGTCAATGAAGCAAGCACATGTCATCATCTACTAAGTGCATCTGCAACAACATTTTCCTTTCCTTTGATATATTATACCTCCATGTCATACTCACATAGGAACTCCATCCAATGCCATTGACGAGCGTTGAGGTTCGGCTATGAGAAGATATGTTGTAAGCTATGGTGGTTAGTCCTCAAAATGAAAGGTCTACCCAAAAGGAAATTATACCAATGCACAAGCGCGTTTGTAAGGTCTAAATCATGGGTAGGATAGTTGAGCTCGTAGCCCTTGAGCTTACATGACTCAAAGGCAATAACCCAATGCTCTTGCATAAGAACGGCTCCCAAACCCTCTAGCGATGCATCAGTGCAAACAAAAAATCCTATGTCAGGTCTGGAACTGCTAAGATGGGTGCTGTGGTTAACCTTTCCTTAAGCAACTGAAAGGCCTGCTCACACTTCTTTGACCAATCAAACTTCTTCCCTTTTCTCTAAAGAGAAGTAATAGGGTGAGTAATCTGGAAAATTCTGGACAAACTTGTGGTAGTAACCTGCTAAGCCCATAAAAATCCTCACCTTAGTGACTGATGTGGGTGCTAGCCAATCCATGATAGCCTGTATCTTATAGGGATCTACAGAGATACCCTATTTTGATATGATATGACCCAAGTCTTGAATGTCTTTCTAAAAGAAGCTGCATTTTCCAAGTTCCCATATAACTTCGCTCTCTCAAAACCTATAGTACCTGTCTCAAATTATCCTCGTGTTCCTCCTCGGAACGAGAATATATCAATATATCATCAAGGAACACTAAGAAAAAGTGATCCAGAAAGGTCTTGAATACTCCATTCATGAGGCTTATGAAGACAATTTGGGGCATTGGTCAAACCAAAAGGGACGACTGTGAACTCATAATGCCCATAACATGTGTGAAAAGTTGTCTTATGAATGTCTACATATGATATGCACAACTGATGGTACCTTGACTTGAGATCGATTTTGGAGAACACTCTAGCTCCCCGCATCTGATCAAATAAGTCATCAATCATGGGAGTGGATAACGGTTCTTTATTGTGACTTTGTTGAGCTACCTGAAGTCAACACAAAGTCTACGAAAACTATCCTTCACAAATATGACTAGCACTCCCCAAGGAGATACACTAGGAAAAGGAGACCCTTCTCCAACAACTCCTCTAATTGAATCTTGAGCTCATGAAGCTCTAGAGTCATCATCCGATAGGGTGCCCTAGAAACTGGTGTGGATCCTGGCACTAAATCGATGGTGAAATCCACCTCTCTACGGGGTGGTAACCCTAAGCTCACCTGGAAACACATCTGCATACTCCCTCAAAATTGCATGATCATCTAAGGGTGGATGCTCTGGGGTGCTCTCTGACCGATCACTGATGGTGATAGCAAACAACTAAAAAAATTTGCGCATGCTTCGCTTAAGTTGCTTAGCAAAGATCATACACAAAGAGATAGGCCTATGCATCCCTGAAATCACAACTGCACTCTCCAAGATCATCCTGACACTCAAGGACCTTATTTCTGCAATCTACCTTAGCCCGATGAGCCTCGAGAAAATCCATACCCAACACTACATGATAGGATCCCAGAGGGATAACTAAGAGATCAAGTGTATTGGAGAAGACTCCTAAATCAAGTATGTAACTCTCCACATATGAGTCCACGGTGGCCCCAAAGGCCAACTCAACCTACCAACTATATGGTTGCCTAGCCACCACTAGCCCACACTGGTCCACTATAGAAGGAGATATAAAAGAATCTAAAGCACTTGAATAAAAAAGTACTGAGACAGAAATACCCCTGATAGTACCTGTTGTCTCAATGACTTTGGCTTGATGCTCAGCCTTACGGTTATTAACCGCTGCATATACATGATGGGCGCATCCCACATCACCCACCGTCTGCTCATATTTGGAGGCTCTCTATGTATCCATGGTAGTGGGTTTGTGCGGACACATACGCACATAGTGATCAGGGGACCCACAAATAAAACATCCTCTTGTACCCCTCTAAGATGGGGTCCCTCATGTACTCTGGTGCACTGATCCTACCGGTCCAACCCTAGTGGATTACTGCATACGAGCTGGGCTGTACCTACTGAGTACCCTGCCTCCTATCCCTAGCTCCACCAAAACCTCCTCTAGTGCCACCTCTTTGAAATCTCTAAGTCTATCTAGCCCTCTGCTGTTGGTGGCCATGATGCTGCGTCTACTATTGTGGGTGTGGTGGAGCCCTTGTGGGTTTTGGTGGAGGCTAGAATCCTCCTCTAGGGGGTGGTGCTGTACCCCATGACCTCTGACTCTGAAAGGCCTATATCCTATCCTAAAAATTGCTCTTGTTTCTATCTCAATGCTCCTGTGCCTTGGTCTTGTTCTCCTCAGCTAAGTAGGCCTTCTCAACGGCCTTCTCAAGCGTGGGAGGAGATAACATCCTAATTGCTCCTGCTATATCTGCATTAAAGCCCTTAATAAATCTATTAACCTATAGTTTCTCATCTTACAGGTAGTCCACATATTGTAGAAGATCCAGAATCTACTCTCATACTGTGCTACTGTGCCAGATCCCTGTCGTAAGTCATGAAACTCATTGATCCTCTTATGCATGAAATGCTTTGACATATAGCAAGCCCCAATTTCTCCTTGAAAAACTCCTAGGTCACTATATCTCTGACTTAGATGAATATTCTGCTCCTCATTCCTCCACCAAACGCCCACTATGTCTTGGAGGAGGTGTATGGAAAACTTGGCCTTGACATTGCTCTCGTAAGAGTGTAAGCCAAAAAAGCTATCCAGGCTAAGGAGCCATGACTCACCCCAAAGCCATCTCAGAGAGCCGGTGTAGGTAGGTGGTCAGTAAGCGAAGAAGGTCTCTAATCACACTATGCCTATATCTTGATCCTGGTGATGTAGTCCAACAGGTGAGTGGGGTCGTTATCCTCAAATGGTCCTCAAGACTATATGAGTGGCTACGACGGTGCGAGGCTACCCTCTCATGGTGAACGGAAGGGCTACATGACCTCTCCCACCTTGGAGTATCGTTCTCTAACGGCTTTGGGTGCACGTCCTCTCTTATCAAATCCTTGACTCCTAATGGAATCTCCTCATCTCTCACCTCCTGAGGTGGTTGAAGATGCTGTTACACAATTCCGATCAACTATTGAAGAGCCTCTAAGATTTGAGGCCGTAACTCGGGTGACGATGGTTCATGCGTAGGTGAACTACGTCCCAAACCCCTAACCAAATGTCGCCTCATGGGTGCCATCTTGTGCACGAGGAAAAAAAGGATTATTAAATTATAATTAGATGGTTACGATTTTTTTTAACCAATTTATTTTTATTTATTTATTTACTTTAATGTTATTAAAAATATCGTTAACTAGTTAATTAATTACCCAGAGTGTCCGCGTGTGCGAACCTCTGCTCTGATACCAAATGTAATGCCCCGCCTTGGGACACCGAAAAATGCACCAATAGAGACTAAAAACTTTAGGTAAATTTTTTTAAAGTGATTAATTAAAATTAATCCCTTTGAACCATATCCCATAAATAATTTAATTTATACAACTTTAGTTTTCTCAACCCTAATAAAATCCCAAAACAAATTAATTGTTTATTCTATTTAGCTTACTAAGGTCACCTTAATTTTTACTACACACCCTTTGAGATTTATTAATTTTCCCTTTTGTTTATTAGTTTTCCCACACCCACCAAAAAATTTATTTCCCACTCCCATATAATGTCCATGACTTAAAAGGTGTAGGGTTAAATGTGAGCCCTTGGATCAAATCTAATCTTGGCCCTTGATTTCGAATTTACCCTAAAGTTGCCCTAAATTTCTCTATGTTTTCCTTTCTCTCTTTTTGGTTTTCATTTTGTTTTCTTCTTGTAGGTGGAGGAGGAGCTATGGAAACCTGGCTTACCCTTATTGTATTTGTTTAAGAAACCTGAATCCACAAATCATTGTTGATGTGTATGTTCCTTTAAGGTCTGGTGTGGCCGCATTTTTTTCTTTGTTTAGAGTATGTGGGAGGGTGTTTTTTTGAAGGTGGAAGGGAGGAGGCAGCATGTGAGGAGCGGTGGCAGCGTGGAGAATGCTATGTAGGTGGGGAGAAGGGTTATGGGCCGTGTGAAGGGGTTGAATGCGTGGGGGGGGCAGGGGGGACGCGGGTTTGGGGGTAGGCTGCGTGGAGGGCGGTGGGGCGGTGGTTGCAGGCGAGATGGGGCGATGGGGACTTGGGGTTGCGAGGATTTGGGGAAATTTATTTTAATTTTAATTTTTAATTTTATTTATTTAATTTTTTTAAATATAACAAAAACAAAAAAATTTAAATGACACATCATTCATTACTCATATATGTGGCTTCTCTCTCTCTCTCTCTCTGCTTTTTTTTTTTTTTTTTATTTATTCTATATCTATCAATCTATGATATATATTATATGTATATATATGAAGTATATAATATATTATACCATATAATATTTTTATCATTATGAAATTTAATTATTATTATTTAGACTATGCATATATATATATATATATGGTAAATAAAAGTATAATAATTTTTTAGGATAATGCACTTACAATACATTTTTAAATATATATAAAAGGGTTCATGAATACCTTTGTAAAAAAATAAACATTGTTTAGTAAGTTAGATATTCCAATGTATTTACATAATATGTGTTGAGGATGTATTTTATCACAAATCGTAAAGTAATAGATTTTTTTTTTGTTATAAGAAATAAGGAACCCAACAAATTTTTGTAATTTATCTATACTAAAACGGTTTACTCCTTTGCATGATAAAAATATTGTAGTTGATAATTCAAAAGCTGAGAGACTTGGAATAATCTTAAAAGTACAAGAAGGAATACATATTTCATATTTTAAATAAATGGGAGATCAACCAGAATGTTACATTTTCTTTGAGTGTTCTCATCATAACATTTTACATATATATATTTTTTTGTAAAAACATACTTCTAATATATAGAATTTCTTCTCAACATGGATTCCCAACAAATTCGTATTGAAGGAAAGCATCTTATTTCACAAGATCTCTTTAACAAGGAACCTAAGTTCACAACTCCAACATATTTCCAAAACACATAGCCTCTCAATACACAAGATTATTTCTTAAGGAGATAATCAAATACACAACAAGGCCACTATCATGTAAGAACAATACCCAAGAAGATTCAACTCAATATGGAGTAAGTACACAAAACTAATACAACACTAGTTATACAAAAACCATCCATATCCCAACATAGGGATATTACAAGAAATAGGTCTCTTGACATAGCCATATTTACATGATAACAAGTAGTTGAACACTCCCAAAATTTGGGGAAGAAAATGTCATAAACACCAAAGATAAAATCCAACCATCTTCAAGCTTTTGGCTCCAAGTCTTGTTCTTCACATAGCCATCAACACAAGGAGAAAGTGCTTGTTTAACCACCCAACCTTTAGGCATCATTACATGCCTTTCCAAGGTTGGAATGCATGCTAGCCTCCCCCAAGCCCATGGGAAAGAGGACTACTATCCACAAATTTTCACAAGATTAAGGGAGAACAACCAACATTACATTCACATAGGGATAAGACAATATTACAACAAAACACCAATTTGCAAAGAAGAAAAAAAAAGAGGGGAAACCATGTCCTACCTCTAAGATGGGGAAGAGAAGAAAGGAGTTCTCCAAATGCCAAAAGTGGTAACCAACATTGGTTGTACAAAACAAAGATCTCCAGACCCTCCTTGATCATCCAAAGTCATTCAAACCCTCCTTATATCTCCACCCATTCACCAAAATCCTTCTTGGGAGGATTTCCAAACCCAAAAGGGTTTCCTCACCAAGAATGGGGAAGGGGGTTCAACCCATATGAACCACCTTCCCCACCTCAAACCATTTGAGGGGAGTAAACTAAAATCCTATAAGGCTTGCCCATCAAGCCATGAGGATTGAGAGGGAAAAATCCCTCTCTCTTCCCCCACCAACTCCAAAAATCCATCATGCCATATAATGGATGGAGGAAAATAAAAGAAAACACACACATAACAACAAATGGTAAAACCCAAGTAGCACACATATTTTCAACAAACAAGGCTAACATCTAATATGCAATAAACATAAAAAGAACTCAAGGAGCCTACCTCCAAAATCTCTCCACTTCTAACTTTTCCCTTTCTTTGCCTAAGAAAGCTCTAGCTCCCAAAATCCACAAGCCTCCAAGAAAAATCTCTAAAAAAAAAAGTTCTCTTCTTTCCCCATGAGGGATAATTTGAAGAGGGGCCAACAAAAATCCTCACAAATTAGGGGGTGACATGTGTCACCCCTCTCTTCCCTCAAGGTCAAATATTCTCAAAATAAAATGGAGAAAGGATAAAATATCTTTTAACCCTCTTCTCCCAAATTACTCAAAATGAACAACAAAACAAACTTGTGCAACTTTTAACAAAGCACACTTACCCATCCACCTTACATGGATGTGACCAAAGGAAGGCAAAATGGGAGGGAAACTCCCTCTAAACCTTAGAAATAAGCCCCCTACCTATTAGGTAGGGTCCAAGGGCCCATTTTCATGCTAAGTGAACTCCCAAACTAAAAAGGGGTCACTAAAAATGCCTAAAATAGCCCAATTTCAGGTTTGACACATTTTGGGCACACCTTGGTAGAGGATGTGGGGCCCATCCAAGGGTTCACATGTGACCCTAATCCCTTTTGATTAAACACATCATTATAAAAACTCAAAGCTTAATGCAAGTGGGGCCATTAAGTCCCCAAAACAAATTTACAACACAAACTAAACTTCTAAGCACGATTAATAATACAAGACATATTACATTACGAATGAGGGGTCACTCATGGTGCCCAAAACAATAAACTCTAATACTAAGGCCTCATACAGTAAACACGGTTAGGGCTTAGCCTCGTGGGCTACTTGTGTAAAATTGTGTAGTGGCTTGAATCCCACGTTCTCCCGTGACTTGTCACTGCACACTCAAGTCACACATTAACCGCACTGGAGGAAAATAAAAGAAACACACACATAAAAAAAAATGGTAAAACCCAGTAGTAGCACACATATTTTTAACAAACAAGACTAACATCTAATATGTAATAAACACAAAAATAACTCAAGGAGCCTACCTCCAAAATCTCTCCACTTCTAACTTTTCCCTTTATTTGTCTAAGAAAGCTCTAGCTCCCAAAATCCATAAGCCTCCAAGAAAAAGCTCCTAAAAAAGTTCTCTTCTTTCCCCATGAGGGAGAATTTGAAGAGGAGCAAAAAAATCCTCACAAATGAGGGGTGACATGTGTCACCCCTCTCTTCCCTCAAGGTCAAAGATTCTCAAAATAAAAGGGAGAAAGGATAAAATATATTTTAACCCTCTTCTCCCAAATTAATCAAAATGAATAACAAAACAAACTTGTGCAAATTTTAACAAAGCACACTTACCCATCCACCTTACATGGATGTGACCAAAGGAAGGAAAAATGGGAGGGAAAATCACTCTAAACCTTGGAAATAATCCCCCCTACCTATTAGGTAGGGTCTAAGGGCCCATTTTCATGCTAAGTGAACTCCTAAACTAAAAAGGGGTCACTAAAAATGCCTAAAATAGCCCAATTTCGGGTTTGGCACATTTGGGCACAAGGGTAGAGGATGTGGGGCCCACCCAAGGGTTCACATGTGACCCGAATCCCTTTTGATTAAACACATCATTATAAAAACTCAAATCTTAATGCAAGTGGGGCCATTAAGTCCCCAAAACAAGTTTACAACAGAAAATAAACTTCCTAAGCAAGATTAATAATACAAGACATATTACATTACAAATGAGGGTCACTCATAGTGCCCAAAACAATAAAATCTAATACTAAGGCCTCATATAGTAAACATGGTTAGGGCTTAGCCCCGTGGGCTGCTTGTGCAAAATTGTGTAGCTGGCCTAAATCCCACGTTCTCCTGTGACCTGTCATTTGCACACTCATTGCACACATTAACCACACATGTCTAATAAAATGTGAATCAACTACTCAATAAGATATCAATGAATTCTAAACTAGCATATCATCTTTCTGAATTGAAAATGCGACAACGTGCACAATTATACACAATTCACCATAAGTTAGACATAATGATAAAGTGACATATATCCATAGAATCCCAACATGCAACTAACTGAGTATCCATCAATATAATTACGGTCCAAAACAACATCATATCAATTAGTATCCATGACATCATAAGATAATGTGACAACATAGTAATCAAGCTAAATTGGTGTTATACGCCCAAATCTCCATACATGTCTAATAAGATCAAATATCCTAATGTAATGTCCAAAATATATCAAATCCTGCCGAAACATGTCTATGAGAAAAAAGAACAACAAATAAATGAGGCTATAAAAATGTGGGCACTACACCTTGACCAAGGAACCAGTATGCAAGGTGTTAGTAGTTTGTTGCTTGATTTTGGTAAAATGTTCCAAACGAAGTGGTCCTACACAAAAGTGATTAGTAGTTTTCCTACAAACACAATGTTAGAAGAAAATAACAACAAACTATTGTGGTCGTTTCTGATTCTCAAGATCACTCAAGAGCACAAGAGAAGAGCATACATGGCTTTTGATCAAATAGAAATGAAAGGAGATGAACAAAAATATAAGAATTTAGCTCTGTTTTAACAAATTAAACTGTAAATCGAGTTAGAAATTCCCAAAAACAATAGAATAAAAATGAAAATGTTGGAAAATTAAAAAATAAATTGAAACTTAAGACATAACACTAGCAAATCTAACATTAATGGAAACACACTTGATATTAATGGAGAAACACTGTTATTTATAGATATTCATATATAAGTGACACTAGCACAAATAGGGAACATAAATGCATCAATAAGTACATGTGTGCAAGAATATACAATGCAAACATAGATCCCTTCTTGTATGGAAACATATGTAGGAACATAGTAACACATCTAATGAAATGGTAGTTCAAATTGAGTCATGGTAGCACTTATATGCAAAATAGAGAAAAATAAATGAGAAATAATAGCACACAAAGGAAAATAGAAACACACTTCACCTCAACTATAAAAAAATTAGATTACAACCAAAATGACTATTTTTCAAATTACTCACAATTCACTCCATGAAAATCTCTGAAGTTTGGTTAGTGACTCCTAAAAATAAAGAAAAACACAAAAACAAGGCTAAATTCACATAAAAAATGATGAAGAAATAAAATGGATGCGGGTTTTTTCTACTAGGCATGCAAAAATGTATTCAGAGAAATACTAAACAATATAAATAAATCAAAGAATAAATTACAAACATGATCCTTCTTCGTATCTCCTTGTAACCTCAAATGAGATTTTGAAGCTTGGAATAAAGTATTGAGCTTGTTGAATCTCTTGATCAAATTTTTGTGGATGCTCCAAAGATGTTCTAAATGGAAGTATATTTTATCTAGATAAGCAAGGTGATTGAATAAATGATTTTGATGATATATTCGTGATCAATTGGAAAAAGTACCAAGGTGTAGAATTGAATGGAAATTCGACACAATAACAATGCAAATATCAAAGCTTCCAAATATGAAAAATGAATAGGAATGAGTGTTTATTTATAAATGAGGGAAGAGAATCCCAAATCCTTGATTTGTGTGATTGATTTGTCTAATCTAAAGCTAAATAAAGCATGATTGGAGAGATTTTTTGAGTTTCCAACTTGATTGACAGGATGAGATGCTATTTTGACCTTGATTTAATGAGTTATCATTAAGTTAGCAAAGATGCTATGCCTTTTGAATATTTGTAGCTTTTGCATTGAAATATTAAATTCATATATTTTGTTTTATTCACCCAAAAAGTGACATGAGTTTTAGCTTTGAGGATATTTGCTTTAATTTTGGAATGCCATGATTTATGGGATATGTTTAGTTAACTCAAATGCATGATTTGATTTAATCTAAACTTTTCCTCTTGCATATATTTAATGATTTAATATTTAATATTTTTTTCTCTAGTTAACTTGAGATGTTAATTAGTGAAGTGAAAGTGAATAAGAGGTGAGGTGGAAATGGATATATGTAGGATTTATTTAATTATTTTAATATGAAATTAGCTAATAAAATTAGCTAATGGGATAGGGGATGAATAATAAAAATGATAGGATTAATTAATTAATCCTAGGAATGACTAGGGGAGTTGTAGGACAATGTTGTAAAATGCCATTAAAGGTCATAAAATAATGAAATATATCAAAAGTGGTTGAAAATGATAAAAAATAGTCTTAATGTATCGTGAAGTAATTATGGGGTGATTTTGAAGGTTTAGCATGCGTAGTATGATATTTTAGGGTGTCTACAGTAAGACCATATATAGGGAAATGTTTGTAAATGGAAGACAACCCTTATTAGGAGAGATAGCTCCATATTGTAAGAAGCAACCTTGTCTAAGAGAGATAGTCACCAATGGTAGTAAATGAAGGTGAGAAGTCAAAAATTCCTTGTGATGATATTTTTCTCTTGAATTTTTGACAAGTTATAGGAAGAAATTTGTTTCAAAAAGAGAGTATAAATCTAGAAACGAGGATTTGAACCTTCAGATGATTTTTTGAGTATGAAAACTTTTGGTGGCACAAAATTCTTTCAAATGAGGAGGTTGGATATGGAGGATATTTATAGTATATCTGTTATGTAATTTTATTGGAAAAATTTTCATATGGAATACATCATTGAGAGATTTATGATTTCTTTTGAATGGAGTAGAATGGACACCATAATAAGAAGATATGGCCCATTGAAATTTATCTCCAACTGGAAAAAATAAAGCGCAAGGTTGCACAAAGATGATGTGGCATGGTGTGAGAGTGACAAGTTGAATAATGTGTTGGTGATAAGTTTAATGTCCCCAATGGACATAATTTTCTCCCAGTTGGATTCTTAGCAAATCCCAAACCCCAAATGCAAGTTATAAAAGATATAACACTAAATTTTTGATGCAAGATCTGAATTTATAATGAAATGCGACTAGGGAAGATCTGAAATCTCATGAAAATCAGCAAGAAACCAAAACCCTTTTCACTCCAAACTAAAATGCAAATTTTTCTGGTCCTAATCAGATCTGAACACAACTTATAATTGGCTCAATAAACCCTAGAGTGAGGGTTTAATGGCCCAACTCAATAAACCCAATATGAAGGGTTTAATGGTTGTTAAATACTTCAAATAAATTGTATAAAAATAGATGGACAGCAGCAGCAATAAATAGACTGAGATCCATTTCAAATATCACCAAAAATAATTCTGGAAATTATTTAAAAACCCTGTCTGCAGCATAACTTCAAAAATTCATATCTTTTGCTAGAGAAGTCCAAATGAGCTGAAACTTTGGATCTTGGGCCACAAAAATATGAAGAATAATATTACAAAATTAGTTTTTGTTTAAAAACAAGAAACCCAATTTTTTTCCTAAAAATTAGGTCGCCCAACACATTTATGGCGTCAAATTAGCTCTAAAAATCATGAAATTAATTTATTTTGATTCCCAAGAATTAGTACAATATATGGCTATAATATTCAAACCTAAAATGTATTCTTTGAAACATAAACCAGCCAACAAGTGGGTCACTCCACCTTGTACAATTAACAAAACACTATTGCTATTATATTCTTCAAACCCTTACTACAAATTACTCTTCATACAAATACATAATTAAAAAAGATCTTTGTAAGCTCAATGCAAATTCTAATGTAGAGAATCCTCACAAACTAGATGAAGGGTTTTCATCCTGTAGAGTGAATATATAAGGGTTTTCATCCTTAGAAGATTGAAGATGCAAGCTAAAATGCTCCACATACAAATATGAATTTAGAGGATAAACAAGTGATATTCTCCTAAGCAAGTCGACTTGCTTATATAGAGAAAATGGCCTAACTAACCTCCCTCATCATCCAATCAGCTTACAATGATTTTCCCTATGCATTCATTTAATATTTTCCCATATTAAATGCTTTTCCCAACAATTTTTTCCCTCCTAATGCAAGTACATTTTTCTAGGGGAAATACATAAATTAAATATATTTTTATCCTTCCTAAACTTCATTATTCCCCTTTGGCCCAAGTCGCCATTATCCTTTCTAGGAAGAATAAAATATAATAAATCCCTTTACAATGATATTTTCCCCTCAAGGCAAATCGTATTTACCATAGGGATTATAATTTATTTCTATTAAGCCAAATAAATTAATATAAGTGCTTTAATAATTTATTTATTTATTTTTAATAACACTTTATAATAATTTATTGTGACTTAAGTCACCCTTATATTTTTCCTTTGGCCATCGGGTTGACAAAATAGGCCAAAGGTCTTTGATTGGGAAGGGGATATTATAGTTTGTTATCAAGTTTGGTGTTATATGCCTCTAATTTTATTCCTATTACTTGTCTTAAATCAGTCTATGATTTGATTTCAAAGTTTTTAAATCAATTTAATCATTTATAGGAAATGAAGATAACTTTGTAAAGCATCCAAAATTGATAAAGCTGGTTAAGTCGTCATCTAGAAACCGATAAATTGATAAATTAAGAAATGATGAATATGGATGTAGAATTTGTGGAATAGTGTTGTATTGAATTTTCACATCAATTTTAGAGCTTGAATATGCCAAATTCTAATGTAGTACGGGGATTTGAGAAAAGTAATTATGCGCAAAAATGGAAAACATAGTTAGTTGTTAATTATCATTTTTAGATCAAAAATTAGTTCGAAATATGAATTCCAAACACGAAAGATAAATATAGGAGATAACATCACTTAATTATGAAATTGAGAAGTTTGAAAACATGAATGTATGTCAAAATATTTCAAGGGGACTTTCTTTTATTATGAATCCCTCAAGTAATACATCAAGACATCAAGTTATGGATTTAGATAAGCCATTTGTGAACAAAGTGAAGACATAGAATTATGTACAACAGAAGTAGTTCCTTGCCACCTCCCCTCAAATGATAGGGAGGTAATGATTATTTTAGTAATTTTGGACATATTCCAGTCCAAGTAACTAAAAATATAGCTAATATTGGAATCCAATATTACTAGTTTTTATTCCAAAACTTTAAATATTAGAATTTATCATACTCCAAAATCACATATATTGGAATCCAAAATCACATATATTGGAATCCAATATTACAAATATTGGAATATGAAAATCAAAATATTGGAATCCAAAACTTTAATTATTGCAATTTTGGATTTCATTGCATCAAGGAGATTGGTAATGAAAAAAAGAAATGTGAGATACCTCCAAGTTAATTTAGAATTTTGAGGAAAGGTTATGAGTAAGTTCATGTCCTTAATTTGAATCCAAAACCCTTGCAAAAGGGGAGAAACTAGTCAAAAATATCAGACATGTCGGATTGGGCAGAGTCTACATTCAGGGAAATGAAGAAAATGAATAGAGTGCAGAGAAAGTGTATGAAAATTCACTATTTTAGATGAGAATTTTCTATTTGTACATAAGCACAAAGTCTTTGGTAAGACCAATGTTGCAATGTTAACCATAATTCAACAAATTGCTCTCATTAGGAGTCCAGATGGTTCCATTAATTCAAGTAAGTTTAAGATTATTTACACATACCTATGAAAGCACTAGTTGTTGAGGTGGTTGGGAATTTGTCAAATCCTTAAATGCCCACCCAATGCTGAAGCTATTTTATATAAATGAAAATAGCTTAGTGGGTGCTAAGATATAATGTTTCGTATTCTAAATAAAGTGATGGAGAATCTAATCATAGTCATGAAGTTAGCGGTCACTAAGAATTTTCATTTATATAAATTGATGTGAAATATGTGTGCAACAGACATTATAAAGCTGAGAGGATTATATGGATTTAACAAATCAAAGTAAGATATTTAAAGCTTAGCGGTTGCTAGGTAATGCTTGATGTAGCTTATCTAGGTAAATTAACATTAATCAAAATAGAATCCACCATATAGAAAAATATTATTTAACCTTTTTATATACTAACATATCTATTGATAGAAAAAATTTAAATCCTTTATCATATTATAACATTACTAAAGATAGACACACACATTATATAAAATAACATTGTTAAAGAAAGAATCACACATTATACATAAACATTTTAAGATATTATCATAACATGGTTATAAAATTGTACTACCATTTCCCCGCATGTGCATATATACATATGAGACTATTACTAAAGATAGGCTCACACACTAAAGAAATAAATTCTATGTTTTTTTCGTAACATAGTTTAGTGTAAAACCATTCCCAAAGATAGACTTCTAACACAAAAATGAATTACAAAAAGGTGCTCTCAAATAAATTTAGGGACAAATTAAATAATTATAATTGGGTTTTGATTTAATGACATCTCAAATGTCTTCCACATCCTTCAATGGTTGCAACATAGGCCACAACTCATCTATCAAGTAGTTGTCTGTCGATTTAGATCGTATGTTAAATGTTTTAGCAATTACATAGTTCCCCACATCATTGAACTTGTTTTTCTCTACGAGTCATATATAAGCACTATATTTTTACAATTGTAATATGCATTAAAATTTCTCCAAATGGTGCTAATATTTTTGAGAAATATGTTGGGATTCTTAGAACCTTGATAATCGGTACATTTGGACATGATGCAATCTTCTTGTGTAAATATAAACTCAAAGCTGCCAACCTCCAAGCCAATGTATCGAAGGAATGAAGGCATCATGTCATTAACATTTGAATTTCTTGTCAATGTCCATAACACTATTTTGAAATGTTTTTTTACAATGTTGCAAGAAATCTTTGACATTAGGTCTAAGAAAATAATATTTATTTTTGAATCAACCTTGTGAATGGTGTGTGCCAAAACACCATTTATATTGAATATTATCAGTTTCATGTTGCATATGTTCTTATATGCAAATGAAGAAAAACATAATCAAATGGTTATGGGTGGTGAATTAAGCCAAAAAATAACAATTTCGTTCTTTTTTCACATTGTACTAGGAATAAAATTTTTTATTAAAAAAATTGAATTGAATAAAAATGTTTGCGGATTGCAAATATTTAAAAAAAATAGGGTGGTTATTTTATTCCATATAAATGCGCTATATATTGTTTATTTTGGAAACAAAATCCAATAGCGTGTTTGAAGGTTTTCAACAATCTACACATGTTCTTGTGTCATCCTGCATGTTTCATTCATATACACAATTAATTGTAAATCAATGAATCAATTATATAGTTTCCGTAGAAAATATCCAACATGTTGGGGTTTTAAGATTTCTTTCCTCATTCGCATCGTAAGACATAAATCTCTTGCCATCAATAAGAAGAATATTTTTTCACCATAAACATTACCAAAAATTTGTAGTATCTGTTGAATGGTACATGCTTCGATCTTACATTGGCCACATCCCCAAATGAACCTGAAGTGGGTATCTCATAACCAACTAAATTTTTCAATGAATATGTACTTCACAAGTCTTGAATCCATACATGTAGACCATAAGGAAATGTTAAAATATTCTAATGCAGTTCTTATCAATTTAGCACTAAATACTCATTCAAAGTATTTATTATTACCATGTAACCCTATTACAAGGTATTTTGTCGCGAATACTAGAAATTCCAAACAAAACCTTCAACTCCCAAAACTAGTATTTTTGAGGATTCCCAATTGGATCTATAAAAATAACTCATAATTAATTTAGGCTTCCCAATTTTATCAATTAAAACAACTCAAAATATTGTTACAATAATATTTTTTTTGATAATTCACACACACACTTATAAATTTATACTCTCAACTTAAACACAGTGAAGATATAAATACTCCCAACTTATAAATGTATAATCTCAACATATAAAATAAAGAGTGAACATATGAATGTATCTTCTTTACAATGTTTAGCAATATCATTATAAAACATTTTTAAATAATAAATAGTTATTTAGTTTTTGCTTGCTCCAATTTATTGATGCCCTCTATAACACTCAAACCCTGAGACACTATTAGTGATATTTTTTGTAAAAATCAGTCACCAACCACATATCTTTGGAACAATTTTCTCCATTACTTTTCCTCCCCACCATAAATTTTTTGGAGGGTTTCCCTTTATACCTATTGTGATACACAATGTGTCTCTAGAGCTGAAAAAAATATCATCTCTACTCCAAACCTTTTGTAGATATTTTATTGCAATTCCATCATGTACATTGCAATGTTATTTTCCCCAAGTAAGTACTTGATGTCAATTCAACTACTAATTTTTTTCAATGTCTTTGTTATCTTTTCAACTTCAGTGGAAGAGAGATTGTTAGACCAAAATCCCACTTCCATTTTTGTTGATAGTAACTTTAAACTTTCTCCGAGGCCACCTTGCAAGTTGATAGTCTCCTTGTCAAACTTGAATGCCATCTCCTTATGGTTTTGGTTTTTCTCATATAGCAAATCCTTCAAATCTAAAATAATCCTTTTGGCTAATTGTATGGAAGTAAATTTTTTTAATCAACTTCAATTCAATTCTAACCAATTATTACAAGCAACATTTTAGGAGGCTACCACTTACCAATTGAGCTTGTGACTTGTAGCTAAGTAGTATATTTTATGAAATCCAAAATGAAATATGTGTATAGTTATCATTCTATAATATACATGATTATATGCCTCAATAAGCTATCAAATTTAAATGGGAAGGTTTAAAAATTTTATTGAATAGATTAAAAAAGGATTTCTTGTATCTTACTCAATATTTGGTATGATTAACAAATCATTACTAATGAAACGTATCCCAAAGTGTTATGTCAAATGTTCAAGTTGTGAAAGTATTATCTTGTATTTGAAATCATTAAATGGATTATGATTATGTCGACATATGGCTATTAATTTTGTTATCGACATATAAATAGATTACATAAAAATTATTTTCATCATTGTCTTGTGTGTAATGTAATAATTAGCATAGTGGGCATAATTATCCAATGTTCGTTATGATGCATTAAAAAAGAGTAATAAACTTAAAGATTATTGGACACCAAGATTAGAATATCGTATTGAAATATGTAACCATAGTAATGAAGCTTAGCGAGAGCTAAGAAGTGTATTTTATGCAAGAGGAAAAATAAATATGTGTATAATATCCATTTTGTAGTATACATGATTATATGCCTTTAAAAATCAACGTAAGATATTTAGAGCTTAGCGGTCGCTCGAAAAATGACCTCAACAAGATATCAAATACAAATGGGAATGTTTAACAATTTTGTTAAATGGATTAATAACAATGCTCTATTGTCTCTTACTATGAATATCTGGTTAGATTAACAAATCATTACTAATGGAACTTATCCCAAAGTGTTCAGTCAAATATTCAAGTTGTGAAAGCATCAACTTAAATTTGCAAGCATTAAATGGATTATTCTTTTGGCGGATGTGTTGCTATTAATTATGACATCTGACATATAAATATTTTACGTAAAAATTATTTTCATCATTGTCTTGTGTGGAATGTAATAATTATCCTAGTGTCTGGTAATGTCCATGTTCATTACGTTGTATGAAACCAGAGTAATAAACTTAGATGTTAGTTCCGTTAGGATTAGAATATCGTATTAGAATATATAACCATACTAATGGAGCTTAGTGGTAGATAAGAAGTGTCTTTTATGCAAGCTAAAAATAAATATGTGTATAATAGACATTTCATATTATACAAGATTATATGCCTTTAACAAATCAATGTAAGATATTTAGAGATTAGTGGTCATTAGGCAATGCCTCAAAAAGCTATCAAATAAAAAGGGAAGGATACACATTGTTTTTGAATAGATCAACAAAAAGGATCTACTTTCTCTTAATCTGATTATTTGGTTAGATTAACAAATCATTAGTAATGGAACTTATCCCAAAGTGTTCAGGAAAATGTTCACGTCGTAAAAGGATCAACTTTCATTTGTATGTATTAAAAAGATTATGATTTTTTCAAACAAGTGGCTCTTAATTATGCTATCTAACATACAAATAGTTTTCATAAACATCTTTTCATCATTGTCTTGTGTGGAATGTAATAATTAGCCTAACGTACGCTAATCTCTAATTTTCATTACGTTGCTTCAAAACAATGTAATAAGCATTGAGCTTAGCAGCCACTAGACTTAGAATATCGTATTGGAATATCTTACCATAATAATGGAGATTATTGGTAGCTAAGTAATGTCTTTTATGCAAGCTGAAAAGAAATATGTGTATAATAGAATTTTCATAGTATACAAGATTATATTCCTTTAAGATTATATTTAGAGCTTAGTAGTCACTACGAAATGTCTCAAAAAGCTATCAAATACAAATGAGAAGGATAAAAACTATTTTTAATAGATCAAAAATAAGGATCCGATTTCTCTTAATCGATTAATTGGTTAGATTATGAAATATAGTAATGGAACTCATCCCAAAGTATTCGGGAAAATGTTCACGTCCTAAAAGGATACAATTTCATTTCCGAATAGCTTATGATTGTGTCGGAAAAGTGGCTATTAATCATGCTATCTGACATACAAATAGATTGCATAAAATATCTTTTAATCATATTATTATGTAGAATGTAATAATTAGATTAGCAACCACTAATCTCAAATGTTCGTTACGTTGCATCAAAGAAATGTAATAAACATTGAGATTAATGGCTGTTAGGTTTGGACTATCATGTCAAAATATCTAATCATAGTAAACTTCTTACTGACCAAAACAAGGAGACATTAGAAAGTTCAATCCACATGTCGTATTTTTAGTGGGTATTATTTGAATAATAATGCTACAGGTTTATTCATGATTCAACTGGTTTAATATTTTTTGAATACTAATGCTACAAGTTTAAAAAGTGACACATGTCACATTCCAATTGGAGAACTCTATTAAAAATGTGTACACTATCTAGCAATGTGTGCTTTGTATCAATTTAAAACAAAAATAGTTTAATATTGTTTTAGTTTAATGTAATTTGTTTATTGCTAGATAAATAACTAGGTTTCGCGTATTTGAAAAAACAAATTCCTATGTAAAATCCATGTTCCACACATTTTGAAAAAGTAATTTGAAATCTTATTTCCCCCAAATTTTATTTTCCTTCATGGCTTTTCAAATTCCAATTTCCCTGTATTTGGGATGGTTTGAAATTTCAAGCTCTCACTCTTTTTCTTAATGAGGGGGAAATTCAAATTTTAAGATTTCAATATCCTGTGAAATGTGTAAAGAAAGCTTATTAAATGTCCACTAAAATTTTTACTATGGTTTCTCATTTTTTTGTCTAATAGGAAAGTAATATGAGAAAAAAATTCACGGATCCAAGGTTACAACTTGCGAGATGTTTTTTTCAAGGATAAAATGAAGTAGTTAAAATAATATAATTTGCGAAGCAGTACACAAAGGAGGTTGCAAAAACAATTTTAAATGGCGGTAAGCAAGGAGATAAACACGAAATCATTCCATACAAATTTAGAACAAGTATTTATCAAAAGTATCTAAAATATACTTCTAATCTATCAAATTCATTCCATACATTTTTTAGAACAAGAATTTATCAAAATTGAAGGGGTTTGTGCACCTATTTGTTTGAGAGATCGTTCCAATCACACGTCTTGGAAGACCATTGTGTTACAAATATGCCTTTTGTAATTTACACCGTAATCCAGCTAATGTAGAGTACCATGCTAATCCTCTTCCTAATACACCGACTCAATCAACCAACAAAGAGTTAGAATGATCAATTATCCAAAAACCACCAAAACCTTGAACTACATGCTTTCTCAAGAAGCCAATTCCTGCTCATAACACTAGAATGTATCAAAACACTATACCAAAGTATATAAACATTTTTCACATGATAAAATTCACCTATATAACATGATCATGCACCTAAAGAAGTTTGAAATCCCAAAGTCTATTGATTATGTAATTTTTACAAAGTTTGAATCCTGTGAAAGTATTTATGTCGTCAATTTTAAATCAATCTCCTTTTAGACCTCTCTTACTTACTTGTAGCCCTTCCTAAAGGAAAATTTTGATAAATTTTACAAATTTCAAGGAATTATGCTTTACTTGGTAATATTTATAGATACTATTTTCCCCCATTAAGATGAATACAAAGTTTCAAGACCTATCTCCATGCCCATCAAAAGTTATTCTCTTTTTATCGTTCTCTATTAGGTCTAGTTTCTCCCTTCTCGACTCCCTGAGCTTCTTGTATGGAAAAATCCACAGACATTCATGAAAAAGTAATTATCATTTTAGATACCCTTTATTTATATTATGCTATGTACCAAATTTCATGCTTTGAATCACAATACAATTCACCCAACAACAATTTTTCCTTTTCAACTAGGTTTCTTCTAGGTCTCTCAAGAACTCAAAACTAAAAAGTGATGATATATTTCTCCCAAATTTTAATTTCATCATAAAAATATACACACATATTATTAGACCAAAACATGGGTATTCACGGGGAAATGAGCATTCAAAAATCCATACTTGAGTTTTATAAACATTCGTAACCTCATTCAACTTGATTTTTTTATTTTTTTAATCGGAAAATTTCATCTATAATGACTTTCAAGTGATTATGTCTTCTTCAATGGGATCCACAAGGTTTTGTGACTACTTTCTTACACAAAACATGGGTTTCTGACTATGCTTTCTATGTTCGACCTATCAAAACTCCTCCATTTTCTCTGAAACTTTATGAAACCTTTCTTCATGCCTCACACTACTTTCACACCAATTTTCAAAATTTTCTATTGAGTATAAATAAATTAATGCATTTTTTCCTTTCCAACACAAGGAAATACCACAAATAGTTTTCTTACCTCCACTAGAATGAATGAATTTAGATTTTCATTCTTAAATTAAATATTTATCTTCCATAAAAATGCAAAACCCTTATCTATACCTATATTTACATACATACAACATTTCAAATGATATTCAAGTAATAATTCTTAGGAATTCAATGCATAATATCACGATATACCCTCATACAAAATTTTACACAAAAAGAAGCTCTTTTAATTGATATCATAATAACATTACAAGGCTTCATGAGCCATTTTGGATCAGATACAAAGATGTTCCTCCTCCTTAATCTCTTTTCAAACCTCTCATCCCCTTCTCCATTCGAATACATTTGATTTTATGAGGAAAGAGGTAGTTAGGGTGGAAACCAACTAACTCACCTAGGTTTAAAATAACTAGGTGAGGTTTAAGGTCTAGTTAGGATCAAGTAGATAATTTTACAAGTGTATATATGCTCCATGACCCTTATTACCCATTTATTGAACTATACTAACTTCTATATTACTAAATTATTACAAAGACTAATTCAAATATTCAAAAGGCCATTTTGGAGGGAAAACTCCAAATGGTCATTTATTACATAACCATGAGTCCAAATGGACTATAAATACATCCTAATCATCAAATTAGACCTTAGACCTAAGGCACCCTAAATAACTATGGAAAGCCAAAATTAGATATGTATAAGTGATGCTCCTACATCGCCAACATTTATTTTTCCTAGACAAATCGTGTTGTGCTACCTTTTAGCTCCTTTATTTGTCTTGTTAAACCACCTTTGTTGCACCCTAATGAAACCCCGTGTGCTCCCTTTCAGCTCTTCTATGTCATTGATATATTTATTGCCTTGCACTATGTTTTCTTTGATTTCTCCCATCGGTTATTTTTCCTTGATAACGAATGCCTACCTCCACAATGATAAAACTTCCATATCATATCCAAAAGGTTTATGAGTAGTAATTCTTTGGGAAATGAAAAGATGTCATTTTTTGATCTTTAAAAAATAATCAATAAGTGTTTAATATTATATTGTTTTGGGAAACAATTAATTAGGTATTCCTATATGCTAGTTTTATTTTTGTTTATTAATATGTTGCAAATAAATGTAGCTAATTATTATACTTAACTTTCATTATAATTAAATATTATACTTAAATTTCATTATATTATTACACTTAATTGTCAATATTGAGTTGGCACTCCTAAAAATTCAATTTCTAAAGTTGGTAATTTAGAAGATGTGGAAGAAAATAATGATATTTTTACATCTTTCCTAAGTACATGTAAATTATATTTAAATATAATAACTTACATATATGCACGAGAAAATATAATAAATATAAATATTAATCTATTTAATAATAAATGCATATTAAACCATGTTCCCTTTAGGATATGAAATAAAATCACATAAATTTGTGGTCATTATGCAATAAAATATGTAAATATATAATTATATACATATATGTATGTATATAATCGTATATACATTCCAGATTGTATACATACAACATGGAGAGATTCTATCATACATCCATCCATTGTATTTCATTTTTGTCATTATACACCCTAACTTAAAATAGTTGTCTAGCCTGGTAGCACTAGACTATATTTCTACTTTTCTAAACTCAAATATTTACAATTCAATTTCATTAAATAAGATTATTTGAAACTATATATAACCCTCTTAAGTAATACAACAATTTACATTAGAGGCCCTTAGGCTCCGTCTATTCAGTCTTGTCATTGTAAAAATATTTTGTATAGCTTAACAGCTGCTAGGATCAATCTCTTGATTTTGCATATAGGCAAACAAATGTTGTTGTATAGGGTAATATATTACACACCTTTTAGTGAAATACTAGTTGGAAATTTTATTATATATCCTTTGGTGAAATTGTAGGATATAGTAGATTATATTATACACCCTTTTATAATACACGACCATTATAAATAAGATAAAACCCCTTTAGTCATGTAGTTGTACAAATTAGCACCTCGCTTAGGTTTGTATATTGCATTCTATTATTATAAAAAACAATATGATCTAGCTTAGCTGGCTACTAGGCTCTAACCATTATATCTAGTCATTGTAAAAACTATATGTACAATTTTTGGATCACTAGTGTTTTTCTTTGTTTATAATTTTATTATATTGGATGGAATATACTTGGCTAAGCCAAGTGCTAAACTACATACCCTCGAGATGGATCAAGTGTTATGTATATATCATAAGATATATTATGTAAAAACATAATTCACATTGGTTCATCTAGAATAACATTCTTAGCATTTGCTAAACTCCATTACATATTGAAAGGAATGGCTTAGCGAACGATAGACTCAATAGTTTCTTATTTTGAAAATAGCGATTGAATAACAAATCATAGTAATAGATATTAATGGTCACTAGGAATTTTAATTTATATATTTTGATGAAAAATATGTGTGTACCAGAAATTTCGTAATATCAAATCCTATAAAGGGATTTTCGTACTCGAGAAAAAAGATGATTATTAACAAAGTTTGCAGGGTACTCATACAACATCATGATGTAGAGACATGTTGTCTTAAATGTTGTTGAGGAAAGCAAGATTTGGTATAATAGCATTGTATCCTATAAGATGCTAGGCCATATTTATTTTTTCTTAACCGAAATGATTTACATTTTAGTTTCATTATTCATAATCATTTTAAAATAGCTAATGCTCCATTTTTAATACAATTTTATAGGTTAGTGGCCGCTAGCCACATCCATAGGATTTTTTCATTGTAAAAACTATTTTCTTAGCTTAGGAACCGATAGGCTCAGGACCTATAGATATTTTATTTGTAATACTCTTTATATAGCTTAATGTCCACTAGGACCAGAACTATACATATTTTATTTATAATAAAATCTCATTATATAAGAATATTTTAAATCGGTTCATTATATTGAAAATTGAATAATCTGCAACATTAATATTGTGGTGTTTTCCATTTTTCTTGTTTTCGTGTTAGTGGGATTTTTAGGCCTATCACAAAATAATTGTTGAATATGCTATAGGAGTATTCAACATAAACCTCATTTAGGTTTGTAGATGACAGTATAGTCAAGATAGATTGGCTCGAAACTACCAAGATAAATTCTCATATCCATAAAATATTTTCCTTTCTTCATGTTGGTCACTTTTGAGGGTAGGAGCCTACTTGAGGAATGCTTAATGGTTGTTAGGATTGGATTCATTAAAATATAGAATCCTTAATTTTCTTCATCTAGTATGATTTCATGCAACACATGTAAATTTTAATGGTAAAGTAGAGATGAGTATGAAATTCTTGACTTGAAAAGGAAAGCTTAGGTGGGCAATAAGTGTGGTTGTAATGGCAAGGAGACTAGTAATATAGTTATATAGGTTAGTGGATGCTAGCCACATCCATAGTATTTTATCGTTATAAGGGCTCTTTGCACGGTTAGTGTCCGCTAGGTTCATACCTATACATTGTTTCTTAGTAATACTCTTTGTATATCTTAGCAGGTGTGAGGCTACAACCTTTATAAACTCACCCAACCATATTGTGAAGTCATTCAAATTTAGAATCCTCTCTTTTCTAAGACTAGGATGATTCCATGCAATGCACATAAATTTTAATGGTAAAGTGGAGTTGAGTATGAAAAGCTTGACCTAACAAGGAAAGATTAGGTGGGGATTAAGTTGTCTTCATTTCATTAAATGGCTATGGTTGGTAACAAGGAAGATGCCAAGACAATAGAAGTTTTTAAAGAAGATATATGAAGAAGGAATTTTTTCAAACACTTGGTACCCGATGCACGCATTTTGTCAAATAGTTCATGCACCTTTCATAGGATAATAAGAAGGGAGATTTTATATAATGAGGCTTCTCAAAAATGTAAATATTAAAACCTAGATTTCAAATATTTAATATTGGTCTAGTCAATTGAAGAGTAAAGATAAGCTAGTAGTTAAATATTAATTGTATGGACAATTTTCGGGACTCTGTGCAAAATATATCTAAAGGTGAATGTCGTTAGATATTCAAATAAACTAGAAAATTTCAAATGTATGAAATATATATTAATATCACTTCATATTTATATTTTTAGGAAAAAATCCCTATATGTTTCTTAATTTGAAATTTGAAGACAAAATCACAACTTAGGTGTCAACTCACTAAATGTCTAAATGAATGTCAACTCTAGTACTTTTCCCTTCACAGTACACAACTTTAAAGAGTTTTATCATCACCCCTTTTTGTAAGAAAATGAAGTAAATTCCCCTCATGGCCTTAGAATTGCGGCTACAACATATCATAAAATGCCAATTTCGATTTTATAGTAAAATCAAATTATGTGCTTGAAAATTTTCATTATTTTGTCTTCATTATCACATGTGTTATTTTTGATAAGAAATTTTAAAATAAAGATATCTGGAAAGAAATATTGAAAACCAAGTAGTCAAAAATATGTCATCGTACATAAATGACTTAACTATGTGGGGTAATGAATCAAGAGTGGTTAAGACTAGATATGAGCTGATGCGAAATTATTTTTTTGATAAGTAAATGCTATAAGATTACAAAAATGTTCTTTATGCACCACATGGGATTTGACCCATTGAACCACTATACTATTTACATATATGTAGATATGAAATAGAAAAATAGATCCATCGCCCACTCAAGCTTCATAATTAGAGGATACGTAAATGAATTTGATCGGATCCACCGCCGCAGACCCAACCTTAAACATCTCGGGAGACTCTACCGGGAGCTCATCCAAACCACAAATACGAGTTGATAATATTCCTCTAACGCCAAGCCATGAATAAAATCCCACCAATAGGGAGGCATGGAGACTGGAGTAGAAAGGGATGCCAAATCTAGAAAAGGTAGCCGAAGGACACTAGGTTCTTTTTCTTATAGAAATTAATCAACTTAGCGAAGGACTTGGGAATTTCCACTCTTTCCCGATTCCACGAGGCATATATGTCCACTTAGTAAAATTGATAAGATAAGTCTTCCAATAACAGGGGCCATGAATTAAGACATGCTTGCTCAACAACCACCTCCATACCCACTCTATATTTTGGGTGAATCCATTTTCGACCCATCGCCACTACCTTACATTTAATAGGGTTAATAATCATAATATGCTCAAAAAACTTAGAAGATACTTTGGAATTTAATCAAGAATGACAGGACAACTACCAATATTTCTATCCCTAAATCTTTTCAATGTCTTCCAAAAATTAATCACAATCAATGGAAAAGATTAAAGTTAGTCTATGCTTTGAAATACCGAGAAAAGGCCATCTCATAATATAAACCATAAAATAGAAGAAACATAAGTATATGAGACTCCATGACCAAAAAATGCGAGAAGGAAAAAGATGAAAATAAAAATCCCGACCAACCCATTAAAAATTCCCCCTACGCTCGACCACACATGAGAATATACCTTCATCACTAAATGGAAGAACGAGTGAAATTAATGATACAATCCAATCCAGTCTTTCACACTCCAACATTTCTAATCCTTTATGATCAATACCCTCGTGGAAAACATGATTAATATTCAAGTCTTAAAACTTACTTAGCTAATAAAGAACCCTACTTAAAATCATATTTATCTTTACGGTTTTGAGATAATTCTCAATTTTAGACCTTTCCAGAGTGCTTGGATAATATTTCCAATTTTGAGATCATTCCCCACACATAAACTAAAAGAACCAACATGTAAATCAATTCCCCCATTAAATAGATATTTGTCACCACTAGATGGGACACTTGTTGCATGTAAACCTTGATGTGAAATAATTATTGTGTGATTGGAAACCTTGCGGCATATAGTTATATGTTGAAAGTGTTTTTGATTGCTAGAAATAAGTGAATGGTATGTGGGCTACTTGAATGGTGGGCTTAGTTTGGTACATCATTTCTTAATATAGTAATAGTTTCTTGTCTTGGAATATGATTAGCACTATCAAAAGTTAAGAGTGTTTGATTCATTGTAGGTATCATGTGGACCTTTTTGTATAGCATTGAATAGTATGATTGTTACCCCTTTTTGTAAGACAATGAAGTAACTATACCTTACGGCTTTAGAATTGATACTTAAAAGTTACATGAATAAAACTTAATAGGTTATCATATATTCATTGGACTTTAGTTGAACTCTTCATTTGCTTATTTATATAATCATTCATTGGATTTGAATTATTTTTGTGGAATTGTTTACCCCTTCGGGACTATAGATGGCCTAAGCTATTATTACCCCTTAATTGGATTGTGCATGGCCCATGGTTAATGATACCTAATGATTAATCATTATATTTTGAACCTTGGTTAGCATGACTATGTTTTTTTAGCAATATTAAATATGTTTATTGAGAAATTGAAAGTAAGTGGCCTTATGGAATAACATGGAAAAAGATTACTTTTTTATTATCATTATTTTTTGAGTTTTTATTATCCTTGTGGACTTTGTGTAGTCTAATAGTCATCATCATGCCATTATTTATTTTTGAGCTATGTAAGCACTTGTTTCCATTTAAATTATTTGGATTCTCAAAGGGATTCTTGTGTGTAATGCTATTGACAGGATAAGTCACATACAATTTCAATTAATGGCGACCTTATGTTTATTGTTACTAAAATTGGGCTAATTGTAAATATTGTCATGATTTTCTTGCTTGGTCATGGCCATTCTCATGCACACAATCAAATTCACAGTCACAGTGAAGAAAACTTATATGATCATGGACATGATCATGTTGAGAAGGCTAAGAAAAACCATAGTCATAAATCTAAGAACCCTCATAAACATTACCAAATACACATAGATTTCTAAATAGGTGGTGCTCATGAACATGGCCTAAATGAAGAAATAGGTCTGGTCAAGCCTTTGATTCATGATGTAGAAAGGGGATAGCCTTAAGATCTTGATCAAATCCTCTATTAATTTGCTAAATATAAAATGTCACTTGGTTATGGAGTGAAAACTCACATCACACAAAAATCACTTGAATGTGATAAAAAAACTAAAATTATAGTAGAAATTATTTAGTGACTAGATGCCGAAGACATCCAACTCTATTATTATTTGAACAACATACCCATAAGCCATAATATTATTTCATAAGGAATATTGGAGACATTTTTGTTGGTACCCCCATGCCTTCACATTGCGTTTGCTCCGACCCTCTCGAGCGCACTCATTTCCCTCATATTTTTGAATTACCCACTTTCCCTCCTAAATTCATATTTTATCCCCCACATCCCATTTATTATAATATCCTCCATAATTATTATTTTCCCATATTTTAATCCTCATCATTATCCCTATTATCCCTAATCTACCCTAATCCATTTAATTATCATAAACCCCATCCTAATCATCCTCATTAAATACCCCCCTTTGGATTCCCATGTCCCTTCATCATTGTGCTTCATTAAATTCTCCCTAGGATTCCCTCCACCCATTTACCCCTTCCTAAGATTCCTTACACCTCCCATAACCCATTAAATGCCTCTTCCATGAGTGTAGGGCTAAAAATAGCTAGCTAACCGTTATCTTCCCATTACCACCCTTTCATTATCACTCTAACGTATCTTGGTAGATTATCTGTCCTAGTCACCAAAAACTAACCTAGGTCTCCATCGACCCCGCCCTATCTTATTTAATAACCGTTACCCCCTCTCAAAAAGGATGGAAAATTTCAAAACTCGTGTGCTTTTTGTGATTACTCCTTCCTATATTTTTGTTTGGAGCTCTTATCAACTGGATCATATTGTCATTACCTTGCATGCCATCTTGTTGAGGTTTAGAGTATGGTGGATATTATTCGAGGATATCATTTGTGAATTATTTTTTCCATCTTGCATGTTTACAAGTAATTGTGGAGCTCTTCCTTTCCCTTTAGCCATCTTGACTAGCCTCAAATCCATTCATCCATCCCATTCTTTATCATAGATCCAATTCATGTTCCATTCACCACCAACCGGCATGGTCATTGTCGAACGATATCCCACATCTACTAAATCATCCCTATTTTACACTCTATCCACTTTTTTTCATATCCTTTATATCCTATCAGCATCCCATCCATCTTATCAACCTTGGATTACCTCTCTTAACAACTTAGAACCAACCTTGTTCCTATTTCTGCATCTTTCTGTCTACTCTGCACTGGTCGCCATCGATCGGGTATGTTTATCTTGTCATCATCAACTCACCCCTTATCCACTTAAGATATATTACTTCTTGCATCCTTTTCACCCCATATGTTTTATGCTCTCGGTTTTTGTAGTTTTGTATCAACATTCTAGTTACGTTTTGCATAGATTCAAATCACCTCTACAATGGTCGCCATCAACCATACAATTTCCACTCAAGTCACCATCGACCCGCTCTAGTTTGTTCATACTTGCAATATTTTCAGTATTAATTATCATTCCAATTTATCTCATTTATTAGATCACCATTTCAGATTCTGTCATCATTATATCCTTATCTATCATCGATTATCCTTTTTATTATCACATGGGATGACATCCTTTCTAAGAAGCTTTCACTTCTCAAAATTGACTTCGTCGGAAGCCCAACATATCCATTACTAATCAAATTTCATGTTTATTATTCATTTTTATGTAGGTTTCCAAATTACGGGAAGGAGGATCTTCTTTTTGTGTGCCTTTACCATCTTCATCATCATCCACATCAAGAGGTCCCTAAACCCTCCCTTATCTTGAGGTTTCTTGATTTCTCGTTTATTTTCGCTAATCAAACAAGAAGCAAAAAATAGTCAAACATTTTGGCTTTCTGGAGGGACCAAACCTTCTTTGGTGAGGTCTCTTGCATTTTCATTTCTTTCATTTCATATTTTCTTCCATATCTCTTTTCTACTAACCTTGCAGGTAGGAGTTTACTTTAACTTTCTTGTATTGGAGTGTGGGTTGTTTGTAATTGCTTTCACTCATTGGATTGCTTGAAGATAAGATAAAAAGGAAAAAAAAATACCATATATTCCTTATTTTTTTATCCCCATTATTTTTATTCTACCGCATTGCATATCTTGTTTTCTTGTCCTCATCAAATTTCCACACTTCATTTTTGGATCTTAAAAAGAAAACCCTCATCGTTTTCTTGCTCACATAGTATAACTAGGGGTTAATCCTTTGCATCCACTCTTTTAACACATGTCCAAACTCACACATTAATTCACACATCTAAACACTCCTCTTAGGTGGAACTATTGGGATTTCATCATCGGTAGGAAAGCCACCTGCGGTGTTACGGCATGTTATAAATTTTATCACAGAATTGGGCCTCACGTACCTTCGGGTATATCGAGGACTCCAGCCCTAAAAATCCTAAAACTAGCCTTAGATCGTCCATTCCTAGGTTCCCTCGAGATTTCTTATTTTATTTTCACACTTATTATAAATAATCAAGATAAACAATCTTTGTGCTATGTGCTTTTCTTTTTGTAGTAATTATCAACATAAGCTTTGGCCTCTTATTTCATTCCCATTCTTACCCGATCACAAGTCAAAAAAATGGAACAAGCCTCTTCATCCAACATTCCCATTTCTACCACTCTTCCTATACGGACATCAGCTATGACCATCGCCTATTCCTCTACGAGTACTCATTCCATCTATTTTACCATCCCTTCTAGTGAGCCATCTATGGTTCACACTCATTCTCATGTTGAGACCATCCCCTTCCTTTATCACCATTTAATCCTTTCTAAATCATATAATCCCCCGTCTATTAATTCTTGAAGCCTTTGGACCCAATTTTATCCCCCACATATGCGTGGAGTTCCAAGAACTCTTAGATGTTAACCTTGTCACCCTCCATGATTACCTCATCCGTAAATCTACTCACCTTCTCATTGAGGAGCCTCCTCTTCAACAGATCTATGCCTATCATTCCCAACATGAGTCCTCCCAAGTTCTAACTTCCCATCTTGCCATATTTTTCCATCTATAAATGAGTGAGATTTCCATGGCCCAGGGTGAGCATAACTCATTTGAATCTTCCTATCATCAATCTACTTAGTTGGTGGTCCCCATCCCACCTGGTTTAACTTGTATCAATACCACCCCTTCATCCTCAATACCCATCACATCCTCATCCACTATGATCGGTTAAGCCCTTACTCGGCGCCTTCCGAACCCACTTATCTTCCTCTTACAATCAAACGCCCTCTCCCAAAATTGGTTTCCATTCCTAAATCCCAAATCCATGCTAATGTTGTCTCTTCACAACCCCCTCTAGAATCCACCGAGACACATCAACACCCTCCACATACTACTTTTCACCATATGTTTCATCATCAACCTATACACACATCTCAACCCCATTATCGTACTTATCCTCAATCCTTCCCTCTTTTCATACATCAAATCCCTCAATCTTGTCCCCCTACTTACATTCCTTTTCAACAACCCATCTCTCAACCTGTCTAATCCCAACCTATCACTTATCCTACTCCTTATCAACTACCTCCTCAAACCCCTACCCATCCTCAACATTATTAGGCTCATCCTCAATCTTAGCCATCCACTTATTACATCTAATAACCTCATCCTTTGACCTCTCGTCCACCCACTTCTAACGACCCCATGCAAAAATTCTTGAGTATAATGGCTAACTTGGAAGATGCTACTTTGGGTCCCAAAATAGCATTCAATTACGAAATTTTTATAATGATCCCATCCATCATTCTATACCTATCAAACCTTATCCTCCCCATTAGGATCTTCTTAAGTTCTCTAAATTCAATAACAAAGAGGATTCATACCAACACCTTCAAGATTTTTGACATGCATGCTATCTCATATCCCATGATCAAAACCTCATGCTTAGGACCTTCCCCATGTCATTAACCAACCCTTCATTAGATTGGTATAATCACATCCCCCAAAAACCCCTCTTCTCCTTCACACATCTTTCTCAACTCTTTCTAGAGCATTTTTCCATCAACATTTCTTGCAAAATCACCATTATAGATCTATACATAATTAAAAAGTTTGAGGATCTATAGGGCATCGAAGGTAAAATTGCAAAGAAACATAGAGCCTTCTCATTGGTTCATGTTTCATAGTGGTCGATTCAAGAAAAAGGAATTATGTCATTTACAAGGAGTGTGGAAACATCTTATTAGATCAACATCTTATTAGATCACATATCTAAAGAGGAAGAATATAGCAAAGGAAAGTATGACACTGGAAAAAACGTGACATTATTTTACCGGCCCAATTTTATAAAGCCACAAAATGCAAAAGGAAAGAGAAGAAAAGAAAGGATGCAAAGGTCGATCCTGCAACCCAACCGAGTCCAAAACATGGAAAGGATAAAATGGTGCACACGTTTATAGAGGGTGATCCCGAGTTAATGAAAGGCCCCACGTGTTATTTTCTTGTGCATCATGGAATGTAAATATTCAAATGTCTATATCTTTCACTCCAGAGATCCAAATCACGCAAAATTGGTCTCGTTGGAAAGGTCTTCTCGATATATTAAATTTTAAATCATGAGATTAAGTAATTGATGGAATTTGGTGTGGGAAAATGGAAAAAAATAGTTTGGGAATTAATGTGCAGTTATAGATGGCTCAACCACTTGAATTGATGAAGTATGGGCTCTTACCTTCTCCTAGAAGAAAAAGGACATTTAGGAATGGATCATCAGGGTGCCCATTATGTTTTTTTGAGATTAATGGATGATTGATAGTGGTTTTGGGGTTGAGAATCCATGTTGCAGGAAAATATTATGATTTTCATTAATGGAAAGATCAAATCTGATCTTTTTCTTCTCTTTTCCTCTTCCCTCTCTCTTTGATCCTCTATATATTGTAAATTGTTTCTTCTTTCAAGGGGTTGGAGATTCTTTTTATGAATTGGATCTTGAAGTTGCAGAGACAAAAAAATTGTGTTTTCTTTCTTCTTATCAAATAACATTAAAGATATCTTTTACAAACTTTGTGTTGTGGATGAATCTTTGTCATTTGAGGTATTGTTCTTAAGTTTAATGTATCAAATGGTTCTTTGCTTTGAGATCTAGTTTATTGAATATGTAGCTAGTTATTACTATCTATTCACTTGTGATTGTCTTCAAATCTATGTTTGTTTAAGTGAAAGCATGTTCCTTTTCATTCTCTTCTTATTATTATGAAATTCCTCATGTCTTTATCCTTCTTCTCTCTCTCTCTACATGACATACTTTCTAACATAATCAATCTACTAGGATGAGATCCCAACCATGAATGGTTAGATTAGTGTAGATATTGTAAATAGTCTTTGGCGTGCATTAGAATAGTAGTAAACATGGTGCCTCCATTTTATTTGAGGAGGTAATTTGTCTTGTATGTTGTTGTTGAACCTCATATTTTTCCATTGAAAAAATATCCAACGAACATTTTTTGGCGAATCCACTGGGAATACACACAAGTAAGATTATTTCTATCATACTATTGGAGACTCCGTATTTGATTTGTTCAATTATTTATTTCAATAGTCAAGTGGGAAAGAATGGTATATGTTATCACAAAAATTAGCACCATGAGATTTGGCAATGCAGATCTATACTTTTTGCTACCATGGGGTTATTGAAAAGAGTGTGCGAGAATCAAATCGAAACAAGACACCACGAAGTAGTTGCACTCCAACGGAATCGTGAAAGCTCCAGCGATAGCAAGGAAAAAAATTGATCAGTAATGGAATAACTTGCTCAACAAAAACAAAGCTTTCATTGAGGAAAGACAACAGAGTGTCTTGGCATGCTCATAAATGAATAGAAAAGGGGTACATATAGGGTGTTGAGTAACCCTAGTACATGACACATTTGAAACCCTAAGCCTAACCCTAAACCTAACCCATGTGAGATGACCCTCCAACATGAGAGGAGGACACATAGGATAACTCACACTAACACCCCCGTTCATCGAAGCTGGGGTAGCGGGTGTGATGAGTCAGATGGAAGAGAAAGACACTCCTAAACAACTAAGAAAGATGTGCCAATGGGGCTTGGCAACTAAATGCCTGATAAGGTGCCCATAGATAAACACAATCTTCCTAGAAGAAGAAGAAGAAAAATGGGTCCCGGCATAAAGCCTGATGAGGTACCCATGTACAAAAGGGAAATCTCTCGGAAAGATGAAAAAGAGAGAAGATGAGGGAGATGAGATGGATGCATGGAAGATGCCATGGATGGATCTGAACTCTGCAACTCTAAGAAGTCTCCCAGAAGAATGTCGATGATGAGATCCTCTACCTCTGGACTGAAGAAGAGCCATCTGCACCGTACTGTGTGTCTACCCTTAGGAAGGACATAAAAAGATGTGCTAGAAATCTGCCCACTCCACAAAGGAAACTGAAGGTAGTAGCATGAAGAACTCTGAGTCTGGTCCACAAAAGTGTGACATAGGTCTAGCAAGCGAGTGTAAAGGAGCTGAGGGTAATGTCACGAGTGTAGAACTGTCAGAGTATGAAGGGTGAACACCTGTAGAAAGGATTTCCAACTGATGTGAAGGCAATAAAACATCCCCCATGACAAAAAATGGATCCAAAAACAAAGGTGGATTAATGAAAGTCTCTGGTAAAGTGGAAGTGGAAAGAGTCCTAGAAGGGGCACTCCCAACAATGGAGATGATGAACTCCTCTGAAATACCTGTAGATGGATGAGGAACCTGTAGTACATCACAAGTGTGCTCTGCGAAAAGATGACTAAGGTCAGGCAGATACTCATCCCAATGAGGGGGCTCAACAAACAGAAGAGTGATGTCAGATATGTATGAGTCATCCAAGGAAGGTTGAGGAGTGAAATGGGCCTCAAACACTGAAGGTGGAAAAGAGGCGGTGTGATGACTGTATGACATTGTATAAGAGACTGCTCAATATATGATGAGATGCGGGATGTGTCAACACTCTCTGGAATAGTGAGAGAAGGAGGAGAAGATTCCTCTGTAGTACTCTCGTCATCAGAACTGGGTGCACAATCCTCATCATCAAAAGTAGAACCAAGCGAGTCTATGTCAGTGGAACTGTCATCACACGAAAAAATAGAGGAGACAACTGAATCAGCTGCAACAACAACTGCGGTAGTATGTGAAGGGTCTCCATAGAGGGACTGAAGAATGCTCCAGACATGGTGGGGTGGATCTGAGTCTGCCACGTGAACCCATTGAGATGTAGAGACATGCATCATCATGTGACCAAAAACACGGTCACAATTGTTGAGAAAATCATTAAGATGACGATGATCAGTGGGTGCAAGAATTCGCCTAGCAAGAAGTGAGAAAGACCCTTGCAGGCAAAGTAATGTTCCATAGAAGCACACCAAGCTGAATAGTTCTCTCTCCCACTAAGAATTGGCGGAGAGGCTATAAGGTGATCCTACGATGCTCAAGTCTAGAAAGAGTACCTTCCATGATGTGGAATCAAAAAGTGCAAGATGCACAAATGCAAGATGTCGGACTCGGCCGATAATGCGTCTGCATGTAATACAACACCCAGGACAATAACAACCCCCTTGCTTTCGGAAATTTATATTTGAGTGTGTTAATTACAATCGGGTCCGTGTGTGTGGTTTGAAACACTTGGTAACTTGTCTTGAAATTAGCATAATAACACACAAGAGGGGAGACCACAACAATGTTTCGTGGAGTGCAACAAAAGAGGAACACCGTAAACAAGCACAAGCAAAAATAGAAAGGAGGTGAAAGCCAACCCTGGTGGTGAGAAAAAGCATCTCACGTCGCATGAAAGAATCCCTTTTTCGTAAGACTATGGCGGATGCGCTCACAAGTCCACGAAAAAAAGGAATAGAACAAAGCTCAAAAGAATGAGCTGAATTAAGCAAAACAAAGACACCCCCTAGAATGCAGCACTTTATAAAATTAGTGTGTTTATAAAGCTAATGATCCCATCATCTAGAGTGCAAAAAAACATGCAACTTTGACTAAAGAAGTGCTCAAAACCGAGCAACGAGTCAAAAGTTATAGCAAAAACCAATTCCCGCAATTTGATGAGAAAAAACCAATAAGCCTGCAAACAGATTAAAAAAGTGCCCTAAACACATGCAAAGGGTGTCGTATGTATGCTCGTTGGAAACGAAATGGAATTTGAGATAGGGTTTGTTTGTATTGCGAGGGGGAATTAGCCACCTGCCAATCCCGGACCTCACCCTTCGTCTTCGACACTCGATAGAAGGTTAGAAATACAACAATCCAAAGACCAAATTATAATGCCAAGGAAATATATTTTTTAAATAATGTGAAATTAAATAAAAATTAGATCTAATTTAAAACTAATTAGATCTAATCTAATGAAGATTTAGATGAAGATTTTTTTTTTTTTAAAGATAAATGTTTCTAATTAAGAAACTTGTTAGAGTTAGAAATGTTTTTAAAAACTTACTAAAAAGAAGTTTGATTGTAAAAAAAACTTAGCATGTATACTTACACGGCTCGTTTTTATAAAAAAGCAGAGATTGAGTAAGTTTTTTTTAAAAAGAAAGGAAGGAAACTTACCAAAACTGACTGGTGTAAGTGTACACCGCACACAGAATGAACAGTCACGTTTTATGTTGCCTACACCAAAAAACAAGGGAACAGGCCGCGCCGAGGATAAATAACAGTAGGGAAATGATGCCTGGCCGCGCCAAGGGTGAAAAAACACAGAGAAATGTTGCCTGGCCGCGTCAAGAGAGTGTACAGCCATTTTTGCTTCTGCCAGGCCGTTTTTGTTTTAGCAGGCCAAAAAAATGTGGCAAATGATTTTTTACAACCCTGTGAAGCAAAAAAACGAGGCAGATGATTTTTACAACCCTGTGAAGCAAAAAAACGTGGCAAATGATTAAAAACACCCTGCAGACAAAAAAAACGTGGCTAATGATTAAAAAACGCCTGTGCAATCAAAAAAATGTGGCTAATGATTAAAAATGCATGTGCAATCAAAAATGCCTTGGAGAGTCCAAAAAATGCTTGAGCAGCCACGTTTTAGCTTGCCCACACCAAAAAACGTGGCAAATGTGATTAAAAACACCTGGGAAGCAAAAAAAATGCCAGAGGGATAGCAGTTCGTTGAGTAGCAACCACGACTGAAGAACTCAAGGATCCTGCAACCACAGACAACATGCACAAGAAAAAAACACAAAAAAACTTTCCAAGAAAGCTTGTTAGAGATATTAGCAAGATAATTTCTAGAAAATGGTGATCAAAAGACTTGCATGCAGAGTAAAATAATGAAACCAAGTAAGAGTAATAGCAACAAAAAATAAATCGAGTACACGTTTACCCGATCTCAGCTCTGATACCATGAAAATAGTTTGTGAGAATCGAATCGGAAACGAGGCACCACGAAGTAGTTGCACTCTAACGGAATCGTGAAAGCTCCAAATGATAAGAAGGAAAAAAATTGATCAGTAATGGAATAACTTGCTCAACGAAACAAAGCTTGCATAGAGGAAAGACAAGCAGAGTGTCTTGGCGTGCTCATAAATGAATAGAAAAGGGGTACATATAGAGTCTTTGAGTAACCCTAGTGCATGACACATATGAAACCCTAAACCTAACCCTAAACCTAACCCATGTGAGATGACCCTCCAACATGAGAGGAAGACACATAGGATAACTCACACTAACAGCTTATCCCTCAAGTTGTGTGACTTGCAAACTTGAGATAACCCTCAGGAGAAGGTCAAATTCCTCTTCCTAATATAATGCTAAACTACTCCTACTCCTAGAAAGGAAAATTCAACTAATAATCCTAAACTAACCATGCCAAGGAATAAGGAGAGAGAGGGGGGTTAAAAGATGCATGGAAATGAAATCCTAAGCTTAAAGGTAGTGATAGAATCATAAAAGGGGTGAGAGACACTTTAGTGAGGGAGAAAGAGAAAGAAATGAAGAAGGGAGAGGCTAGACATAAGTGACACAAACCCAAAGCTTCATTTACCATCTGTTCTCACATGAAACACAACATAATGAACTTGTAAGGAGAAATACATGCACAACACAATGCAATAAGTAAAAGAGAGGCAAGGTTGTAGCTAAAATGAGCTAGGACAGAAAAATGTGTCACAAAAAAAGATTTATTACAATAAAAGTATGCACATACCATTACAATTGTAGAGGAAGGCACAAGAACACATTGTCAAGCCCAAAATGAAGGTTTAATAGCTCAAAATTTCTTTGGAACAAATTTGATAGAGTTCCATTACAATTTTTGAATGTCCATCCTTTCAAAATGAAATATTTTTACAATATATAGCTCGAATGAAAGAGAAGGAAGAAAGAGAAGAGGGAAAAGAGAAGGGGTATGACTTTTATGGACTCCAACCACCAACAAGTATGCATTAAAATATTCTATAAAGCACATGGGCACCTTATAGATTCCTCATTCGATCTATTTCCTCATGCGAAAAACAAATGAAGCCATGCCTCATCAATTCTGGTGGTTGAGCTACCTGATTTGATCGTTTGTGTGCCAAAATAGTCCTCTTCTATTACCAAAGCCATATTTACCATTTTGACATGATAAACTCCACAAAAATAAGATTCTAATGATGTCAAATTAAAGGGATCAATGAGAGCTTTAAGACGATATAAGATTTGTCTTATTTGAAGCTTGGGATCAAAAGATATGGCCATTTGAAGATTTACCTATTAGGAGGCACATGAATTTGACACTTGACAGCACTCTAATTCGTTAAGGGATCAACCTCTACCAACGTGTACTTATTTCTCCTTTTTCCAAGTGTCATTCTCCCACTAGTTCACAATATTAAGATTTACTTCCCCACTCACCATCTGTCCTTGTCCTTCACCTTTTTCGGGATGTCTTTATGAAAAAATGGGCCAATAAAACTCTACCACATTCCTTCGGGATGTAATACTACCCTTAGACCTTTGTCGGTCCCCAGTGAAACGTGGGCCAATGAGAAAAAATACGCCTCTCTTTTTAGACCTTGTCGACCCTCGAGAAATGTGAGCCAATAAGAAACAACCACGTTTCTTCACAATTTTCCCCTCGACTGACCATTGTGAAATGTGAACCAATGAGAAGGCTACATACACTTCACATGTCATTCCTTTTGATCTCTAACCTATGAAATTCATGAAAGATTAGCCAATGAGGAATCTCCATGCCTTGATGAGTTGTTAGAACTTTCTTTGAACCTCATTGAGAACTACGAAACATGTGAAAATCGGGAAGGTCCATATTTTAATAGTGTCATAACCTAGCATCTGTCTACTTCATGTTTGGATCTGATTGGATGGGCCTTCACATTTTTCAGACTACGAAAGGTGAGCTAATGAAATGGTGCCACGTAGCTCTTCGCATCACAATTTCTAAGTTTGGGGGACTTAGAAACTTTTTGGCTTTGAAGTTGACCGCCAGCTATGCCCTTTACTTTCCTTGACTTGGTCGGACCCAATGAAATAGAAAATGCAGCCTATCCCGTGGACTTGGAAACCTTTTAAGCCCATCACCCTTTTAAAGATATATGTAGCCCACCTTGATCGGTGATCTGCCGTCACATGGCCCTTGGGTCAGGACATCTAAGATCCTGCCATGTGTCCCCACCGACCTCTAACACTAAATTTGATGGGAAAATGAACGTCATTTAGATTTTATAGCCAACCCGCCAATGTTTTTAAACTACGCTCCCATGGGTTTTTTTAATACCAATGACCAATGCATTTGGGAAGTGCAATTTGATAGTCATTTGACCATCAAAGACTTGTAAAAATGGCTAAGTCCATTTTTAAAGTGTTAAAGTGAAAATAACCATGGGGGTAATTTTGGATAATAGTTTGGTGACCTCTTGGGGTAATCTACTGCTAGATTAGATTAGTAGCCTTATGCATCCATTGGGCATGGAGTCAAGCCCAAAAATTAAAAACTAATCTATAACATTTAAATTTCTTACCCTGGGGCCATATGAAGCATGAAATGAACTTAGGAAGGTTTGGAAGCTTGAAGTTGATATGTGGAGCTCCAAATGAAGCTTTGAAACTGCTCCAAACTATTAGATTTTCCATTAAACTACTCAAGCTCAAGGTGAAGCTAGAATTGACCATCTCATTATAAAAAATTCTGAATTTGATTTTATGAGAGTGGAAAATTGTAAAAACTTGAGACTTCACTCTGTTTACTCTACTTTTGATCTATTGAGATAAAGAAAAGCATCTGAAGTTTCCTCAAATATGATTTTTGCCAAGTTTTGGAGAAAAATTGAATTGAATCCTTGACAAAAGACAAAGCATTGCAAAATTCTAAAACATATGCTGATTATGGAGTGCACTTGGAACTTTTTGAAAAGGACTGATTTCCCCATGAACACTGCCTTTACGAAATGGACTATGTAAGAGAAACAAAACACCACAAAAACTATGTACAAAGGGAAGATCATACATGTTCCAAGTGGAAACATGCAAAGTGTGCACAAGCACTTCTTCTGCTGAAATTTTTTTACCTACTTTAAACTAATATGAGGCAAGGAAAACTCAAAAAATCCCGACATTGGAGGAGATGCAGCTTCCCTTCCTAAAAAATTGAGACCATGTGACTAATATGGCACTGAACATGGTCATGTATGAGAGTGAAAAATTGAAATGAAGTTGATTCTTCATTGTACTCATTAAGGTATTAACTAAAAATAAGGCAAATACCTCTTTTAGTTGCTTTACATTTATTTTGGAGAGGCATTGCGGCTGATCCTTGGAACTTTGAAACTCATCCTCATGTTTGGAAGTGAACATGGCTGATTTTGATTGTTCTTTTGGTTCTAATGAAGCCAAATATCTGATTGGGCAAGGTATGATCCGTGAATTTTTCCCATTTCTTTGAATCCCAACTCCAAGAATGGACTTTCTTTGTAGACTTTATTAGAAAGGGTGGCTACTTGCAAGCTGATTTGGATCTTGTCTTGCATCTACAAATAGTTGATTCACTGCCTTGATGGATGATTTGGAATGGTTTTCATCCTTGTTCTCTTCAACATGAAACTCCTCATGGCTGGTTGCAACATCTAATGGAGTTCTTGGTAAATTTCTGCAACTTCTTGAAGCTTTTGGATCACTTGGGGTTTCTCCTTCTCTTCTTGAAGGCCAAACTGATCTGAATATCTGATTTCTTCATCCAACATGAAATTTGAAAGATAAAAATATTTCATTTTCTACTCTTGAGGACTGTTATGGGTAGCAAGATCTTAGTGGCTTTCCTCCATGGTGGATTCATCAATCAAATCATTTTAAATAAAATATGAAGGAAGAGGAAACCTAAATTTTCATTACTACAAGAAATCAAGAAGCTCTCTAAGATTTCTTCTTCCCGTAGGCTCTCTAAAACTGATTTTTTCTCCTCCATGTGCTCCTCTTCTTGTGGATTTAGAGATGATTCTTCTTCTTCAACTAATTCTACAACTGGTGATGGATCAACAATCTTTGAAAAATATAGTGCCAATGTGTAAATTGCACTTGGAACACAAGGAATGTCGATCATCTATATTTTTTTCTTGAGCTCATTCATTTTCAAAATCATCCTACACAACTTATTCTTGAACATCAATCCCAACTAAAGGCTTAGTCATCAATGGAATTTTCTTGATATTGAACCTAACAGCCCAATTCCTCAAATTTTGTGCTAATTCTTCTCTGCTAGGCTCCTCAGTTTTCTTCCCTCCTTGACAAATTTTATGATTTTTTTCTTCCCGAATGGAGTTGGGAATGCAAGAGGAGGGGTGGGTTGGGATTCAATTGAGTTTTGTAATGTTTGTGGTGGAAGGGAAGGTTCAATTTCTTATTTCTATGGAGGAAGAGTTTTAGAAGAGAAAAGGGAAGAGAATTGAAGATGGGATGGAAGGGAAGAAGGTGAAGAAGTGGAATTCACAATGGGGAAATAAGTATAAAGTTAGTGAAACGAGGTTCGAGTTGAGTTGGAATGGGTTAGGGAATGAGAAGGCTTTAAGATAGTAATACAAGGTTTTCCCATTGATAGGGTTGTCTAACATTAGATTCATAAGCCTCTCTCTTTTTTATCCATTCTCCAACTTGAATCAATGTTTTTATTATATAATGTAAATTTTATTAAAGAGTGAACTTACTTGGTAAGGAGCCAGTCCATGGATATGGAATGTTGAAATCAATATGGGATTCCTTCTGTTCTCCTTATCAACACCATGTTCAACTCTAACTCTTAGAAATTTCTCTACAAATAGAAATCTTCGGTGTGGGATGGCCTCCGAAAATTTGTATACTCCTGCTCTTGGATATCTTCATAGTTTGATGGATAATAAAACCAACTCGTATCTTGCTCATGGGAATACAAAGACTATTGATTCTTATTTTAACCATAAAACTGATTTGGAGGTTGTTGGTCATTAAAAAGGACTTCAAGAAGAACAATAGTCAAGGGACAAGAAGCCCTCCTCTTTAGTGGGAGAGGTTCCCTTATTCAAAAGCAAAACTTATTTACATATGTACATAGCATAGTTTTACCGCGAAATTGGATATCATGAAAGTATTTTTAATAGATCATCAATCACAAAAGTACAGAGGAATGAAGATGTGGAAATGAGTAGAAAATCATTCTCTAGAATTATAGATGACAAAATAATTCCTTATGCGTGCCAAAATATAACGAATTGGAATAAGACCATTTGTACTCGAATTAATGAGATGCAATTTGAAAAGACACACAGTTCCATAAATAACATCTACAAGAATACAAAGCTTCTTAGCATAATGCAGACAAATGATCTAACAATATTCAACAGATAGCTTGTGAATAAAAGAATCAGATGGACAAAGAAAGAAGATCCTTTTGTATTGATTGCTTTACTATTTCTTACACTTTCAAAAATAAGCCAAGTTCCCCCTTCAAAATGGTGAAGAGAGACCATTATATAGTTTTACAAATCAGTTACCCTTGGTAACTATTCTTTTAATTAATGTTTAGTTAAAGGGCTGCTAATCGCAAAACCCCAACTAATTACAATAAATCCGAGGTGAGGAAAGAAAGAAGGGAGAAAAGTCAGGAGGAAAAGACAAGTGTTCATGACTGAGGAGGACCCACTGATTTGAGGATCCGTTGTCTAAACCTTTTTAACGCCTCTGCTATGTCTCTACCACGTGGAACCGATGTGTTGGTAGTGGACTGAGTCCAAAATCCGAGACACTTCTCCATCTCTTTGTTGAATTCAACATGTGTATGATAATCCTTACTTGCTTCTTCAATAGCAGACTGGAGAGAGCATATTTCTTTCATCTTTTCTTTGGTGATAGAATCCTCTTTGAACAGATTATCTTTGACAAAAGCTCTGAATTGAGCTTTAATTTCTTGCAAGGAGAGGGGCACACCTGAGGTCTCATCATGGAGGTGGCAATGGATATCCTTAAAAGTAGATACCACCAAAGTCTTGAAGGCCTCACCTTTCTGCCAACTATTTCTCAATTCTCCCAAAGCCTCCTCCAGCACCTTGATTTTCCATTCCACATTGTATACCCATGATTTTGACAAGTTATATTTTACATCATCAAAGACCTTGCTTGCCATTAAAATATTTTCATCAACCTGCCCCATAAGGTGAAGGTATACTATACAACTGCTCCAGAGTTTGAGCTCTTTATCTATATTTCCAATGGTGGAGGAGAGTTTCTATTGCAGATTATTTACCTTCTCATTGAGTTTGAAGGCTTCACTAATGAAATTCAACCTTGCAACGAGCATATCATCCACCATGGCCTCCATATCCCTTCCATAGATGGAATATCTATGTATATCTTTGATACTCTGGACTTCATCTTGGCTGAGGATCATAGGTGGTGGAAGAGTAGTCAATGGGGTGGGGTCTAAAACTTTATCTTTGGACAACAGTGACTTGATGAAACTTGCAAGAACCTGAGCCTGCTCTTCTAGCTGCTCTATAGTTTGTTGCCCTTTTTCCACTCTCCCAATGACCCTGGTGACTATTTCTTGAAGATTGTGAATCTCACCTTCAGGGGTGGACTCTCCCATGGGGATCCTCGAGAGCTCTAGATCGATGCCTATAAATCTTGTTTTGGCTTGTCAACCTTGGGCTTGACTATCTCCAGAATTTCTGGCCCTGAGCATCAGATACTATTCGTGAGGTGGTCCTAGATTTTTTGGTAGGAGTAGGAGGGTAGTACCCAATAAGGCCACCACAACATCAAAGTTGGGTCCCGAGATCCGAGAGGAAGAATTTCTCTTCCTACTATCAATGAAAGGTTGTACCCATGCAAAAGAGGAGGAGGAAGAAGAAGGTGGGGCAAGAGGACCAAGAGAAAGAGAACTCATGGCACTCAAAGTGTGCACTGTTGTTACCTCTAGTTGAGGTATAGTTGAGAGGAGTCAATGGTGCTTGGAAGCTCAGTGCTTTGAACTTCCTTCTCTTTATCTGTTGGGGCTTCTGGAGCGCTTATGGAGACTGGAACTTCACTCTCTTCACTTTCACTGAGAACAATAATGTTCTCTGGTCCTGAGGGCAATTATGAATGCTTCATCAGGGGATCTTCTTCAACAGGATCCTTCTTGACTTCCTTGATTTTATTTTGATACACTTGGGTGGATGATGAAGGAGTGGAGAATGTAGGAACTTTAGCTGATGAGGTAGGAGGGTCCAGCAAAAGTGCTTCTAAACTGGGTGTCAATGCCTCCTTCCTTGGTGTTGAAGTATCCTTGGAGGAGGACTCACCTGAATGCCTTCTAAGCTCACGAACTCTCCCCAAAACCAGATTTTGGTTCTTACTAGGACACGGGCTAAGATTTTAGCCCGATCATCCTTCACCTTTTTGAACCAATCCAAATCCTCTAAGGGAGTGTGTTTGATCAAGGTGTCATATTCATATGAAAACAGGTCGGAATTGTCATCCTGAAGCCCTTTAGGAACTTGGTACAAGTTAAGCTCTTGAATCAATTGGAGAGAAAACCTGCCATAATGTCTCCTCCTTGCCTCAAAATCATCAACACAGTCATCAAATTCAATAGTCTTCTATGTCTGCCATATGATGGTAATTGATTATGAGGTTCTTCTCAATAAATTTCTTCAAGTCAAAACAAGTTCTTGTCCTAAAGAAATGGACAGTGATGGGAGCTAGGGCTCTCTCTATGTTTTGTGCATCTAGAGCCATCTTGCAGGTGTAGTTTCCCAAAGATATAGGGAAGTGCAGACCAGTGATTTTATTATCCCTACAGGTTCTGTGTAACTTGTCCAATTTCCTGCATATCTCTATCAAGGCCATTTTATCATTACAAAACATAGGGAGCTTGAGAGGGGTGCTCTCATAGCCTGCTAGCCTAATATAGGATAATTTTTTGAACTAGATGAAGTAGGCACCGTACTTCGATATTAGGCTCATGGATTCATTAGAGAACCTCCTTGCAGTGTCACTCTCCAGAAGTCTTACAATGTACATGGTGAAAGCATCATTCACCCTCCTGAAGTTGCGATTGCTAGTGTCCAGGGTGAATTGAGGGCAGTAAGCATATATAGGGTCACCTTTATGAGCATCAATGTATGTGAATCCAAACCATTGCCTTGATGCTACTAGGGTATACATCAGATATGAAGTCATGTAAAACTTCTTGGTTTGTTGTACATTGGACAATTGCTCTGCTAAGTTCATGCTGATGATTTCTACCTAGTTGATATTTTGAGTTCCCTCGCACACCATGTTGATAAGTGGGCACATCTAGAAATGGAACTCATTGGTAGAGGGTAAGCCCATGACCCGAGCTAATAAGATTATGAAATCTAACAACTCCTTATTGAAATCGGCACAAAAGAGTGCTTTGGATAGATAGGACGCCCCCTTTTTAGGGTTTTTAAGCCAAGACTTTGCCACCCTTGCCTTGTATTTTTCATTTTCCTGGTCGAAGAGTACCTGTGCCTGGTTATGAGAGATTACTATAGAATTGTCCATTTCAAGAATCTTTAGGGCAGTGCCAATGGTGGCAACATTGAGCTTGCAATGAGCTCCCCATGCACATTTGTTAGTTCGCTCGAGTTGGGATTGAAATGAGCACCGCAGTGAGTACCATGTCTGCACACTACACTGAGATTGGGAAACCAGCGGCAAATGCCAAGCCACTATCGTGAATCATTTGCGCCATAGGAGAGGGGTTCAGGTCTGTCATCCTAGTCCAGAAATCTCCAAAGTCTAGGTGACAAACTTCACTGTCCCCGATATCGGGAATAGCAGACTCGAGTGGTGAAACTTGCTCCTGACCTTGGAATTTAATCTTCATGTTGATAGTAATTTGAAAAACAAATTCACAGTCTAAACTCTTGATGAAATTGTAAGGGGAATGGGTACGCACATAAATTTCGATTGTGAGGGTATGAGCAATTGATAACAAGAAAGCAGTGTACAAAAATGCGTAGGGGGTAGCTTATTAAATAGCCATTTAGGAGAGAGAAATATAATAAATGTGCATTAAATACGCATCTACCAACTTAAAAAGCAAGATATTCGGAAGAGCAGGAAAAATTAGCCCAGATGGCCTTTGGTTCATTTGGGACACGTGGGACATGAAAGAGTGATTCGGTTGATGCGGGGACAAAATGCACAAATTTTTTTCAGGACATGAGGGACAAAAGTATGCATAGTGTGCGATGCAACCGAAACGGGCAAAGGTGAACAGGAGCCCGAGTAAACTTGGGACATTTGGAACAAAAAGTTCCGACAGCCCACAAGAGAACAGATTTTTAGGTAAAGCGGCCGATCGGCGAACAGGGAGCCCGAATGAACTTGGGACACATGGGACAAAAATGTCTGACAGACCTACAAATCACACAAAATGACTCAAAAACATAGTTTTTTTGACTTCTCGACTTTTCCCTTTACTGCGTAACAACGTAAAATGCATTAACTCATTTTTTTCAATTTTGAACTTCTCAAAGAGGGGAAATTTTGAGAGGACAATAGCTGGCTCCTTCTGGGGATGACTTGGCTAAAGTCCAAAAGAATGAGACAAGGCAAGAATTCAGAAAATCTAGGGGAAGTAGACCAATACCTTATCCATTGGGCCACGAGAGTCAAAAGAAAACCAATACAGAAGACAACACCCCAAATGAACAACACACCAAAACAAGGAAAAGGAAGGGGAAACACACACACACACTATACATAATATACAAAGGACTTCCTAATCACCTATGACTTAAACAATTTCAGGTACTACCCACTATAAGGAAGTGGGAGGGAAGAACCATCCATATAATCAAGGTAAAAATAATTCTCACCAGCAAAGTGCCTGATCTTGAAAGGTCCGAGCCAAAGAGAATCAAACTTGCCATGGCTACCACGAGGTTCATGCCTTTTATCCCACAACAAAACAATGTCCCCAACTTTGAAATCCCTGGACTGGCCTTTTTATCAAACAAAGCCTTTACTTTCTGATTGGTGAGTAGATATTCTATCAGCAACCTTCAACCTGTCCTCATTCAATTTGTAAAGGTACATGATCCTTTTATCCAAAGAATCATTGAACTAGGTGTCTTCAATGGCCTTCATTAAATGCAAGGCTAGTAGTTCCACTGTTACTAGAAATTGAGCTTCCACTCCATATACTACCTGAAAAGGGGACATCCCAATGGCTCTTTTAGGTGTGATCCTATCTGCCCAAAGAGCATCATAAAGTTTCTTGTGCTAGTTCCTCTGAGATTCATTAACTAGTTTCCTTATTATAGCCACCAAATTTTTGTTTGTCGATTTTGCTTGTCCATTCCCCTGAGGATAATAATCCGAGGAGTGAGCCAGGGAGATGCCATATCCATAACAAAAATCCATCATCTCAGTTGAAGAAAAATTTGAAGCATTATCTATCACTATCTTGTTTGGTACACCAAACCTCACCAAGATGTTTTCTTTGATAAAATTGCATACTACTTCTGAAGTAGTACTCTTCACTGGAATGGCTTCTACCCACTTAGTAAAATAATCTATGGTAGTTAATACGTGGGTGTGACCAGCACTAGAAGAGGGATTAAGTGTTCCAATGAAATCTAAACCCCATTGTTGAAAAGGCTCTTCGATCACAACTGGTTTAAGGGGAAAAGAAGCCAACTTGGGTCTACCCACGAAGGTCTGACAAGCTTCACATTTATCAATCCACTTTGATGCATCTTTGAACAAGGTAGGCCAGTAATATCCTGCATGAAGAATCTTATGAGCAATGATGACAGTTGATGAGTAGTGCCCTCCACATGCTTGATTATGAAAATCTGAAAGTAGCTTCCTCTGTTGTTCCTTGTCCACACATTTTAGAAATCTTCCATCCAACCCACGCTTAAACAAGGAATTTTCCCACAACACATATTGGGCTGATCTTAGCTTAACAACTCTCCTCTCTTTGGCAGTCAAATGAGAGGGACATTCTCCATATGTGAGAAAGTGTGTGATATCAACATACCATTCATCAATTGAGCCAAGAAACAAAACGGTAGGAAGATCAACTTTATCCTCTGATAACTCATGTCTAGCCCCTCAAAGCAATGAGTTCACACAGGCCTTTTCCACGGATGAGCTTGGTTGGTCTGATGTCAATGTCATATTCTTGAACCTTGGCCACCCAGTTTCCTCTCTTGGATCCAAACTCCTGTTGTGTGAGAATGGACTTGATGGTTGTATCCTGGTACAAATAGTGGAGTGAGAGTTAAGAATGTAAAAACGAAACTACTTGACAGACTTTAACCACTGCGAAAGCATGTTTCTCCATTATGGTGTATTTTAACTCATGATTTTTTAGAATGTAGCTCATAAATGCAATTGGGAGTTTGTGATCATTAGAGTCTTCTTGAGTCAAAACAAGAGCTGTGGTATTATCTAGGCGTAACAATAGATAATAAAATCTTTGCTGAAATTTGGACATGCTAAGATGGGAGTTCTAGCAATAGCTATTTTAATACCTTCAAAGGATTCTTTACCTTTAAGAGACCAGCCAAATGTCTATTTTCCCTTCATCATTTGGGAGATATTCAAGTTTAGATCTATGAAATAAGGGATGAATCATCTCAAAAGTTAATCTTACCAAAGAAGGAATGCACTCTCTTCTTCTTTGCTGTTGGAAGGGAATATCTTTGAATAGCTTGAACTCACTCAGGATCAATTTTTATACCATATTTAGAGACAACATACCCTAACAATTTTCCCTCTATGACACAAAAGACAAATTTCTTAGGATTTAAAGAGATCCCATGCTCCCTACATTTCAAAATAACTATTTCTAGATGCTGAAAATGATCCGCTCTTGCTTTGGAAAATATGGTCAAGTCATCAAGGTATACAACAATACACTTCCCTTTTAAACTTCCAAAGGCCAAGTCCATAGCTCTTTGGAAAGTGGCACCGACATTAATGAGCCCAAAAGGCATCCTTTTGTAGGCAAAGGTACCCCAAGGGGTAGTGAAGGTTGTTTTGTGTTGATCTGCGGTACTAACTTCTACCTGATTATATCCTGAGAAGCCATCGAGCATAGACAACATTTCAGATCCTCACATACAACACAAGACTTGATCCATCATGGGCAAAGGATAGTTGTCCTTTAAAGAAGCTTGATTCATTTTCTGAAGTCAACACAGATACGAATCTCACCATTTTTCTTTCTAACAGGCACAATGTTGGCAATCCATGTTGAATGGTGGATAGGAAAAATGATCTTGGCTTTTAATAACTTCTGTATTTCCTGAAAGATAGTGTCAGCTATCTTAGGATTGTATTGCCTTTGTTTCGTCTCCTGAAAGGCTTAATCCTAGGTTTGAGAGGGATGAAATGTTGCATCTCCTTTGGTTGAAAAGCTTTTAAATCCTCATAGGAATAAGCAAGAACATATTTATACTTCCTTAAAAGATTAATTACTTTCTTCTTTTCTTCTGGTGTGCAACATTTTCCAATGTTCATGAGTTTAGGGTCAATAGAACTCCCAATATTAGTTTTATCATACTCAGCTAATTGTTGTGATCTAGTAGAAGCTCTAAACTTCACATACCTGATCATGTTTGTCAAACAACTCTTCTAAACTCACCAATCCCTTTGGAATCTTGTTCCCTTTGAGTTTGATACATCCATCTTGATCTGTCTCTTCTTCTTTGACATCTTCTTTATTGGAAGGCACACTTTCATGAGGAAAATTATCACTTCCTTCAAAGTACAACTGTTCAAAGTTATCCCTAAGTTCTAAGAAAGAAAGCAAATGCTGATCATCATTGAAAACTTTCCAGTTACTTGCATTATCAGGTACACTGGGCCTATGGATCATCTCGATGGTAAACCTATCTTGAGAAAAGTCAGGATGAGGTATCAGCAATGATCCTGAGACTGCTAGTGAATCAACCCTGGTGTTCTCCTCCCTAGGCACTACTTCAATAGAGAAGGCATCAAGAAATTTGATAGAGTCCCAAACCTGATTCCTATAATGTTTCAACCTTCTATTCTTTACCTGGAAAAGGTTTCTAACTTGCTTGACAATCAGCTCTGCATCTCCGCGAGCTAGAAGATTCTTCACACCCTTTTCTTTTGCCACATGAAGCCCAAGAATGAGAGCTTCATACTCTACTATATTATTAGTATTTTCAAATTGTAACTTGAATGAGAAAGGATAGACCTTTCCCTCAGGAGACACCAATATTACACCAGCTCCAGAACCAGCTGAGGAACAACTTCCATCAAACTCTAATATCCAAACACCATTAGAATCCTCAAGTGATCTTTTGGGAAGTTGGATCTCCTCCAGAGACATAATCATATAGTTTCCATGCCCCATATCCTCATAAAGTATTTGTGCTTTGGGATCATCTATTTTTTGTACAATATACTCAGATTGCTTCTCAGGCAACAACTTCTTCATTTTCCCATTAATAGGTATGAGGGCATGTGACCAATCCATTTGAATTTCTCCACCCACATCCTTACAGAAGTTCCTACTTAGCAGCATCCCATATGAAGGAGGAATGTCTGCTACTAGGATAGTAGCCAAAACCTTCTTCTCAGGCAAGGTAGCAAAAGCTACTTGTGCATCTTTAATTCTTCCGACTAGGGGCACTTCCTTACTCTCCATAGAATAACAAGACCCGTAAGTGTGTGTGAGAGTTAGGCCTAAGGCATGGGCTACTTTGGTAGGCATTACATTGTCTAATGCCCCTAAGTCTATGATGTAATTGCTTTGAGTCTATGGCCTGCTATAAGGAGGGTCACATAGAATGGTTTGATCTTGTCATTGGGTGAGGTGATAGAGGCTACTAGATTGGGTTGTGGTGTAGAAGATGGAGTGGGTAAAAGGCCTTTAGAGGTAGTTTTGGAATGAGAATTGACAAAGTGAACCATTTTAGCAAAAGCCTTGGGATGGGTTTGATAATACTCAGCCTCTGAGATTTGAACCTTGGTCTTTTTCAGGTGATCAATGATATCGAAAGACCCAGAAGTGGATGGGCTATCATCACTCGGAACCTTAGGTTTATCGGTTTTAGGAGTTGAAGAAGAAGTAATTTTAGTAGTAGAATTGATAGGACTCACCTTTGGTGTGGACGTAATGGGGATAGGAGATCCTCTTTTTGTAATTACAGGGATAGTCATCGGATGCTCCTTGGATCTTTTGGTAGGTCTGCATCACTTTCTCGCTTGTTGTTTGTCTACTCTCGAGTCATAACAACATATGATTTTCTATTCATGTCTGCTACTACTTCGTCATAATCATCTCCTTCATCAATGCCTTCAATAGTGAAGAAATTGACTCGAGATCCCTCAGTTCATCTGCTTCTTCATCGACCTCTTTAACAAATTCTTCACAATCTTCACTAACCTCTTCATCCTCCAGCTCTTCAACTTCACAGGTTGTGTTAACAGGGACTTTAATAGGAGGTCCTTCAAGTGCTAGCCTTGTTTGAGAAGCAGGCAAATGATTTCTGGGCTGAAAATTCCTCCTTGGAACGTCTGCATAGGGGGCGTGCTGGGCCAATTGTTTCTTAATGGTGATGAGATCATTTACAAGTTTTTGTACTAATGGATCAGTATTAGGCCCAGGAGTGGAAGAGGAGGAAGAAGAAGACCTAGATTTAGAAGGATCTCTTCTCAACTTCCCTGACATGATTAAATCATCTTTGACACTAACAGAAAGAGTTTTATCTTCAGCCAATGTTGCAAGATTAGCTCTTCTCAATGCATAACTAACTTCCGGAAATTGGGCATTCAGGAAGAAGCATTTTTGGATTTGATCTACAGGTTGAGTGTCTAGTGGGATTTTGTTAATCAAATTGTTGAATTGGGCTACAAATTATCTCATGGGCTCTTTTGGTTCCTTCTTTATTTGAGAAATTTGGGCCAGCAAAGCATGCACATCTTCTCGCTTTGAAATGATTCTCAAACCTTGCTCTCATTGTGTTCCAGCTAGTGATAGCTCTAGCCGGAAGGTGATAGAACCAATCAGCTACATTATCTTGTAAAGTTTCAACAAAAATCCTCACTGAGACATCTTCATGTTCAACTCCTAGAACTCCACATGCAACTATGAAGGCCGCAATATGCTCATCAGGATGTACCTTACCATCACCTCTGAATTTGGGAAAGTTCTTCTGGTTACCTCTGGGTAACTCATGCAAAGGCTAAGGAAGGGCAAGAGGCCCAACACAATGGCCCCAAGGCAATGGTACCACCATTCTTGGAAAAATGGCTTGAAGGGGAACTGAAACACTAGCAAGAATAAGAGCTTAGAGATTAGAGCTGAGTTGCTCTGAAGGAATACCACCCGTAGGGGTTCTATTTTTGACAGGAGGAGTGCTTGTTGAATGAGCTTTTCTATTTCTTCTTGCTAAAGGGAAAGGAAAACCCTGTTGTTTCAAAAGCTGAAACTGAGAATCTTCAATACCAAGGGCCCTTCTCCCGTGAGTAAAACATGGAGTCACCAGATTAAAGGATGATTGATAAATGGTTATGGAACTAGAATACCTCAAGAAACGATTCCCTAGCGGAGTCGCCAAAAACTGTTGGTCGTCAAAAAGAACTTCAAGAAGAACAATAATCAGGGGACAAGAAGTCCCTCCTCTTTAGTGGGAGAGGTTCCCTTATTCAAAAGCAAAACTTATTCACATATGTACATAACATAGTTTTACCATGGAACTTGGATATCATGAAAGTGTTTTTAATAGATCATAAATCATAAAAGTACGAGGAATGAAGACGTGGAAATGAGAAGAAAATCATTCTCCAGAATTATAGATGACAAAATAATTCCTTATGCATGCAAGAATATAATGAATTCGAATAAGACCATTTGTACTCGAATTAATGAGATGTAATGTGAAAAGACACACAGCTCCATAAATAACATCTATAAGAATACAAAGCTTCTTAGCATAATGCATAAAATGATCAAACAATATTCAACGAGATAGCTTGCATAATAAAAGAATCGAGATGGAAAAAGAAAGAAGATCCTCTTATATTGATTGCTTTACTATTTCTTACACTTTCAAAAATAAGCCAAGTTCCCCCTTCAAAATGGCGAAGAGAGACCATTATATAGTTTTACAAATCAGTTACCCTTGGTAACTACTTATTTCAATTATTGTTTAGTTAAAGGGATGCTAATCGCAAAACCCCAACTAATTACAATAAATCCAAGGTGAGGAAAGAAAGAATGGAGAAAATTTAGGAGGAAAAGACAAGTGTTCATGACTGAGGAGGACCCACTGATTTGAGGATCCGTTGTCTAAACCTTTTTAACACCTCTTCTATGTCTCTACCACGTGGAACTGATGTGTTGGCAGTGGACTGAGTCCAAAATCTGAGACACTTCTCCATCTCTTTGTCAAATTCGACGTGTGAAAGAAAATCCTTACTTGCTTCTTCAATAGCAGACTGGAGAGAAAATTTCTTTCGTCATTTCTTTAGTGATAGAATCCTCTTTGAACGGATTATCTTTAACAAAAGCTCCGAATTGAGCTTTAATTTCTTACAAGGAGAGGGGCACACCAGAGGTCTCATCGTGGAGGTGGTAATGTGTATCCTTAAAAGAAGATACCATCAAAGTCTTGAAGGCCTCACCTTTCTGCCAGCTATTTCTCAATTCTCCCAAAGCCTCCTCCAGCACCTTGATTTTACATTCCACACTGTATACCCATGATTTTGACAAGTTATCTTTTTCATCATCAAAGACCTTGCTTGTCATTAAAATATTTTCATCAGCCTCTATAAGGTGAAGGTCTACTATACAGCTGCTCCAGAGTTTGAGCTCTTTATCTATATTTCCAATGGTGGAGGAGAGTTTTTGTTGCATATTATTTACCTTCTCATTGAGTTTGAAGGCTTCACTAATGAAATTCAACCCTGCAACAAGCATATCATCCACCATGGCCTCCATAGCCCTTCCATAGATGGAATATTTGTGTATATCTTTGATACTGAATTCATCTTGGCTGAGGATCACAGGTGGTGGAAGAGTAGTCAATGGGGTGGGGTCTAAAACTTTATCTTTGGACAACAGTGACTTGATGAAACCTATAAGAACCTGAGCCTGCTCTTCCAACTGCTCTATAGTTTGTTGCCCTTTTCCACTCTCCCAATGACCCTGGTGACTATTTCTTGAAGATTGTGAATCTCACCTTCAGGGGTGGACTCTCCCATGGGGATCCTCGAGAGCTCTAGATCAGATGCCTGCAAATCCTATTCTGGCTTGTCAACCTTGGGCTTGGCTATCTCCAGGAATTGCTGGCCCTGAGCATCGATACTATTTGTGAGGTGGTCCTAGCCTTTTTGGTAGGAGTAGGAGGGGTAGTACCCAATAAGGCCACCACAACATCAAAGTTGGGTCCCGAGATCCGAGAGGAAGACTTTCTCTTCCTACTATCAATGAAAGGTTGTACCCATGCAAAAGAGGAGGAGGAAGAAGAAGGTGGGGCAAGAGGACCAAGAGAAAGAGAACTCATGGCACTCAAAGTGTGCACTGTTGTTTCCTCTAGTTGAGATATGAGTGGGGCACTTGGGGCTTCTGGTACAGAGGAGTCAATGGTGCTCAGAAGCTCAGTGCTTTGAACTTCCTTCTCTTTATCCATTGGGGCTTTTGGAGCACTTACAGACTGAACTTCACTCTCTTCACTTTCACTGAGAACAATAATGTTCTCTGGTCCTGAGGGAAATTTTGAATGCTTCATCAGGGATCTTCTTCAACAGTGCTCCTTCTTGACTTCCTTGATTTTCTTTTGATATACTTGGGTGGATGAGGAAGGAGTGGAGGATGTAGGACCTTTAGTTGATGAGGCAGAGGGGTCTGTACAGGTGCTTCCGAACTGGGTGTCAATGCCTCCTTCCTTGGTGTTGAAGTATCCTTAGAGGAGGACTCACCTGAATGCCTTCTAAGCTCACGAACTCTCCTATCAAACCAGATTTTGGTTCTTACTAGGACAGGGGCTAAGATTTCAGCCAGATCATCCTTCTCCTTTTTGAACCAATCCAAATCCTCCAAGGGAGTGTGTTTGATCAAGGTGTCATATTCATATGAAAACAGGTCGGAATTGTCATCCTGAAGCCCTTCAAGAACTTGGTACAAGTTAAGCTCTTGAATCAGTTGGAGAGAAAACCTACCATAATGTCTCCTCCTTGCCTCAAAATCATCAGCACAGTCAGCCCAATAGTCTTCTGTGTCTACCATATGATGGTAATTGATTCTGAGGTTCTCTTAATAAATTTCTTCAAGTCAAAACAAGTTCTTGGCCTGAAGAAATGGACAGTGATGGGAGCTAGGGCTCTCTCTATGTTTTGTGCATCTAGAGCCGTCTTGCAGGTGTAGTTTCCCAAAGATATAGGGAAGTGTAGGCCAGTGATTTTCTTATCCCTATAGGTTCTGTGTAACTTTTCTAATTGCCTGCATATCTCTATCAAGGCCATTTTATCATTACAAAACATAGGGAGCTTGAGAGGGGTGCTCTCATAGCCTGCTAGCCTGATATAAGAGAATTTTCTGAACTAGATGAAGTAGGCACCGTACTTTCGATATTAGGCTCATGGCTTCATTAGAGAACCTCCTCAGTAGTGTCGCTCTCTAGAAGTCTTACAATGTACATGGTGAAAGCATCATTCACCCTCCTGAAGTTGCGATTACGAGTGTCCAAGGTGAATTGAGGGCAATAAGCATATATAGGGTCACCTTTATGAGCATCAATGTATGTGAATCCAAACCATTGCCTTGATGCTGCTAGGGTATACATTAGATATGAAGTCATGTAAAACTTCTTGGTTTGTTGTACATTGACAAATGCTCTCTGCTAAGTTCATGCTAATGATTTCTACCCAGTTGATATTCTGAGTTCCCGCACACCATGTTGATAAGTGGGCACATCCAGAAATGGAACTCATTGGTAGAGGGTAAGCCCATGACCCAAGCTAATAAGATTATAAAATCTGATAGCTCCTCATTGAAATTGGCATGAAACAGAGCTTTGGATAGATGGGACGCCCCCTTTTTAGGGTTTTTAAGCCAAGACTTTGCCACCCTTGCCTTGTATTTTTCATTGTCCTGGTCAAAGAGTGCCTGTGCCTGGTTCTGAGAGATTACTATAGAATTGTCCATTTTAGGAATCCTTAGGGTAGTGCCAATGGCAGTAACATCAAGCTTGGCAATGAGCTCCCCATGCACATTTGTTAGTTTGCTCGAGTCGGGATTGAAATGAGCACCACAGTGAGTACCATGTCTGCACACTACACTGAGATTGGGAAACCAGCGGAAAATTCCAAGCCACTATTGTGAATCATTTGCGCCATAGGAGAGGGGTTCAGTCTATCATCCTAGTCTAGAAATCTCCAAAGTCCAGGTGACGAACTTCATTGTCCCCGATATCGGAACGACAGACTCGAGTGGTGAAACTTGCTCCTGACCTTGGAATTTGATCTTCATGTTGATAGCAATTCAAAAACAAAGTCACAGTTTGAACTCTTGATGAAATTACAGGGGGAATGGGTACGCGCACAAAAATTTCAATTGCGAGGGTATGAGCAATTGATAACAAGAAAGCAGTGTGCAAAAATGCATAGGGGGCAGCTTATTAAATAGCCATTTAGGAGAGAGAAATATAATAAATGTGCATTAAATACACATCTACCAACTTAAAAAGCAAGATATTCAGAAGAGCGAGAAAAATTAGCCCAGATGGCCTTTGGTTCATTTGGGACACATGGGACGTGAAAGAGCGATTCAGCGATGTAGCCGACGCGGGACATAATGCACAAAATGTTTTCGGGACATGAGGGATGAAAGTACATGAAGTGCGCGATGCGGCTGAAGTGGGTGAAAGGTGAACAACGAGCTCGAGCAAACTTGGGACATTTGGAACAAAAAGTTCCGACGGGCCCACAAGAGAACATATTTTCGGGTAAAGTGGCTGATCGGCGAACAGGGAGCCCAAATGAACTTGGGACACATGGGAAAAAAATGTCCGACAGACCCACAAATCACACAAAATGACTCAAAAATGTGTTTTTTTCAACTTCTTGACTTTTCCCTATACCAGAACAACAAAAAGGCATTAACTAAAAACTTTCAATTTTGAACTTCTCAGAAGAGGGGAAATTTTGAGAGGACAACAGAGGTAGATTGTAATAACCTAGAGATGAATTTGAATGATATTGTTGCTACTACAAATGGGGATACTGTGATGGAAATGAATTTATAATTGTACAACTTCAAGGATAGAAGGAAAATGAAAGGTATCGAAAGAAAAATGGATGGTAAGAAAGGTCTCGCAACTCAAAAATGGGTCAATTAGATGAGTGGAGTAGCAAGATGTCCTTGGAATGTGCCTCCAAAGGATAAAATTCCAACAAGAACACACCAACTTGTTGAAATGAAGATGTAAAGCTCCTCAAACTTGTCCCACTGGTGTGCCGTAAATGTTATCACAAAAAGTAGCACCTGATGTTTTTCAATGCATATCTCTACTTTTTGCTAACATGGAGTTATCCCTAAAGTTGTGGGACTTGAGAACTTGAGATAACCCCCCAAATAAGGTTGGCTTCCTCTTCCTAATCTAATTCTAAACTATTCCTACTCCTAGAAAGGAAAATGCATCTAACTAATCCTAGACTAACCATGCCAAGGGACCAGGGAGAGAGAGGGAGGGTAAGAAAGATGCATGGAAGGGAAATACTAAGCTAAAAGATGGTGATAGCACCAGAAAAGGGGTGAGAGATAATCTAGTGAGGGAGAAAGAGAAAAAATGAATAAGGGATCCTTCTCATTGGTTCACATTTTGTAATGGCCAATGGGGAAAATTGTGAAGAAACGTGGTTATTTCTTATTGGCTCATGTTTCGGGGATCTGACAAGGTCTAAAATGTGAGAGGCATGGTTGTTTGTCATTGGTCCACATGCCACACGGACAAAAATATTTCTAAGGATAGTTTGACATCCTGAAGGAACGTGGCAGATTTTTACGCCCATTTTTTCATAAAGGCATCCTGGAAAAGGTAAAGGACAAGGACATATGGCGAGCGGGGAAGTAAAGCCCAATATTGTGAACCACTGGGAGACTGACACTTAGAAAAATTTGAAACAAGTACACATTGGTAGAGGCTGATCGCCAAACCAATTAGAGGTTGCCACATGTCAAATTCCTCGCCTCATGACAAGAAAATATTCAAATGGCCACATGTTTTGATCTCGAGCTCCAAATCACACAAATATTATATCATTGGAAAGATATCATCGATTCCTTCAATTCAACAAAATTAGAATCTGATTTTTGTGGCATTTATTTGGTCAAAATGGAAAACATGTCAAAATGATCAAATCAAGTAGCTCAACCGTAGGAATTGATGATGCATGGCTTCATTTGTTTCTCGTAGGATGAAATAGATTGAATGAGTTCTCTATAAGGTTCCCATGTTCTTTGTAGAGGAGTTTAATGTAGACTATTGGTGGTTGGAGTCCGAAAATTCACACTCTTTCTCTTTTCCCTCTTCTCTTTCTTCCTTCTCTTTCATTCGAGCTATATATTGTAAAAATATTTCATTTTGAAAGGATGGACATTCAAAACTGTAATGGAACTCTATCAAATTTGTTCCAAAGTAGTTGTGAGTCATCAAACCTTCATTTTGGGCTTGGAAATGTGTTATTGTGCCTTCCTTTGTAACTGTAATGGTCTGTGTATACTTTTATTGCAATAAAGCTTTTCTTGTGACACATTTGTCTGTCCTAGCTTGTTTTAGCTACAACCTTACCTCTCTTTTACTTATTGCATTGTGTTGTGCATGTATTTCTCCTTACAAGTTTAGTATACTATGTTTCATGTGAGAATAAATGGTATGTGTCACTTATGTCCGGCCTCTTGCTTCTTCATTTTTTCTATTTCTCCCTCCTTAGAGTATCTCTCATCCCTTTTCTAGTGCTATCACCACCTTTTAGCTTAGGATTTCCCTTACATGCATATTTCTAACTCTCTCTCTCTCTCTAGTCCCTTAGCATGGTTAGTTTAGGATTAGATAGATGCATTTTCCTTTCTAGGAGTAGGAGTAATTTAACATTAGATTAGGAAGAGGAATCGACCTTCTCTGGAGGTTTATCTCAAGTTTGCAAGTCCCACAGCTTGAGGGATAACCCCATGTTAGCAAAAAGTAGAGATATGCATTGCCAAATCTTAGAGTGCTACTTTTTTGTGATAACAATTTTGGCACACCCGGTGGGACAAGTTTGAGGAGCTTTACATCTTCATTTCAACAAGTTGGTGTGTTTTTGTTGGAATCTTAGCCTTTGAAGGCACATTCCAAGAAAATATGGCTAATCCACTGATCTAAGTGACCCATTTTATGAGTTACAAACCTTTCTTTCCATCCATACCTTTCATTTTCCTTCTATCCATGAAGTTGTGCAATCATGAATTCATTTCCATCATGGGATTCCCATTTTCAGCAACGACAATGTCATTCAAATTCATCTCTAGGTTATTACAATCCACCTCCGATCGGGTTATGGTGAAAATCAAAATAAACAGTCTACATATTCCCATGAGCAAGATACAAGTCAATTTGATTATCCATCAAACTATGGAGTTGTCCAAGAGAATGAGTATGTTTATTTTGGAGGCCATCCCACACATTAATATGTCTATTTGCAGAGAAAGGTCCAAGAGTTAGAGTTGATCATGGTGCTAATAAGGACTAAGGAGACACATAAGGTAACCTAGATTGGTTTCAACATTCCATATCCATGGACTGGCTCTATACCAAGTAAGTTCAGTCCTCAAGAAAAAATACATTTTATAATAAAAACATTGACTCAAGTTGGAGAATGGATCAAAAAAGAGAGGATTATGAATCTAATGCTAGAAAACCATATCAATGGGAAAACCCTACATTACTATCTTATAGCCTTGCCATTCTCCAAACCATTCTAACTCAACCTGAACCTCATTTCCCTAACTTTCTACATGTTTCCGCCATTATGAATTCCACTTCTTCATCTTCTACCCTTTGATCCCATATTCAATTCTCTACCCTTTTCTCTTCTAAAACTCCTTCCCCTCCATAGAAACAAGAAATTGAACCTTCCCTTCCACCACCAATATTACAAAAATCAATTGAATCCCAACCCACCCCTCCTCTTGCATTCCCAAATCCATTTTGGGAAGAATAAAATCAGAAAATCAGTCAAGGAGGGAAGAAAAATGAGGAGCCTAACAGAGAAGAATTAGCACAAAATTTGAGGAATTGGGATGCCAGGTTCAATATCAAGAAAATTCCATTGATGACTAAGCCTTTAGTTGGGATTGAGGTTCAAGAACAAGTGGTGAAGGATGATTTTGCAAATGAACAATTTCAAGAATGAAATACAAATGATCAAGAATCCTTGTGTTATGAGTACAATGTTCACATTAACACTATATTTTCAGAGATTGTTGATCCATCACCAGTTTAGAAATCAGTTGAAGAAGAAGAATCATCTCCAAATCCATAAGAAGAGGAGCACATGGAGGAGAACAAATCAATTTCAGAGAGCCTATAAGAAGAAGAAATCATAGAGATCTTCTTGCTTTCTTGTGGTAATGAAAATTCATATTTTCCTCTTCCTTCATCTTTTGTTGAAAATGATTTGATTAATGAATCCACCATGGAGGAAATCCAAGAAGATATTTCTGCCCATAATAGTCCTTAAGAGAAGAAATGAAATATTTTTATCTTTCAAATTTCATGTTGGACAAAGAAATCAAATATTCATATCAGTTTGGCCTTTAAGAAGAGAAGAAGAAACTCCTAAGTGATCCAAAAGCTTCAAGAAGTTCCAATGATTTACCAAGAACTCCATTAGATGTTTCAACCAGCCATGAGGATTTGAATGTTGAAGAGAACAAGGATGAAAAACATTCCAAATCAGCCATCAAGGTAGAGAATCAATCGTTTGTAGATGCAAGACAAGATCCAAATCAGCTTGCAAGAAACCACCTTTCTGAAGAAAGTATACAAAGAGACTCATTATTGGAGTTGGGATTCAAAGAAATGGGAAAAATTCACAAATTAGACCTTTCCCAATTAGATATATGGATTCATTAGAGCCAAAAGAGGAATCAAAACCAGTCATGTTCACTTCCGAACATGAGGATGAGTTTCAAAGTTCCAAGGATCAGTTGCATTCCTCTCCAAACTAAATGTAGAGAAACTAAAAGAGGTATTTTTCTTGTTTCCAATTGATACCTTGATGAGTAGAGTGAAGAATCAACTCTATTTCAGTTTTTCACTCTCATACATGACCATGTTCAATGCCAAATCAGTCACATGGTCTCAATTTGTGAGGAAGGGAAGCTACTTCTCCTTACCAGTGTTAGGATTTGTTTGAGTTTTCCTTTCCTAGGGTCGAGTAGAGTAGGTAGGTTTGTTTTCAGTAGAAGAAGTGATTGTGCACACTCTGCATGTTTCCACTTGGAACATGTATGATCTTCCCCTTTGTACATACTTTTTGTGGTTTTTTGTTTCTCTTCCATAGTCCATTTTAGAAAGGTAGTGTTCATGGGGAAATCAGTTCCTTTTCAGGAAGTTCCAAGTGCACTCCATAATCAACATATGTTTCAGACTTCTGCAATGCTTCATCTTTTGTCAAGGATTCAATTAAAAATTTCTACAAAACTTGGCAAAATCAGATTTGAGGAAACTTCATATACTTTATTTTTGACTCAGTAGATCAAAAGTAGAGTAAAAAGAGCGAAGTCTTAAGTTTTTACAATTTTCCACTCTCATAAAATCAAATTCAAAAATGTTTTATAATGGGATGGTCAATTCTGGCTTCACCTCGAGCTTGAGCAGTTTAATGGAGAATGTGATAGTTTGGAGAAATTTTAAAGCTTCATTTTTAGCTCCGAGATTAAATTCAAGCTTACATACCTTCCTAAGTTCATTTCATTCTTCATACGGCCCTAGGGTAAGAATTATAAATGTTATAGATCAATTTTTAAGTTTTGGGATTGAATCCATGCCCAATGGATGCATAAGGCTACTGATATAATCTAGCAAGAAAATTATACCAAGAGGTCTTCAAACTGTTATCCAAAATTACCCCGGTTATTTTGGCTTTAATAAATTTAAAAATGGACTTAGCCATTTTTACAGTTTGTGATGGTCAAACGACCATCATATTGCACTTCCCAAATGTACTGGCCATTGGTATTAAAAAACCCATGGAATCATAGTTTAAAAACATTGGTAGGTTAGCTATAAAATTAGATTGATGTTAATTTTCCCATCATATTTAGCATCAGTGGTCAGCAGGGACACATGGCTGGAGCTTAGAGGTCCTGGCCCAAGGGAAATGTGGTGGTAGATCACCAATCAAGATAGGCCATGTGTATCTTTTCAAAGGGAGATGGGATTAAAAGGTTTCCAAGTTCGTGGGAAAGGTTGCATTTTATATTTCTTTGGGTCTGGCCAAGTCAAGGAAAACAAAGGGGATAGCTGACGGCCAACTTCAAAGAAAAAAAGTTTCTAAGTCCCCTAAAATTAGAAACTGTGATGCAAAGAGCTATATGGCTCTATTTCATTAGCTCACCTTTTGCAGTTTGAAAATGTGAAGGCCCATCCAATCAGATCTAAACACAAAGAAGACATACTTGTGTACTCACACTATAAAAATGTGGAGCTTCCTCATTTGCTTGCATTTCACAGTTGTCAGGTTCAAAGAAAGATCTGAGAACGCATCAAGGCATGGAGCTTCCTCATTGGCTAATATTTTATGGATGTCAGAGGTTGGAAATCAAAAGGAATGACATGTGAAGTGCATGGAGCCTTCTCATTGGTTTGCATTTCGCAATGGTCAATCGAGGGGCAAATTGTAAAGAAATGTGGTTGTTTCTTATTGGCTCACATTTCTTGGGGTTTGACAAGGTATAAAATGTGAGAGGAATGGTTGTTTCTCATTGGTCCACATTTCATAGGGATTGAAAAGGTTTATGGACAATCTAAAATCTTGAAGCAACGTGGCGAGTTTTACTGGCCCTTTTTTTCATAAAGGCATCCCCTGAATAGGTAAAGGACAAGGATAGATGGTGAGAGGGGAAGTAAAGCCTAATATTAAAAACTAGTGGGAGATCAAAAATTGAAAAAGGAAAAATAATTACACGTTGGTAGAGGCTGATCCCTGAACCAATTAAAGGCTACCATGTGTCAAATTCTTGTGCCTCCCGATAGGAAAATCTTCAAATGGCCATATCTTTTGATCCCGAGCTCCAAATCAGACAAATATTATATCATTGGAAATCTCTCATCAATCCCTTAAATTTGACATCATTAGAATATGATTTTGGTGGTGTTTAGTGGGTCAAAATGGAAAACATAGATTTATAGGTAGAAGAGGATTGTTTTGGCATGCAAACGATCAAATCAGTAGCTTAACCACCAGAATTGATGAGGCATGGCTTCATTTGTTTCTGAAGGACAAAATCGATTGAATGAGGGTTCTATAAGGTGCCCATATTCTTTGCAGAGGATTATAATGTAGATTTTCAGTGGTTGGAGTGTGGAAAAGTTGTGCCCTTCTCTTTTCCCTCTTCTCTTTCTTCCTTCTCTTTCATTCGAGCTATATATTGTAAAAATATTTCATTTTGAAAGGATGGAAATTCAAAAACTATAATGGAACTCAGTCAAGTTTGTTCCAAATCAGTTGTGAGCCGTCAAACCTTCATTTTGGGCTTAGCAATGTGTTCTCATGCCTTCCTCTATAACTGTAATGGTCTATGCATACTTTTATTGTAATAAAGCTTGTTTTGTGACACATTTGTCTGTCCTAGCTCGTTTTAGCTGCAACCTTGCCTCTCTTTTACTTATTGCATTGTGTTGTGCATGTATTTATCCTTACAAGTTCATTATGATGTGTTTCATGTGAGAACAAATGGTAAATGAAGCTTTGGGTCTATGTCACTTATGTCTGGCCTCTCCCTTCTTCATTTCTTTCTCTTTCTCCCTCACTAGAGTGTCTCTCACCCCTTTTTGGTGCTATCACCACCTTTTAGCTTAGGATTTCCCTTCCATGCATCTTTCTAACCCTCTCTCTCTCCCCTAGTCCCTTGGCATGGTTAGTTTAGGATTAGTTAGTTGCATTTTCCTTTCTAGGAGTAGGAGTAGTTTAGCATTAGATTAGGAAGAGGAAGCTGGCCTTCTCTAAAGGGTTATCTCAAGTTTGCAAGTCCCACAACTTGAGGGATAACCCCATGTTATAAAAAAGTAGAGATCTGCATTGTCAAAGCTCATGGTGCTACTTTTTTATAACAGTCTACACTCAAGCTAGCCAAGCTAGAGGTAAAGTTAATCCTTTATTTTATTATCTACAACAATGCAACTATAATATTGCACTAGAAATAAGTTCCACTTTGACGTGCTAGTGGTTCTTCACCTCGTGCGTAAGAACCGTGCTATGCAATATCTAAGAACCTCTACTACTTATAGAGCATTATATTTGAGTGGTACTTGTGTTCCTACACAAACAAATTTCATGGTTGGACAAAAACCATAAGGTACGGTTCCTTGGGGTAAAACTATTGGTCCTCTTATATTGGCATAACCGCTACATCATTTGCCACATGGGTCACGCAAGAACTTCCTAAAATTCAATGGTGATGGGAAGAAACACCCAGATGAGAATATAGCTACATTTTTCATAGCCTATGCAGTTATGGGAGTATCTAATGAAGATGTTTCTATTTAGTTGTTCATTGAAACACTTCAAGGTGCTGCCGCCGAATGGTTTTATCACCTCCCTCCCGAATGCAACACCAATTAGGCTACTATGAGAATACAGTTTCAATAAAAGTTCAAACCCGCTGAGGATTCACATGTTTTTCTAGTGTGGTCACTAAATTACACACTTAGATCCAATATTTAGTCTCGAGTCTCATATTACTATTCATTTAGTTTTTGAGTAAAGAAAGTATGAATTAACCCATTTCCTTTAGCCATTTTACTTTTCTTTCTTTCGTCACTTCGATCCTACTACCATACTTGCCCTATCTATTTTTTCATTTTGCATTATTCCTATTCTTGACTCGGGGTGCTCCAGGCACCTTGATTCCATCCGAGCGCCCAAATCCTCTTTGTACTTTGCTTTCATATTTTGGGCACTTTCTAGTTGTTTGAGCTTTCCATAGTTTTAGTGGTCGGCCTTTTCGGGGTTATTACGAAATTAGAATAAGATAACCATATAAATATAAAGTTATGAGACCATAGAAAGGGACCAAGCACTAAAAAATACTATCACCATCTAGAGTTTCATCCATTAAAGGAACCTAAAGCTACATTTGCATCCATTTAGCTCCATCACAAAGCATACAAGGTTGGTTCATCCACATCACACTTCATAGGAAGGGAGTATATTGTTTCCATGCACACATTTATTACATTATACATCTATTTATTACTCGTCACTTAAAAAGGTGTGATTGGAACAAGACCAACCTAGGGCACGATTTGCACACACACACCTAGAACTACATTGGGTATGATATGTAGTGCACCAATCAGTTAGTAAGTCTACCATTATGGTTGCTGAGGAAAGTACTACTCCTTCATATGCATATTTATTTTTTAGGGTTTTGATGCTTTGATTGGGGTTTTATAGGTGATTTATTATTACAGTGTATTACAATGAATTTTGACGTAGTCCAACGAATTTAGTGCGATAAGAAGAAAACACATGTGAACATCCAAAGACACCTCAGAGGAGGATTTTAGGCCATTTCCGTAGACCAAGGCACCCAAAGGTGCCCTTATCCATTTTCAGGCACTTGAGTCTAGTCGAGAGCTCGGATCTCCACTTTCCTAGGCTTCAAGGTATGGTCATTTCCTCCTCATTTCCATCTGGTATTCACTATGACATAGTGATGAGGCCATAAATTGGCCATAAATTACCATTATTTTGTCCTTCCAAGTTACCTTTGAAAGTGGATTTAAATGTAATCTAGGAACTTATAGTTTGATTAAGATATAATATAGGATATATGTCTTATTCGTTCTTTAGAAATATTTTGTTATCTATTTTTTGACTAATCCTATTGATTATTTGGGAAAAGATACAAAGTCTTGTGTATGCAGGCCATAAAGGAAAGATAATGCTAGTATTGAGAAAAGTGTAATTTATCTTGTATGGTATATCTAAAATCAAATATGATTTCATATTCAGATTCCTCTTGAAAAATTATGCAAGTTCAAAAAAATAATCATCTCAATCCGAGATCATATACAAAAGTTATAGTTGTTTTAAGTTCACTTGAACTTGCAGCTTAGTTCCTAACTAAGTAGATTTTGACGCTTTTGAGGAATTGTGAAAGATTAAAGAATCTAATGGAAAATATGAGAGATTTTTTTCTCATAAAAATTTGATTAACAAAAACCTCATTCAAATTTGCTATAGGTGTTACCAATAAAGAGATATCTAACTTTTAGTGAGCTGCAATCAAGGAAAAGTGTATCAAACGAGCGCTAAAAGTTCCATAAACAAAAACAAAAAGTCAAATGGAAAATATGAGAGAGGTTTTTGTTCATAGAAATGTGTTTAACAAAAACCTCATTCATATTTATAACAGGTTTTACCAATGAAGATAAATCTAACTTTTAGTGAACTGCAGTCCAAGGAAAAAATGTATTAGACAAGCGTCAAAAGTTCCATAGTAAAAAAACAAAGTCAAATGGAAAATCCGAGAAATATATTTGGTCAAAATCATATTTTGAATTAAATCCTCCTTCCAATAATGTATAAGAATAAAATCATTATGATTCTTGTTACCGAAAGTAAGGAGAAGATTTGGGAGCAAATCTTCCTAAAATAAGTGAGATAAGATTTGACTCCAATAATATATCTCTCTCCATATTTTGTGGAGATGGAGATCTTAGTTGTTAGGATTGGAATAAAGATAAGATTAGAGTGTATTTCCTAAAATAAGGAGTTGGTTGGATTTATAAATTATAAATGCAACCTTCCACACTCAGATATGTAATATTTTTTACCAAGAAATGAATCTTTCTTTTCTCTCCAATATTTTGCAGTTTTGAGTTAAGATCTCGAAGCATGATTTAAATCATCTTCCAAGGAATGAGTTGGCCACTCATTCTAAGTAAGATGGGTCTGTATATTTTTGTTTTTATTTCTTTCTCTGTAATTATCATCTTGTTGTGTTGTTCTTCTCTTTGTATTGTAATATTCATCATTGTAAACTTGTAGGTGTTTCATTTAATTTTGTTTATTTCCAATTCAGAAATTTTAATTTATACAAGTGTGTTTACATATCTGCAAGTGTGATTTCCTTTATGCAAGTGTGTTTTAATTTATGCAAGTGTGCCTTTAAATTTCTGCAAGTGTGTTTTAATTTATGCAAGTGTGCCTTTAAATTTCTGCAAGTGTGATTTATTTTATGCAAGTTTGGTTTGTGTTTAAGGAAGCTACTTTCTAATATCTTCTTCTCTTAATGCATGCACCCATCGAACACCAACTTGGATTGACATTATTAATGGTGAGGATTGATGACCCTCATCACACTTTGTCCCACATTTTCATTAAATTATCTAAGGACTTATTAACGCTCTTTTCACATTAGGGTTTCACATTTCTATTTTATTAGTTTCTTGGGTCATTTCATTTATTTATTTAGTTGTTATTTACTACTTTTCATAGCATCAGATTAAGCTAGGATATTACATTTTAGCATAATAATTTTGGTGAACCTGTACTCAATCTTCATGCTTAGGGTCCTCATTTTTCCTCTATCATGGCTCCTAAAGTTGCTCAAGTTTCTTTGTCTGATTTACTCAAGATGCATCCCAATTGTTAGGCTATTCTACAAAAAACATTAGACACCACATATCATCCTAAAGATATACGCCACATGAAATAAGTCCTATCTTCGATCATTTATTTGATGACCCTAGTCCTTGTGATCCTACATCTAATCAATCTATGTTGGACTCAATTCAAGCTTTACATTATTTGTTTCAAGACCAGTTTAAGGCTATGGAATCCATCATTACATCTCTAAAATATGAAATCCAACATCTTAAGGATGCTTCTCAGGATCATGTTTGTTCTCCTTCTACATCTCATTCTCATTCTATGTCTACTACATGTGCTCATATCAGTGAGCCTCAAGTCATACCATTACCAGAGCCTCTCATCTTTGATCACAATACTAAACAACATGACCTTCTTAATGAGCTCCTTAGTCGTCAATTGATCACTTTACCACCTACTCATTGTTATCCTCCTTATCAGCTAGCCAAATATCAAGGTTGTCCATATTGCAATTATCATCGAATCAATGGACATAATGAAAATGATTTCTATGCTTTACAATGAATAATCAAACATATTGAGCGTCAAGGATTTATCTCATTCACTGCACAACATTCTATTGCATGCCCACCAAAAATACGTAACCCAAATGGGCTCCTAATTTTGTTCCTCCTACACCTAATGAGCATCACACTACCGCTTCTCATGTGCCTTCTTCAGTTAGTCAAGCGTCACCTATTCAACCCATTCTAACTAAGCAATCACCTCTCAAGGTTTGTCTTCCATCACCTCCTCCTACTAAGTCATCTACAACATTACCTAATCAAACTAAGAAACCTCCTCTTAATGTTGGTCTAACTCCTCCATTCAAGGTATCTATGACATCACCAGTCATGCTCAACAAACACCTCCTATAGTTAAACTTGTAATTCTGCCATCTGTTATAGACCATACCTATGTCAATGACTAGGACCCGGATGAAGCTTACTATGATGATGAACCATTTGATGGTCACACACCTTTACCACCTCAGCCTAACATCAATTTTGTTAAGGAAACCACTCCTTTCACTTCTCCTCTTATTGTCTCTTGAATAATTTTTCACCTCTTACATACTTGGGGGCATCATAACTCCTCCCCCTTACATTGCTATCAAATGTTTTTATCCTCCCATGTACTTAACACTTCACACTTAATGACTAATATTCTCTAAGAATTATTACAAACCTCTTGATACATTTGTATCATCATTACCTTATGACACACTCTTGTGCTTTGGTTCACACTTGACTATTAAGTGTATTATCTACACATGGACCCCACATTGTATAATAGTCACTACACATTAGGCAATTGCATATCATCACATAATCCTACATTATCTACATATTACACACTCCATCATAGGCTATAGGCATTGCGAGTCTTCATACATCCTACACTTTACATCCTACATCTTGTCTTATATACATCATACACATACTACACATGACTCACACACTATACCATAACTATCATATATTGTGTGTTTTATGTTGTATAAATGTCATATTACATTTCATATTATATCTACTATAGATCTACACATCTTAGGGAATATAAAAACACTACATTTCATCTCGTTCATCCCGCCACACATAGTCTGCAGCTTTTCATATTCACCTCTACGCACTGCACTCACTACCCGATGATGCACTCTAGTCTCACGGTCCATACTAGATTGTTGAGGGTATACATCACAAATGGACCACATCATACTCACGCATCCAATCACATCCTATGTTTCTCATGCGACATTCCTAGGATTAGTGATATACACCTTAGGCTATAGGGTCACTTCTTCTAGCATCATCTCGTGATAGGCTATAACATCACTTTCACTTGCATCATTTATTGGTATATGATTTAGGCTAAATCACAACACAATTTCTAGTCATCCTATCATAATATACACTTAGGTTATAGAGTCATGCACACATCATCAATATGTCACATCTCATCACCACACAATCATCACATGCATTATAGACAACACATTATTTGACCATTTCCCAATGACGCACTCTCATTTATGGTTCATTATTGACTACTAAGGGGGCTTAATAAATGAACCTCGCTGCATAAAACACCATTCACTCATGGTGCATGTGGCTCCTATCATCAATTTTACATTCCATTGCATCCATCCACAACATACTGCATTTTATGGTTACATTTACTCTTGCTTGCACTTGTTTTTACATGTTCACTTTACTACACATGTTAGATAAATCTCTTGTATGTCATTATATTTACCATACACACATGCACATTCACGTCCTTTTTCTAGTTGTGATCACAAATATAAATATTTTATATGTAGCACCGATGTTTGACACACTACCTACTGGGGCATCCACATTCGTACACTACAGGTGCTATTGTTTCATTTTGTACTTAGCACTTTTCATTATTAGGTTATACATGATTTGACATACTTGTTATTTTTCTAACATGCTAACGGGTGCTTCATGTGTAGCATTTTTTTACAAGATTAGTTTGTTTGTTATTACTTGTCTCTTGTTTGGTATTGTTTGTGGGCCTTGCCCTTTTTTGAGTGCACGTGTTTGTTTTGTTGCAACCATGATGGCCTTGAGTGTCTTGTGACACCGTGAGTGGTGTCCCATGTTTGCAACCCACTTTATGCAACCTATATTGTCTTTTTGGGTGTTTACATTATGTGCTAGCTTACACATTGTTTGTTTCTACATGCATGCTTGTTTGTACTAACACTTGTTTTCCTATCCACTTATTTGTGTGTGATTTGGTCTTTACCAAGTACATTCCCTTCCCCTTGCAGGGCACAAATTCAGTTCATACGGTCGGTCCTCTTTTGGGGCTGCATTCTCTTATCCATGATGTCGTATGTGCCCAAAAGATGGGGGCATCGTTTGGGGATTTACAGACAGTACTAATATAATTTAGTATATAGTTTATTCTATGGTTCAATCTACAATCGTTGTCCATGACATAGTTCAATTTACAACAAGTGGGTTTCGACAGCCTATGAACCCCATAACCAATAGATTTTATAGGGAAAATTGTCTTTAGCATTCTGGGGAGCAGTTATTGGTTGGAGGATACAGTGGAATCTACTCCCTACACTACTTCAGCCAGTGGCGTCGGATCGTCTAAAAAACTAGAAAGTTTAGAGATATCTTCACCAATCTTAGGGAAGCAATTACAGGTTGGAGAATAACACAAATTTCTCCCTACACTTCTTCAGCCATAGTGGCATGAGATTACCCAAAAAAATTCACTTCACCGACAATTATAGGATATCCTTTCTACACCCTTTGTCTCATCATGGATCAGGTGTACATGTTCCTTTTTCATTGTCATTTTTGTACTATTTCTACACGTTTCTTCACATATCATTTTTACACATATACATGAGTATTTGACTACTTGATAATCTTTTCTTTTGTAGGTTCATTCGTATGGTAAGAAAATAGTAAAAAAAAACACAAACATGGTGAGTATACCATACAAAACATACTAACCACATAGGTACACTGCACACATTGGCATATACACAGTGATTCTCGCCCTAGGTTCACTCTCATCAATTTTTTTACACTTTTGCATCTTTAGTTTCTATGCTTTGTCTAGTACTTCATTGCATTTATAAATCACTCTACATGGATTATTAGTACATATATATATTTACTTAATGCTACCAATATTTACACTCACCAACATAAAGTAGGGGAAAATTAGTCACTAAACTATGCACTTGGAGTCAATATTTAGTCTCCATCTCATGATACTATTCGTATGGTTTTTGAGTGAAGAATGTACTAATAAACCTATGTCATTTGGCCATTTTACTTTTCTTTCTTTTGTCACTTCTGATACTATGACCATACTTGCCTAGTCTATTTTTTCATTTTGCATTATTCCTATTCTTGATCGGGGGCACCAAGCCGGGACTAGGTGCCCAGTGCACTTTGTCCCCTCTGGGTGCCCTGATTGTCTTTGTACTTTGCTTTAATATTTTGGGCACTTTCTAGCTATTTGATCTTTTCATATTTTTAGTAGTCAGAATTTTCAGGGTTAATTATTAAATTAAAATAAGAGAACAATATAAATATAAATTTATGAGACCATAATGAGGGACCAAGCACTAAACATCTACTATCACTATCTAGAATTACATCCATCATAAGGAACATAAGGATAGTTCATCTACATCACACTTCATAAGAGGGGAGTCTATTGTTTCCATACATTTATTACATTCTACATCTAGTTACTACTTGTTACTTCAAAAAGTGTGACTTGCACAAGAATAACCTAGGGCACGGTTTGTACACTCACACCTAGAACTACATTGGTTCGAGATGTAGTACAATGCTCGCTTAGTAAGTCCACCATTGTGGCTGCTGAGAAATTATGACCCATTCATATGCATCTTTCCTTTTTGGGTTTTGATGCTTTGTTTGGGGTTTTGTAGGTGATTCCTTATTACGTATTATAACGATATATGACATAGTCCAATGAATTTCATGCAACAAGAAGAAAAATTAGGAGAAAATACAATGACACCTTTGAGGAGGTTTTAGGAAATTTCCGTAGACCAAAGCACCCACATCTCATACTAGGGTGCCTACATGTGCCCCTATCTCTTTCTACGCACCCCAATCCAAATCAGAGCTCGATCTACACTTTCTTAGGCTTGTGTCTAGACATTTCCTGCTTATTTCCATATGGTATTCACTACAACACACTCTCACACCTTTTTGAATCAACTAAGGACTTCTTAACCCTCTTTACACATTAGGGTTTCACATTTCTATTTACTTAGTTACTTGGGTCATTTTCTTTATTTATTTAGTTGTTATTTACTGCTTTGCATAACATCAGATTAGGCTAGGATATTACATTTTAGCATAATCAACTATCCCAACTCACATAGATGAAGAAAGAATCACATGATCCTATGCATGATTTCATGGCCAATTTTAATAAGTTGATCCATAAAATCCCAGCATGTGTAGTTCCCACTCTTGAAAATCAAAAGTTATTCTTTGTCAATGCACAACTTCCCGAGGTGAGTATCTTACTAAGAATATTGAAAATTATTGAGCTAGCCACTACATGACCAACTACCACATACATTGAATATTATATTATCATGGCTGGTAAGATTAAAAGAGACTCTTCCAAGGATAATAATCTAAGTACCTCTCAAGGTACCACTTGATCCCATGATCCAGAGAATGGCCAATGATTTATTAAATTTGAAGAAGCAGATGCCTCAACATGCATCATCTACTCCTTATAAGGACATCCATAGGAAGAATTTCAACAAAAAATGGTACCCCTACTAGAGATAAGAATCATTTACTAGCCACACAATCTAGATTGGCCATTAAAGCTCCTCATGTTAATGTGGTTATGGAGGTATTAGAAGAATATGAAGAAGTAAATGATGAAGCTAATGATGCCTTTGAAGCTTATGGTTATGCTGATGAGTCATATGATGAGTCGATGATGAATCCAACATTGGGTACCTAGAATATGAAGAAGATGATTGCGAGGTTAGTGGTCAATATTTTGTTGTTTTCACTCAATCTCATAATCTAAGGAAATAAGTAGAGAAACCTAAAGTGAATGAAGATTCAATAATTATTGCTAAAAGGGGAAATCCTTTTCCTGTTTAACCAAAGGAGAAACATGTTGGCAAGAAATTTTCCACTACTTCTAATCCTACTCCTTTGCAAATTCCCAAGACTAGTCCTCCTAATGCACAAGAAATTATTTAAATGTTTGCACCTTCAATCATTCCCTCCTACACCAAATTTGATATTGTTGATCACGTTAAGAGAACTAAAATTCTAATGCCTAAAGAAAATACCTATAGTCCACTCCGAAGCGGTTTGAAAAGCTTTCCAAATTCATTAGAAGCAAAGCTTTCATACCACCTAATGCTTCATCAAAAGGACTCCTCCCCAATCCTATACATTCTCTATCTCAAAATAATATGGCTTCAACCTCCTCTTCTAGGAATATTGAGCCATTTTATTTTTCCTTATTCATCAATGGTTTTAAACTGAGAAATTACATTATTGATTATGGGGCTTTAGATAATGTTATGCCTGTAAAGGTAGCTCATGCTCTAGGACTCACTCTTAAAAACCATTTGGACACTACTACTCCATGGAAACTAAGCAGGTCCCATTGATTGGTCAAATAAAGGATGCACAATTCACTTTTTTCACATTACGAGAAGAGAATCTTGATGACTATTCTAGTTACAAATATTCCAGTGGCTTATGGTATCTTACTTGGGAGAGGTTTTTGTAGGGATGTGGGTGGAGAAATTCATATGGATTAGAAAAAGGTAAGAATACTAGTCAATGGAACCATGTGTGTTATTGAACCTAAACCTCAAGATAAATATCTAGTCACAAGATTTGATGGTCCGAAGGCACAAATTATTTTTGAAGATGTTGGTCTAGGAAATTATTTCATGACTTCAAATTAGGATTTTTCTTCTACTTCAGTTATAAAAGTAGTTGTCAATGTAATTTGGATTTTAGATTTCGATGGTAGTTTTTCAAATTCTTTATTTGGTGCTGGTGTAGTGCTAATTTATCCTTAATTTGATATATTTCCTTTTCATTCAAATTATAATTTAACAATACTAATAACACCACTGAATATGAAGCACTATTGTTAGGACTGAGAATGGTTGAATAAAATTGAATTAGAAACCTCAAAGCACAAGGGGATGTATAGCTCATTGTGAATCAAGTCAGGAATTTCTATTAGGTGAAGAATAATCAATTGAGGCATTATAGAAATAGAGTCTAGGATAGTATTGAATATCTCAATGCCTTTTTAATCAAGGCAAGACTTTCTAGAGATAACAATGACAAGGTGAATTACCTTTGCATGTGTGTTTCATTTCTCCTTCCCCATACTAAATTCAAGGAAGAAAAATATATCATTGAGGTAGTCTATCGCCTAGTGTTCCTAATAATTATTCACATTGGAAATTCTTCAATGATGATCAACATATTTTATCCTTTTTGGAAAACTTTGATAATATCAATGAGCTCTAATTTGAAGGTTCGAATCAGATTTTTGTGAATCCATTTCTGATTCACAACAAGAGATTAATGGATAAGTTCTCCAACCGAAGGGAAAAAAAACTTAAAGGCTTGGTTCCTTTGGAAGGATTGTTCAAAAAACATGATTGCTTCATTCAAAATAAGCAATAGTTCAAAGATAATTCTTTTCTTTGAGGTTGAACAGGTTAATATTGTATCTACTAAGCAACCACAAATAGTAAACATTGGCAAATTTTGCTCCCATGAGGAGAAGAGAAAGTTTGTGACATTATTGAAAAAGTACATGGATGTCTTGAATGGCATTATGTGGATTTGAAATATTTCAAACCGAAAAATGTGTGGCATAGTATTCCTCTCAAGAAAGATTCTCAACCATATAGAAAAAAAAATGCCATTACAACCCCAAGATTTCTAAAATTTAAAATATTATGGACGCAAGGTTTTTTTCTAATTCATCACTCTACATGGGTTTCCAACATAGTTCCCGTACACAATAAGAATGGAGAAATCAGATATGTGTTGATTTTCAAAATCTCAATCAATCTTCATTGAAAGACAATTACCCTCTACCTATTATGGATCAAGTGCTACAAATAATGACAGGGTTAGAAATGATTTCTATGTTGGATGGATTTTATGGGTAGAACCAGGTTGAGCTTACTATAGAAGATCAACATAAAATTTAATTCACCACCCCATGGGGTATGTTTTCTTACTAGAGGATGCCATTTGGTTTGATTAATGATGGAGCTACCTTCCAAAAGGCTATGGATCTAACATTCATAGGATTGATGGGGAAAATCATTTTGGTTTATCTAGATGACCTCATAGTATTTTCTAAAGACAAGCATTCATCTAGAGGAAGTTATGATAAGGTGTCAACAACATGGGATTTATTTAAATACCAAGGAATCTATGTTCGGTGGTCACAAAAGGGAAGTTCTTGGGACATATTGTGAAAAATAAGGAGCTAAAATTGATCTTGAATGGGTTAAAGCTATACAAAGTCTCACCCTTCCTACAAGTAAAACATGTGTGCATTCATTCTTTAGGAAGGTTAATTTCTTGAGACATTTTACTCCATATTTTTCCGATAAAACTCTGCGCATTGTTGATATGATGAAAAGTAAAGTTATAATTTTTATGGAATACTTTCCTTTGATGGAATTAAAGAAGCCATACCTCATGCCCCTATCCCGGTATTCCCGATTTTCAAAAATATTTTATCATGTATAGTTACACCTCACCCATACAATGTCTATTATAGTAATGCAAAATAATGTTGAAGGATTTGAATCTCCAATTTATTTTATGAGTTTCCCTTTAAAGGATCATGAGATGAAAATTTCATAGATTTAAAAGCATTCCTATGTCATGGTTTGAGTGGTGAAACATTTCCAGGTATTACATCCCGAAATCTCATACTTTGGTTCTTGTCCACGATACACATGTGAAGTCCATCCTCACACAACAAGAGTTGGGTAGTAAACAAGGTAATTTAATTGATAAAGTGTAAGAATATGATTTATAAATAATACCTACGAAACTTTGCATAGAAGAGGTTTATGTCAATTAATTTTTGAAAACAACTCTAAAGAAGAAGCTCTCACAACCGAGGAAAATTATGAAGAAGTTCCCGTGGTTCTTTTTATGAGTACAATATCCAAGTGGTATTCGATATTGCTTTCTTCCCGACCTATGGAGAATGTCTTGGAAATTCAATCCCTAAAGAGAAGTGAATAATCAATCTAAGACCATATAAGTATGTGGTATGGGATAATGGCTTGTCTGAGAGAGGAGTTGATGGAGTATTCCTTTGCTACATGGATAAGATTAAACAAGGTAATATTCTTGAAGCATTTGATAAATTAATATATGGGGGGAATTTTTCATTATCTTTCATAGCCCACAAGATCTTGCAAGCAAGGTATGAATGGCCTTCTCTTTTTAAGATGCATCCACATGGATAACAAAGTGTGAAGCTTTCCAGTAGTTTGTTGGACATCCAAAATTTACAGCACTTCTCCTAAGTCTAGTGGTAATTGAAGAAACCTTTAAGAAATGGGAATTCATTTTATCAGAGAATTTAATCCTCCTTCTAGTGGTGGGCATAGTTATGTTTTGAATGCAACTGACTATTTCAAAAAGTGGGTTGAATCCATCCCAGTAAAACATGCTACCTCTGAAGTTGTCTATAGCTTCATTAAAGAGAATATAATAGTCAAGTTACCTCATAAGCTCATTGCTTTGATAATGATTCCAAATTTTATTCTTATGAACTCACTAAATTTTTATATGGTTATGGGATTACTTTGGATCACTCATCAGATTATTATCCTCAAGGAAATGGTTAGGCATAATCAAGTAATAAGAACTTGGTGACTATAATCAAGAAGTTGGTTGATGAAAATCAACGAACCTAACACAAGGCATTATATGATGCACTATGGGCTGATCGTATTACTCCAAAGAGAGCTATTGGGATGTCACCTTTTCAAGTGTTGTATGGATTTGATGTGGAGATTCCTATCTCCTTGGAATTTTTAGCCTTGAGGTTGGCCAAATTGATTGAAGATGATACTTTCCAAGACTCAATTGAAAAAGAATCATGTACTTGATAGAGTTGGAGGAAATTAGGTCCAAAGTGGTTGATCAGATCATGGAAAATAAAGACAAGGTCAATAAATTATTTGATAAAAAATCTAAGTAGTGGGATTTCTAGGTCCAGGATCTTGTTCTGTTATGGGATAGAAGAAGAGATCCAAAAGGAATGCATGGTAAATTTGATTCCCTATGAAGAGGAACTTTCAAGATTCATCAGTTATGTGGAGAAAATAGATTTTATCTGTCATACCTTGATGGAACTCAACTTCCAATGCCTCATAGTGGGTAGTATCTCAAGTTATTTCATTAGTAGTGTAAGTTATTCTTACATTGTACCATAGTTTTCTTTTTCTATCACGTGTTTCCTTTTCGATGGTGTGTTTGATTTTTGTTCCTTTATTTTAACTTAATTTTGTTTTATTTGTGTTTATAATTCTCTTTTCAACTCTATGTCCCAACGGATTGAGACTTCAGAAATCAAGGATTCCTCTTCCTTCAAAGTATCAAAGAAAGTCCCTAGTCAGAGCCAACTATTATCCCATTTTTGAGTTCATTGATAAAATGGGATAATTAATCAAAATTTTCATGAATAACCTATTTATGATCCATTCTTCATCCATGTATTGATTTTAAAATGCCTTATGTTCTTTCTAAATCAGCTTGTAGGGTCATTGTTATCCAAACTTTGTACCTTGTAATTTGGATAACTCATCAAATGGACTTATTCATTTTTCTCAAAGAAATCCATGAGGACACCGATTCAATTTACTATAGAGTGTAGGAACTTGGTGTTTTGTGGGTTATCCTAACCTAAGGAACAAAGGAGCATAAATCAAGGACTTAGGTGTATTTTGGATAAATTTTTGAAATACTAGAAGGTCATGCTACACTTGGTGAATCCACCAAAATTTGGAAACCCGTGGGAGACTAAGCTAATTCATTGGTGGGTTATATTTAAAAGATCGTGTGACATTCATTTGGTCATCAATTTCAATGATCAACATCAAGAAACATGCCATGTGGTGGTATTTCAGCTCTACTCAAATGTTTTGGCTTGATGGATGTGAGATCCATAGAATAAGCCACATTCCTTAGTATTTTAGGTCCATGGTAGGGTAGACTAGGTCAATAAAGTCAAATAAGATGTGGTAGATGAAGGCAATGAAAGATGGAAGCATATTAATGGTCAAGACAAGAAACATGTTACATTCCCCATGAACTTAAAAGCATTTAAATTTCATGGAACTCAGGTCCAAAAAATCAACCGAGTTAAATTAAGGATTTAGGTCCGGAAAGTCAACAAGGTCAATAGGACTATGTGGCAACAATTTTATAAAGCCAAAAGTTTCTAAGTAAGCCTAAAGTTAAAGGTTGTAACCCAAATCCATGTGGAACCTTTTCATTTTCTAACATTTCGTAGTCTAACATTACAAAGGTTAAAGGATAATCTAACATACCGACACTGCGCAAAGAGTGTGGAGCTTTCCTATTGGCTCACACTTCGCAGTTTCAATTCAAGAACTCAAGAAAAGACTTACAACCCGAGGGGCATGGAGCTTCCTCATTGGTCAATGTTTCATAAGGGATATAATAAGTCATAAAAGGACTAACACTATGAAGAGTGCGGATATTTATCATCAGCTCACACTTCAAAGTGGTCGGGGAAATTTGTCAAAAGGTAAAATTGTAAAGAAACATGGATCCTTCTCATTAGCTCATGTTTTATAGTGGTCAATTTAAGAAAAAGGAATTTTGAAATTTGTGAGGAGCATGGAAATCTCCTATTTTCTAGCATATATAAAGGGAAATACTAGATAAAAGGATAGTCTGACACTACAAAAAAATGTGGCATTGTTTTATTGGACCAATTTTATAAAGCCACAAAATGCAAAAGGAAAGAGAAGAAAAGAAAGGAAGAAAATCTCGATCCCACAACCCAAACAAAGACCAACACATGACAAGGTTAAATGGTGAAAAATTTGACATAGGGTGATCCCAAGATAATCAAAGGCCCCCATGTGTCATGTTCATGTGCATTCCGACATGAAAAAATTCAAATGGCCATATCTTTTGCTCTAGAGCTCTAAATCACGCAAAATTAGTCTCATTGGAAAGGTCTCCTCGAGATATTTAGTTTATCATTAGGAGATTCAAGAATTAATGAATTTATTATTGAAAAATGGAAAAAATAATAGTTTGGGAATGAATGTATAGTTACTGATGGCTCAACCACCTAAATTGATGAAGCATAGGGCTCTTACCTTATCCTAGAGCAAAACAACATGTAGGAACGGATAAACAAGGTTCCCATTATGTTTTTTTAGAGATTAATGGATGATTGATGGTTGTTTGGGGGATGAGGAGCTGTGTTGCAGGGAAAGATGGTGATTTTAATTAATGAAAAGATCAAATCTGATATCTTCATTCTCTTTTCCCTCTTCCCCATCTCTTTGATCCTTTATATATTGTAAATTGTTTATCCTTTCAAGGGTTAGATATTATTTATATGAACTAGATGTTGAAGTTGTAGAGACAAAAACTTTATGTTTTCTTTCTTATTATCAAATAACATTAAATATTTATTTTACATACTTTGTGTTGTGGATGAATCTTTGTCATTTGAGGTATTGCTATTAAGTTCAATGTATTAAATGGTTCTTTTATTTGATATCTAGTTTATTTAATCTACAACTAGTTATTAATATATATTCGCATGTGATTATCTTTTGATCTACGTTTTCTTAAGTGAAATCATGCTACTTCTCATTCTTTTCTTATTCTTATGAAATTCCTCTTATCTTTCTCCTTATTTTCTCTCTACATGGCTTCCTTTCTAACAAAATCAATCTCTTTGGGATGAGATCCCAACCATGAATGGTTAGATTAGTGTAGATATTGTAAATAATCTTTGGTGTGCATTAGATTAGTAATAAATAGGGTGCCTCCCCTTTATTTGAGGAGGTACTTTGTCTTGCATGTTGTGGTTGAACCTCATATATATTTCTTTGAAAAAATATCCAACCAACACTACTACATCTACCCCTATCCCGACCACCCCATCCAAATCCACCCCTACACCTACATATGATCCTATACCCTCTCCTATCTCAACACCTTCCTTAGATACTCATCTAGAAAATGTGCATATTTTACCAACCTCCTATATAGAATCAATATCCCCATCATATTTTAGTGATCCCACTTTACCTCCAATCTTAAACTCCCCATCAACCACCTCTCAAAGTACCTCCCTGTCAAGATTATTATAATCCTGCCAGAGTAAACCTCCACAATGTAAACCTAAGAATATTAATGCACCTACCTAAAAATAATTTACCCATACACATAAGAAAATGGATTTTCCCTTCCTAAAAATCCTCAATCCCAACCATCTAGTATCCAAACATCCATCTTGGGGCTCACTCCTTCGCTTTTGAGAATGGGACCTTCACCTCAAGTACCAATCATTACCCTATAAAAATTAAAATCTACCAGCCATCCCTTTAAAATTACATCCAAATCATCTACCCTCCTTCATCCAAAACACCCATTCCTTCTTCTTCTAAGTCATCATTAAAACCATCATCTACCCCTTTATCTAAATATCAATCAAGATCCACTCTTCTTCCCACATCAAAATATGGATCGAAGGCTCCTATCTAACTCATAAGAACAAGACTCCTCTCCTACCCCCATCCACTTCTTCTAAATCAAACCCATCCCAAGTAGCCAATACTTCATCCTCCAAAACACCCATCAAATCTTATACTGAGGTCTTTCAGCGTCTCCTCCATGCATCCTTGGTTACTCTTCCACCAATTAAACCATTGAGCCCACGTGGGCCAAAACCCACATGGTTTGATCCTAACGTTATTTTTGCCTACCATCATGTCCCAGGCCATACTACCAAACATTGTAAATCCCTCTACACCCTTGTAGATGGTCTTATGGAAGAGGATGATCTTCTTGTTGAAGAATAAGACACCCTTTTGTACACTAGCCTTTCTTCATCTAAAACCAATCCTCCTACCAAGTTTAAGACTTCTAAATCTTCCTTCGTCACTATTCCATCTCTGAATTCTCTCTCTTCCAAAGATATCCCTCCCCTTTACATGGATGTTATCGTATAACTACTCTGTCTCACTCTTACGAGGCCCAAACTCACCCCATCCAAATATAAAGTCATCATCACTACTCTTCCTAGTGAGCCTTCCCCACATACACTACCTTTTCTCCTTCTTCTTCCAAGGCTAAGGTGTCTATCCTAGCTACTCCCAACCGTACCTCTTTTGAGAAGTAAATCGTAAAGTAGTTCCATCAAGATCCTGTTAATATGTCCCTTTATAAGCTCATCCAAATCTCCCCTAACCATAAAAATGATCTTATTGAAGCTTTACAATGCATTCTTATATCGTCTGATGAGCCTCAGCCTCTTACAACCCTTGTTAGAGCTCTTGTAGTTTCCACCTAGATATTTTTGAGGATTCTAAATCCTTGACATGCTTCTTAAAGACCACGATATTCCTCTTTTCATCACAGTCACAGTATTAATGACACCATCATCTCTCGATCCATGATTGACAATGGTACTAGTATCAATATAGTTACTTCTCATACCTTTAATCAGCTTAAGCTCCCTAACACCATTGTTGTTGAGTCACCTATCGCCCTTCACGTTTTTTATGATTTTATTTCCCCCACTTTGGGAAAATTCATCCTTCCCATCCATGTTGGCCATAAAACCCTTCATGAGATATTCTACATTATAGAAGGCGAGTTTTAATATAATTTATTTCTTGGATGTCCTTGAGTTTATGTCATGCGCCGTGTCTCATCCACCCTCCATCAACTTGTATTAAGTATGAACATGACAGGAAGATCCATACTCTCCCTACTGACTATCCTCCCTTTAAAGCATGTCATATGACTTATCAACCAAACAAAATTCTTTTCCCTAAGAAAGAATTTTCTTCTGAAGCATCCACCATTTATTCTATGCCTATATATAAGTAACCCCCGATGAATCTTTCGATGATGTGATGCAACACCTTTCCTTGGGGGAGTATCAACTCCTCTCTCTTAATTCCATTCTTTCTCTTAACCGAATTTGTCATACGTATAAGGCCGCTATGTATCAATCTAATGTCAGGGATATCATCTATTTTGGGCCCCCTTTGTTGAGCGGACATAATTTTTCTCTAAGGAGAAGACACATAAAGGATGCACGTGAGGGAACAAGGCACATTATAAGATGCAGAAAGATAGGGAAGGAAACACGTTCTATAACACTTTGGCTCAAGACTTAGCCATTTTGTTGGATATTGGGATATTTTGGAGATACCATGTGGAACACACATAAAGATGAAGAATTGCACTACATGAAAATGTATTTTGGGAACAAGCGGTTTCTAAGCACCATGCATAGTTTAGGATAATAATAGGATTTCTTCTTAGAGTTAACTATAGGACATCTATTATTAGAAAAATTGCATGTTGTGCAAGCCATTGTAAAGGCACGTGGCTATTATCAACATGTGACCTATTTTAAGAAGTGTATGGGTAGTGAAGGGAAAGTCCCCACCTCTATAAATATGTATTAAAATATGTAGTTTAGAGAGAGTGAGTTATTGTAGAGTTATGTTGTTGATCTTAATATGCACATGACTCATGGAAATACTTTATAGTGTAAGAAGATTATGTGTTTTATAGTTTTTAATGTAATGGAATATATTGGTTGGATAATGGTGTTATAAATAACTGAATCTAGTTCTTGTATGGTTAGCCTTATTATTGTCATTGTTTAGTTCATGATTCTCTAAGGTCTAGATCTGGTTTATGCATTGTGAAATATTTATGTTTGGTTATGGATCTAAATATGTATTATCATCATCACACTAACATCCTGCAAAAGTAACTCTAAAGAGGGGCCTGGTACCTTTGTGTGCTTGGGTGAGCACTCAACTCGATCCAGTGATGTGCTTTAGTGTTCTTGGATTTTCTATAGTAGATTCTAGGCTGCATCATTGGTTTCATTGCTGGGACCTCTTTTTCAGTTGTTTTGAAATGTTTCATGATGAAGATGTACCAGCTTGTTCCTAGAAAGTGTTGAGGAGTGGATAATATATTTGGAAGAAGAGTATGCTTAGAGGTTCAATGCTGGATCTAAGTTTGACACACGTGCGTGGGTGGAGAAGAACTTGAACGACTATTTATATGAGATTTTATTTGTTATATTTCCAATAGAGCTGTATTTATTGGCTAGTTGCTTATGAATCTAAAAGGAATTGGAGGTATCGCACAACTATTTGGACACAAGAATAATTTTAGGCCCTCTATGATGCTGATCTCATTTGGACATGCACGGTGTACACTTGGTTTTGTGGTGTTTTGAATAGCTATATTTTAGAGTACTCAATTTCTACTTACTCTTTCCCGGAGGTAGCCAAGTTATAGTTTTTGCGTTATCCTAGGGGAACCTATCTGCAAGGAATTGATCAAAATATTGATGGTAACCCTAAACTTGGAAGAAAGGTATATGGCTAGCTAAACCCTACAACACACGGGGGTAGGTGCAGGGTTTGGATAAGGATGTCGACCTAGTGGTAGACAATAAAGAGAAAAAGGAAGCTTAAGTAAAATTAGGCATGCAAGAGGGAGATAGAGAAGCGGACAATATTGTAGAATGAATGGAGTTGAGGAGAGAGATGAATCATGAAGGATTTGGAGCTCATGCAGAAGGTGTGGAGCTAGAGCATCTAAAACTCCCCCATTTGGGAAAACATGACAGGGAACCCTCCTCGGCCTCATATGGGAGCACGCCAACAAAGATGACATGGGCCGTGGGTGCACATCTAAATCTACCTGGCAACCTAGCCCTTGCGCTTGGTTTTCTAGTATCTAGTATAACCAGTAGTTAACAAGCTAGTTTGGGGAGTAGTAGAAAAGGAGTAAATCAAGTAGAAAGTGCATCTATGGTTGGGAAAACATCTTCTTTTTTATTTAGAGGTACCTTTTTAGGCACATCATCAACACAAAACTCAAGCACACAAAATTTTGGACTCACTTTGGGGAGTAGTACCACCTCGTAGACTGTAGGAGTTCAGTTTAGTACCACTATTGGGAAATAGGGTAATACATCCACTAGTTCACTTCTAAAATAGGAGGATCAGGGGGCATAGGTGGCTCTAGTTTTGGTGGATCTGGTGGGTCTAGAGGTAGAGGTAACACAAGAGGTTTTGGATTAGGTGGGCATGGTCCTCACCAACCCCAAAATATTTACATGGAGATGTCACTACATCTTCCAGAGTATAGGGGAATAGAAGATGTTGCTTGAGCATGTGCACATGTGTGAGATAATATGGCACGTAAAATGGATCACGACTTATGAGCACAAGGAAATTTAGTTTGAAACTACATTGCAGGGATGCACTCATAGTTGGTATGGGAAGTTTGACCTTGATCAGACTTATGCGATCATTAAACATTACGAGAAGATTTTCTTAAGGAGTTTCATATCCCCGAGTTCGAGCATAAGAGTATAAACGCACTCAAGGATATTAAATAGGGAACTAATAAAAGCATCCACGAATATGATGCTCATTTCAAAACACTTTTCTCTAAAATTTGTATGATATCCATGCAAGCCAAATGCACAAAGTGGTTCATTGGGGATTGATCACACCGTTTAGGATGACACCATCACATAAGACATATATAAACCCACACAAACCACTTAAAGCAAAGTGTTTCATGCTAAGGAAGTTGGAAGTATAGACAATGGATTGAACTCATTCCTGAAGCATAGATTGCATGTATGTTGAAGCAGTTGGAGAAACTATTGGCCAATTCAACACACAAGACGCGCACTAGGATTTGGTGTACAAATTGTGAAGTGGAAGGGCACACTAAGGATAATTATCCCTGTAGGTTAGTACATTCATTGTTTCTAGACTGCAAGATATGTCATTTAGACCATGATGTAAGTCACTGCCCATTATTACAATGCACGATTAGAAAGAACATATCTTACTATTGTAAGATTTTCCATAACATAAATCACAATACGAAAGACTCGTAGTTTAATTGGTTAGATCCATGATGCCATTGATATTGGTGTGTGATAGAAATGAGTATCGATATAATCTAAAATTAAAAGTGAGCACCATGATCATGATCACACACAAGGGCGTTATGATCAAAATGAGCGACACTTTTAAGGAATTCGTGGAAGATTTCAAGGATACCGTGGTGGATTTAGGGACCGAGGACCTAGTGGTGGATGAGGCAAGTTTCCTCATGGAACATGTTATACATGCAGATCTCTTGACCACTACATGTGTGAATTCCCTCAGAATATTACTTGTTCTTTTTGTGGGAAGAATCATAACTATGAGGAATGCCTGGACTTATATGAGCATCTTAGCAAGTAGCATAAACAAGAGAACAAGGGCACATGGATGGTTAGAATACAACGTGCTATAGAAAATCAGTGGATGCCAAAGTTGGCACCGAAACTTGAGGTAGTACCTATGAAGATTACTACACACATTGAAGTTGCATGTGCTAGAGAAATGTTACAACAAAATCCTACCATTACTAAGGAGGAGGTTTTACATGCAAGGTACCTAGATCCTACACATCAAAAGGAGGTTTATTAGGAAACCATGGAGGTACTCAAAAATATTCAAGGTGAAATATAGTGTTTAAAGGAACAATCACGAAAGTTATAACAAAAGAAGGCAACAAAGATGGTCCAGTTTGATGTTGATGATTTTAAAGAGGTATGCAAGATGGTGTGCGAGGAGAATATTATTCCCTTACTAGGGAATTAGCTAAAGGAAAAAACTCCACACGCATGTATTGAGAATGGATGGCAGATCCTGCATGCTAATATTCCCCCTAATAGCTTGGATTATGACAAGGAAATCACTTTGAATACTTTTGTTGTGGATGGGTGGATTTTGAGTAATATAATGATTGACACAGAGCATAATTGAATGTGCTTACTTTAGATACATGGGTGCAGATGGGAAAAATTCCATTACAACAATCCTCTAATGTACTGTTCATGGCTAATTAGACTAAGGCCACTCCAATCGATTTTTAAAGGATGCATCCATTACCATACAAGGGGCCAAATTCACCGGGACTTTGATGTTTTGGCACTTACAGAGGCAACCGACTTCCCATATCTACTTAGGCGCCCTTGGTGTTATGCAAATAATGTTGATATACGATTCAATAAGGGGTATATAAGTTTTGAGAACAAGGAAGAACAGTTATTATCCCTTTGAAAGATGGAAAATATATACCTTATGTTGAACCTTTGAGTGAGGAAGACTCTGAACAACATTTATGTACACGTCATTCAACATCCGAAAGTACTTGAGCCATCTAAGGAGGGAATCCTCCAGTGGGAAGATGCACAGTCTATTAGTGATACTACAAGTATTTCTTGTGACAATTAGGTGCATGACACCTATGAGATGGTTGGGTGTGAAGTAAGAAGCACCTTTGCACGGAGGAGCAAACCTCGTTGTATTAGGTGGATAGGTAACAACTTTGTACCTTGGTACACTAGAGAAGGAGATCCTATAGTATTCTTACACACCATGGAGGAGCAGTGGATGGATCAAGTGGAAAGAAGAAATATGTTAGTGTATACCCTATGTGAGAAGACAACATGTTCATGAATGGTTCACATGGATAATCTCATAAGATGGAATGAAGTAAGAATTACTCTAACAACCCAGTTTCTTATGAGCAATGTGCCTACTTAGATCTACATATATCATGGTAATCAACATGTTCAGCACCACATTCAGTAGTGTGAGAGACTTTGGATAGAGGGGTAGGAAGATTTACCACCTTCACTTTGGGTGTAAAAACTTTATTCCACTTTGCAAGGTTGCACACGCGCTTGGTATGTTTATGTGGAACTGCATAGGGAGACTGGAAATTGGCAGACTTGATTGCAAGAATGACCCATACTTTTGACTACTTATCTACTAAACCTCTAATGAGAGAGGTATTACAGGTTATGGAACAATTAAATATGGGAGATAGTGCAAAGGCTGAAGAAATCATTCATGAGTTATTTGGTGAGGAAGAACCAGGAGCGCATTTTGATGAAATAGATGAGACAGATGCCGAACTACTTAAGTGCACTTTCTTTGAGAAGGAGAACGGAAATATGGTCTATATAGTAGATGATGAAGAGGTATAGAATTTAGACATTGATCATTCCAAAGGTAAACGTGAGGTTTTATATAGTGCGGATAAAAATGTGTGTGCCTATCATGAACCTATGAAGACCAAGAAAGTGAACATTGTCATAAATGCTAAACCAAAGGAGCCATAATTGGGGATTATTGGTTTGATTATGATGTAGAAAGGATAATTGAGTTATTACATGATTTCCAAGACTTATTCCCTAAGGGATACCATGATTTAAATGGGGTGCATGAGTCATTAGGTGAAATGAAGATTAAGCTAAAGGAAGGAGCATGTCCAGTTAGGAAGAGACCTTATAGGATGAACCCTAACCCACGTGTAAAATTTAAAGAAGAAATTAACAAAATGTTGAAACATGGCATCGTTAATCCCCTAGAATAATTAGAGTGGGTTAGCCCCATGGTAATCGAAGATAAAAAATATGGTCATATTAAGATTTATGTGGATTACAAGGAGTTGAATGCTTTGCATGTGTGATTGATCCTTTTCCTATTCCTTTAAGTGAGGAAATATTAGAAGGCGTTGTAGGGCATGGAATTTACTCTTTTACGATGGATTCTCGGGGTATCATTAGGTAAGACTTGCACATGAGGATCAAGAAAATAAAACCTTCACCATTGAATGGGGAAGCTTTGTATATATGGTGATGCCCTTTGGTTTAAAGAATGTACCTGCTGTATTTTCACGCATAGTTGTTCAAGCATTCCAGGATTTTATTCACAAATTCTTGTAGGTTTACTTGGATGATTGGATGGTATATGGGATTGTAAAGTATCATTGTGTTAACCTTTGCTTAGTGTTTGAAAGATGCGAGATAGTTAAACATCTCTTTAAACATAAAAAGTGTGTATTTGCTACACCTTTTGGAACTCTGCTAGGGCATATCATCTACAAGGAAGGTTTGTTAGTAGATCCACTTCGAAGTTGTAGTTATAATAGGCATGGAGGATCCTACCATTCAGAGTGAGGTGCATGGATTTTATGTCCACACAGGGTATTAAAGAAAATTTATCAAAGGATATGTGAATATTTCTGCACCCTTGGAGGATTTACTAAAGGGAAAAGGGACATTCTATTGCAGAGAGCCGCAACAACGTACACTTAAGGAATTGAAGGAGAGACTTACTACAATGCCTATTCTGTGTTTTCCCTCATGGAACCAACCATTTCACGTACATGTGGACACCTTTGGCATGGCCATTGGCGTAGTGTTAGCTCAGTCTAGAGAAGGTATTATAGATCATCCTATCTACTTTGCTAGTAGAAAGTTTACTCCTACATAATAGAAGTATACAACTATAGAGTGCAAGGCCTTATCGATGATCTATGTGCTACATAAGTTCGATAAGATTTCTAGAACACATTTTTTATTTTATACAGATCACATGGCACTAAAATACTTGGTAAATAATCCTATTTTACAGGGCGCATATGTCGATGGGTTCTCTTATTCCAATAATTTGACTTTACATTCATGGTAAAACTAGGTAAAATTAATTATGGCCCAGAACACTTATCAATAATTCAATCAGAGAGGATGCATAGATAATTGATGATATAATGTCGTATGCAAAGTTGAATAGGTTACATCGTGCACCTTTAGAATTATAGGATATTCTTGTCTTTTTACGCACAGGTATGGTGCTAGAAGGAATGAAAGCCTTATAAAAGAAATAACTTACAATTCATGTTACACCCTTCATGTTGATCAGTGGTGACTTATAAAAAATAGGCCGAGATGAAGTATTGCGCCAAGGTATTATAACATGAGTGCAATGATATCATGGAAGAGGCTCATGGTAGTATTACAGGTGGGCATTATGTAGGTGATACCACCATGCACAATATTTTACTCACTAGATTATGGTGGGAGAACCTGTACAAGGATTGTAAAGATTATTATAAGGCATGTGATCACCGCGCTGCCTTGGAAAACTTGGATAAAGAGATGAAATGTCGTTGAGGCATATTACTAGTGCAGATCCATTTGAAAAATGAGAAATAGAATTCATGGGTTTGATTTCCCTAAGCACTCGTAGAATCATATCACGCTACATCATCACTTGTATATATTATCTTACACAATGGGAAGAAGAAGCATCTACAAAGGATTGTACATAAATTACAACAACAAGGTTCTTATGGGAAAATATTCTAAATAGGTATGGATTACCGTTGAGTTTGACAAGTGATAGGGGTACACACTTCTTGAATGAGACAATCAATATACTATTAGACGAATTTATGGTTACACACCACAAGAATACACCTTATCACCCTAAAGAAAATGGGACTGTTGAGGCGTTCAACAAGATATTGAGCCAGACCTTAACAAAAATTTGTGATGTTGGAAGGAAAGATTGGGATGATAAAGTTATGCTATAATTTGGGAATATAGAACAACTTACAAAAGGTTAAATAAGGCCACACCCTTTCAGTTGGTGTTTGGCATATAAGCAGTTCTTCCCATGGAATTCATGTTACCTTCTTTGTGTATTACATGCACTGGGGTCTAGCTGATGAGAAAACATTAGAAGAAAGAATTGACAAGTTAATACAACTAGATGAGAGGCACACCATAACATGTTGGATTCAAAAGTAGGAAAAGGCTAGGAAGAAGGCATGGCATGACAGACACATTAGGGATAAGAAGCTTAAGGTTAGACAGATGGTACTTCTTTATGATTCCAAGTTTCTACGCCATCCAAAAATTTAAGGTACATTGGTTAGGACCATATGTTATCACTCACATCCTTGAATCAGGCACTTGTCAGTTAGAGGTAGTTGATGGAATACGGTTACCCACTTACTTGAACGAGAGTAGGCCAAAGCCCTACTATAACTAATTCTTCTATTGGGATTTCCTTGGGGATTTTCCTTTTTGGTTGTGATCAATTTTGTATTATTTTTTGATAGATGCTTTTAGTTATTGTAGATCCTTAATGTATTATCTTTTGTAATTGGCCCTTAGAGCCTTTTTTCCAATTTTTATCTATAAAAAAAAAATAAGGCAAGATGTGCCATTTAGTATAGATTTCCCCTTTTAATTTCTTTTAATGTATTTCCTTCTTTGTTACTATGCTTTGTCAATTTATTTTGGTGTTTTGTGTAGTAAACACATTTGTGCTCTGGAAGCTAATTACAATATGAAGTATTTTTATGTGCAGAGGAATACACATACAATTGGTGTGGGGTGGTTGTTATTTGATTTAAAAAATGGGTACACATAAAAATAAATCATTACAGTGCTATTCAAGTATGGAAAGGAGCTACTAGAAAGAATATTACTCCTTGAGAAGCCATAGCTCAAAATAAATGAATGAACAATATAACGTGAGGTAAGTTGTGGCTATAGAAAATACTATAAGAAGGCACATTGGTGAGGTACTTTAGCGTAAGTAAGCACACAAAAGGAGGTCTATAGCCCGAAGGTAGGAAGGTATGCTAGAAGGTTATAATTGGTGTGCATAGGTTTATCACACAAAAGTTGGGAAAATGGTCAATTAATGAGAGGATCGGTGGTAGGTAAAAGAACAATAAATGTAATAAATTTTCAAAAATATATATAAGGACATGATGCAGGTTCATTTACACCTTTACAATCACAAGTCTTTGAGTGAGCTAGTTACGACTGAGCCAAGTGAAACATGTTGAGGAATGGAGAGTTGAGAATCAAGACATGGAAAGAAGATTTGTGTGTAGAAGTGGCTTACGTCCCCATTGGAGAAGGGTTTAAGTGAAGTAGAAGCATTGAGAAGGAGTTAGGGCTCACGGTTTTGAGCTAGGGCATGTGGTTTCGAGCTAGGGCATGAAAGCTTACATGACAGAGGAAAAAGGTGAGTTTTTACAATGGCACTCGAGGAAGGCACCTGCAATAGGTATGAAGGGGAAGAAGAAGGTGGAAGTCGAGGTTGAAGTTTCTCCTAAGAGAATTTTTTTAGAGATGTAGTATCTAGAAGGAGTGATCATTGGGTGGGATTAGGATTCCCATATCCGTAGATGCAAAGTAAGTGATTACAACCACCACAATACCGACAATAAGGGGAGTTGGATGCTTTGTTGAATAAGAAGACAAACAAGCACACGGTGGATGACATGCCAGTATATGATGATGTTGGGGAGAATTATCTCAAGAAGTTAAGGGTGTATGAACTATATTAACTCCCATATTTTGGAAAACCGAAAAGTTTATACTAATCACTTATGCGTAGAGTCCATAAGGACTTTTTCTATTTTTATGGACGGGTAGGTAAGGATCACTGTGCCTTTGATTGCCACATTGGACAGGGGTTAAAGGGAACAAGGATAGAGGTTAGTAGTGATATAACCGATAAGGAAGTTGTTATAGCCATAAGTAAGGAGTTGGGATACTCCAAGGGTCCACGTGGAATGGACATATACAAATTAAGGAAGTATCTCAGTGTGCAGTAGCCACACATTTGCTTACTAAACTGAATTATCAAAAAGGTGGTCTCGGATAAATACTATGTGGCTACATATATGCAAAGAAAATGTCACAAGGAGAAGTGTATAACTTAGTTGGCTTCATAGAAGAAAAAATTATTGAGGAAGCAGGCACAGTGAAAATATAAGTGTTGGCACTATCCTAATATGTCTTATGTTTGTAGGAATTGGAGTGCCTGATGGGCCAAATAACAAGATCTGGGAATACCCCATGGAGAAGAAGTCCCTCGCAGAGAGGTTTGAGAATTATTTGTGTGAAGGAACAATGAGTGGCCCATTCAAACAAAGGGACGATCTATGATATGATTGATCACACATGGCCTTTGAAGAGGAATGGTACATTCCAAAGGAGTTTCCTTAGTGGTGGGTAAGGAGGTAGAATTCATGATGTATCAACATTTTTGCATCACATAGTTTATAATGAAGGATGGGACATTGATTCCCTAGTAAAAACTTCCATACACCTTCACAATGCACTATTTCAAGGCAAAGTAGTACACAGATTTACCGATACACGTTGATTGAGCTTTAACGTGGACAAGGTATATTGTGACTACCATACTATTAGAAAAACTTACGTTTATCCAGGTTATTCTACCTACATTGAGAGGCTCATTTTAGATGTTATAAGTATGAATTTGGTAAGTTTGGCTATTGGGGATAGTGGATCCATGCTTATCTATCTCCAACTTAAGCCTAGGTTGGAAAATAACAAGTACGTAGAGAATGAGTTCATTCTCCTAGGGACGCCTAAAGGAAAAAACACAGTTCAAAATATAGTATCTCTAAAGCCTTACTCGACCATAGAGATATAAGAAGAAGAAGAACATGAGGATAGTGGAGGCTTGGACCATAGAGGCCGAGGTAGCCCACAGAAAAAGTGGAAAGTGAGCGCGTAGATACTCCCCCACAGCACAATGAGAGGAATAATTGGACGTAGATGCAGTCCATGAGGAGTTCTAGTTTAAGAAAGTGTTTAGAAGAACCAGACCCAAGGCATAGGAACATCACAACCTTTACGAAGGTCACCTCGACTCTCCCCTCAGAAAGAAGAACCCGAGAGAAAGAGAAAAAGAAAGCTAAAGTTTAGTGAGGAGGATGAGGAGTATGAAGAGAGCGCACTAGGAACCCCGATCTAGTATGAAGACACGGAGGAACCCCTAGTTAAATAAATGTGAGATGAAGAGGAAGGGGTGCAAGAGGTAAAATAAACCGTGTAATAATAACCCAGTGCACCCGTCACAACTCAAGTACGAGAAGGACCTGTTGGTATCTAGATTTAATCTCCTTCACAACTTGAACAACATCATGTATTTGCACAAGACACTCAAGGGTAGATAGATGATTTGTATGTCATTTGTAGCTAGGGAGCACATCTATCTAGCTTGTTGGAACTCAAGATTTGAGGGAGTGGATAACACCTTCAAAAGGATCTTGATCTGATCCTCATTGTTTTAGGTTGTGCCTATCAACCAAGGAAAGAGAACCTATATTGCAGCCCTTGTATGGTAAAGGAGATTGAGATATCCTTGTATTTCACACATTGTGTGGAGATGACCTTGGGAAAACATGATCAATTATCCATTATTCAAACTCAAAGGAGTTTTCACTACTAAATGATGGAAATGCTTTCAAGACAAGGCTAAGGTTGCTAGAGACAAAATAAAATCCTAATATGCTTTGTGCATTTTTGTGAGTGGGTTGTATTCTTTTGTTAACACACAATGCAATGCAGGGGTAGTATAGGTAGGATGAGTTAGTTTGAATGAAATTTTGTTGGGAGATGTTTAGATAAGACTAGCTAGGAATTACCAACTTATTTGAGAACCTTTGCAAGAAATTTGTAACACCTACACAACAAGAATACTTCCAGAGGTTTTAAATGCTCCTTCAACCAAGATATGTGCACAAATGGAGGCCCAAATCTGCAATCTTCCACACAACCTTTGATAACCTGCCACAAAATCTTGAAGCAAAATACCAACAAAGTATCTAGGAATCCCTATTTAATCATGACCTAAGGTGCACCCAAAGGTTTAAAAATAATCTCAATATTCAAGGATAGTATAATGATTTTAAATATGTTTATATTTTATCAGATGAAGGCTCTTCTGAATATAAGATTGCAAATGCCATTAAACCATCAACAAAAAATGGGACCGTATGGTCAAAGAGATCCTAAACACAAGATTGCAACATGAGCAAGAAACACAAATTGAAAATATTCTGAGACATAAGCATATGCAAAATTTTGCCAAGAGATAACACCACATAATTCAAAATTTGATCAAATAAATTAGTAGGGGAATGCTATAAGAACAATCTCAGAGCTTGTTGATGGATTTACAATTGAAACCAACTCAACATGATGAAATTTGATACAAAATGGAATTGAAAATGGCTCTCAGGTGGTTTTCTCTAGAGAAATGGTTTCTTCCACTTTTTACTTGAAAAATTATAAGTTTCTTTTTTCTCTTCTGTCTCCTCTCTTCAAATGCCTCAAAAATACATTTTATATCTCATGCCATCTTGGAACCTTGCTTCCCAAGAAAAGAATATGCCTAAGGGATCAAATTTGTTACAAAACCCTTCATCATTTCATGAAAATGACATCAAACTATAAAACAGCTCGCATATTGCCAGGGATGCACAAAAATATTAAAATATTGCATGATTTTGGATCCTTATCCATCCCAGGGTCACGTTTTTGGCATTCAGGCATGCCAACGCATGCTTTAGCAATCATTTTTCACCTTTTACCCTTTCAATTTTTACCTCTGTAATTTTTAATTTTCATCTTTCACGTTTTTTACATCGGGCCAAAGAAAAAATGCATCAAAAACATCACAGATCATCAAATTAGCTCATGAAAATGATTCCATTGTTCTCAGAAGGCCAAGGGGACTCAAAATCATATAAGTTCTGATGATTTTTATGAAGAAATGTAATTTCCAAGCTCCTTGGAGTTCCCATGGTGGTAAAAAATGAAACAACACAGTAACCGTCGATTTTGGTCAACTTTTAATGCTAGCCCTCCACGTGGAGGATGAGATTCTTGAATATTCCCCTTTTTCCCTTTTGGATAAGGAGTGAAACATGTCTGAAAACCATTGGATCGAACCCCATGCTTTAGAAATGCATTTGTGGCCCCTTTTTAATTTGGGAAAATTTTACAAAAATCTCCGCTTCTCCCCGACCCACCACGTGTCCACATGTGGGCCCCACCAAAAACCGTGGGCTCATTTTATGAATTTTGGCACTTTTTGAAAAAAGGGAAATTTTTCTTAAAATTCCCATGGGCCCGAACACCCGCTCTCTTCTCTGCCATGTGGCACCCTTTGATTCATCATGCGGCCACGCCTCCAAATTTTCCTTCAAACCTCCCTGCCAAATTTTGAAAAGTTTAAAACCATTAGAGGCCCACAATCTCCTTTTGACCTCCTTTAAATACACCACGTGTCCAACATGGATTGACCGCGGAATTACGCCTTCAATTTTGTCTTTGAAACATTTTCTGAGATTTGTAAAATTTCCAATGGTAACCCCGAGCTCCGAACCTCTACCCCCTCACCTTTTGGGACACGTGTTAGCTCTGGATTGGAGTGGTGAATTGTTGCAAAATTCCCCATTGGCCCCCTTACTTGACATTTTGCATTTTCTGGACATGTGTCCACTTACTATTGGATGCGGGCCTTTGGGCCAAACTTTTCCTCGACACTTTTAGTCAAAAATCACCAACTCCCTCCACCACCCACATGTCCCCGAGCCACATGTCCTCCTCCCATTCACTACGGGATTTTGGGCCTAGAACTGACTTTGATATTTTTGCCCAAATGGAAGCCAAAATTTCTAAGGAACCTCCGCCACCCGCCATGCTTGACTTCTCCAAGACACATGTCCACCGCCATTGATGCGAGCCTTCGAACAAAAATTTTCCTTTGAAAATTTTGCAAAAGGAAAGAAAAATTTCTAAGTATAACCCGCCACCCGCCGATCCTCCAACCAATCACAATGTGCCACGTAGGCATTTTATTGTAGCAAGCGGAGCCATTGACCAAATTTTTCCTTAACCTAAAATTTGAAAAATTAACAAGTTAGAAATATTTTCCAACCACCCCCAGCCAATAGGAACCCTGCCACGTTGCAATAATGTTGCATGATGATGAATTTGACAGGTAGAATATGCCCGTATGACCGTCAATACGTCAAAAATGCAGAGGATGCCCTAGAAATTGAATTTTTTGACAAGGAAGGTAGATTTCTTGATCTTGAACCAAATGAATCATTTTTGACGTTGTTTTCGAGCATGGGATTGGGAAAACACTTGCACAAACTTAGGATTCGATCAAATTCGAGTTTTTACATGACTTGACAAAGGAAAATGGCACAACCCAAAACAATGAAGAAATTAGGGGGAAAATGGGGGCAAACATGGATTTTGTTTCAAATTAGGGCAAAATAACAATAACTTAGGCATTTTGCAAGCCTTTTGAAAGCATTCAACTGGATAAAATGAATTACAGATCACCCACTCAACCAATGAAATGTTTCAGAGCAGAATTTGACATGAAAATTTTAAGGCACATTATGAAAACTCAATAATGGGACCAACATTGGCTCTTGCTTGGGGATGGGCACTCCCGGTGAGTGCCAAAAGATCAAAATGTAGACCAAGTGCCAAAAACCATTGGGCAAAGGATTCAAAACATAGGGCAGCCCAAAAACCAGAATTACCACCAAAAAGGACCGAGAAAATGAGCCAAAAATGGTTGCCAAGGACAAAAGGGCAAACCACACACCGACCAACAAAGCAAAAACAAAGACTATACAAATATACAACTTGTGCATACCTCACTAGGGGATTTAATCCAAGAAATGTTTTAAATGTTTGCCATTAATAGGCGCCCAAAGAATTCCCCATCTAGATCTTTGAGAAAAAAGGTGTTCTCACCAATTCTGATGTCAATGGCATAAGGGCCCATCCATAATGCATCAAACTTGCCATGTTTTCCCTTGTCTTCATGCCTACTATCCCATAGCAAAACTAGATCTCCAACATTGAAGGCTCTAGGAGTGACCTTCTTATCAAACAACCTCTTCAATTTCTCTCTAAACCTGATATGCCTTTGATGAGAAGCTCTTCTCTCTTCATCCAACTCAATGATCTGATTGATTCTTGATTCATATGGGCCATGTTCTTGATCTTCCAATTGTTGGGAAAATTGAAAAGTGGATGATTGCAGGTGTAAGGGCAATAAATCCTGAGTTCCATACACCAATTCAAACGGGATCTTACCTGTTTCTCTTTTAGGAGTTATTCTATCAGCCCAAACTGCAAATTTCAATTGCTCTCCCCACTTCTTCTTGTTGATTTCCGAGGCCTTTCTAATGATCTTGAGCAAGTTCTTATTACTAGACTTAGCTTGTCCATTGCCTTGTGGATTGTAGTTTGAAGAATAAATTAGATTTATCCCATATTCATGGCACATTTCCATCAAAGGTTTGGCTCTAAAACACATGGCATTATTAGATACAATCTTAACTAGAACTCCAAATCTGCATATGATATGATTCAATAAGAAATCCATTACCACTTGGTGTGTTGCCTTTCTAGATGGAATTGCCTCAACCCATTTTGTAAAATAATCAGTTGCCACAAGGATCCATTTATGACCAGCACTAGAAGGATTTGAAATCTCACCAATGAAATCCATTCCCCATTGTTTGAAAGGAGCTTCAATTGATACAGGATGTAAAGGAAGGGAGCCCGCAGCTTTTCGGGCCTTCCGAGAGAAACGTTGGCAACTATCACACTTTCTAACTAGCTGGGTTGCATCTTTAAAAAGATTAGGCCACCAATAACCAACCCTTAAAATCTTATGTGCTATCACTCTCCCAAAAAATGTCCTCCACAAACTCCCCCATGGAAATCAACAATCAACTTAGGAGCTTCATCTTCAGTTATGCATTTCAAGAGGACACCTTCAGGGTTCTTCCAAGCCAGCCCAAGGTCTGTTATGATATATTTTTGAGAAGCTAGCTTGAGGGCTCTTTTTTTATTTTTATTCAAGTGACTAGGACAACATAGGTGTCTGAGGTAAAAATCACATCTTTGTACCACTCAGACCTCATCAATTTGTCAAGAAGATCTTCCCTTTCTTCCTCTAACTGATTCACTTCTACATTTTGTAAATTACTCTCAGCCATGAGCTTAGCAAGACCCAAACCACTTACTAGCTTTTTTGTTTAGATATCCATATCATACTCTTGTAATTTGTTGACCCATCTACGTATCTTGCTTGATATCTCCATGTCTAATAAGATGTCTTTAACCATGGCGTGGGGAACATAAGCAACAACTTTTGAACTCAATATATAGGGCTTGAAAATCTTTGTTGCTTTTACCAAGGAAAACACTTGCTTTTCCATGATTGTATACTTCAACTCAGCTTCTTGTAAAGCCTTGCTAAAAGAAGGCAATAGGCTTCTCATCTCCATTCTCATCCTTTTGCAACAAAACTGAAGCAATAGTAAATTCGAAGCAAAAGAAAATATTTGGAAAGGCCTTTTATAGTTTGGGGCTGCGAGACAGTGCATGCTTAAGTGCATCCTTTATTCCTTCAAAAGCTTGAATGACAGCCTCCTCCCACCTAATGACTTGATCCTTTCTTAACATGCTTGTGATTGGAAGAGTTAGCTCAACAAAATTGGAAACAAACCTTCTAATAAAATTGATTTGGCCAAAGAAAGATTGGATACCTTTCTTGGTTCTTGGGATAGGTACTTTGTTGATTGCTTCCACTCTCTTAGGGTCTATCATGACACCATCCTTAGACACAATATGTCCCAAAATTTGGCCTTTTGCATGCCAAAATGACACTTCTTTGGATTAAGAGAAATGTCATACTCTCTACATCTGATCAACATTTTCTCTAGGTGTTGCAAATGGTCTCCTCACTGCCTTGAAAATATAGTCACATCATCTTGGTAAACTGCAATAAATTCATTGATGTAACCAGCAAAGGAAACATCCATTGCTCTTTGAAAAGTGGCACCAACATTCATCAATCCAAAGGGCATCCTTACAAAAACATAAGTTCCCCAAGGCATAGTGAAGGTTGTCTTAAGTCTTTCTGATTCTTTAACAACCACTTGATTGTATCCGGAGAAACCATCCAAAGTAGAAAGCATTTCTGACCCTATCACAAGTTGCAACATATTTTCCATATTTGGCAAGGGATAGTTGTCCTTCATGGAGGCTTTATTTAAATTCCTAAAATCCACACAAAGTCTGATGTCTCCATTCTTCTTTCTAACTGGCACAAGGTTTGCAACCCAAGATGAATATCTAGTGGGCTGAATAATACCTCCATCTCTCCAATTTTTAATTTCTCTTGCATTTTCATGGAAAGAAGTGGATTAATAGGCCTTTTTATTTGTCTGAATGGCTTAGTCTTGGCCTCAAGAGGGATCTCATGTTGGAACAAATCTTCTCTATATGCCTTTAACTCTGAATAAGACCAAGCAAGGTAGTCTTGATATTTCTTTAAAATTTGGGAATAGGACTTCTTTTCCTCCTTGCTGAGATTGCTACCCAACCAAATCCTCCTTGGTTTATCCCCGGTTCCTAAGTTGTGCTCTTCCACATCCTCAAGCAAGCATGTTCCTATTAATGATGCAATCAGCATTGCTGAAATTTGATTCAAGTGCAACAAGACCTTTAGGAATGGTATTTGTTTTTAATTGTATAATATCCTTGTCAAACAAAGTTTCTCTCCCTTCATTCATGCATACCATTAGCTCCCAATCAATGTTCTGACCAGAAAACTTACCTTGGAATTGTGAAAACCTCAACACTTGTGCATCATCATCAAAGATTTGCCAATGTTTCACATTATCAAGGGTAGATGGCCTTGTTAGCACTTCAACATTATATTCACAAAAAGGTGAAACAGTACAATTGTCAAATCTAGAGCCAAGTACAGCCAACTTATCAGAGTAAACATTAAGACTTCTATCATGGTAAACAATGTTAAAGGAATCAAACATTTCAATCAAGTCCCAAACAACATGCTTATACTATTTCATAAGCTAATTTTTGTGGCATATAACTTCCTTACTTGCTTAACAACTAGCTTTGAATCCCCTTTGGCAACAATATCCTTCACTCCATATTTCCATGCAATCCTTAATCCCAACAACAATGCCTCATACTCAGCAATATTGTTAGTGCATTCAAAATTAAGTTTGAAGGAAAAAGGAAATTCTTCCAAACTAGGAGAAAGCAAAACTATACCAGCACCATTTCCAAATTTGGAGCAAGCTCCATCAAACAGAAAAGTCCAAGGAGAACCTATCATATCAAGGCATTTTGATTTATCCATCTTGTTCTCTTTTCCATCAGCAAAACCAATGAAGTTGTCAACATCTACATCAGCAAACAACACTTCATAAGAAGCATTGTTGGGATCTTCAATCAAGTGCAACATCTTCTTTTCACCATAGAGTTTGACAAGGCTGCCTTCAATGGGAATGGTGGCAAAGGACATGTCCATTTGAAAACTACCACCAACACTTGCAGCCCATTTTCTTGACAAAAGCATACCCCATTTGGCAGGGCAACCAACAATTACAACATCAAGTTTTAAATTCTTATTCGGGTAGGCTGCAAGTTGCACTACTAAACCCTTCACACAATCAATAACTAGCACTTCCCTTGAATCCATGGCTGTAAATTTCTCATATGCTACTATCACCTTGATATCCAACTCATTCATGACTTCTAGAGGCATGACATTACATGATGCACCGGAATCAAACATGCAATTGTGAAGCAACCTATTCTTTATGAGAAAAGTTGTGAAAAATGGATCAACATTCAATTGGGAATCAACCAAGGATGTCCCCAAATATACCTCAGGTGCCTCTCCAAGATCTTCCACCACTGGTGGTGTTTCAAGGCCAGCCATGATTTGAAGAGGAATCTCAACAACATTTACATTCTTGTTTGGGGTAATCTTCTCTTCTTTCAATCCCAAGTACTCAAATGCTCTCTTCTTATGCTCAGGAATTCTAAGCAATTCAATAATTGGAACACTCACTTTAATTTGGCTCAAAACCTAGGCTATATCATATGGAACACTCTTTGGTAAAACAACATTGGTAGGGAAACAAGAAGGTTCATCAGATGGAGAAGTATTCTTGGCAGCCTGGACATGAAGAGGACTGATATTTTTGCATGGGACAACAGGGTTATTGGCAATTGTTTCTTTTCTAGGATTATCCTTTGGAATGCTTGTGAGCAAGGGTGTCTTTGGCTTGGCTTGAGGACCATATCCTCTAACAACTTTACTTCTAGTATTATACTCCTTCTCTTGACCAACTATAACATTCATTAACAATTGTCTATCTTCCTCCGAGGGAATACCACCATCATACTTCTTGATCATTAAAGCTCTTAGATATTCAAAGTCATTATTAGGTATTTAAAAAGCTTAAACAACATCTACGTCATGAGATTAAGGAAGAGAAAGAAATGGTACCCTCTTTATGCAATCCCAAAAGGTAGCAGTAGTCCTTGCACTTATCACATCTATTGATGTTGCTGCTTGTTGTGAGCCTGAAGAGCTTCCCATCATACAAATGTCATCATCCATTTCATCTTCATTATCATCTTCAATAACTTGCTGGTCCATTTCACATGGAGGATGACGAAGAAAACATCTATCACACCAATCCATATTAGCAACCTCCTGAACAACAACAACTCTTACAGTTAGAGGGTCAGGCATCACTCTATTTTCATGTGCTTGGGGTTTTCTATTTTCTCCGACAATAAGCCCTTTACCTCTATCATCTTGTCTTTGATCACCCCTAGCATGATTGCTGAATCTATCATGGTTTTGAGTTCTTTGTTGTCTTTTGAACTTTTCCCAATTCCTTTCTCAGCCTAGGCTAATTTGTAAGAAATTTCTTTGACAACCCCTGCCAAAGTCTTGACAACATCTTCTAAATCAGCACCCTTGCTAGCTTGAGGCTTCTTAGGGTTTATCAGCTTCACATCATCCCTCTTAAGTGGTTTACCAATAGCTTTAATATTATTTTCGATTTGAAGTGCCATGGTGAAAGCTTGCCTCGAGTTTGTAGGATTTTTTCTCTCAAGCAATAGGCTACCTTGTTATCAAATGCATCTGCATATATAATCAAACAAGATTCATCACAAGGCCTTGAAATGACAGAACCTTCTCAATGTTTTATTAAATATTGTATTGAAGTCATGGACTGTCTCTTTCAGGTTCTTCTTGATATTTTCAAATTTAGACAAAAGAAATCTAGGATTAGTCCTATCACCATATTACTGACCTAAATACATTTTTCATCTCACCATGAATCAATAGAGTTATCGGGTAGAGCCTTGTACCAATCCTAGCATCATCTTCAAGTGTATGGATAAACAAATTGATATATACATCCTCAAATTCTATCTTAAAATCTTCCATCATATTATCAAACATTTTGAGATGCTTGATCACCACCGAATGGCGTTGTTACCTTAAAATTTTGGCAACCTATTTTTGACATCTTGTGGGACAGCATTTGGGTAACCATCCATTCCTCCAAAATTTATAGGACCAAAAGTGTTAACAACAAATGGAGGTCTAGGCTGAGCCATATTGTTTGGTGGGGGTGATCTTGGAGGTGAAACAAATTGGTGAGGAGTACAATATCCTTGGGGCTCAAGAATGTGATTCACAAGATTGGTATCTTCTAAGTGTTGATTTCCTTGGGAAGTTTTATTTGAATTAAAACACAGAGGTGCAGATTGGAGAAGGAACTTACCAGGTATAGCAGAAGGACCTTCACCAGCTGAGGCAAACAAGTTTATGAGAGGATTGCCTAAATCAGACTCACTTGAAGAAGAATGATAGTCTTCTACCAAAGGCTGATCTCTCTCACCAATGACTGTATCTTTGTCTGATGTCTGACCTTTAACCACTTTCCAAACTCTTCTCCCTTCCAACTCTGAGTTTCTTAAGTCTGAGAAATTTTTTTAGTAGAGTCTTTAAGGAAGAGAGATCTTCTTCCCTCCAGTTTTGTAGAGATCAACAACACAAAAATAAATGACATAAAGCTCAAGACATTGGTATTTTCAAGATCAAATCAGCATGGAGTCACCACTAAGGAATTTCACCTCAGTTGTGTAAGAATACACTAAAATAATTTGTTAAATGTTTTTGATATTGATAACTTTGCAAAGCCTCATAAATAAGACATTCCTCTTCTTAAATCAATCATAGACAAAACAACTAGACTATATAAACATTTGGTAAATGTAAAAGAGCGAGGCTGAGCTTGAAATTTTTTCCTAAAACTTGTAGATATGAAGTAAAAAAATAATATTTCAAGAATGCAAAAGCTCAGATACTTGAATATGAAAATTATCAAACCCCTCAAACACCTCAAGAACACCAAGGAATTATAAGAAGTCCTAGCAGTGGTGCCACTCGGGTGTTGGTATCCAGATTTAATCTCCTTCACAACTTGAACAACATCATGCATTTGCACAAGACACTCAAGGGTAGATAGATGATTTGTATGTCATTTGTAGCCGGGGAGCACATCTATCTGGCTTGTTGGCACTCAATATTTGAGGGAGTGGATAACACCTTCAAAAGGATCTTGATCTGATCCTCACTGTTTTAGGTTGTGCCTATCAACCAAGGCAAGAGAACCTATATTGCAGCCCTTGTATGGTAAAGGAGATTGAGATATCCTTTTATTTCACACATTGTGTGGAGATGAACTTTGTAAAACATGATCAATTATCCATTATTCAAACTTAAATGAGTTATCACTACTAAATGATGGAAATGTTTTCAAGATAAGGCTAAGGCACTAGAGACAAAATAAAATCCCGATATGCTTTGTGCATTTTTGTAAGTGGGTTGTATTCTTTTGTTAACACACAATGCCATGCAGGGGTAGTATAGGTAGGATGAGTTAGTTTGAATGCAATTTTGTTGGGAGATGTTTAGACAAGACTAGCTAGGAATTACCAACTTCTTTGAGAACCTTTGCAAGAAATTTGTAACACCTACACAACAAGAATACTTCTAGAGGTTTTGAATGCTCCTTCAACTAAGATATGTCCACAAATGGAGGCCTAGATCTGCACTCTTCCACACAAAATTTGATAACCTGCTGCAAAATCTTGAAGCAAAATATGAACAAAGTATCCAGGAATCCCTATTTAATCATGACCTAAGGTGCACCCAAAGGTTTACAAATAATCTCAATATTCAAGGACAATATAATGATTTTAAACCTATTTATCTTTTATCAGATGAAGGCTCTTCTGAATATAATATTGCAAATGCCATTAAACCATCAACAAGAAATGAGACCCTATATGATCAAAGAGATCCTAAACACAAGATTGCAATATGAGCAAGAAACACAAATTGAAAATATTCTGAGACATAAGCATATGCAAAATTTTGCCAAGAGATAACACCGCATAATCCAAAATTTGATCAACTACATCAACATGGGAATGCTATAAGAACAATCTCAAAGCCTGTTGATGGCTTTACAACTAAAACCAACTCAACATGATGAAATCTGATACAAAATGGAATTGAAAATGGCTCTCAGGTGGTTTTCTCTAGAGAAATGGATTTCTTCCAACTTTTTTCTTGAAAAATTATAAGTTTCTTTTTTCTCTTCGGTCTCCTCTCTTCAAATGCCTCAAAAATACATTTTATATCTCATGCCATCTTGGAACCTTGCTTCCCAAGCAAAGAATATGCCCAAGGGATCAAATTTGTTACAAAACCCTTCATCATTTCATGAAAATGACATCAAACTGTAAAACAACTCGCATATTGCTAGGGATGCACAAAAATCTTAAAATATTACATGAGTTTAGATCCTTATCCATCCCAGGGTCATGTTTTTGGCATTCAGGCATGCCAACATGCTTTAGCAATCATTTTTCACCTTTTACCCTTTCAATTTTTACCTCTGTAATTTTTAATTTTCACTTTCACATTTTTTACATCGGGCCAAAGCAAAGAGGCATCAAAAACATCAAAGATCATCAAATTATCTCTTTACAATGGTTTCATTGTTCTCAGAAGGCCGAGGGGACTCAAAATCATATAAGGTCCAATGAATTTTGATGAAGAAACATGATTTCCAAGCTCCTTGGAGTTCCCATGGTGGCCAAAAATGAAATGACACAGTAACCGTCGATTTTGGTCAACTTTTAATGCTAGCCCTCCATGTGGAGGATGAGATTCTTGAATATTCCCCTTTTTCCCTTTTGGATAAGGAGGGACACGCATCTGAAAACCATTGGATCAAACCCCCATGCTTTAGAAATGCATTTGCGGCCCCTTTTTAATTTGGGAAAAATTTACAAAAATCTCCGCTTCTCCCCGGACCCGCCACATGTCCACATGTGGGCCCCAAGGAAAACCATGGGCTCATTTTATGAATTTTGGCACTTTTTGAAAAAGGGAAATTTTGCTTTAAAATTCTGTGGACCCGAACACCCTCTCTCTCTTCTCCACCACGTGGTTCCCTCGATTCACCGCAGGCCACACCCCGTAACTCTACCTTCAGACCTCCCTACCAAATTTTGAAAAATTTAAAACCATTACGGGCCCGCAATCTCCTTTTGACCTCCTTGAAATGCACCACGTGTCCAATGTAGATTGACCACGAAGCATGCCTTCAATTTTGTCTTTGAAACATTTGCTGAGATTTGTAAAATTTCCAATGGTAACTCCGAGCTCCGAACCTCCACCCCCTCACCTTTTGGGACTCGTGTTAGCTTTGGATTGGAGCGGTGAAATGTTGCAAAATTCCCCATCGGCCCCCTTGCTTGACATTTCACATTTTCTGGACACGTGTCCACCTGCTTTATTGGATGCGGGATTTCGGTCAAAATTTTCCATTCACACTTTTAGTCAAATATCACCAACTCCCCGCCACCCACATGTCCCCCGAGCCATGTGTCCTCCTCCCATTTGCTGCGGGCTTTCGGGACTAGAACTGACTTTGAGATTTTTGCCCAAATGGAAGCCAAAATTTCTAAGGAACCTCTGCCACCTGCCATGCTGACTTCTCCAAGACACATGTCCACCTGCCATTGGATGCGGCCTTCGGGCAAAAATTTTCCTTTGAACATTTTGCAAAAGGAAAGAAAATTTCTAAGTATAACCCGCCACCTGCCAATCCTCCAACCAATCACAATGTGCCACGTAGGCACTTTATTGTAGCAAGTGGAGCCATGGACCAAATTTTTCCTTAAGCCAAAATTTGAAAAATTAACAAGTTAGAAATATTTCCCGACCACCCTCGGCCAATAGGAACCCGCCACATTGCAATAATGTTGCGATGATGAATTTGACGGGTAGAATACGCCCGTATGACCGTCAATACGTCAAAAATGTAGAGGATGCCCTAGAAATCAATTTTTTTGACAAGGAAGGTAGATTTCTTGATCTTGAACCAAATGAATCATTTTTGATGTTGTTTTTGAGCATGGGATTGGGAAAACACTTGCACAAACTTGGGATTTGATCAAATTCAAGTTTTTACACGATTTGGCAAAGGAAAATGACACCAAAAAAATGAAGAAATTAGGGCACAAATGGGGGCAAACATGGATTTTGTTTCAAATTAGTGAAAAATAATAACAACTTAGGCATTTTGAAAGCCTTTTGAAAGCATGCAATTGGATAAAATGAATTGCGCAGATCACCCACTCAACCAATGAAACTTTTCGAGAGCAAAATTTGACATGAAAATTTTAAGGCACATTATGAAAACTCAATAATGGGACCAACATGACCAACCTCGGACCTTGGCACCCGGTTCCTAAGGGGCCAAGAAAAAAGATAAATAACAATCAAGATTATTTTGTCCCCTGGTATGGGTTATACCGAGGACACAAGGAAAAAAATTCTACCCAGTTTGAGGACCGTGTGGGCCTTAAGGAGTTATATGGGTGGGAGTCGATAGATCCAGATATGGCCACTACATGCACAAGGAATCAATTATTGTTTTCCATGTAGAATCGTATGGATTAACCAGATTTTGACGTGTGTGAGGAGTCCTATGTCTAAAACCTACTCTAATGTCTCGATGAGTAGGTCATTAATGGAATGGTCAAAGTATCTATTGAGGTGGTGTGGAGAAACATTTATACGTTTGCCACCATTAGAGAACTACTTGAATATAACATGGCTAAAATTGAAGAGATAACACATTTAAAGGAAGAGAAGTAATGATAATGGGCAAAAAATGAGGCCTTCGTGAGCGTGGTGGAGGAGATTTGTGATCACATTCTGAAAACAAGGCCTCATCTAAAATTTCAAGTACCAAATTTTTTTCCATCTTATATGAATTATGTGTGCACTTTGGTTAATTTGGTGTTAGATGACAAACCAATTCGGATGCCTGCACCAAAAGATTCTGAACAAGAGGCAGAGAGAGCAAGGGCCTCTATGGTTAGGAAAATTTCAACTTATGAGGCATTTCTCCAAACTTTGAAGGATGAGCTAAAGAAAGCTGACCAAGCTCTCAATTTATGTGCGGCACCAGAAGTAGTAATAAGGACTAGAACTCTAGTAGAAGATAATGAAGTTCTGGAAGCGATGAAATATGAGACACTAGGGTACGTAGAAAGATTGGCGTTGGTGAAACAAAAGCGCGAGGCCCTCGCAATAACCTAGGATCCACACAAAGAGAGGATTGATGAGATTGGGAAGCTCATAGCACAAAAGATGGACCTCATAGAAGGAATGATGTCAAGTATGGCCAATGTTGTTTAGGTACTACAGAATGAGAAATAAAATATTACTCAGATGAGCTAGATGCCATAGCCATAGATATTCCAGAAAAGACAAGGACTACACTAAATGACTGGAAAACATTGGAGGCTGAAATAAAAATGAATATCTAGAGCTAATCCTCCTAGTTGAAGAAGAGGGTGTTACAAAGTAAAAATTTATTCTTTTGTACAGTGTTTCATTAATTATTTCATTCCTTATTCTTTATTATTGGGAACATAAGAAAGAATTCCCATTTTCGGGACAACAAATGTAATTTAGTGTGGGGTAATGTTGAGAAGAAAAAATGTTGCTCTAAGGAGAGGAAACAAAAAGGATGTGCACGTGGGAACAAAGTACATTTTAAGGTGTGGAAAGATAGGGTAGGAAACAAACGCCGTAACACACTTTAGCTCAATAATTATCCATTTTTTGGATATGGGATATTTTTGGAGATAATGTGCGAAGCACACATAGAGTTGAAGACTTTTGCTACACATAATGGTATTTTGGGAACAAGCGGTTGTTAAGTGCCATGCATAGTTTAGGCTAATAATAAGATTTATTCTTAGAGTTAACTATATGACATCTATTATTAGAACACTTGCATGTTGTGCAAGCCATTGTAAAGGTGCATGGCTATTATCAGCATGTGACCTATTTTGAGAAGTGCATGGGTGGTGAAGGGAAATTCCCCACCTCTATAAATATGTATTGAACTATGTAGTTTAGAGAGACTGAGTTATTGTAGAGTTATGTTGCTGATCTTAATACACACATGACTCAAATAATTTATAGTGTAAGAATATTACATGTTTTATAATGTTTAATGTAATGGAATATACTAATTTGGATAATGGTGTTAGACATAACTAAATCTGGTTCTTATATGGTTAGCCTTATTATTGTGATTGTTTAGTTCATGATTCTCTAATGTATAGATCTGGTTTATGCACTGTGAAATGCTTATGTTTGGCTATGGATCTAAATATATATTATCATCATCACACTAATATCCTGTACAAAAAAATATAAAGAGGGGTCTGTACCTTTGTGCAATTCAAGTGAGAGCTCATCTTAGGCCGAGTGATGTGCTAGTTCACCTAGGTTTTCTATAGTATATTCTAGGTTGCATCACCCTTCCTCAAAATAAATCTTGTCTACGGTGGCCTTGATCACCTTATTCTCATGCTAATGACCACCCTCACACCAGACCATATACTAATGGTTTTGTTTCCTCTCTAAAAAATATTTTTCTTATAATTATCTTTATCGTTATGCATGGAAGGGATATGGTCAAGGAAATTATGAATAGGGTTTCCATGGTCTTGTAATTAACGAATCCCATGAATCATGTGAGAATTTTGGCTTCAAATAAAAATATCCCTCTGCTCTACCTCTATGCACTTCTTCCTCTTATCGCATTGACGCGAGTCACCTTCCCTCTCTCCATACAACTATCTCACGAACCTAGATGAAACTTTGTCTATTCCTCATGAATTTTATTAGTCTCCACCATTTCCTCGATCGGTCACCTCTCGGGTTAAAAATGAGACCATTTCCTTTACTCCTAAGTACTCTGAGATGATACGAGAGGAATCCCCTACCATTTATATCCTCCAATGCAGGTGATGAAGATTGCATTCTTTCTTACATGGGGGAAAAGTATTATCATATCTAGAAGTTCCTTCCTCCTAATAATTACACCCTCTTTAATGAATCCACCATCAACATCAGCTTAGGAACTCCCCAAGAGCCTCACTTCCTCAAAATAGGCCAATATCTTGATCCTCAAGAGCTCAAAGAATTTACCTCCTTATCAAAACATAGCCAGGCCTTCGCATGGTCATACTCCAACATGTTAGGTCTCGATCCCTCCATATTCATCTATAACATTGTTACCATCCCCGACACCGAGCCCGTTAAAAAAATCTACATTATATGCATACCGCATTTCCTTATTGTCAAAAAACAACTACAACATCTGCTCTCTACTAAATTCATCTAACCTATCGATTATTTGGAATGGGTTTCAAATGTTGTACCCATTACCAAATCTTATGGAAATATCCTCATCTACACCAATTTCCAAGATTTAAATATCATTTTTCTAAAGGATGAATTTCATCTTCCCATCATCGACCAACAAATATCATTTTTCTTAAGGATGAATTTCATTTTCCCATCATCGACCAACTCATCAACCTCACAGCCGGCCATGAGATGTTATCTCTTATGGATGGGTTTTTCAGTTACAACCAGATCCTTATCTCCCTATAAGACCAACATAAGACTTACTTCATCACCCCTTTGGGGAAATTATCCTATTATGTCATGCCTTTTGGTATGAAAAACATGGGGGCCACTTACTAGTGGGCTATGACTTATATCTTCCATGACCTTATCCATAAAATTGTAGAGGATTATGTTGATGACCTCTTGGGTAAATCCAAGCATTGGTGTGACCATATTTCTGTCCTTAAAATCCTTTTGAGCTCCTTATCAGCTTCCATATTCTTCTTAACCCAACCAAGTGTGTGTTTGGATTACTAACTAGTAAAATCCTTGGCTTCATTGTCTTTATCATGGGTATTGAAGTTAACCCGACTAAAATTAAGGCCATCCTTGAGATGCCTCCCACTTCCAACCTCAAAAAACTTCACACAGTATATAAGGTGACTTCAATTAGTCCTCCACTTTGTTTTGTAATTCTCGATCATTTCCAACCCTTTCATCACCTTCTTCGTAAAGACACCTAATTCAATCGACATGCCAACTATAAAAAATATTTCAATGATATTAAGTAGTATCTTCTCTCTCCATGAGTGCTCACACCTCCATGCAAGGGGAGACTTTCTGTCTCTATATCTCTTCCTCCAATCATGCTTTAGGTTCCATGTTGGCACAACATGATGAGAAAGGTAGAGAGTATGATGTCTATTATATCATCCGTACCATTCATGACTGTAAAACCCACTACATTGAAGTTGTAAAGATATGTTGCACCTTCTTCTTCACCAAGTATAAGCTTTGTCACTACCTTATTAACCATAAAAGCTTTGTCATTACCAACTTTCACATTATTAAAATCATGCATTCCAAGCCTTATCATAGTGATTATATCACTTGATGGCTCATTCTCATGACAGAGTTTGACCTAGAGTTCATCTCCTCGATAATCAACTCCCTTATGAATAGTTCCCGATTAATCTATTTTCGTCATTGATTATGAGTTCTATCCTCTTAAGATGACCCTTTTCTTTGATGGTTCTAAGTTTTAATAAGGGGAGGCACCGACATCATTATAATTCCTTCATGGGATACTCCCATCCTCATTTCTCAAAATCTCAACTTCGAATGCACTAACAATATGGATGAGTATGAAACCCTCATATTGGGCCTTGAAACCGCTATCATACTCGGTGTTAAAATTATTGATATCTATGGTGATTCACATCTCATTGTCAATAAGGTCATAGGAACCAATCAATGTAAAAATAACATCCTTCAAAAATACAGGGATATCGTCATCTTTCTCCTTGAAGCATTTAACTCCTATACAATCTAGATATCCCACTTTTGTCTAATTGTTTCACTGAAACTATGGCTTCCCTTGCATCCCTTATCCCATGGATGATGGAAGAATCCAAGATATCCATTGTTTTTCAGCATCTCGATCATCCATCTCACATCCATAAGCTTCCATGCATCAATCATGTTGATCCCAATCTATCTTATCTTTTATATTCTCGGATATTCAAAAACCTATCCCAATCTAAATTTCCCTTCGACCTATCCAAGAATGGTAGGAGGTCCTTATTTCAATGTGAAACCCGCTATGTTTTTCTTAGAGACATCCTTTACAAATGTGGGTTTAATGGTATCCTCATACATTTCCTTAAGTCTTATGAATCTATCTATGCTATTTGATAGGTCCATAATAATATTTGTGGTGGACACTTTAGTGGCTTGGTTGTTGCTAAGCACGTCCTTTTCTTGGGATATTACTTGCCTACCCTCAACCAAGATTTTTGTGAGTATGTTAAAAAGTGTGTTAAATTCTAGCAACATTCTAATCTTATCTTCATCCCTAGCTAGGATCTACATCCGACCTATGACCTGTGGCCCTTCTCAAAATGGGGACTTGACCTTATTGGCCTCATCAATCCATGTTCCTCTCGACACCATCATTCCATCATCACCACTACCAAGTACTTCAATAAATGGTTGGAATACATTCCACACATATCTACCAAAGATAACCAAATAATTAATTTCATCTATCGACATATCATCCATCATTTTTACATTCTTCAAGATCTTCATGACAATGGAAAGTCCTTCAAAATAAATCCATTAAGAAGCTTTGCTAATCCTTTAACATAAATCTCAACTTCTCTTCTCCTTATTATCCTCAGGGCTAATGGCCGAAAAATCCTCTAACAAGACCATTCATAACATCCTTGCTAAGACCATTGATAGGTGGGGTCATGATTGGAATCTCCATATTCCTTTCACTCTTTGGGCCTACAGGACTAACATCTGCACCCCTACTTGTGTTACTCCTTTCTCTCTCATCTATGACTTTGAGGCCATTCTTCCTCTTGAAATTCAAATCCCTTCCTTGCATGTTTCCCTTCGTGAATTTATCTCTGAAAATGACTATCATTAGGAGTAGCTATCATAGCTTGAGTTGTCGGATGAATGATGCCTAATCACCCTTCAACATCATCAAGTTTATCAGGGATAAAATAAAACGTGCTTACAACAAGCATCTCAATCTTCACGACTTTAATATTGGTGACCTTTTCCTCAAATAAAATTAGAATGTCACTACCCTATATAGAGTCAACATGGAAAATTTTCTCCCAACTGGATTGGACCATACATTATAACACATAAGTATGGATATGGTGCTTATCATATAACATCTCTTGATGGTAAAAATAAACTAGAACCCCTCAATGTCTTACACTTGTGACCTTTCTATTATTGAAATGTATACCAATGTGACCTTAGTCACCTTATCGATCCCCTATCTCCATCAATTTCCTCTTCCATATATCACTATAATGATATAGAATTATGTGGTCTACCATCACTATCCTATCTATAACCTTAAATATGGGCACCACGGATCTTCTCATAGCATGTTCCTTATGGATAGGTTCTTCCTTCTTGGTGAGAAATCCATGATCATTACTTCTATTTCCCTCTTATCTACCTTCTGGAACCATGATAAGGGTCCTCAAGTATAGCTTACACATCTTTATTATCCCCTCCCCAAGTGGTCTACTTAGCTATCCCTAGCTCCTATGTCAAATTTAATATTCAAGATCGAGATGATCATCTTTTCGAAAAACACACTACTCCTCGAAGGATAAATATTCCTATAAATCAAATCATGTAGAAATATAGAGTGATTCCTAAAAGGACAACTATCATGTAGCTTTCCATCCCAAAAAGGAAAAAAAGAAAACAGAAAGAAAAAATAAAAATTTAGACCACTCCCTCGAAGGATGGCTACCTTTTTTATATCATGGTAGTAAAAGGCTTCCTGCATTAATCAACCTTTCATATGAAAAATCATCCTAGGAAATTTTCCTATATCGATCAAATTTTCCATCAAAATAAAACTTACCACATCGATCATTTTACGTCATTATATCTAAATCTAAGGCATAGTCCTAGGAACACCACCTAAGGAGAACCTATTTCCCATGTGCATGTTATATCTTGACCCTTTTTCATGTTGAAAATAGGTATATAATCTTCCCCTTCCATATTTCCCTTCCAGATCATGAGCGTGACTAACTATTGTTGCATACGTATTTAACACCTACCTTTGGTTACAAGTGTATTTCTTTGATTGATTCTCGTTAACACTCTACCTATAATCTGGTTTGGATCTTTCCTTCCACCTACACTCTTATCTTTGGTGTAGTGTCACTCACACCTGTTTGTCACCACCTATCGAGTTGCATTAATTCATTTCTTTCCATTTCTATTTTCATTTATAAATACCATGTTCCTAAATCCATCACGTCTATCACATTTTATCATATTCATATTTTCCAAAACATAATTAATCCATAATCCAAAAATCATCATAATCCATAGTAATATTCAAATCACATCTATATCTAAATCATCATCATATCCAAATATAATCTTAAAAAACTCATATATCTATGTCGTCCATCCACATCATAATCATAATCATAATCATCCAAATACAAACCATACATAAAACACATCACACATGAATAAACCATGACAATAATCATATATATATATATATATATATATATATATATATATATACACATACATACATATATATCTCATCAATAAATCCAAGTACATTAATGCATCAAGTTACACGACACTAAGGTTACTTCCTCAATCTAGATAAATCATCAAAAATGCTAAACTCCACATTAGATAATCTCAAATTCTACCCTCTTGGGGTAGTTTATTGAAACAATCCTTGGGCCTCATCACCTCCATCAAGACCCTCATCTCACATTGGCCATGTCATTCTCACAAGTACTCCCTGGATGTCATTATTACACTCACTCCTACTCACCGTGTAGCTAGATACTCTATGTATCTCAATGTCTATGGCATATTATGTGTCACAATCCTCTCATAATACCTCACCTCGATAGTTAATTTTGTGTATGAGCTTATGGGCACATTCCCTGTAGGTGTCATATATCTAGTAGCTCCCTGTGATGTAGTTAGTGCACTAATGCCCAAATTTGATTCGTAAATTTGTAGGAGGTCTCTAAATCATGTTCTATATGTCTCCCTTTGTCTCTTGTATCTATCTCACTGCTCTATCACTCAGTATCCATCTCATGGAGAAGAGCTAGGGCCTCCTACCTCTTGCTCTAAGAGAGCGGTGTCTCTCTCAAGTGGGATAATTTACACTCTACATGTACTGGGATAGCTCCATGGCATCACCTTGATCACCACCACCACCACCTATAGGAACTACCTCCTTCTCTACAACATCCTCCTCATCTCCACCCTCTACCCCCTCTAATGCTTTCTAGGCTGCCCAAGTCTAGGTCATCCAATCTGAAAATAATGTACCCACTCCCACATAATCATTATTTTCCTACGGTACCCCTACCTCCTTCAATGGTTCTGCCATGTCAGGGTTAGGTAGATCTCTCTACATTTCATCATTCCTGTAGGTAATTAGCTCTCGAGGCACCATGTGTACAACTCTAAAATGTCACTAAAATATGTAAAAATGAATAACCTCTACCATCTCGGGATGGCGACCATGCACCCACCTCATGTTTCTCATCCTCACCAACTCTACATCCACTCCAAGCCATGAAAGGAAGTCATGGTATGGCCACCATCTCACTTGATCTATCTTTATCTTCAAAAATCTATATCCATACCAATTAACATCCCTATCCCCTCTCTCACCATGATCCTAATCAACTTACCATCTCGAGAAAACCATACCTCCAGCTCTATGTGGTCACATGTAACCCACAAAATCCCGGTGGCCTAATCAATGTAATGTTATCATATGCCTAACAATGGAGTAGGAACCCCACATCTAATCATGTTTTCCTCCTCAAACTATACATCGATAGCTCATGATACGCCTATGCTAGCAACATTGTCCCAAACAAAAAGACTGTTTGATGATCAAAAATATGTGCCACTAACCCCGCTGATTTCCATAGAAATATAGAACCCCCTGAATCTGGGAGTCCATAGCTTGATATGGCCATCATCACCATGAAAATCATTCTTCTCCTTACCGCACTCCTCTCATATCTCGCTCTCTATATGGAATGTCATGGATGTAAACCTAATATGTGGGTATCACCTACAAACAACTTTGTCAAAACATCCAATATGTTATATGTTGTAATAATTTGTATTGTCCCCCCCTTATAGAAGCCTAAAGATCTTATATACATCCTATAGGGTGGCAGTCATCTCACCTATCCTAAACCAAATTTTTCTTATGCACACATCCCACCTATCTACCAATACACTCATCAAACCAAAATCTCATGGAATCTTCCGGGTAATGTAAGAAAATACCTAATCCTACCACAACCATGTGATACCAATCACCATCTGTGGCATCCTTTCATCCAATCAAATAGGACATGCACCCTATCTCAAAAATACAAGGTATCTTGGGCCTACAAAAATCAATTAAACATACAAACATCGACATCTCATCATAAAAAAACCAAAAGAAAACAAACTCTACCTATCCTACCTCTGCGACGCCACTCCTAGATCGGGTCAACTCCTTTTTAGGCCTAGTCAATGGTGACCACACCTTGTACCAAGCTTAAAATTTAAAAAAAATGTAAAAAATTAAAGAAAAACATAAAAAATGCTTTAAAACAAGTTAGCATTTAGACACCGACCATCCTATGGGTCCTCTCGATACTTTCTCGTTGCTCTCTTGACCTTCATTTCTCTCGCTTCTCACTTTCTATTCTCAACCCGAGCTCTCAATTGTCAATTCGTAGCATGTAAACGAGCTTAATCAACCAATTCATTGGCTTATATAGAACACTGACCCTAATTGTCACCGACCCCTTTTGGGTCACTACCATTTTTTCCTCGGTCGTCGTTAACCCATCGTGGTCACCGTCAACTCGACCTTAATTTCTCATCAATTTCTTTTTTTTTTGAAATCACCCTCATCAAATAATATTTGCTTCCATTATATTTATAATGTGTCACCCATAAAACATTATCCCTTATCATATCTATTTTTTTGTCATCATTCCTTTCTCGCCATCTTCACGTCCTTTCTTTGGGACACCATTTTCTCGTCTTCATCCTCATTTCCCCAAACATATTTTTCACTGATTACTCATGTATGAAGGATTTCACATTATTATCCTTGCATTTGTCTACACATGATGTCCATCTTCAACCCATTGGTCCCATGACTTGTACATCCATTTTGAGTAGATTCCCATTGGATATCCACCATTCACAAGTGATTTTTATCAACTCACGATCCTAAGAAATTTCCATCATCTCCATTTAGTTCATCTATTATTCCCAATTGAATGGCCTCCTAAAATCACCAGCACTTTTTAATCCTTATCACCTGAGGTATCTTTCATTGTCCTCTCTTTTACCCGCCCTTTCTTGCCCTCCCTTTTCATCCATATCTTTCAAACTCTTGATCAGTTCCCCTTTGTGTCACCAAGCCCTAGTTTAAGGGGGATAACCTTATCAATTAACTCTTTTCTCATCAATTACATTTCCTATCTCTTCTTATTTTTGTCTCGTATTTTTCTATTGTAAACCACTCATCAAAAAGGGGTCGAATATAGACACTTGTTTTTGGCACCCTCATGCCTTCACATCACATTTTCCCCTCACCCTCACCGAGAATGCTCATTTCCCTCCTATTTTCAAACTACTCACTTTCCCTCATAAATTCATATTTTATCCCCCATATCCCATTTATCCTAATATCCTCCATAATTCTTATTTTCCCATATTTTAATCCTCATTATTACCCATATTATCCCTAATCTTCCCCAATCCATTTAATTATCCTAAACCCCATCCTAATCATCCCCATCAAATGGTCCTTTTGGATTCCCATGTCCCCTCATCATTATTCTTCATTCAATTAACCCTAGGATTCCCTCCACCCATTCACCCTTGTAGACACCGAAATTATACACTCTCTCATCTTCATTTAATTATCTAAACTCATTTATAATAGTTAAACAATTAAAATACACCACTATATTGTTTTATATCAATTCATGACACTCCTTGACCTAAAATACCCACTAGTACTCTTTAATTATTTAATTTAACTAATTATCTAACACCCAAATTTCCCAAGTCATCACACCCCTATGTCTAAACAATTGATTAAATAAATCAATTTCCTATATTATACCTCACCCTCACACCTCACCATGATAACTCCTCCTAACTCACTAGTTATGACTAGTTTAAGTAAACCTTCTAAAAATATTACCCTAACCACCTCTAACTTATCCCTATAACCAATTCTCACTTCTCACTAGTTAGGACTAGTGTAACTTAGGAAACCTTCTAATTATCCTCCATCCATCCTAACTACCTATATCCACCTCTAAACCTCACACTTGATATTTCTAAGTCATTAAGCCATAATCCTAAATCCCTTACACCTAAGTTCAAAATGGCAAGAAAATCACCCATGTCATCCCCTAACTCGAATTGGTTAAAATCACAAGTGATTCCCCTAATTACCGATGATCTATATAAGAACACTTCTCTCCCTCTTTCAAGGAGGATTTTACAGGGAATTCATGACCATTCATGAATGTCTTCTTGTGTTTCTAAGTCTTAGTTTTTAAACAAATCAAAGCTACTTTACTATATATACTGCATCAAGGTGATCATCATATCGTCACGTGTTGATGTCAAGACATCTTAAAGCAATTTTACTCATTTTCCACTCAAAATGTGACATCTTGTCAAATCATCCACCAAGGTAAACTTTGTTTCATTGGTTTCTACTTTCACATTTAGGTAATTCTATTCATTTTCTTATTACTAGTTTTATTTAAAGCTTCAAAACCATTATAGTCATCAAATCAATTGAATTACACCCTTTGTTTTATCAGTCTCTTATAATTCATAGTAATCATCGATGATTTTAGAATCACTTGTGATTCCTTCATAGATCTATTTCTCTCATATATTTATCCAAATCCATTTGAAAATATATACATATTTCCCTTGATTGATAACATTTGATCAAGTATGGATGCTATCAAATGGCTATAAGTGGAATTAATCACCCAATCACCAATATCAACTCACTTCGATCATCCAACACCCTTTGCATTGGGAACAATATACTTATTGCATGACTTGGAGTTGTGTGCCATCCACGTATCCCCCATTGATCGAATTGAGACCATATTTTAGTCTACCTAAAAGATTCAAGAAGCCATTGAAGAGTTTTGGGAAGCATATTACAAAGTACAACACATCTAAGATGATATTTCTTGGTTTGAGTACCACCATGAAGTGGGATTTGACATCCCTAAAGACACCAAGACCAAATCTGATTTAGAAATTGAGAGTGTAAGTCATCCTTCAAAATCTTTGATTCTAATCTTGTACATCTCTACGACATGGAGGAGGAGAGTTTTGACTTCTTCTTTTAAAATTACATCAAGAACCTAATTCATACTTTACTAAGGATGATGATCTAGCCTATTCAGTGGGCTCTAACTTTTCTGAGAATCTAGATACTAACCTAGATTCATATTTGAGTTCTAGACACATTTTTTTCATATCATTATAATTATCATCTACTATTTGTAATAAAATAAATAAGTGATAGACATTTAATCAAACATTTTTTGTCCATTTTTTATAAATAAAACTTGAATGTTTTGAAAGTAGGTTGACATCCACATAAGGAAGTCCTTTGGCTTCTAAGAACTAGCTTTTACTAGGAAACCTACCTACCCATCTTACTAATTCCATCTTGTGTAGTGTCTGTGCTTGCATATTTAGTTCACGGAAAGAATTTAATCCATTCTTCACGGAGCACATAATCAATGTCCATTAGCATCGTCCATGGGTATCTTGGAAACCCTACCATGTTTGAGGTTGATCCAATTTTACCCCTTGATATTATAACCTAGACAGTAAGGTGAAATTATAATCAACATTTTGGCATGCCCAGTGGGAATCTGTCCCTTAATTCTTTTCTTCATTTCACAAACTAAATAGTATTTTTTTTCTAATTCACTATGTGTAATTGTCTACATTGGGAAAATCGCTAATGATTGGGAAAATCTCCACAATTGGGTAAATCTCCAGGATTGGACTATGTATTTTTATATATTAGCTTCATAGTTTTCTTTTCACTTCTTCCTTTTTGTTCTCTATTTTCTTAACTTGTTTTGGTATTGTTTCTAAAAGCTTTGTCTCTAGATTTTTTTATTACTCACTTTAAAAATTGTGAAAATCTAAAAAAAAGAGCCCTCTCACGGTAAGTCTTAAAACCTTCCTTTTTCTTTCCATTTTACATTTTTGTCTATTTGTTCTCATGAAACTCAACATTTCATTTTAGGTCTTAAAACAAACCATTTCATACTTCTTGATCATCTAGCTTTAAATAGGAAGTTAACTAGTTGCATTCACTTATCTTTCCCCACACACACAACCAAATCATTTCAAAATAAAAATGCATTCAAACAACTTCCACCTAGTGAAACTGATTGGGATTTTATCACCCCATAGGGAAGCCAAATCGATGTTCTGGCTGAGTATAATATCCTATTTTTCAAGGTATATATTTTCTCAACATCTGACTCCCTTATCACGGCGGGACCATGAAGTGAGGGGTTAGGCCCCAATATACATGCTTCGTCTGGCAGCAATACAAAGTTGGGCCTCATGTACCTTTGAGGTATATCGAGGACTCCACCCTTAAACATTCCTGAAACCAACCATAGAATACCATTTCCTAGGACCTCATTAACCATCTTACATATTTCACTTTTTCATAATTAATTAAGATAAGTATAAAATAACATTTTGCTTGCTTTTGCTTGTTGTTTGTAAATCAACCCAATTAGTTATTTTCATTTCTCAAGTGTTTGTGTGTTTTTTTCCATGGTACTTACCAGACAACAAGCTCATAACCAAGATTTTGAAAACATGTCCACTCCACCACCTACATTTCAACAACATGTTTCATTTTATACTACATCACTTCATGTAACATTTTCTCCACCCACAAAAACAAACTCTGTTTTATCAAATGATTACATCCTCTCCCATTTCCAACACCCAATAAAAATTGGAATGAATTAGGATCCAACTATAATGGAGAAATGGGACAAAAACTCTTTCATTCCCCACATCAATATCATAATCAAATCCTTCATACATCTAGGCTATAAGAAACAGAACATCTATTTTCTCCTAGTCCTCAACTAGAAGTTCATGAACCTCCTTTCTATAATAGGGGAGACCTATCTTTGAAGAAATGCTAGACTCAAACCCTTATTCCCTCAATGCTTATCTAGCAGCTAGAAATGTTCAAATGCAACCATTTACACCCCAACCCATTCCATACACCTACAATCCTTCTTCTGTCATTGCATGTCTCTCATCAATCAAAATCAAGAACTAATCATTCATCAATTTTACCCATACACTTCAAAAAACTCAACTTGAAACATCAAATGTCGACATCCCTATTTCTATTGACCAATATGAAGCATCAAATGGTCAATCATCTACCAATCAACCCTAAGATATATGATGTCTCTTCAATCCCTATTTATGACCTTCATATGATTTCATCACAAAACACATCTGCTCAACAACCTACATCATCACCAAGCCCTTCCATAGGTTCTAATTCCTCCCCCTAAGTAGTACCACTACTTCATCGTCCACTTTATCAGCCTCTTCACAAGTACAAACACCTCCATTGAGTTTTGTAGCCTTCTCTACCATTTTATCTTCACAACCAATTACTAGTCCCATTCAAAACATAACCATGTCTATCCCTACAACTACACCACTAGTCAATACTAGTGTTATTGCTAGTACTCACCCTGTTTCACAATACATACCACAACCATCCCAACCACTAATCTCCATGCCATAATCTACACCTCTTCAAAATATTCCACAACACAATATCCCATAACAAAACATTCCACAAAAAATCCATCCTCCTCTATTTCTCTATTATCCTTCCAAATAGTCACTCATATATTCACAACCACTTACCCATACATCCATGCCATTATAGTACCAGTACATATAACCCTCACAACCTTTAGCTTCCCAAAAAATTTTCTATCTCATCAGAATATCCGTCAACAAAACATCCCTCATCAATAGTATATATCACAAAAAAACATCCCACAATACCATATACCTCAATAATACATGCCTCAACAAAACATTCCATAGTATAATGCCTCACAACAAAATATCCCATACCAATAAATGCCCTTACCAACAACATAACGTTCCTCAACAAAGAATGTTCCTCAATAAAACATTCCCTACTAGCAAGGCATTCCTCAATAGTATCAGGCATACTCATAACCTAGATAGTCTCTATTCCAACCTGGCTCATCCTCACAAAGCAAAAAACTCAAGCCCATCCTCTTGAAGCACTTTTGAACCACATATCCAGTCTCAAAGAAGTGGCTTCATCTTCATCAAAGAGTGTTCTCTCCTATGATCAAATTTTTAATGAGCCCATCCACCCTTTAGTACCATATAAATCCTATCCACCTCACTAGGAACTTCCAAATTTCATCAAATTTTACAAGGAAGATCCCTAACAACACATTTGTGCCTTCCATCACACATGTTATCTAATATCTCATGATCAAGACCTCATGCTTGAGGACCTTCCCCATGTCCCTTATCGGTCCTGCCTTGGATTGGTATAATAACATTCCACAACATTCTTATTCTCCTTTTCAAAACTTTCTCATCTCTTCTTAGAAAACTTTTCCATAAACATAGCCTAAAAATCACTATCAATGACCTATATGCCATCAAACAATTTGAAGATGAATCTATTGCTTTGATTTTATCACCCATTGGAGAGGTGTATATCAATCAACTATCCTTTTCATTACCACAAATAAAATCAATCAAAGTATTTTTTCATGCATGCACTAAAAATATCTCATCCACATTACAAATCCAATCATTTCAAACTTTTGATGAGGCTTTCACCATGGCCTGTAAATTGGAATTGCAAGCTCTAGAAGATGGTCGGGTTAAGCTTCATCCTAAGAAACCAAAAGTTGAGTTCCCATCTAAGTCAACATCCAACCCCGATAAGTCTAAAACATCCACCAAACCATTTCATAGTTAAATTTTCCCTAAATAAAATCCCACTACTGAGTGTTCCCATCAACAACGTAGTTATACACCTATAGGAGAGACTTATAGTGCAGTTTTTGAAAAACTTCTCCCACCAATATCATATATCTCCCACCTATTCACCCATCGACACATCAATATCTAAACCCATTTGGTATCGAGATAATGACTATTTAAATACCATAGGGTTAATGGACATGACATTGAAAGGTGTCACATGTTTTGAACACATACTTCAAGATTTGATTGACAAGGGTGAACTCCACTTAGACAATCCAAATGCACTCCCAAATCAAAATCTCAATATATTTAAGAAACATTTTCCAAACCATTCCTCATCTTCTGATCAACCACAAACAAATGATTGTCCACACCATCAATACAATAACCAAAGTAGAGCCTATCCCTCAATCTACCTTGTTACCAATCGAACTAAAACCGTGAAAACCAACGTCGACACTCAGTGAACCCTAAAACTACAACTATTAAATCCTTACCATGCTAAAATATATACTAGCTATCCCCACCTCTTGTGTCATGCACATGTTTACTAAGATCTATACATGCACCTTTATGCCTTCCAAAACTACATAAAGGCCCCATCCATAAACAACCCAAAACACCCTTTACCTCAAATAAATCCAACTCTGCAGCATCTTCATCAACCACACCTAGTTCATCCAAAACCATGAAAGGACCTCATAAACAGGTATTGTTTAGGTCTTCAAAATCCCTCAATATATCCTTCCAGATCAAAACCCTTTGTGTGGACCTCATTCCCTTATACTTTCAGGGGAAAAACCTATTTACCAACCTCCTACATTAAATCCATACCCTGCACCTATTATATAGTCCAACTATCCTACACACATCGCTTCACCACATACATCTATACTAGATCCTCACCCTTTACCCATCGCTCAGTCAAAATATCCACACCAATGACCACCCTTGATGGGCCCTCATCCTCCATCCATTGTGGCACCTAGAAAACCTCCATGACCAATAAATAAGCAACATATAATTAAACCATCTATCTCACTTCCCCCGAGAAGAATACAGATGCAGTCTTGTCCCCATCCACATCTACACCTAAAAGGGTTTACGCCACCATCTTAGATGACCTCTTGTAGTGATCACTTATTACACTACCACCTCCTAAGACATCGATCACCATGGATGGAAACCTTTTGGTATGAATTCAATGTTTTTTGCGATTACACAGAACACGAGGCCATTCCATAGAGGATTGTAGAGCTTTTCACTTAAAAGTTCAAGAAATTGGCAGTTCACTCTTCCTTCCTTCTCAATCAAATGCAACACCAACATCAACATCATCATCATCAAAACTTGAAAATCCATCCCTAAAATGTTTTCTCATTGATTTGACATTGTACACATCACTACCCATTCACAAAATTATGAAAAAGAACCATCTAGTCCAAGAAAAGTAAAAATTTCATCACTATACCACCACCTCCTAAATTATCAACCTCATATGACAAACCTAAGGTATATATTCCCTTATCTCCCTAAGATTCCAATCAAACACCATCATCAAAAGCCAAAATTTCGATACAAGTAGTAACACCCCCTTTCACTACGGTCCAGAAGGTTTTATCAAGCAACTACACCAATCCCCTCGTCAGATGTCACTTTATGAACTAGTCCAAACATCACCTTTTCACAAGCACAGCCATGTTAGAATCCCTTCAATCCATCACTATGTCATCCAATGATCTGGTTCCCTTCACAAACATTTTGTGGGTGCTCTTAAAGCATCCACCTCTATATCATTCAAACCATCTAAATTCCTCTCTCAGACTAGAGGACCATGACCTACCACTCTTCATTAACTACTCAGATCAATGACATATCTATCAAGAGGGTCATGATTGATAGTGGTGCTGTCATCAATATCATATCATCCATTTCCTTTGACCAAATTAAATTATCCAACATTGTTATTTCTCAAACTATGGTCTTATTATGATCCTTCAATGACATTATCACACCCACATTAAACATTATCATTCTACCACTCAAAGTCGACGTCAAAACCCTGCTGGAACTCTTCTACGTTATAGAAACTTAAATATTAAATATTGTTAGGATGCCCTTGGATATGCACCATGCACTACATTCCTTCAACCCTCCATTGTTGTCTTAAATATGAACATGAGGGTCAAACCTTCATTTTCCCCACTAATCCAAATCCATTCATTCACTATTACATGATATACCACCCAAATGACATCCTTATACCTAAATCCACATCTGGGCCATCTGATGAGGCATCTAATAAGAAATTTATCCCTTGTTCTAAGATACTAGATGATTCCTATCACACTAAGGCCATAAAAATTATTATGCTTGGGGAATACCTTCTCCTCATGCTCAACTCCATCCCTTCACCCAAAACATATGGTCATCCTGACAAACAACCCATATATGACCCAAATGTAGGAGATGTCATCTCCTATAGTCCTTTGTATCTCAAAACAAACCTCATCTATGGGGACTCGATAATCCTCCATCCCATCCTATCAATCACACACACCATGCCATTCATATTAAATTTCAAATTCCTTGACAATCCAAATTTGCTTTCGCATTTATCTTCATCGCTATGCATGGAGAGGTTTTGGCCTCGGTCATTATTTACAAGGAACCCATGATCAAACCATCCTACATTCCCTCAAGGCCTATGAGAAAAGTGGTTTAGGTTATAAAAGGTTCACCTCTGAAACATCCAAAGCCTCTACATCCAAACCCGCTACATCCATGACTATTTATGAACTATAACCATTATCACCAACAAACCCTAAAGATCCTATGGATAGATGACACTATATCCATCCCACCTAACGTTTTTTAATCAATGTTGTATCTTTAGGGCCACTTACTTATCAATCCAATCACTCCACTAAATCATTACCCCTTGTTTGGCTAGAAATGGTTGATGAAGATTCACCTACTTGTAGATATCCTCTAGTGTCAGGATGACCAGGATATCCTTTCCCATATGGGAGATGAAGACCACTTTATTCAGAAATCCTACCATCTGATACACCAACTCTCCTTAACAAATCCACCCTCGATGTTAACTTAGGCACCCCATAGGATCCTCACATAGTTAAAGTCATTCAATCCTTAAACCCATAAGAACTAGATGATTTCACTTCATTCTTAACAAAATATCACCAAGCCTTCACTAGTCATACAATGATATGCCTGGAATCAATCCTAACATTGTTGTACACAACATAGTCACATATCCTAATGCTAATCCAGTTAAACAAAAAACTCCATAAAATGCATCCCATATAGCTCTCCTTTATTAAGGAAGAGTTGTAATGCCTCTTATCTTCCAAATTTATCATACCCATTGATTATCCACAATGGGTCTCCAACGTCATCCCTATAACCAAGGCTTTAGGAAAAATATGCATATGTATAGACTTCAGGGATCTCAACCTCTCTTCTCTAAAAGATGATTTCCCTATCCCAAACATAGATCAACTTGTCGACCTAACCTAGGCCACGAAATGATTTCTCTCATGGATGGATTTTTACATTTATAATCAAATCCTCATCACCCCCGATAATCAACACAAAAATATTTCATAACATCACCTTGGGAACCTTTTTCTACCATGTCATGCCATTTGGTCTTAAAAATACAGGGGCTACTTATCAATGCACCATGACATACATTTTCCATGATCTCATCCACAAAATTGTCGAAGACTACGTCAATGACCTTCTAGGAAAATCCAAATCATGAAAATACCATCTTGACGTCCTTGAATCAATATTCACTCATCTCATCCATTTTTTCTTCATCTTAATCCTGCAAAGTGTGTTTTTGGTGTTCTCACCAAAAAATTTTAGGATTCATCATATCTATCTAAGGTATTGAAGTGGACCCAAAAAGGTTAGAGAAATCATTGAAATATGCCTCCACCATCTAATATTAATAAAATACATAGCCTTCAAGGTAAATTACAATCAATTCATTTTCATATCATCAAATTTCTGAACATTTTCAAAACCGTTTCACCATCTTCTCCATAAGGATGTAGAGTTTCATTGGGATTCTAATTGTAAAAAGCCTTCGATAAAATCAAACAATATCTATTATCACCTCCTATGCTTACTCCACCTCATGAAGGGGATCCATTTTATCTATACATATCCACTTCAGAGCATGCTCTAGGAGTTATGCTCACCCACCATGATAATCAAGGTTATGAACATACCATATATTACATTAGTTGTACACTCCATGAGTATGAAACACACTACACTAAAGCTGAAAAATTGTGTTGTACGTTATACTTTTCCACCTCTAAAATTAAAATTATCTCCTTAATCACAAGACATATGTCATCACCAAGCTTTAATCCAATTAAAACCATGCATGCTAAACCTTATCATAATGATTACATAACTCGATGGCTTATGCTCATGACTGAATTTGACCTTGAAAATTATATCACAAAAATCTATTAAAGGTCAAGCATTGTAGATCAGCTTGCCAATGCACCCTCCCTAATAATCAACCACCTCATGAATGCTTTGCTTCCGAACAAGTCCATCAACAACATCGATGAATCTAATTTTATCCCTATCAAAATGACTCTCTTCTTTGATGGTTCTAAATTCCAAGAAGGGGGGAGAGACATAGTTGTTATCATACCTCCCTAGAACATCCCACTACCATTATTATTAAAAATTAACTTTGAATGTACTAATAACATGGACAAAATATGAATCCTTAATCATGGGTCTAAATACCACTATTATCTTAGGTTTCCACATCCTAGAAATCTATGGAGATTCACAACTTGTCATTAGTCAAGTCAAAGGAGAATACTAATGTAAAAATGAAATCCTTTAGAAATATAAATCTTTTTCAAATTTCTCCTTGGTGCATTTGATCATTATACCATTCAAGTCATTCCATGATCTTCTAATAGGTTTGTAGACACTATGGCATCTCTCGATCCCTTGCATCCCTTTTGAAATAGAAAAATCAAAGGACAAAACCAAAATGTCTATGTAGTTGTTCAATGCTTGGATCATCCTTCACATCAAAATGAGATACCTTTTCATTAATGTCATTGACAAAAATCCACTCAATCTATGGTACACACAAATATATGAATATCTCTCTAAATGTAAACTACCATTAAAATTGTCACACAATACTAAAACTGATCATTTCTTCAATGTGGCACTCACTTTTTCATCATAGGTGGTATCTTATATAAATGTAACATTGACGACATAATATTACGATGTCTCAAATCATATGAATAAACTAAAGCAATCGAAGAATTCCATGATGACATCTGTGGTGGTCACTTCAAAGTGTAATTCCATCACTAAATGTGTTGTACGGACTAGGGTATTATTGGTCTACCATCACTAAATATTGTTGTGCATACATAAATAAATGTGTTAAATGCCAACTCCATTCATATCTCATTCACATCCCTAGTCAAGAAATGTAACCAACTTAGGACTTATGACATTTTTCTCAAGGGGGTTAGACCTCATTGGTGTAATGAATCTAAAATCATCCCAACAACATCATTCCATTATCATAACAACTGAATATTTCACTAAGTGGGTTGAATCCATCCCTTTGACCTTGACAAAAAATTAGGACCTATCATCAATTTCATATATCAAAATATCATATTCATTTTAGTATCCCACATAAACTCATCACATATAATGGAAAATCCTTCAAAAATAAATAATTTAAATAACTTTGTGATGTATTCAACATCAAACTTAGTTTCTCATCACCATATTATCCTTAATAAAATGGACAGGATGATGCCTCTAACAAAACACTTAAAAAATCCTTATGAAAATAATAGATGATGCATGAAGGAATTGACATCTCCAAATCCCGTTTTCTCTCTGGGCTTATCAAACTAGCATCCACACACCTACTGGTCCTACCACCTATTCACTTGTCTATGGCTCAGAAATTTCCTACCTCTCGAAATCCAAATTCCTTCACTCTGTGTATCTCTCAAATATTTCATCCCCGACGAAGAATATCACAAGACCATTTAGCACAACTTGAATTGTTAGATAAATGAAAAACCTGCTTAAACATCATCAAGTTTATCAAGAACGTATTAATAGAGCATATAACAAGCATTTCAAAGAACGTGACTTTAAAATTGGTGATCTTGTACTTAAATAAAATCCAAATGTCACTAGATTAGATGGAGTAAATGTGGAAATTTTTCCGCTAATTAGATTGGTCCATACGTTATCACTCACAAGTATGGTTCAGTGCATAATTTTTGGGGATTTGAAGGGAACCTCTAAATGCTTCACACTTACATCCTTTTTACTATTTAATGATTGATCATCATGACGTAGTTCCATTCAAATTATATCACTCCATCATATCATTACAATGACTCCTTCCTTTACAGAACCCCTCAAAATCACTACACTTATCCATCAAAACCATGACATGGGATGTGTGTGTAGGTCACATACAATTTTTATCCCCCTCTGAAATAATTTATTAGGGTTTTGACCCTCAACTCAACAATATATGTAAAAATTCATTTGGATGCTTCTCTTATCAAAATATAAAATTATAATAGACTAATCCCTCGAAGGAAAACTATTCACAAAGTCTAAATCATTATCAAAAATATCAAAAAGACTACTCCCTCAAAGGATAGCTACTCGTCAAAATTATGGACCAATCCCTTGAAGGAAGACCATCTTGTCAAAAATAAAAATATAGATCATAACCTCGAAGGATGATGACTCATGCAAAAATTCTTCCCACTTTGATCAACTACATCAACATCAAAAGCATCCAAGAAATCTTCCCACATCAATCAACTTTCCTTATAAAAAGCTTCCTACCACAATCATTTTGCTTCAAAATAATATGTAAAGCTTGGGAATTGTTCCTATAAAATTGTTGAAAAGGATATCCCTTTCTCCCACATTAGCCTACACACACAAAATCCCTTCTATCATCCTAACATGGAAGGTACATTTGCACCAAACCCTTATTTTCATCATGTTTTTGTAACTACCCATTGATAATCTTATTTAACATATGAAAAATCCATAAGTTTAAGTGTTTTCACACACACACACACACACACACACACACACACACACACACACACACACACACACACACACACACACACACACACACACACACACACACACATTTAGCACACACACACACACACACATACACACACACACACACACACACACACCCACACACACACACACACACACACACACACACACACACACACACATCTGAAAATATATATATCTATATCCATCCAATCCATAAAGGGCAATCATTCCATTTTTACCTCATTTTATTTAGTTACATTCTTGATTTAGCATATTTGTTGGATCACATTTCAAAGTCATTTAAATCAATCAAACATTCAACCACATTTAAAAACATATCAAACCAAACATATTCACAAATCATGATTCTTATACCTATCAAATCCATCTAAAGCCTTAAGCACATTTTTTAACAACATCTAACATATACAAATTGAAAGTAAAATATAAAACGTAAAAAACCATCATATATATAAATATATATATCAAAGTCTGATATACATCGTAATCAATGTCCAAAAAATCAATATATGTCCTCATCATACAAAAATGGGCTTCTATGAGCCTATGAAATCATATACAATCATGTAGTAAAATCAACATCCCAAGCATCGTACTGGTATCACCCTCTCCTCCAGAGCAGTAGGTGTAACACAGTAACCGGTGTCTCCACCTCCTCTAGGAACACTCGATAACAATAGCCTCACCTCTAGCTCCTCCCTCACCACCCTCCACTCTCTCTTGGCCTTCAAGGTGGTTGTCCCACACTCACCACACTAGCACTAGGCCTCACTTGATGCTATAGCTTCCCCTTTGGTAGCTACGTGATCAACATACAATGTGGCATTCTAGTAGTTCTTGATGATAAGATCCACATAGTAGTCCCTCTCTTCCCACACAACATCATAGTGAGCCACTAAAATCACACTAGATGGATGAGGCATTGCTGATGATGCCCCCTCTTCCTACTTTAAATGGGCCATATCTAAAAATCTACACCAGATATAGAAGGCCTTACAATCCTCAAGGCCTTCTTCATCGTATCTTTGCCCCTTTTACTTGTCTTTATCAAGTAAATACATGTACATGCCACGCCTGAGGCTATCTCACTCAATAATCAAACCATCCCTCTCTGTAATGAGGGTATCCGAACTCCTAGAAGGTCATCATGCTCTCTCTCAATATGTGTCTCTCTCTCCCTCCACTATGGCCTTCTCATTCATCACTATTGTAGCCACAAGCTATAACATTTTCACCCTCACCCTCCTCATCCTCTGGTACCTATGCTCCTCCCTCCTCCAGAGAACGGATACTTTTCATAACATTTGTGTTTCCCTCTCTGCTACCAGAGTCCAATCAAAATTCCTTAGTGATCGGGCCCACCATGTAGTAAAATCCAGAGTTCACCCCTACATCATCAATCAAAATATATCCCCCTACTATTCATCATAGGACCCATAGCCCCTCATCATAACCGTAAGCCTCCCTCCAGGCCCTCGAGTCCCGTATCCTCGTCCTCCCACCTATACTACACTGGATCCTCGGTATACCCTGTGTCAGTCCAAACTACCTCCTAACATGACTGAAACATAGAATCTCATCCTCTCCAGCCCTATGACCATGTATCCAAATGTCTTGTTGTAATCCTAGCAAGTCTTGAGGAACTCAGGCCAATCATTGAAGTCTAGGTATGGCCTCCACACCACATCTCCCACCTATAATCCTAACACCAAGTCTCTATAATAACCAAGCCTCTTGGCATTCCTCACTCGACCCATATTTTGAGCTCCATCTCATAAATCTAGGATGTCTCACCTCAATATCACAAGGTAGGCCTAATGGACAAGTAATGGAAATGTTCTCATGTTCCCAACATTGTAACAAGAATCCAACATCAATACCATAATGCTTATGGTTGTCAAGCCCAAAACTCTCTAAATGTATGTGCCAACAAATTAGGTGCCCACTCAAACATTGTATGCCTCTCCATCATCTTGTAAAAAACCTATCATCATCAAAGTAAAATGACCACCTCCTAAATTTGAAAAGCAAAACATGAAATAGCTATCATCATCATGGTCATCTGTGAACAACCAGCTCTCGCAGACTCATATAACACCTGGTAATCAAATTCCCCAAATGAATATCTCACATCCTGAGCATGTTTTCCATATAGTCTTTGCATAGTATCTGGTCTCTCACCCTTATTGATATAATAAATCACATGTCCACAAACCAGTAATCTCATAATACGATGAATATCCTCTAGAGTAATGGTCATAGATCTAGTAGGAAGCAAAAAGTATTGGTGGAAGGATTCCACCTCTCTAAAAATGCCAATATCAAAATGTAACTATGAACCCACCTATAAGTCCTCATACCACTAAAACCCACTTCCTCGAGATGCTCCCAATCCTCATCTAATAATTCTACCTCACCTCATCCAACATCAATGGTATACGATCATGGATAGTCAATTGTGCATCCACCTAAAAATGCAAGCACAAAAAGAAAACATTAGTACCATCACAAAAATATTGAAAATATCATCCATTCAAAATATTAAGACATCAACTTAACATTATCATCCAAAATATACTAATAACATCATCGTTAGACAAAATAATATCAACATCAACAATATCGACATCTAAAACATACATAACACTAAATGAAAACCATAAACATTACACAAAACCTAAAAACATTTATCAAAAACCATGCTTAACATACAAATTATTTTTATCACAATAATCGCGAGATTCACCTCAATTCTTTGGATTGAAGGAATCACCAATAATTCCTTCTAATTAAAGATAGGGCATTCACACACCCCCATTATAGCAATGGATACCTTAAAATACCCAAAAAATAATAGAAATGACAAAAAAAAGGATTAAAACCCTACCTCGGCCATTAAAGGCTTGTGTTTCCTACTCGAGGATGCCATCTCGTCGATTTTCCACTCAAAAACATGTTTTTGAGGCCACAGTCACTCTGTCAAAATTTTTTACCATACTCACAATGTGGTAAAACAACATTGGTTTTGGCTATTTGTAGCCCTTCCTTTTAACGCGATGCAATCGCTGATGATTGTTCTAATCACCAATGATTTCCATAATCATCGCCAATTTACTCCCTTTTGGCATACATGCTCATATTTCCCTAAACCGTGACAGTTTTGATTTTTCACAAGTGTGTCATATTTTTAATGGACTTTAGCCCTTAAACCTTGAATCAACAAACATAGCCAATATTGGGATTCACCATTCATCTATGGGACACAAGCCCTTTAGCCTCCATCACTTGGTTTTCCCATTCATCAGTTTACCCGACAAGAATCATCTGTCTATAGCATCAAACCCTTTTCTCACCCTATCAATTGATTCCTTGGTAGCCCATTCTTGTACCCCTTAGGTTGGGGCAAATTTTGAAACAAGAAACACTGGTGTTCACTGTATTGTGTTGTAGTTGAATCACCCATACAAACAAACCTTCTCATCATTTTTGACTAACGATTTATCAAAACTATCAGACAAAAAAGGGAAAATGTAGAATCAAAAATCTACACTCTCTCATCTTCATTTAATTATCTAAGCTCATTTACAATCATCAAATGATTAAAATACACAAGTATATTATTTTATCTCAATTCACTACACTCCTGACCTAAGTTACCCACTAGTACTCTTTAATTAATTAATTTAACTAATTAGCTAACATCCACATGTCCCAAGTCATCACACCCCTATGTCTAAAAAATTGATTAAATAAATCAATTTCCTATATTATACCTCACCCTCACACCTCACCATAAGAACTCCTCATAACTCACTAGTTATGAGTAGTTTAAGTAAACCTTCTAAAAATATTACCCTATACCATCTAATTCTCACTCACTTCTCACTAGTTAGGACTAGTTTAACTTAAGAAACTTTCTAATTATCCTTCATCCATCCTAACTACCTATATCCACCTCTAATCCTTACACTCGATATTTCTAAGTCATTAGCTGTAATACCCATAAATCCCCCACACCTAAGTTCAAAATGGAAATAAAATCACCCTTGTCATCCCCTAACTTGAATTGGCCAAAATTGCTGGTGATTCCCTTGGTCACCGATGATCTATATAAGCAGACTTATCTACCTCTTTTGGGGAGGATTTTACAAGGAATTCATGACCATTCACGTACGTTTTCCCACATTTCTAAGTATGATTCTTTCAATAGAGCACCATTACTTCTATACTGCATCAATTTGATCATCATATCATCTAGTGTTGCTGTCAAGACATCTTGGAGCAAATTTACTCATTTGCCACTCAAATTGTGACATCTTGTCAAATCATCCACCAAGATAAACTTTGTTTAATTGGTTTATGATTCCATGTTCAAGTAATTATGTTTGTTTTCTTATTACTAGTTTTAATTAAAGCTTCAAAACCATTTCCATCATGAATTAATTGAATTACACCCTTTGTTTTATCAGTCTGTTATAATTCACCGTAATAGTCGAGAGATTGCTATATTCTCCCCGTGATTCCTGCATAGTCTATTTATCTAAAATATTTATCCAAATCTGTTTGAAAATCTATACATATTTCCCTTGATGGCTAACGTTTGATCAAGTATAGATGCTATCGAGATGGCTATAAGTGGAATTAATCACCCAATCACCAATATCAAGTCATTTTCGATCATCCAACACCCTTTGCACCGGGAACAATGCAACTTTTTACATGACTTGTAGCTATGTGCCATCCACACAACCCCCATTGATCGACTTGAGACCATATTCAAGTTTACCTAGAAGATTTGAGAATCCATTGAAGAGTTTTGGGAAGCATATTAAAAGTGCAACCCATCCAAGATGATCTTGCCTACTTAGAGTACCACCACAAAGCGAGATTTGACATCCCTGAAGAAACCAACACCACATATGAGTTAGACATTAAGATTATGGTCAACATTCCAAACTATGATTCTGATCTTGTATGTATCTATGACATAGAGGAGGAGCTTTTGAATTCTTCATCGACGATTACATCAAAGAGCTTGATTCATACTTTACTAAGGATGGGGATCTAGCCTATTCAGTGGGATCTAAATTTTCTAAGAATATAGATATTGACCTATATTCTGATTTCAAGTTCTAGACACATTTCCTTTCATATCATTATCATTATCATCTGTTATTTTTAATAAACTAAATAAGTGATAGGCATTTAATCACACTTTTTTTGGTCCTATTTTCATAAATAAAACTTGAATGTTTTGAAAGTGGGTTGACGTCCACATAAGGAATTCCTTTAGATTCTGGGAATTGGATTTTCTAGGAAACCCACCTACCCATATTACTAATTCCATCTTGTGTAGTGTATGTGCTTGCATATTTAGTCAGAGGAAAGAATTTTAATCCATTCTTCATGGAGCACACAATCAATGTCCATCAACATCGTCCACGAGTATCTTGGAAACCCTGCCATGTTTGAGGTTGATCTAGTTTTACCCCTTGATATTATCAACTAAACAGTAAGGTGAAATTTTCATCAACAATCCCTTCCTAATATTCCTTATACCTCTCATAACCCATTAAACACCTCTTCCATGCGTGTAGGGCTAAAAATAGCCTCATTAATTGTTATATTATCATTACCAAACTTTCATTATCATTCTAACGTCTCTTGCAGACTGTTTATCCTAGTTTCCAATGAATGACTGGGTTCTTGTCGACCCTACCCTATCTTATTTAATCACTCTCACCCCCTCAAAAGGGATGGACAATTTCAAAATTCTATGCTCTCTTTGATTACTATTTCTTGTATTTTTCTCTAGATCTCTTATCGGTTAGATTATATTGTCATTCCCTTACATGACATCTTATTGAGGTTTGTATTATAGTGGATATTATTTGACGATATTGTTCGTGCATGATTTTATTCTATCTTGCAGTTTACAGGTCTTCGTAGAGCTCTGCCTTGCCCTTGACCATCTTTATCCCTCGAGACCCATTCATCCATCTCGTTCTTTATCATAAAACCCATTCTTGTTCTAGTTACCACCAAATGGGCCTGGTCAAGATCGAACAATATCCAACAAATGATAAATCATCCTTATTTTACACTCTATCCACTTTGTTTCACATCCTTCCTATCCTATTAGTATACTAGTCATCTTATCAACCTTTTGTTACCTATCTTAACAACTTATAACTAGACTTGTCCTTGTTTATACATATCTTTGTCCACTCTTCACTTTGGTCACCATCGACCAAGTATGATTACTTAATTTCCATCATCTCGCCCTTATCCAATTCATATCTATTACTTCTTACATCCCTTTCACCTCATTTGTGTTTTGTTATTAGTTTCGTAATTCTGCATCAACATTCTAGTTTTGTTCTACATAATTTTAAATCATCTCTACTCTAGTCATCTTCGACCATACCATTTACCACTTGGATCACCTTTGACATACTTTGGTTTGTTCATAATTACAATATTTTCATTAGAAATTATCATTTTATTTTATCGATCACCATTTCAAATTTTGTCATCAATATATCCTTATCTATTATCAATTATCCTTTTGTTATTATCATGTGGGCTGACATCCTTTCTAAAAATCTTTCACTTCTTGGAACCGAATTCATTGGGTAGCCCACCATATCCAATACTAATCCTTTTTTTGTTTAGAATTATTTGTTGTGGAGGTTTCTGACTTGCAGCAAGGAGGATCTAATTTTTGTGCGCCCATACCATCTTTGTCATCATCCACATTAAGAGGTCCCTAAACCCTCTGATATCTTTTAGTTTCTTGATTTCTCATTTATTGTCACTAATCTGAAACAGGAAGCACAATATGTTTTCAAACACATAAATTTGAGGCTAATAGAAGACATGCTAGAAAATGTAAAAAATAAGAAATTGAACTTACCCCTTCTTTTTCCCCCCTTTCTTCCCCTCATGTTCTCTTAGATGTGCACTTGTTATTATTGCATATAATTAATTTACAACATGGTTATATTCATAGTGAACCATGGTTAGATGAAAGAATGAGAACGGGGAAACAAATTGATATTTTCTCACCTTCACTTGTCCATTTCCTTTGGTGGATGTGGGTTGCATGATATGTTTTTCTCTATATTTTTCTCTTTTGTAAATTAGTGATTGATTGGCCACCATATTATGAGGGGAATGAAATAATCTACGTGGTATAAAATTAAAAAAACATTGAGAAATGAAACGGAGCCGTCCCGGGTGGATTTTTTCCTTAGGTTACTGTTGTTTAAGTTGAGCGCCACACTACACAAAAGTATCTTGTCATATTCATCTGAATTCAAAACCTCTTTGATAGAATTCCCATTTTCTTTCAACCAAAAATTTAATTTAATTACTTCATGTAACTCATGGTGAGTTATAGTGCCAAGGATTTATCCATATCCATAAAACCTCCTCCGGACATGATGCTCAAGTCGTTGAACGAAGTGAATGGGAGGATATCATGATTGGATTAAAGTGCATCATGTTTTATGAAGTTACCCATTTCAATATCTAGAGATGGCATAACTAATGGTGACACTGTAATGGGTACCAATGTGGGGATCCACCTTCCAAAATATTTCTATTACTTAGAAGCCTCCAAACAAACCTGCCACTGTTACTATGCTTGATTAGGAATGAAATTTATTTCAAAACACAAGGTGAAATATTTATTAAAACCCTAACTTCACCTACAAACCCTAGCTACACCTTCAAACCCTAGTTCTTGTTTTAATAATAGTTTAGAGTTCCTTTTAACCTCTTATGAAGTCAGTTGCCATCCCCTTGTGTTCTCTTAAAGTTCCTTTTCTAAATCTTTAGAAAACTTTCTAGAGATGTTTATTTAAAATAGATTGAATATTTTACCAACACACATGCGTACCCAAAGGAGGTACAATGTTACATCAATAGTAAAATATGAGGGTTTGTAGAGTTTTCAAGTAATTTCAAGTTGTACTAAAAATTTATATCTGACTTGAGTATCAAGGCAGGAAACATGTGTATCCCACAACCAATTAACTATTATGTTAGTAATAGTGTCACCTCTAGTGTGGATTCACCCTAAGTGACTCAAGGATTGTAAATTTAATGTAGACAACTCCAATCAACTAAAGTGGGATTTATTTATTGAATAATTATGGATTTTTAGAGTCGTAGAAGCATTTTCAATGTGCACCAAGCCTAAAACACAAAACATACCATATGTTAGTATCTCCTAACCACATCTATAGGATTTACAATTCAATTGCATTATTCAAAATCATATATTAGTGGTCGTTAACCACATCTATATGAATTTTTTGTTGTAAAACTTTTTGCATACATTATTAGTGGCCACTTGGCTTCAACCTATACATCTTTTCTTCATAATACTTTTTTCATTAGAAAAAAATGTTTACATATGTGTGCAATTGATCATTGTGTTTCAAATATTTATAGTCCAATTTCATTACATAAGACTATTTCAATATATTGACAAATTCCTTTAGTGGAAGAAAGTGACAAAATCTCAATGATAGACTTGAAATCACATGTCTTCCTAAATCCAAATAAGGTGTTGGAGTATAGAAATTGAACACATGAATATGGCCTCTTATGTCAATGTGAGTATTTTGACAACAATGTGAGTAGGTCTAAAGTTGTATTTCAAATTATTTATAATTTTTGTTGTGTTCTTATGAGTTGCATACGTTATTATAGAGGCTATATGATATATTCCTTTGCTATAATCCTTGCACAACTTGAAATACATAACATTATTGATTACAATCTAACCCAAGTTGATGTATTGACTACTCAAATTAAGTGTAGAATTATTTGATATGAGTATTTTGATAGAAATGTGATACATTTTTCTTTCCTTCATGTTTTTGTTTTGGGGATGGTGGTTCGGTACTAGATTCCAATCCAAGGGAACGTACTTGTTTTTGAACTTCAAGTATGCAAATAAATATGGTTCCTAGTGACTACATTTTATGTAAGACTAAGCACCATTTATCCCATAATCATGTTATCCTACTTTTCTTAATGAATTCATCTACTTGTGTATGACACATCATTTTTGTTATTATGAGACACGGTTGTCATACATAACTCGGAGCATGATGAGATATGATTTTATTTCTTAGGAAACATGTATGGGCAACCATTCATCCTCCAAAATAATGTGTTCTTTAGAGGGAAAAGAGACATGGAACAATGTATATACCTCTGGTTTGACCCTACTAAATATTTTCAATTTAACTATGTTCTTTAGAACATGCATTAGATTGTGTAAGTACATTTCATTGACTTAGAACAACTATTTTTATTAGAAAACATAGTATATCAATATGTCTAAATTGTTGCTATTCCATATCATGTTTTATGTCCTGATGGCACTAGACATGGATTTCGAATTCTTTGTTGATGATATACCAATCGAGTCTAGGAATAAAAACTTGGGAGTTATATATCCATTCAATCATCCCATGAATATCTACTCAACTTATACAAGGCTAAGAGATTGGGCTACAAGAGGGGGACTTGAGAAAACAAATTAGAGAAAAGCACTATTCCACAATGATGGGTGTGAATCATCTATAGCTCATTCATAGTTTCCAATATTGTGAAAAAGGTGGTGGGATCAGAAGGTGTTTCTTGACTCACAATTTTACCATCTTGGTATTGATATGAGTTGCACCACTTATATTCAACTTTCCACCCATTTATATGATATGTTAGTAATGAGAAAAGAGTTGGTCTTCTTAAAATGTGATAATCTTCACATACCCGACACCAACTTACTCAACATTTGGTACACTTCAGGTGTCATTTAATTATTAAAAAGAATACAATTGTGGCACAATGTGTCTTTTGATTGATGTAAACCATATAATCTTGGTTCAATGTATCTCCAAGTGTGTTTGACTTTGTGTTTCTCACAAGCATTTTTCTTGCATTGTGTTAGGTATTAATTAATTTTATTCCTCATGAAAGTAAGTGACTCATTATTTATATTGAGGATGGAACAATTTAAAATCATAAATTATAATTTCTTTCACAACAATTAATTTTTGATAAACATAGAATTTTCATGATAAATCGAGATATATTTTATAATAAAAAGAAGTAGTGAATTTAAGGCCATGTACAAACTAATAAAATAAGACTTGTGTTGTATTAATACTATGATTGAGATAAGAAAACTTAAATGTCTACCAAAATAAAATTACTTCTACCACCTATCTTAAAAAAATTCAAGTTTAACCCAAAAATAAAATGACCAACTAGCACAAGTTCCATATTTTGCTTCAATAATTTCACTATTATAATATCAAACAAAAAAATGTCTATACATTATTCAGTAATAGTGATATGCCAAGTGTTAATAGGTCAACTGGATTAATTCATAAAAGCCAAGATGAAAAATGGAATCATAAAGTTCAATTTCAATAGATATAAAAAGAAAATCTAGGCCCACTAATAATAAGGTAAGCACGTTAAATCAAAGAAGATCAGATGATAAGTAAATATTGAAGCTTAATTTTCATGGAATTTTGATTTTTTGAATGCCATATTTTATGTAATAAATATGTTGATCAAATTTTATATGGGCCCTACTAGAAATTACGCTTGAAGTTGATATCCTTTACATTATACTTATTTACACAAAAACAAAAATATGCCTTTGAATCTCTCACCCAACTTTGGTTTAACTGATACCTCATTTTATCTAGTATTCATGATTCATATTTTGAGATAATCATAAAAAATAAGGTATATTATGGGGTTCAAGCATGTGATTTTATTGTAAGTGTGACCAGAAATAAAAATAACAAGATGAATAACATGTTTTGGTTAAGGTCTCTTTTCTTCTATATCAATACCTAACACCATTAACATTTGACGCCAATGCTAATATCATGGATGCACATAATGACTCTGAAAAAGAAAGTGAAATCCCCAACACAATGAAAGTGTGATTCATCATACATGCACTTTGAAATTGCTAGTCCTCACACTTAGAAAGTGCAAGTCCTTGTATTTTGAAAGTGTGAGCCCCGCACTTTGAAATTGCTTTTATAGGAATTTATTGTTAGATTTTATTTTAATTTTTATCCAATGGGATCATGCCTTATATTATTTATTGGTTATTAACCTTTCATAATCCTAACAGAAAAGTGTGAGGCTCGCACTTTGAAATTGCTTTTGTAGGAATTTATTGATAGTTTTAATTTTAATTTTTATCCAACAGGATCATGCCTTATATTAGTTAGCAATTGCTAACCTTTCAAAATCCCAATAATAATTTTCCAAATTCATGAAATTCCAAAAATAGTGAAATTAGAATCCTATAATAGCGATATAGGAATCCAATAATAGAGAAATTGGAATCCAATAATCTTGAAATTAGAACTCCATTGAGTCCAATAATGAAAATAGTGAAATCCAATATTACTACTAATGGAATCCAATGATAGTAATAATGGAATCCAATATTAACAAAAATGGAATCCATTATACAGAAAAAAAAGGTGATAGATTTCTATCAAAACTTTTAATTCTAGAGCCTAGATTCATTGGAATATGTCCAAATTTACTGAAATAAGTGTTATATTAGTAATTTTATGCAAGACGATGGGAATCCCCATGAGAAATGATGATATTATGGTCAACATTGGTCTATTTTTCTTAAGTGATCGAGAGCATATTGATTATCCTACATTTGGTAATGTATGCACTTGGGACCCAATTGGTTGATGATGTAAAGGCTATAAACTCTTGAAGAAAACATGTTCAACATAGAAACTATTGGTATGTCCCATATTTTATTTCTAGTAAGATATTGATGAATTCATTAGACTTGTATGAATAATTATATAAGTAATAATTCATCAGAACAAAAATTGGAAAGATAAGTTACTTCTAAATTATGTGGTATTATTATTGATTTGGAAGATCAATTGTTTGGAGAAGGTCTATATGAATAATGATTTTCAAGTTTTTGATAGATGGTTGACATGAAAAAATGAAAAAATCATTTTTTTAATGGAAAATACACATTGATCTATCATCTCAATTATGGATATTGGTTGTACTAGCGCCCTTTTGGGATGACATCACCTAAAATATTTGATATTCGATTTATCATCTATCTCATCTATTGGCAATAAACACATGTTTTATTAATATTATCTTTGATATATGTAAAATAAATTATTTTTAAAATATTTTCACACTCTCCTATTATAGGAGGATCTTGTTTTTCACCTAAGATGTTTCAAAGGGGTCATCCACTAAAATTTTCTATTATGAACTCTTTGTTTATGTGTAAGTTGTGCTTCTAGCCTATTGGAATTTTTGTTAAATTGACAATTTTGCAAGTGGAAATTATTTATTATTATCCATGGTTATACATCCATTCGTATGTAACTCAACATTATAATAATATTTATTTCCCAACATGTCATTTTTATATTGTAGGTAAAGTTGCATTTCTATCGTTTCAAATTCATTAGGATGTGACATAATGATCGCATTTTTAGATTTCCAAGAGGATTTAAGGATGTTTTATATTTTTTCTATATTTGAAGACACCTTAAAATGACATACTACCCTTTGCACATTGCTATTTGAATCAATATTCACCCACATCTCACTAGAATTAATTTAATTAATTCTATCATGCATAAAACATACACTTACAGACAACTAATTTATTTAGCTATTTAAAGAAAACAAAAACTAAATATCCACTACCTTCCAGTGAACTCCACTTCACTAGCTCACTCACTCAAGTTCTAGAACCCTACAAAAGAGGAAGCTAAATATTCACATACAACCAAATTTGGAATAAAATCAAAAGCCAACCAATTTGAAATAAAGCCTCTTAAATTCTTATTCAAACTCAACCAGACCAAATCAACATGCTAAATTAGGAAAATGCATTCATTAACCTGCAACTTATTCAAAGATTGATCCACAATCCATGGCCTCTCCTTTAGCTATAAATAAGAGGCTCATCCCTTCACAAATAATCTCTTGGAAGCTTAAGGAATTTGTAACATTACTCTATCCAATTTCCACTTGAATTCATACTGTTAGGCTACCCATTTGATCAACAAGTTCATCACTCATCCATTTGCTTGTAGCATGAAATTTTCTTGCATTTGGAGTAAAATTTGGAGCATCCACATACAAATCCATCAAGGAGATTCAACAAGCTTGGTACTTCACTCCATGATTCATCCATCTCATCCAAGGTTATAAGGAAATGAGAAGGAAGATAGGGTTTACATTATAATCTTTTATTCTTTCGTTTAATTTTTTTATTTGTTTACATTCTAACATGCCCGATGGGGCCAACCCACATTTTTTCATTTATTAATAATTTATACAAAATTAACATTATTTATGTATTCTTCTTAGTGTTTCATGGATTTTTAAGGAGTAAATTACAAGAAGTTCAAAAAAACTAGTCATTTTGGCAATGATCTAACATTTTCTATGCAGAACAGGTTATTTTTTCTTCCGTGACATCATTTACGCTATCATAGAACATAATATGTGCTAACAACACCAGATCTACTTTTCCATTATAATCCTTCTACGTACTATGTGATTAGAGGTGTGTTTTCATCATTTTATGTGCATCTTCATTCCCACTATCATATAACACTACTTTTTTACTAAGGTACGTCTCTCTGTGAGAATTTTTGTGCTAGCATGATTAAAAGTGTGTTAGTTTGATTTAAAATTCATTCGAGCGATCCAAAGTGCACTAACACGATTCAAAGTGTACTAGAATGAATCAAATTATACTAGTGCCATTCAAAGTGCATTAACACGACTCAAAGTGTGTTAACACGATTAAAATCTTGTTACCATGATTCAATGTGTGTTACTATGATTCAGAGTGCCTTATCATGATTCAAAGTGCGTTAGTGTGATTCAAGTTTTGTTAGCATGATTCAAAGTATGTTAGCATGATTCAAAGTGTTTTAGTGTGATTTTAATTGTATTTTCATTTTTTTGTAAATTTCTTTCTTTTCTTAATTTTGAGAATGTTTCTCCTTACTTCCTTGCTATTTTTGTGTGAAGTTCGACACTTTGTTCTAAATGTTTATTTATAAAATGAAAATATTTAAAGATAATATTCATCATTTTCCTTTCTATCATTCTCTTTTTTTAATAAAATATGTATGCTCTTCTTTTGCGCCTTTGGGTAATCTTGAGAATCAAAAGCAACACCAATTATGTTAGTAACTTTTAATTAATCATAACATTTTAATTTCGTAATCCATATCATGTATGCTCTTCTCTCATGTTCTTTGTATGATCTTGATAATAATAATATATTACGATTGCTTTATAATTTAATTTTTATCATAACCAAACCACATATGTTCCTCTTTTTCCTTCAAGTGAACTTGAGAATCGAAACAATTTAAGTTTTTAGTGTATATAATCATTTGGTTCTTTTAGAAAAAAACTACTAATCTTTCTTATAGTGGACCACTTCGCTTAAGAGTATTTTAATATTTCCAAATCAAGAAAAAACTTCTAAATTTTTTGCATGGATATTTCCTTGGCCAAAGAAAATTGAAAATTACTAAAAATAAAAGATACTTCTTGTTTTAAAACCTGTTAATTACATTTTTCATTTTAAATTTTCAAACTTTGAAAGAATCTTGTTTGTAAACACCTAATGCATTTATATTTGCATGTACTAGATGTGGATTTCATCACCACTTAAGCTACACCGGTGACGTGGATTTCACAACCACACACCAACACATTTCATAATGCATTTCTATTGAGACTTAGTCTTAAATAAGGTTCAATATTTACCTCACCTATATCCCCTACTTACAGGTAATGATGTCATGATTGGGGTTAATGTGAGTATAATCTAATATAGCTGTAATAATAAAGTTTTCGAAATCGAACTCACAAAATTTGGAGAGTTATAAGGACACCATTCACACCATTTCCCCATCACCCTTCCAAATTTTCACAAACATTACACATTAGATGTGGTGATTAGATCCTCTAAATAGGTTAGAAATGAATTGGTTGGTGAGTCTCTTTCAATATTCTAAGGGCTCCTATACCATTTCTATCCTCGTATAGATTTGGTATATCAGGACTAGGATATATCAAAAGATGAATCTATTTGGAGAGATAATAGCTTGCATCCACCCATTCATAACATTCTTGTATGTTGCATTATTCAAAAAATGTTGTGCACAATACCCGATATTGTTTACCTCTTTAAAGCAAAAACATTATACAAATATTATTGTTTGTTTTTTTGTAAACAAATAAAGTTATATCATAAAACTTAGTTCATACAAACACCTCCCTTTTACACTTTTTAAATTACATTCTAGTTCAAAATTTTAGGTTTTGTTCCACAAACACAAATCAAATCCTAGCAAAAAATTGAAAAAACTAGATTTTAAAAAATTGTTTAGCATTAGAACTTGAATTTTACTAAAACAAAAATAATCATAAAATTTATTCCTTTGTACATTCACGTACAAAAGTAGAAATTTTACCAAAATCAAAACCCTTATATTTTTGGATATTCACTTTATTCAACTCAAAATAAAAAATAATTCTTATTGGGATTTATATCATCTACTTTGGATACTTGTATTTAAACAATTACACCAAATCCAATCTAAATAAATCCCATTAAATTCTAAATTTATACCCTTTTGGATATCAAATCAAACTATCTAAGTCTTAGTCTTTGATTTCACCAAAAAACCTAGATTTAAGAAAATAAATTCAAACCACAATTTAAGCCTTCTACATTGGATATTTACTCCATCCAAGTTTAAGCACATCTAATTTTATCAAAATCAAATCAAATCATGATTTAATCCTTTTACATTAGATATTCACTTTATCAAAGTTTAAGAACATTCGATTTTATCAAACCTTACACGTTGAATATTCACTTTATTCATGTATTAAGTAAATCAAACCCAAATCAAAACCTTATATGTTGGATATTCACTTTATTCACGTATTAAGTAAACCAAAAATCACATTGAGTCTTATACATTGGATATTCACTTTATCCAAGTTTAAGCATATCAAATCACACCCAATTTAATTCTTATACTTTATATATTCGCTTTGTCCAAATCTAATAAAGCATAATCCTCTCAAATATAAGTCTTAGACTTTGGATATTCATTTTATCCAAGTCTAATCACATCTCAAATCCAAAACACATCAAGAGTCTTATCATTTGGGTATTCACTTTATCCAAATTTAAGAAAATATTTCATTAAATCAGTCCTAAGTGGCTCTAAAATCCAATCCCAACCTAATTGAATCAAAATTGACTATCCATCAATTCGATCTAAAACACAATTTAACCTTTGATCAAATCAAACACTAGTTTCACTAAACAATGACAACCACATGCAATGCATCAAATGAATATTTTCTATAAAAACTTCATGAGATGTCAAAAAAACTCACCATGATGGACCTTTGCAAAACAAAGAAAAGGAACAATGAAACATTCACTTCTTTCCTTCAATGATGGCAAGGAATCACAAACCAATTTCCTTTCTTAATACCTCGACAAATAGTTGATAGGTATTTTCATACCAAATCTTAATTTGGAAATATCATTCCAAATTCAAATGCATTGCCTAAACAAATTCAAATAAGTAAAAAAACAAGAAATATAATTAAGATAGCCCTTATTGCTAAAGGCCTCATAAAAACTCCTTCAAAAGATCAATCTTGGTACACAAACAATAATCCCCAAATTATAAACAATCCCAATTCTTTTGTCGTAAGTGACAAATTGTAAGTGATGGGTACAATGATTCTCATCATTTCTAATTTTTTGAAATCATTAATCAAGTGTTGGTGAGAAATTTCTTCGGATGGACAAATTTATGGGTTTCTTGCCAAAGCTCTAGAAATCAAGGTCCCTCTACTTGTATGGTGAAACTCTGTGTATATATGTGTGATGAAATGGGTTGTTTTAGTGGCCTTTTGACCGAGGATCTAACATGGGCACTCTATTGATCCTACGGAAAAGGTTGTGGTTACTCCGCAAGGGAGGAATTTTCTTAGAGAGTGGGAAAGGGGAGTGAGAAAAAGGGAAGGGAATTAGTGTTGCGGGTAGAATATCATATTCTTGCACACACTAATTAGAAATTTCAACACACATAAAATCAAAAGAAAAAAATAAAGTTTTGATACTACTGGCTAGAGGAAACCATGCATACAAAGATGCACACATTCATATGCCTTGGAAAACTGAAACTTCTTCCTTTATTAGCATCTCAACAAAGTTGTACATAACATGAGAATGGATGAAAAATGGAGGGGAGAAGTGGAAGAATTGGCTAACTCTTTTCTCTTTCACAATAAAATTCTCTCTCATGAACTCACAAATTTGCAACCCCTTGGAAATGAGAATCCTTTACATTTTATAAGAAGAGAGGTGACTCTTCGTCTACCCCCTAATGAATCTTCATATGTCTCGACATAACTTAAAACTTTTAACTTCCTAGGAAAACATTAAGTCCCTTTTTATAACATAAAGGTGACTTTTACATTAGAAACATAAAGTTAATTTTTAATTACATTAAATACATATGAAAAAGTGCATCCGCAATGAAGTATTATAACATTGAAGAGAGAGAAATATGGGGGAGGTGAGATAAGAGAGAGAGAGAGAAGAAGAAGAAAGAGGATGAATCACGTTGAAGAAGAAGAAGTTGCTCCTTATGGCTTGATCACACTACCCGATCGATCTCCATCAAGTGTCGCTGGAAAGATCTCAACTCCCTTAAATTATTTGTACCTTGAGAAACTTCCTTTAGATGGCCCATGGACACCTTGAACTTGAGTGTTTAGAAACATTGTTGAATGATCACCTCGATGGCCGTGGGTGTTGCTCACTAAGGTCAACCTTGAAGCGGGTGAAGATCACTGCATGACAAACTGGAACAATTCCTTAGAAAATGGCGTCAATAAAATTCAATCATCCTAAGGACACAAATGACCCTGAGCTTGAATCAACCTATTTGTGGAACTTTCATCCTCCACTAACTCTCTCTCTTGGATCACCAGATATTCAATCCTTCAAATTTTTGAAGTCCTTATGAGTGAAATTGTCATCCCTCACACCTTTATGGATCTTGATTGACGATGTTGGCCCAATGAGTACCCATTATGTGCACTCTTTCTATGAACATTGTTGTTTGGGTATGATTTACTATTAATAAAAAGTTCCTAAAATACAACTTACTATTTTCAAGCAAGTAGTGTTTTTCCCTGAAATGACCTTTTCCGACTTCACCAATGAGATTAGCCTTCTCAATTGTCTTTGAATTCACTTCCTTTCTCCTCGATTGCTTCTGGAGTGACCTACTATTTATAGTTATTACCCCTATAGGGGACTTACTATTTTTAGTAAGTGGTAATTTTCAACACTTCTAAGACTTTGGGATCCCACTCGACCTTATGGATGCCCTCCATGTATATTTTCTTTGCTACAATTTGCTTATGGTGTCAAATTTTGAAAAATAGTAGTCACCCGATTAGGAAGGCTTACTATTTTTAGTAAGTTGATTTTTGGTACTCGGTTTGTGACAAAACGAAAATATCCGAAACGGGTTTTTTCCCAATAGTGCTCCTCTAAATTTTCAGCTTGATCTTATTGCCGGTTGGAGAGATTTTAAATTTCAAAGAATTTCCATGGAAAACCTGGGGTTTCTTTCCTGGAAAAATTCAAGTTCATACATGCAAATTTTTTCCTACGAATTTTTAGGTGCTGGAAATCTCGAGGAATGCAAAAAATAGTGTCTCAATTTTTTCATCGGTTTAAAAATACGAAGATTTCTTCTTCTGGTGACTTCAAGGTTTTCAGCATAAACTCTTCAATTTTTTCTCCATTTCAATTCATTCTTTTTGTGATTTTTTTATATTTTTCATATCATGGAGGGTTTCAAATATTTATTCAAATTAAAAAATGGTGGATTTGGATTCTTGAGAAATTTTACTAGCATTCTGGTAGCGTATGGAGCGAGGGTGAAACATATCAAAAATGGCTAACTCCCACGTTATTTATATTTGAAATGGAAAGGGGGTATGGGGCACATTTTTTTGTCCCTTTGCAAAAGGTACAAAGGGGACATGAAATGTTCCTCATTCTAGGCATGCCATTTTTCATGTTTCCATTCGTTGAACAAGTGAGATGAGGGGGCTGAATGGAAGCACTTGGGAGTTAGTTTATGCTCTTATGAATAACCGTAGAAGGCATGCTAGGGGTGGGGAAATTTTTTATGTCCCTCATTTCCCTTTAAAAAAGGACATAAGGTGCAAGAAAATCTACCTCTTCTTGGTGAGAACAAGTGTCATGAATGCAAGGTTAGGTGAGTGCGAGGTCAAAATGGTCAACGAGGGATGAAAGTGAGTGCAAAGTCATATTGGTGACCGAGGGATAAATAAGGATGAGGAACATTTTTATGCACCTTATGTACCTTGAAAAGGTGTAAAGGGGACATGAAAATGTACCTTCACCACAGCCTACCATGTGTGCCATCATTAATTTGACTAAGTGTTAGAAAGCGTACCTTGGAAGCCAACTTGTGAAGATGATATCTCAAGCTCCCAAATGAATTTTTGGGTGAAGTTTCATCTGATTCCACCTCCTAACAACTCACTGAATCTAATGGTGATAGTTTAAAGGTATAATTATGAATGAAACACCTATAAATGGATCCTTATTTCTCGGATTACTTGTTGTGTCTTTGGAAGAGAGAGTTTCTAGAAAAGTGCATCGGGTTTTAAGATGTCCTGTATTTTCCACCATGTAGAGAATTGAAAATGATTTCCATAGGTAATTGTTTTCATCAAATCAAAACACCCTCTAACTTATTAATATGTGAATTTATTAAGGTAAGCAGTGTGACTGGGTAATATGGAGTTACTTTAAGGTGTGGGACCTTGTAGTTGAAACAAATCTCCAGAGAAGGCTTATTCCTCTTCCTAAACGAGTGCAAAATCTAACTATAATGGAGGAAAATCTACTAACTACTCCTAATATATGACTTATAAGGGACCAGGAGAGAGAAATAACATGAAAATGAAATAAATCTACACTAAAGAGGTGATACACCAAGAGAATGGTGTGAGAATCTCTCCAATGGGTGGAAATGAAAGAAAATGCAGAGTAAAGAGGGTGGAAGTAATCACCACAGTCCAATAACAACATTCACACTACCATTTCCATAAAGGCACAACAATAATAAACCATACAAGATGAATAAAAGAGACATAATACACTTGTAACTTGAATGAAGAGGTAAGAGAATGCAAGAAACATAAGCAAGGGAAAGAGAAATATCCACAAACTCAAGTTTATTGCTTCATTAGTTCACATAGTCCATTACAATGCAAGAGAAAGGCCAAGATCATCATGCAAGATGTCTAAAATGGAGGCCTACAACACATTGTTTTTTCAAAACAATTATGATAGAGTTTTGTTACAATAAGAATTCTCCTCCCTCTCAAATGAGAGGTCACTACAATTTATAGAAAAATGAGGAGAAGAGAGAGAAGTTACAAATCTCAAATTTCCCCTTCCACCTACTTGAAAATAATAATAAACGGATGTAAAACATGATGGGAGACTTGTAAAAGCCATCCCTTCTTGTCTTATAACTTATAGTAGAAGAAAAATGGCTTCCCATGATAATTTATTGCATTCCCAACCGATTAACAAAAATAAGGATCTATTTGACCTAAAAGGGGACACTAGGGTATTAATGTTAATCTAATTAGGAGGACTAAAACGTTGTAGTAAATGGACTAAAACAATATGAAATAAATGCAAGTAAACTATTCTAAGTGAAATGAAACCCTAAATGTGCAAGAGAAGGGAGAGAAGTGGCTTAGCTAATTCAAGGTGACTCATCGCAGTTGTCACGAATGGAAGTGTAGACGATCACCCAAGGACCCTGTGAAGACCAAATCTAGAAGATTTGAAGTGACTGAGGCACCTGGGATGGTACTGGAGCACCCCGGGCACCCTAGTCTATAATTTGGGCACTCTAATATCTGTAAATACTCAGAAAGTGCTTCTGGTATGATCACAAAGTGTCTTCAAATGCTTCCTTTCTGTCACACTGGATTTTCCAGATGAGTTGTATAATGACCTGCAATACAAAAGGAAGTATCAAACCATAGAAAAATAAAAGATGCAAATGAATGGGTCGACTTACCTTATCTGCCAAACTAGTGGAATTATCACTAAGCATTGCACTACATTTTAGACCCGTATGTAGTTTTGGTGTGTGTGTGTGTGTGTACATGTTATTCCCTAGGTGCTCTCATGTCAGTCATACTTTCTGAAGTAGTGAGCAATAGTAACTATAGAAAAATGTAAATATCATATGTGCATGGAATATAATAGAATACCTCCCCCTATGCAATGTGTGTGATGCATATCTCTTAGCTTTGATGCATGACACTATGTGGATGCAAGTGATGCAATAGATGTAACTATAAATGGATTGATAGTAGTGTGTAATGCTATGACCTAGGGCCCTTATAATGGTATTATAGATTTATATTTATAGGGATCCCAAGATTAATTTTGTAATTAATCTAGACAAGGTCAATCTGGGAAGATATAAAGACAACAAATGGATATAAAGGCCACAAAAAGAAGTAGGAAAGAATGTGCATAGACCGGGGTGCTAAAAAGTGGGACTAGGGTGCCTCGAGCACCCTAGTACAAGCCGAGGCGCCCGATTTTGGGCTAGAATGATGGGGAAGTTACGAAATTGTTGGAAATGTGCAATAAAATATGTGGGAATGATGAAATAAAATATAAAATAAAGATGGCCAAAAGGTAGGATTAATTAGTACTTTATCCACTTGAGAACCTTCTAAATAGCAATATAATATTGAGCTAAATAATGCCTAAAGTGCATGATTTTGTGTCTACATTTTCCCCCACTTTATGTTGGTGAGCGGAATACTCGATAACATAAAGTAGATAGAGATGTGTACCTGATATCCATGTAGAGTGTAGAAGAATACGTGCCAATGGACTAGAATCAAGCATGGAATGACAAAAAGAAAAATGTGGAGGAGCGTGGATTCTAAAGATGAAAAATGTGCATAAAAAGTTATGAGAGTGAACCTAGGGCGAGAATGCGTGTGTAGCCGCTTTCATGTGTAGTCTACATGCATGGTTAGTAAAGGTAAGTTCCTGTAGTAGTGTGTTGTCGTTATCACTATTGTTGTTGTTGCCCCCAATTTGAATGCTTGTTTCTCATATGGTGGACCTATAAAGAGAAAATGATCAAGTAGTCAAATATGTATGTATGTAAAAATGTTGTGTAAAATACGCATGTGTAAAGTATGTAAATGTAAAATATACTAGATAAAGTGTAAATGGAGCACATCCACCTGATCCATGTCAAGATAAAGGGTGTAGAAGGATATCTTATACTATCACAAGTTTTTTGGGCAATCTCACACCACCCTGAATGAAGAATTATAGGGAGGAAATGTGTTGTATCCTCCAACTTTAACGCCTGAAAATGTGTGAAGAGATCTCTGTACTATCCTTATTTTTTGGGTGATCCGATGCCACTATATGGAGAAGTGTAAAGAGGCACACCCATTGTAGCCCCCAATCCTATAACCACTCCACACTTACAAAAGGATACCATGTGTTGTTATGGATGATGTGTATGGAATTCATAGACTAGTCTCAATTCACTCACTCATCTCCCCGAATTGGTGTAGATACGTTGTGTTAGTAGAAAACCCTCAATGATGCCCCCCTCTTTAGGGGTGCATGTGACATTGCAAAAAGGAAAATGCAGCCCCAAAAGAGGACCCAATCACACTCTGACTTGTTGAACTCTAACGTGTAGGCGGTAAGGGAAATGCTTAGTAGCTACCAAGGCACACACAAAAGGGGATGACTATCCAAAACAAGTGTGATTCAAAAAACACATGCATGTAATAAGACAAGTGTAAAATACACAAAAAATGTAGAAACTACCCAACAAAGTAATGTAAACATGTAAGATAACAAGAAAACCACATAAAGCGGGTTTCTAACATGGGACATCACTCACGATGTTGCAATACATGCAAGGCCATCATGGCCGCAAACAACAAACAAGTATGCACACAAGAAAAGGGTTAATCCTGCATATAATGGCAAACAACATAGATAACTAGAAACAAACTAGTAGTAATGGGAGCATATAATCCTATAAAAAAGTGTTGCACATGGACCACCCATTAGCATGTTAGAGTGATAACCAATATGTCAAAAAATGAAACAATAACACTTGGATAAGACTAATGTGGATGCCTCCAGTGACCAATATAGGAAGGGTATAAGGCAAGCATCCATGTCACATGTAGAGACCTATACCTACGATCACACTAAACAAATGTGTGAACGCGCATGTGTGTATGATAATGACATATAAGAAAACAAGCTAACATGTGTAATAAAGTGAACATGTAAGACACTAGTAAGAAAGAGTAAATGCGTCCAAGACAATGTAGTATGTTCTAGATGGATGGAATAGAATGCAAGATGGAATGATAGGAGTAACATGCCCCCTAAGTGGATGGAAGTGTATGCAGTAAGGTTCATTTTTTTCCCCCTTATAATTTAAGAATGAATCGTAAATGAGAGTGCATCATCGTAAATGGTCGAGTAGTGTTAGTTGTATCTAGCACATGGTGATGAGTATGTGTATGGAATGGTGATGAAATGTGACATGTGGAGGGATGTGCATGAACCCTATATCCAAAGCATGTATCACGACTTTTTGAATGGAAGATTGATGATTTATACCTAAGCATATATCATGACTTTTTGAATGGAATATTGATGATTTATCCCTAAGCATATATCACTATGGAATGAGTGGATGTGTATGAGGCATATGGAAAGATGTGCATGGACCATATAGCCTAAGAGTATACCATGACTTGTTAAATGCATAAGTGATGATTTAGACCTAAGAGTATATCACTATAAGATAAATAATAAGGGAGTGGTGATGTACCCTAAGGAAGATGATAATGGTGGTGGTTATTTAGCCTAAAGCATATACCACTACAAGATCATAAGAATGGGTGAAAATTTAACCTAAGATTTATGTCACTAACATGTGAAATGGTGGATGAGGAAAATGTTTCATGTAAGGTCCATTTGGTTGGTAAACCCTCGGCAGTTGAGTATGGACCAAGGAACTAGAGTGCATCATAGGGTGGTGAGTGCAACGCATAGAAGACAACATAGTACAAATGACCAAGTGATGAATATGTAATGTAAATGCACAATGTGGACAATGCAATGCAATATGTGCAATGGATAGGATATGTAATGTGTGAAATGCAATAGGAAATGTAGATAGGAATGGAAGATGCATGGAGGATAGAGGAAACTAGACCCATATATAATGGAATCTAGTGTAGTATAGAATGAATCAGATGGATGGATGCGCTATGCAAATAAGAAAATGTAATGTAAGATGCAGATATAGGTGTGGATAGAATATGTAGTGATGAGAGGTAAAGATAGACCCATAGATAATGTGACCTAGTGTAAATAAACAATATGGGGATGAAAATGGTAGACTAGACTCATTTGTAATGATGACTAGTGTAGTACTATATAAGATGATGTATAAATTACTAGCGGATGAGGTATGCCTAAGATAATTTAGGATGTAGGCTATGCATAAAAATGATGATAGAATGTAGTCATGCAGACCTAACGTACGGTGTGTGGGGTTCAAGCAGAATGGTAATCCCTCAACATTCCAGTGTGAGCTGAAGCACAAGAGTATGTCATCAGGTAATAAGGGTTTGCTGTAATATGTGAAGTGGATATGAGATAACAATAAGTGATATAGATGAAGTGTAGGATGTAAAAGGGTAAAACCATGCTAAGTGAGGGGGAAAGTATGTCATGTGATATGCCCCCTAACAGTAGTGTGAGAAGAGGCTATGTGAACTCATCAAGGAGATCATCATCCTCTGGGTCAAAGTCAAATGGATTGGCACTAGTGATATGGTATGTTATAGTATGAGATTGATCATGTAATGATACGGTAAGGTGTAAATGATACATTCCCATAGCATATTCTTCGTTAGTGAATGGGATATGTGGGCAACCATGTGTGTACCATTGAGTGTAGTTAGGTGAATAACCAAGAAAGGAACTATTGTAAATGAAAACATGACCAAAAGGCATAGGGAATGAAATATCAGTGTGAGTGGGGTCTAAGGTACCTCTGATGTAAGTAATCTAAGAATCTCCTAATGTGAGTAGAGAAGCACAAGGGGTATGTGGGAGATAGACTAAAATATCAAATACATGCAAGCCATAAGTGGCAGTGATAGTGAAAAAACCATAATATAGGTGAGAAGCATGAGTAGAAGGTTGAAGGTCCTCAAAAGTAAAACCAAGACGAGCTAGGCCGGCATGGGAACATATTGTTTCATCATGGGTAGGATTGAATGGGACATGTTCCCAATATGAGTCATGAATGAAAAGTGTGCAAGTGAAGGGTGGGTGAACTGATGATGGAGATGAGGATGGGATAATATTGTCCATGGAGGGAACAGGTAGTTGATGTGGAATGATAGTTGTAGAAGGAGGTAGTGTAGAAGGGATAACATCTAGTAAACAAATAGTGCCCTCAAGCGGTGGCAAATGAGGTTGATCATCTATAGGCTGAGGTTCATCTGTAGTATCAATGCGGGGAATAGGGAGACTAGTGTGAGGGTCATGGACACAATATTGGAATGGATCATGATCTCATAATATAATATACTCAATACACTCATGTAATAATTTTTTGCAATGGTGGACAGTAGAGGCAACAACTTACATTTCATGAAGCCATGGTCTACCTAACAAGAAAATATAGGAGACATGAAAATCAATGACAAAGAAAATAGTAGGGAGATTCTTAGGGCCTATAGTTAAAGGTAAGGTAACATGGCCTAGACATGGATGAACAGAACCATCATAAACATGGAGCAAAATGGAATAAGGGCTAATGTTGCAAGTGGATAAACCTAAAGCCTAGAGAAAGGACATAGGCACAAGTTGAGCTTAGACCCATTATCAATAAGAGTGCACTTGAAAACTAAATTATAGATGCGGGACATGATATAAAGTGGTGGTCATTGTCGAAGGGGTTGATGTCAGTAGAAGGATTTCCCTTGGATGCTATATGTTGAGAAAATAAAGTGGTGGTCATTGTCGAAGGGGTTGATGTCGGTAGAAGGATTTCCCTTAGATGCTATATGTTGAGAAAATACCTTAACAAATGTGTCATATACGGAATCCGGATGTATGTCGGTGAAACATCGTGAGTAGTAGCAAAGAGGGTTTGAACACGATGAATAAAATCAGGATGAGTAAGTAGGTATTCAATGATAGGAATATTCATGATGTCATGATGTAAATGAAAAACCCTATAAGGTGATATAAAGAGATGTCGGGTTCACCAAAATGATTAACAAAAATAAGGACCTAGTTGACCTAAAAGGGGACACTAGGGTATTAATGTTAATCTGATTAAGAAGACTAAACATTGTATTAAATGGACTAAGACAATATAAAATAAATACAAGTAAACTATTCTAAGTGAAATGAAACCCTAAATTTGTAAGAGAAGGGAGATAAGTGGCTTATCTTAATTCAAGGTGACTTTCGTAGATCTGAAAATAAAATCTAGAAGTGTAGATGATCACCCAAGGACCCTGTGAAGACTAGATCTGGAAGATGTATAGTGACTGAGGTGCTTGGGATGGTACTGGGGTGCCCCAGGGTGCCCTAGTCTACAATTTGGGTGATCTGATATCTATAAATGCTTAGAAATTACTTCCAGTATGCTCACAAAGTTTTTTCAAATGCTTCTGTTTGTTGCACTAGATTTTCTAGATGAGCTATTTAATGACCTATAATACAAAAGGAAGTATAAAACCCTAGAAAAATAAAAGATGTAAATGAATGGTTCAGATTGACCTCATCCACCAAACTAATGGACTTATCAATGAGTGTTGCACTACATTTTAGAACCAAATGTAGTTCTAGTGTGTGTGTGTGCATGTCGTAGCCTAGGTGCTCTCGTATCGAGTCCACACTTTATGAAGTAGTGAGAAATAGTAACTATAGAAAAATATAAATAGCATGTGTGCATGGAATAAAATAGAATCCCTCCCCTTATGCAGTGTGTGTGATGTAGATATCCTAGCCTTAATGCATGGCACTATGTGGATGTAAGTGATGCAATGGATGCAACTCTAGATGGAGTGATAGTAGTGTGTAATGTTATGACCTAGGACCCTTATTATGGTCTTATAGATTTATATTTATAGGTCTCTCAAGCTTAATTTCATAATTAATCCCGACAAGGTTGAATGGGGAAAAGATAAAGATAAAAATGGATACAAAGGCCCCAAAAAGAAGTGGGAAAGAATGTGCATTAATCAGGGCACCCAAAAGTGGGACCAGAGGCGCCTTGGGTACCCTCAAGATAGGTTAAGGCACCCTAATTTTGGGGTATAATGACGGGGCAATTGTGAATTGGGTGGATAAGTGCAATAAAATATGTAGGAATGAAGAAATAAAATATAAAATAAATATGGCCAAAAGGTGGGATTAATTAGTACTTTATCCACTTGAGAATCTTCTAAATAGTAGTATAAGATTGGGCTAAATAATGCTTAAAGTGCATGATTTTGTGTCTACACCAACCACTTAGAGGTCATTATTTGAAATTGGGATCATTTTATATAAATTTCACCACTAAAAATCCATAAAATATGAAATTTCTTGATTACTAAGTATAGGGATGGAGCCACGATTTTAAAGAGTCCCATTTTGTGTGATTTGGCTAGTAAACGAGAAAGTTATGATCATTTGAGTGCAAGCAACTTTTCATCTTCTCGAGGTCTCGTATTCTCTCCCACGGGAGTGCGTATTAAATTTTGGCTGCTAGGAGTGATGATTTTAATAATTTTCCCTCCTTCACAGTATTTCTCCATATTTTTAATGGTCTAGAGAATCTAAAAATTCAATAAGGCCCACTTCATTTAATGTTTTTATAAGGGGGTTTGAGTTTTAAAAGTTTGGATCAGGGGCTAGCTCAGCTAACTTGTCAGTTGTTTTGCTGATCTAGCACCCTTCTTCATCTCCCTAAGTTTTTCCTCCATGCCAGTGAGCTCTTGTCGACTTGGAAAAAAATTCCTCCTTTTCATGCCATCTTGGCACCTCCATCTTACCTCGGCAAGCATGTTAATACTTCCACCTCGGTATGCTCATTGTATTTTGGGTTGTTAATGGTGCGAGAGAACCCGCCTTGCTCATGTTTGTGCTTTGAATTTCCCATGTGATTGATGTGGCTGCATTGGGCCCACTTTGCACAACCTACCCGTGTTCCACGTGGGATCACCGAACCTCGAGTTCGCTACATCCGCCGATACCCCGCATCATGCCAAGTCCTTTGTCGTCCGAAATGAGTTACCATCACCCACTTCAGGATCACAAGGTTCTACAAGCACCAAACTCATCCGTGCTAGTATTCTCCCACCCGCATTATTTGTTTTGTGCCCGAAATCCTTGGTATGTGGTGATTGCAAAAATTTGAAGCACACAAGGACCAAGTTCATGTAGGTCATCCATTCACTGAAAATATACATCGACCGATGTAACCCCATCATGAACCAACATTGGGCTCGATGAATTGGCTCAATGAGCCAAGTCCCAACACTTCGTTGTTTATTCCTAATTCCCTAACCATCCTTTTTCCCGTGTGATGAACTCGTATTGGCCATGAGCCCTAAGACAAATTCCATGCGTTCTTTGGCCATGAAGATATGAGCTCATCGAGTCCCTTCCACTGTGTGACACTTCCATGACTCCTACAACAATTAGATCGACACTATGTTAGCTTGTCAATAGGATCAGCTTGTAAGTTGGTCCCCGAAAACTAGCTCACCGCCATTATCAACATTAGACCAACTTGACCTGTAATGCATGATCTCAACAAGCTCTTCAATAACTTTCTAGGGGTATTGGACCAATTTTTTAACTTTCTCACTTTTCCTTCAGATTCTTTGAATTTTTTTTAGATTTCTCAGTACCCAAGGGCTATGTGAAGATATTTGAAAGGGATTTGAACATTTCATCAGGTTTTTCCATTTTCATCTGGAGGTGGGACCTAGTGCTTTCCTTCTCATTCCAAACAAATTGGGCTTTATGAAAACCCAAAAGAGGAAAAAAATTCTCTCATGGCTTCCAACTTCCCAAAATCACTTGTAATGCTCCAAAAAAATTTAATCTCATCTCAGTATCACTCCAGTTGCTCTGTGAAGCCCCGTCCAATGTTCAATCTCATATTCCCAAGTTGGCTATTTTTACTAGGGGGGAAATAGATAAAAATATTTTTTTTAGCTTTTCAAATACTAGAGAGCTCCTATAATATCACTTTGATGTTCATCTCCTCTTATGCGGTGCATGCTCCTCCGTGTCCAAAAACATGCTTCAGTGAATCAGCTCCAAATCCTCTGAAACTTCCCTAAATATTCCAAAATAAACTCTTTTTGTTTCTAGCATTTGAATACTCTCACATGGTGAGTTTTGACCTCTCAATCCACTGGGGATGGTGCACTAATCTTAGGAAGGCTACTTGGTTTGCCTTTCCAAAATTGCTTGAATGTTTAAATGTTCTAGAAGATTTTAAATCACCTAGGGGGATTGATGACAACCACTTGAGGTTTATTTAACCTGATAGGATAGGTGTTGAGGTTGGACTAACCTGGGGGTGTCCTAGGAAGATGTGACTTTCAAAAAATTTGACACTATGGTATGGTTGTCATGATTTCTAGTGAATTTTTCCTTTGCAAAAGCATAGGACAATAGTTGGATCTAGCTTGGGGACATGTTATGGACCGAGCACAACAAGGACATGACATGAGAAATCCCATAATCTCAATTTACAATATATTTACTAGTGCCTTAAACATTGGACTTTAAAACACACAACTTGTAAGAGATAGTAAGAAAGGAAGGACACACATACACACACAATGATGAAAGGAAACACATGACTCATGGAAAGTAAGGAATGCACACAATAGGAAAGGGAAACACACATCTAAAAATAACCTATGGTACAAGGTGAGGTAAAAACCACTTTCAATTAAAGTAATTTACTTTTTAGGATTTACCCACGAAGAGGTAGCACCAAATGATGATGTTCAATGAAGTCATTGACTAGTTTGATAAAGTATCATCCTCTCCTTAGATCCTTATGAAAACTAGGTACTTTCATACTTTGTAGGAGTGAGCGTAAATGATCTTCTTGACGCTCATGCCTTAGCGTAGAAATTCCATTTCTTTCACACTCTTTGAAATTAGTATTAGAGTGCCACTTGCATTCCATGTTCATCCACACTACTGATATTTCATTGAACATCTCATCATCATCCTAGGGTTGATTCTTGATCAAGTTGTTTAAATCTTCGATATCGTTTCATTCCTGCATTCACATTCCTGAGAATATTTTCTACAATAAGCATTAAATTCACCCTTTTGAATCATATCAATATGAGGTTTATGAATGTAAAATGGAGGATGAAAATGACCTCATATCCATCTTGTATAGCCTTAGCATGAGCCATGAGGTTGAGACTTAACTTGGGATATTCCGCCCTCTTTTTCACTTCTAAAATATATTGTATCGAAACTTTCTTTGAAACTTCCAGAAGCTCATCTTAACCTTCATTTGGATAATCTCCGTACTAAAATTTAAGGTAATCATTGAGAAGTATTATCTTTATTTTGACCATCATATCATTCTACCACTTATTTTTCAATAGGAATCTCAACTATGAGGGCTTCAAATTTTTCTGCTTCATCTTCTTGATAAGATAAATATTCCTCTTCTTAAAATGGGAAAAAATCCTCCCTTTCATCATCACATTCATCATTTATCAGCTCATGAGGGGCATCAGGTTCTTCACCTTTCTTCACTTCATCATGAATAATCTTTGAATCAGTTGAGGGATTAGGATTTAATTCACATTTGTCTTGCAACTCCATAACCTACATCATGAGTTTGAGACTGATCTTGAGGTATTATTTATTTTTGTAACCCTCGGAGACCTTGTACTTGATTGTTATTTCATACCTTTTGAGGGCTCATCACGATCTAACTTTGTCTCATCATGGATGACGTGATCGAGAGTATATTCATCCCCAAATGGGAATGATAATATATCCTCCTCTTGGGTAAGCATACAAGCTGATTTCTCCCTTTTAAATTCACCAAGAACCTGTTTCTCCTTCTTCATCACCCACATCATCCTCGGTAATTCGGGTTATCTTCTTGTAGCTTAAAGTTCCTCAATACTTCCTCTAGATCAATATTCCTTTGGGAAGGAATGTTTTTTCCTATCAAAATTGGGATCTCATCCTCTTCTTTAGTTGTCACAAAATAATTCATCATCCTACTATTTTGATAAAAAAATGTTGGTTTCGGACTTCTTGAATTTCACATTGTGTACCTCATCTTCTTCTCTAGAAGAAATTTATCCATGTCTCCCTTCACCGGAATGGTTACGGAAGACCAATTCATATAGATTTTACCTCCCAACTATTGGAATAATTTTCTACTTGGCAACATTCCAAATGAAGCAAGAATGTCTGCTACCAAAATCATTAAAACATTTTTGTCTGGAAATTGAGTGAGAGCCACCTATGCATCTTTTATCTTCCCTATAAGTGATCATTCTTTGGACTCCATGGAGTAACAAGAGACATCGGGTGGATTCATGGGTATTTTAAGAGCCTTGGTGACCTTTATGAGAATCACATTATTTGAGGCACCTTAATCTATTATGCAATTGTTCAATACATATTCCCCAACGAGAAGGGAGACGTAGAAAGGATAGAACTTGTTGGTCTTGGATGAGCTCAAAGAAAACATCTTATATGATGGGGGCATAGGTGGGTTTTGCAGTAGTCCTTTAGAACTATGGGTTGCAACATTTCATTTTGAACTACCACTCTTGATATGCTTTGGATGAATCTTTCAAACTTCTTAGGATGAGTCCGAGATATTCGGTTTAAGAAATATGCACTTTGGTTCTATTTGCATGTTCTACGAAGTCCAAAGGAGCATACACAAACAAGGGGAATGAAGGAAATGATTTTAGGGTTAGGACAAACTTGGAAGAAGGGGTTGATGTTTTGGGAATGAAGGGTGTTTTGAAAGGTAAACTAGGAACTTTAGAAGTATCATATTTTACCCAATTAGATTTAGAACTTGAAGAAGCATTGGAAGAATTAATTATAATTACAAGTGACCTCCCACTCACCACATGATCAGGTTTCTCCAATGTGGACTTAATGTAAGGTGGTAGTGGAGATCCTCAATTGATTATTTTATTTTGTGGAGCCACCATCGAGAGGATCTTTAATCTTCTTTTTCTTTTTTAGCATCGGAGGGAAATGTTCCCTTTTGATACTAGGAGTGAGTAAACACAACACACGAGAAAGTCGGTGCCTCTTCACCATCATCATATTAAATCCCTAAGTGATATTCAATAAGGCCATTTTGAGTTTCACCACCCACCTCTTCTATCTTTAGCAAATTACCACTTCACTTTCTTGTTCAAGATCCTACTCATCTTCTTGAGTTCTACAATGGTTATTCATAAGTGAGGCTTCCAAGGCAAGCCTTTGAGGTGATCCTATAATTTGATTTCTATTGTATATTTGAAAATTCACTCATTCAAAAATTTCCCTCCTTAGTGAAGACATTTCGTTTTCCATTTTTACAATAAGGATCAATTCTCTTATCTCCGGATGTTGGGCCTTGCCTTTTGAGGGATTTTTGATCTTTCTAGATAGGATGAGATCATCAATTTCAACAACAATTATTTATGCCTCTGTTAGATTATTTTTTGAAACCTTCATAGAAAGAATCCTACCTTCGGTGATTGAGCATTGATGAAGAACATTTTGACATTATTTTTAGATGGTGAATCATCTTCCAAGTATCCTATGGAGCAATCAATTGAAATGAGCCATGAAGTCTCTCATAGTTTCATTTAATCCTTTTATTATTTTTTCCAATTACACCAATAGGTCATGACAGTATTCAATTGATTTGAATATTTCCTAGAAATTGGACTTGATATCATTCTAACAAGTAATTGATCTAGTGGGAAATAGGTAAAACTATTATACTTATTTTTCTTGGAGAGATTCGATGAAAAATATTATCGCAACATCTTCATGTTCATCTCCAAGAATCCCACATGATGTGGTGATGGTGGCGATGCTTTCTTCAAGAATTTGTGTGTCACTACCTTTAAAATTTGGGAAGTTCTTATCGAACCTATTAATAGATTATGAAAAGGGGGTTTAAGAGTGATCGGGCCTATATTTCTTCCCCATGGAACAATGGGTTAAAGTATTCTTTCTTCATCTACCATTGTTGTTTCTATTTCCAGTTCAACTCTTAATTCTATAAATTCTTCCTTAAATTCTTATGTTGGTTCTCATTATTATTCACTCAAGAACTCAACGCTCGGTGGTGGTTGAAATGTGGGAGAATTTACATAGGGAATATCAATAGGATTTTTGATGGGATTACCAGTGAATCAGAAGACCCAGATATAGGGATGAGGCTTGAGAGAAGAATTAAGCACTGTCTATGATTCATTCTTGCTGGTTTTGCAAATCCTCAAAAGTGGGGTTGACAACTTCTCTCAATATACTCAACCTGGGATATCTTTCTTCATCCAACTTTTAGAGAATCTTGTGGTGGGAATACAAAAATACACTTTGGGATATGAATGGTCACTTGTAGGAACTAACAATATGTATTTTAGTAATGGATTTTAATAAGATATTTTTTTAATTTTGAATTTTTTGATTTTTTGATTTTTTGGAATATTTAATTTTTTTGGGATTTTTGGATTTTTTTAGTCATATTTTGGGTGCGAGATGCTACTAACTCACCTCATGGTGGGTGCTAAAAACTGTTGGTGAGAAATTTTTTTAGGTGGATAAATTTATGGGTTTCTTACCAATGCTTTGGGAATCAAAGTCCCTCTATTTATATGGTGCAACTTCGTGTATATATGTATGATGAAATGGGTTGTTATGGTAGCCTTTTGGCTAGGGATCCAACAAGGACACTCCACTGACCTTGCGGAAAAATCTTGCGCTTACTGCAAGGGAGATCTTTACTTGGAGAGTGGGAAAGGGAGTGAGAAAAAGGGAAGGAAATTAGCATTGTGGGTAGAATATCAAATTCCTGCACACACTAATTAGAAATTTTAACATGCATAAAATAAGAAGAAAATAAAAAAATTCATACTACTTGGCTAGAGGAAACCATGCATACAAATATGCACACATTCATATGCCTTGGAAAACTAAAACTTCTTCCTTTATTAGCATCTCAACAAAGTTTTACATAGCATGAGAATGGATGAAAAATGGAGGGGAGAAGTGGAATAATTGGCTAACTCTTTGCTCTTTCACAAGAAAATGCTCTCTCTCATGAACTCAAAAATTTGCAACCCCTTGGAAATGAGAAGCCTTTACATTTTATAAGAAGAGAGGTGACTCTTCATCTACCCCCCAATGACTCTTCATATGTCTTAACATAACTTAAAACTTTTCACCTTCCTAGGAAAACATTAAGTCCCTTTTTATAACATAAAGGTGACTTTTACATTAGAAACATAAAGTTACTTTTTAATTACATTAAAGACATGAAAAAGTACATCCCCAATGAAAAATTAGAACATTTAAGAGAGATAAATTTTGGGTGAGGTGAGAGAAGAGATAGAGATAAGAAGAAAGAGGAAGAATCATGGTGAAGAAGAAGAAACTACTCCTGATGACTTGATCTCACAACCCGGCCGATCTCTCGTCCTCTGCCACCGGAGAGATCTCAACTCCTTGAATTATTTACACCCTGAGAAACTTCCTTTAGATGGCCCATGGAAACTTTGAACTTTAGTTTTTAGAAAAACTATTGAATGATCACCTCAATGGCCATAGACATTACTCGGTGAGGTCAACCCTGAAGCAAGTGAAAATTGAAACTAACTCTGCCATGTTTCATCAACTAAGATCAATCTGAATGAAAAACTAGAACAATTTATCATTCAATGGAGTCATGATAATTCAGTCATCCTAAGGACATGGATGACCATAGTTTGGAATCAACCTATTTGTGGAACTTCCATACTCCACTGGCTCTCTCTCTTGGGTCACCAAACATTCAATCCTTCAAATTTTCAAAGTCCTTGTGAGTGACATTACTATCCCTCACACCTTTTTGGATCCCGATTGATGATGTTGGCCCAATGATTACCCCTTCTGTGCACTCTTTCTATGAACACTATTGTTTGGGTATGATTTACTATTAATAGTAAGTTCCTAAGAGACAACTTACTATTTTTAGCAAGTAGCAATTTTTGGCCGAACTAACCTTTTTTACTTCACCAAATGAGATTATCCTTCTCAATTGTCTCTGAATTCATTAGCTTTCTTCTCAAATTCTTCCCCGGAGTGACTTACTATTTATAGTCAATACCCCTATAAAGGACTTATTATTTTTAGTAAGTTACCATTTTCAACACTTCTAGCACTGGGATCCCACTCTGACCTTTTGGATGTCCTCTGTGTACACTATCTTTATGTCGAAATGCTTGTAGTGTTGACTTTCTAAAAATTGATTTCATTACTTAGTTCACGATGAAACAAATGTCTTTGAAATGGGTTTTTTCCCAATAGTGCTTGTCTAAATTTTCAGCTTGATCCGAGTGCCGATTGGAGATATTTTAAATTTTAATTTTTTTGCTAGAAATTTGGAGTTTATTGACAGGAAAAAATATGCTTCACACATGTGAAAAATTTCTCTAGGAATATTTAGGCACCTAGAAATCTTGAGGAATGCAAAAAATGGTGTCTCGATTCGTTCAATGGTTTGCAAGATACAAAGATTTCTTCTTTTGGCGACTTCTTGGTTTTCAAAGATAAAAGCTTCTTTTTTTTCTCCCTTTGAATTTTTTTCTTTTTTTTTTTTTCAGGTCATGGATGGTTTCAAGGAGTTATCTGAATGTGAAAATGGCATATTTGGTTTTTGGATAAATTTTGCTAGCATTCGCGGTGTACGAAGGCGTGGAGGGGAACATTTCAAAAATGGCTAACTCCCGCGTTATTTATATTTTAAATGGTAGGGGGATCAGGTGAATTTTTTTCCCTTTCATCCCTTTGTGAAAGGTTGAAAGGGTCATGAAAATACACCTCATTATGGGCATGCCATTTGTCATGTTTTATGTTTTCATTCATTGAGCAAGTGAGATGAGGGGGCTGAACGAAAGCATGTAGGAGCTAGTTTGTGGTCGTGTGAAGAACCAAAAGACATGCTAGGGGTGGGGAAATTTTTTATGTACATCATTTCCCTTTGAAAAATGAACATAATGTGCTATAAAATGTGCCTCATCCTAGTGATGACAAGTGTCGCACATGAAAGGTTAGGTGAGTACAAGGTCAAACTAGTCAATGCGGGGCTAGAAAGTGAGTGCAAGGTCATATTGGTGACATGAGGGATAAATGAGGGTCAAGCACATTTTTGTGTATCTCATGTCCCTATGAAATGGTGTAAAGGGGACATGAAAATGTTCCATACCATAGCTTGCCATGTGTCCCATCATAAATTTGACTAAGTGTTGAAAAGCATACCTTGGGAGCCAACTTGCGAAGACGATATCTCAAGCTCCTAGATGAATGTTTCGATGAAATTTTATATGATTATATATCCAAAAATTAAATGAATACAATAGTGATGGTTTAAAGGTCAAATTCTGAATGATACATATTAAAATGGATCCTTATCTCTTGGGATCATTTATTGTTCGCGAAAGAGTGAGCTTCCTAGAAAAGTGCAGGAGGTTTCAAGATATCTTTTCTTTTCCACCATGTAGAGCATTGAATTATTTTTCCATAGGTAATTTTTTGGATTTAAAATCACTAGGGATATCAAAAAATATCTCTTTGAATTTCAAGTCCTCTTACACGTTCCATGCTTCTTTAGGCCCAAAAACCCACTTCTGGTGAATCAAATCCAAAACCTCTTAAACTTCCCTAAATCTTCCAAAATAAAATCCTAGTTATTTATAGAACTTTAATACTCTTCTGTGATGATTTTTCACCTCTCAATATGCTCTAGGGATGGTGTACTAGTCTTAGGAAGGCTGATGGTAGCCCTTCCCAAAACTGCTTGAATGTTCCAAAAGATCCTAAATCACCTAGGGGGACTGATTTTAATTTCCTAAATCACCTAGGGGGACTGATGAAAACCACTTGGGGATCATTTGAATGATAGGATAGGACTAGTGTTGAGGATGGACTGACCTAGGGGGTGTCTTGGGAAGGTATGAATTTGAAATTTTTCGACACTGTGGTATGGTTGTCCTACTTTCTAGTGAATTTTTCCTTTGCAAAAACACAGAAAAAAAAATCAAGTGAATTAAAAAATCAAACAATCATACTCCCTAGTCAAGAAACTACTCCATGTGAAATCAAACAAAGACAATTCACACCTCTTGGAAAAATTATTTCTAGTGTACTCCATCAATTAGAAGAAGCTAACATGGTCACCTATCCACTCACAAGACCCTTCAAAATGGAAACCAAAACTTACATGGTATAACGAATCAAAATATTGTGAATACCACCACACAAGAACGGCCATCCTACGGATCGTTGTTCAAATCTGCATCATTATATCCAATATTTACTTGACAATGGAGATATTGAATTTGAAGACACTTCTAATACAACCATTCCAAATGAGACATTAGAGATATTCAAGGACCCTTTTCAACTCATGGAACAAGTGAAAAATATATAGATTAGGGTTAGTTATCAAAAAATGTTAATCTTGATCCTATTATTTCATCGTTAGATCATATGCCTCACACTATGGATACCATCAAAACTGAAACTCCTAGCCTTGTTGTAGAAACACCACAAAAACAGGTTTAGACACCATCCATGACACCTCAAATGTCCAATCTTGAGTCTATTATTGTTCCACAACAACCATCCAATGCAAAATATTCATCTAATGCCAATGACATTATCAAACAATTAGAGAAGACATCTCCACAAATCCCTCTCATGGATTTGACCACAACATCACCTACATTTCAAGATATCCTTACTCATGAATTCTATGATGTGCATGTTCCTAAGGGTGTCAACACATAACTATTTCAAGCTTTAATCACAAATCTATCATCAAATAATATAATCATATCATGTTTTCCTCATGAAATTTTAAAATATAACATAATAAACATCCATTCCTTATACATTTAAGCATTCATTAATAATCACAAAATTAAAAGTGTGTTTTTCAAAAATGGAGCAACATTGAGTATTTTCTCTACTAAACTGTTAAGATGCCTTGGAGGCCCATCTACACATCAATCATTTTCTCCCACATCATTCCTTTCACAAATAAAAACCACATTGACATTGATATCCTATTCAAATCCCAATCATCTATATCTTCTACTCCACTTATGTGGGATATCATTAAAAGGTATTGGAGAATATTCCAACCAAAATGTCAATTAAAAATTACCTTTATCCACACATGATTTTTTTGATGATCTAACTGATACAAACCTACTCATCGAAAATATTTCCATTCACATTATTGACTTGGACCTTGTCTACCCAAGTATCATAAATTAAGACCAATAAAATCTCATAAACATGGATCTCTTCCCAAATGATGATTCCAATACAAATCCTATTGCAAAAAAATAAAATTAAAAAAAAAGTGAAAAAATAAAAATGGATCTCTCATAGCCAACCCCTCATCAAATTTCTATTTGAAAATAAAAAACATATAAGCAAAAACTTCTTATCCATGGGTACTCTCCACACTAGGGGAGGCCACTTGTACAAACAATTTTAATTGTTTCATCCATTGGAAGATATCTCAATCATCACATCATCAAAAATAACACTCTTCACCTATAAGACACAAGGTAATCTTGTTCCTAGTAGGTATTGTGTATCTCATCCTTGTTATGGTTTTTCCCATTTTAGATATTTTTACCTATGGTCTTGTACAAAATATTCTTAATGTAAAATACCCCTTTCAAAGATGCTCTCTCTTCAACAAAAAAACTATACTTCTTTACTTAGGTCATTTCTACACCCATCTTAGTCTACGATGTTAAGCCCTTGTGTCATACTAGTCACATGAGGATGAGATTTGGGGAAAATGTTCCTTCCCAATAAGTACTATTCAAAAATAAGGAAAAATGAATCAAAAAATACAAATATGTAAATTATTGCACCTTTCATCCTTCACAGTCTTTGGTGATGACCCCACAATTCTTATTAGTAGTGTCAGACTAGGAAAGGAGTAAGGTATCCTTATTCACCTATATTTTGTATTCAGTGTTGAGCCCTTTCCTTTTACTGATGGCATGAGGCAAGATGTAGGGGTCACTCCACAAAACAAACAAAATAAATCCTTCAGACAATATAAATCAAAAGTGCTTAATCATACAAATCCAAAGAAACAATTTAGTTTCTCATGTTAAGAGAGACAACAAGTCCTTCAATCGGATCTTGTCAATTAGTAGGCCATCAATGGATCTAAGTCTAGTCAAAACCTATAAAGTGAAATCATCTTGGAATCGGTCAGATAATATTGACTAGAGATGAGTCACATTTTCCCAAATGGACCATTGTTACACCTTGTGTCTTTACATCCATCATCTTCATTTTCATATCACTATCTCCTTTGTCTCATGTCCTTCTTGGATCTTGGTACTTTTAGCCCTTACATCTTACTAGTTGTGTGGAGTCAAGAGTGGAGTTAGACATCCTATCACTATATCATCTACATTCTTCCAATGGAATGAAATTTTTACAATTGTTTGAACATGAGTTTAGATAGTGCACCCTTTTACTGAGTCAAAAATATAAAAACATCAAATAATCCAAAAATCCCTAAAAAATCCAAATCATGAAAATTCCAAAAACAACAATTATTATCCAAAATAAAAAACAATCTACAATTAGTTAAAAATAAAAAAATTCAGACAAACATTGTCCAAAAACTTCAAAACATTCACACAACTATCAAACACTGAGGTAATATTCCAATGGTACAAAAAATTAAATATTATAAAAACATAAAACATTTGACTCGTATACTTGGTGTACATTCTAACTATCCTACAAAAACAAAACCCCTTACGTGTATCTTTTCTTGGGAAATATCATCTCTCATTCTCTCCCTTGCATGTATCCTTGCTTGGAGGCAATGACCCCATCAATCAAATCAATCTTCAATGTGGATCCAACAAGAGTGTCACTTGACCCCACTCTTTAGTATGATCCAATATTACCCCTTGCATGTATCCTTTCTTGGGGAAATTCAATCAAATCAATTTTCCATTCAGATCCAACAAGAGTGTCACTTGACCCCACTCTTCAGTCTGATCTTACCCCTTGCATGTATCCTTTCTTGGGGGGAAAATTAATTCAATCAATCATCATTTTGAAACACATTAGGGGCATATTTAATTGTATTTATTTTTCTTTGATAGTTACTTTGGACCAATTACACATATTTGTTTATCATCTTGGCTCATTTATAGCCATGGTGTATACATTTACTGTGTATATTGGGTTTGTTTTTACTTCATTATTTTTTGTGTGTGTTTGTTTATGCACGTAAAGGGTTAACCATCATGATTATTTAATAATCATGGTACCAAATCAATTATGTAATAACAAAATAAGGTTTCACTAAAATTAATATCTAAATGGAAGCTCAATCTACAAGAAAATCACTCCCACCATCCTTCTAATCACTCTCAAATTATAAGCATTATCCTTCCTCTAATCAAGCAGCTTGTACACTACATTTTCGTGTCATCCATCCACTTGAGGAAACTCCTTAGAATAAACCAAACTCACTGGGCATTTAAATTCTTTATTAGGGAAAATCAGGTAGTCCACCACACTTCCTTATCATCCATTCATTGATCTACACATGTATACTATCTTTAAAATGCTATTACTCTATAATAACAATTTAAAGAGGGGAAAATGTAGACACCCTAAAATTACATACTACTCTTTGTACATTTTTATTTGAATTAATATTCACCCACATCTCACTAGAATTAATTTAATTAATTCTATCATGCATAAAACATACACTTACACTCCTTAGCTAATTTAATTAGTTATTTAAATAAAATAAAAATAAATATCCACTAATCTTCTACTCAACTCCACTTCATTAGATCACTCACTCATGTTCTATAACCTTGTAAAAGAGGAAGAAAAATATTCATGTACAACAAAATTTTGGATAAAATCAAAATCTAACCAATTTGAAATAAATCCTCTTAAATTCTTATTCAAACTTAGCCAACTGCACAGACCAAATCAACATGCTAAATCAGGAAAATGCATTCATTAACCTACAACTTATTCAAATATTGATCCAAAATCCATGGCCTCTCCTTCAACTATAAATAATAAGTTCATCCCTTCACAAATTGTATCTTGGAATCTTAAGGTATTTGCAACATTACTCTATCTAATTGCCACTTGAATTATTTCTCTGTTAGGCTACCCATTTGATTAACAATTTCATCACTCATCCTCTTACTCATAACACATAATTTTATTCCATTTGGAGTCACATTTAGAGCATCCTCATATGAATCCCTCAAGGATATTGAAAAATATTGGCACTTGACTCCACACTTCAACCATCTCATCCGACGTTACAAGGAAATGTAAAGGAAGATCTGGTTTGTATTATTTACTTGTTTTCTTCTCGTTACTAGTTTTTTTACAACATCTACCAAAAGTGCGTAATTAATGGGCCTACTTATTTTGTTTTCTCAAGAATATTTAAGCAACACAAATATGTCTCGAGAGATGATGAGTTTTTGAAATTCACTTTTATTTTCTTGAGGATAATAACCTAGAGATGTTAATAATATTCAATTTGAGGCATTGGTTCAACATTGATATTGTAATGCCAAACTTTTCTCACCAAAATAAGTCAAAAGAAGTATTTTTTTTTTTAAGACACTCATCCATGTTTTCTTGACATGTAAAAAATTTCAAAACCACAATAACATAATGATATTTAGAATTGCATAGTGATAAGGTGAAATTTTTGAACTAATAAGGTCTAAATATTCAATTGAATGAGGCTTGCACAAGAAGGTGGTACAACGTAAAGCACAAGGTTTCAATTGAACATTTAAAATTTTATCCAAATCCTATGAGGCATGGTCTAAATCAACTTTCACTTAAGAATCACAATGTCCACATGAAGCCATAACTTAAAGGTCAAGGTGGGGTTGTTATATTATTTAACGTTGTTTTGAATAGGAAAATTCTATTAACTTGTTTAATATTTTCATAAACATTTTAGGTATTTTATGTGTCCCACTTTACTTTTGTAAAATCAAAAGATGCAATGGTTGGTCATTGTTGAATTAAAAAAATTAACTTCATTTACATATTAGATTTTTCTTTATAAGCATATCATCTAGTATAAACCAACGGATCCTTTTTTATCTCAACCACTCATGGATAATATACCCCAAAATAACTATAACAACCTTTTAAGAAACATAAAGGATCTCTTAATCCCTAGGGGTATATTTTTACATTAAAATTTTGAATTCACTATAGTCTTCTTTCCAAAATCCTCCTTGAAACATAAACAAGATTATTTAAGAATTAAGAGTTTCTCTTTGTTAATTTTTGTAAAAAAATTTTATGATATTTAAGGTCTAAACATGATTATGGTTTAATGCTTATGCCACTATATCTGGACATATTCTAGTGAATTAGGACTCGAGTATTACAAGTATTAGAAGAAATCCATCTCCATTTTTACGTATAATGGATTCCATTCTTGGCTATACTTTGAATCCATTAGTAGCAATATTAGATTCCATTAGTAGAAATATTGGATTCGAATATTGTCATTATTGGACTTATTTGATTTCCAATTTCTCTATTATTGGATTCAAATTTTGCTATTATTGGATTCCAATTTTGCTATTATTGGATTCTAATTTCCCTATTATTGGACTCCAATTTCACTATTACTAGATTCCAATAATGTTATTATTGGATTCCACTTTTACCACTATTAGAATCCAATTACTAAATCTTGATTTTTGGATTTCAATTTCTCTATTTTAGGATTTGTATTCTATTATTATTTGATTCCCCCACATAATCCCGATGGCCGCCCAGTTACATAAGCCTAGCAGTTTTTTATCTTACATAACCCAAGAGGTTGCTAACTTACATAACCCAAGCAATTAAAAACTTACATAAGACAAATGGTCTAACTTACATAAGCCAAGCAACCGCTAACTTCAAGATAGTGCATAAGTGATTGTTTTCATTTATGCCACATATCAATCTTAATATCATCATACATATACAACTATTCATGCATACCTTATTCAAATCAATAAACATTTACATTGAAAATCCCTTCCCTAAACATCCTTGAATGGTGTTAAATTTGACGGTTGTTTAGATGTTTTTCGTGATTTTAGACATAACATACTTTCAAATATTTTATAGAACTGACACGTGTGACTCACATGTTTAAAAGGTGACCATCAATATTTATATAAAAAATTTATTCGTATATATTAAGCATAGTTAAAAAATATGGAATTGTCATTTATAAATTTTGTAAGTAGTGTATAAGTGTGATTGGTCACACGTCTAAGTGCAAGCCTTGAGTCACACATCTCTTGACTCACACTTTAAGTGCAAGTCTCAAATTTCATTTCTAAGTGCAAGTATCGACTTGCACTTCTAAGTGCCAGTATCGACTCACACTTATAAATGTGAGTCTTGATTCACACTGCTAAGTGTGAGTCTTGATTTGCATTGCTAAGTATGAGTCTTGATTCACACAGCTAAGTGTGATAACTCACCTGTAAAAAAAAAATAGGTAACAATAATTTTTTTAAACTGCCCTTAAAAAATACAAAACAATATTTATTTATGTCAATTATTATGTATAAATTTCATTATTTTTAATATATATTGATGTATATTTTTATAATTTATATATAAATCTATATTAATAATTGACGGTTAAATATTAAATATGCAATTCATGTGTGACGTTTATTACAAATATTTGCAAGTATTTTATGGCTACAATCAACAAAAAAATGTCTAAACAGCATCAAGAGTCACACGTTGAAGTGCAAGCACAAGAATTAAGGGCTTTATTTTACCCGAATTATATAAGGGATTTTATTTACAATACAAAAATTATAATATTAAATTCTTACATTAATTCTTTACAATACCAAATGTAGTATTAATGATAACCATTTTGTAAGGAAAAATGTTAATTAATGTTGCGGTTTCCTCAACATTAATTAGCCATTAATTCGAGCTATGTAAAATTCACCATTTAAAAGTACATGCACCATTCAAAATATGTGTGCCTTTTGGAGCATGTAACTATTGTCACCATTAATTAGCCATTTAATGAAAAACAATGTAAAATCATATGCATACCCTCTTAAATTGCACACAATGAAATTGGCGATTGGATTTTTCAGTTACATATCACTATAAGTAGACAATTTTTGAGTTTATATTTTTAACATTTTCCTTTCTATTCTCTTCGTTAATGCATAAGCTTATTCATCAATAGAAAAATCTCACTAAGGCAAGAATTGAAAATTATGTGCTCGATTTCTAGAAACATTTTAATTTCCTCTCCATGCAAAAAAATTAGTATGCATTCTCACCTTCAGTCCCTCCAAAATTACGAAATTATGTTAATGTAAAATTTTCCATAGCTGATTAGGGATTATATCCATGTAGGGATTTTATAGATAATTAAACGAAGCAAGTTTGTTATTCAATATTTTGTAGAAGGTAGTTTTTTTATCAAATAAATAATTTTGTAATATAGTAAACATTTGTTAGAGCAGTGAAAGAGGATGGAATGGAGCACATCTTGATAGATAAACAATGCAGATTAATACGTAATAACATGAGAGGAAGATTTGCAGAATTTTTAAAACCCATAACACTTGCCAAGAACTTGTTTTGTTGTGTCTTTAAAAATAATCCTAGTGTTATGGATGGTGGCTCAATTTACATGATAAAAAAGTGAATATCAGAATCTATTTATGGTCATGGTGGTGCATAGGAATAGAATAGTAGATGTATTTTATAAAATTGATATTATTGTGTTGGCCTTATTGTTGTCCACAAATAGTCCTCCGTTGCACATACTTAGCAAAATTCAATGGCTACGACATTTTTGACATTGTCAATGAAAATATTTTAGAAGATATTCATGTTAAGAATAAGTTTCCATTCAATGTGTTGGTGTTGGATTACAATTACCTATTTGTGAAAAAATAGGGTAATGCAAGAGTATGAGAACCAAACAAATTTTGGAGAACAAAAGAACAAATACATATTTGTGAAAGAATAATTCAAGGAACAAAGAAACTCTAAGATACTACTACTACAGAATAGATATCCTAAAAAAATTTCACAAAATGTAAATTTACTCTGTTTGGGTCGTGGCTATGTGGATTTTTATCTTTTGCTGCCTACGGGATTTCTCTCTTCTATGCTTCAATGTCATATTCTGCCTTAAGGACCTTTTTGTAAAAGGATGTGGGTCCTTTCAAAACCCCCATATTCACCCTTATACAAAAAAATGGACATAGTTTTTTTACATCAAAATATGTTGTTGTGGCATAACCTAGTAGACTCTATGATGACAATATCTTACTTTATTTTGTTAATTCCTATCGATTGATAATATCCAATTACTATGGTGTCGCATAAGCTAGCGGATGCTAAGCTAAAAATAATATTCTTTGACTTGTTAAATGATAGCGATCCATAAGCTCAAAATATTATATTGTGGAAGTATTAGGTTACCTTAGTGGGCGCTAAGCTCAAAACATCTTACTTAAAATTTCTCCTCAATCCACCAATAAAAATAAAAAATTATATAACTTTTCAACTTTCTAATGTTTATAATTTATTTAAATAATGTTATATACTACAAAACTTATTTATATTTTACTTTATTTGCTAGTTAGTATTGATTTGAAAAATATGAGGGCTTGTTGCAAAATTGATTTATTCTATTTAACAAAAATCATAATTCTAAGAAAAAAATTACACAACTAGCACATCTCCCATTTGTGAGGCATGAACTTGTTGCTCTGTCCTGTTTAATTTAAAATGTCGTTAAAAATAATAATATTAACAAGGTTTATTAAATATACATGAAAATAATGATTGGATACTTTATATAGGGATTAAGGAACCCATAAACCTTACAATAGAATGCATCGTGAGCATCACTAAGAGTGAAAAAAGAAACATGACAAAAAGGGATAAAACAGATTATCCCAAACTATAGTCCAACAGATTAATACAAGGAAAAATCACAAAACATGGAGGGGAAAACATCCCAAACGATATAGTCCAAAAACAGTCAAACAAAATATCTAAGAGCCAACAGACTAGTTAGTCTTCAAACATTTGTACTCCTTCGGTTGACACTCTTCCTATCCTTTCATATGATCATCCTGCTCACTTGTGATAGGGATGTCATCTTCAACCTAGATCTTCCTCATTAGAACTACTGAGGTGGAGATTATACCTATGAAATTTGTGTCCCTACTCTATCTTGACCACATGCCCTACAACTCCAAAACCAAACTTTTGATCTCTACCATATCATCCCTGATAGAGTTTTGGGCGATGTAAATTTTATTAGAGGTGTCGATGTAATGCATGACACTATTTCCCATATCCGTTCCAACTTCACCTAAGGCCTCCATATCCATTTCCACCTAACTCACCCTGAGAGAAATTTTATCAAAAGCCACATTCCAACCCAGCTCTGCTCTCTATTTCCCTTTAGACGACTCCCTTTCGTATAAATCAGAGAACATGCAGCCCCAATATAAATATTTCCCTTCCCCTAAGGTGTTTTACTCTTCTTTCTCCTCAATTTGTTCATATGGCCCACAAGAGTACAATTTTCATCTGAATCCCCAGATTTGGGATCTAATTCCTTTTCCACCACTGGTTTACCATTCTTAAAAATCAAAAGAATTAGTCCATGGTGTATCAGGGTATCAATATTTCCCTATTGAAAATAATTCACCGACCTAGAGAGTGACATAAACAAGAAAAAGGGTTCAGGCTCATATAAATATTATGCCTAAATATATTAAGCATAGTAAGATGGTGACTAAATATCTTTCTATAATTTGCTTCAAGAGTAATGTACCTCATAAGGTGGAGGTAGACCGTATTCCAAATATCATGGATACAAAATCTAACTATATTGTCTACAATAGGTAAACCATTTATTTACCATAGAAGAAAGTCTCAATTTCATGTTTGCATTTGGTGCGGTCTTTGAATATCTTTAAGCCCTCTGTATCCATTCTAGTCACCTATACTATCAAATCCTCTCAAAACCTAAATTTCCATGCCACGGATCACCATGATGCCATTGTTCCATGCTTAAACAAACTCCAACACAAGATAAGGATCAGACCCCGTGATTTTTGAGATGAAATTCCTAAACCCCCCAATTTTTAGAATACACCACAAGGAGGGGTTTTCCTTTAGGGCACCATATCTCATGGGCTCGGTTCTTGAATGACAACCTCCTATGGTTTTAGTTGACTGAGATTGAAAATGGAAGAAACAATGACCAAAATGAATCATAAGAGAAAAATTAATACAAATCCTGTCATATATCCTACACATGCAAAGGGTCATGCTAACCATAAGTACAAGGATGACATCCCAACAAGGGAAAACAACCATCGACACATTAGTACTTAATGTTCTTAATGAGATTAATAATATTGGTGATATCATCTCCCCTCTCACACACTTTAAAATTAATACCTTTAGCCCCCAATTTGTCAAGATAGTCCACACATTTATTACCCTTTATAGGGGTATGAATAATTACATTTATCAAAATCTTTCAGAAAATTTTATTTAGTATATTTAAGGATATTGCTTATGGTCCAATTGTTAATTGCATCATTTCTCACATTGCAAAGGGTTAAAATATTTTTTTGAACAACTAACTAGAAAAACATGTTGACATTGGTGAGTAAATCCTTAATCAAAATTTTCCTCTACAAATCCTTTTCAAGACAACATATGTTCAAAAAATGAATATGTTTGGTCCAAGAACTGATATGTTCAGGTTTTATACTTGAGCATTATATTCATTTATCTCCATAAACGTATGTAAGAAAATAATTTATGTGAAAACAATTGATCTATCTGCTGTTTAAAATACATCAAATTATTTTAGAAACATGTTAAATATTTTTCATTTAAACAACAACAACATATTCTAAGTACAACATAAAAGGTTTTTGTAGTAACAAATATTTCAAATAAATACAATTTTCATCCTCCAATATTTACAATTCAATTCCATTTAAGGTATGCAATCTTCATCTTGTTGACCTTGGGGAGTAAATCCTTAGTCTAATTTTTCCTCCATAAATCCTTTACAAGACAACATATGTTTTGACAATGAATATGTTTGGTCCAATAACTAATATGTCACATGTTATACTTAAGAATTTTAGTCATTGATCTCCATCAATGCATGTAAGCAAAGCATTTTTGTGAAAACAATTAATCTAGGATGTTTAAAAGACATTAGACTATTTTAGAAACATGTTCAATATTTTTTCATTCAAACAACATATTATAAGTACAACATAAAAGGAATTTTGTGGTAATTAACAAATATTTCAATCCTTCTAATAAGAATTATTTTTAACATCCATGATGCTAGTCACACTTCTGTTCAAGTAGTAAAAATTTAAAAAATAGGTTACAAATTTCACTTCAATCCCAAACTACTATACCTTTTTTTGTTATATCAATTCAATCCTCCAACTAGGTGGAAGTTCATTACAAGATTAACACTGGAGATACTAGCGGAAACTAAACTCAATATGTCTTTCTTTAGCTTGTTAAATGATAGTGAATCTTTAGCTCAAAATATTATATTCTTCAAATACATTTGGCCGCTAAGCTCAAACTAGGTTGATTTAATTTGTTAAATCCCAGTGACCACTAAAATAAAAATAATATCTCACTTTCTTTTGTCAAAACCTTGAGACCACGAAGATCCAAATATTATGTTGTGTCATAAGCTAGCAGACGCTAAGTTCAAAATATCATTCAATAACTTGTTAAATGAAAGTGACCACTACACTCAAAGTAATATAAACAACCAACTTCCAAATGTACCTGCAAAAAAACAATATTGATTCAAGTTAATATATATATATATATATATATATATATATATATATATATATATATATATATATATATATATACCCAAACTAGTCTCAAGTCACGTAAGGGTTCAATATAATTTTATTTTTAACATCCACGAGGCTAGTTAAAAGATGAAAAAACATACTATTATTATCATGTAGTTGTAATTGTGAATGTAATTATAACTGTAAGAGAATACAAACCCAATAATCATATTATTCTTTCCATGTACATGTAATTGTATCTACATTTAAATTTATCTTAGTCTGAACTAAACACGTTGCTCTCCATTGAAAAAAGCAAACCTCGGGATGGAGAGGACTTGTGGGGATGCATTTTTTTAGACAACACCATCCCCATAACATTCTATTCAAACAATTTTTTTGAAATCACCTCACCAAATATCACAAAAATTCCCATCACAAGTGTTACTTGTGCTCCCTATAACATCTTTGTGCTTACCCACTTCATTTCCATGTGTAGAATGAACAACCTTAGAGAACCTAAATGTAACAAATAGATGTGTCAATAAAGAAATTATAATAAGACATTTCTTTATGATTTGTTGTTTAATAATCTATATAATATGAAATCATGTCTAACAATGTTATTTATTTCACCTTGCTTCATTTTGTTTGCAGATTCTTCCTTTATAATATATATTAACTAAATACATCTAATATCGCTAACATTCAAACCTTCAACCTCCACTAAATGCAGTAATTGCAAGAAAATTAACTAATTAATGTTGCAGGTTGGCTAAACATTAACTAACATTATAATAAAATTTGTTAGGTTATGTTGAGGCATAACCTCTTTTGGTGGTGGCAAGAGGATATAACATTTGTGGGTTTTTTGGGCATTTATGGCATTCATAGATTGCGTTCATGTGATGGGCATGAAAAATTAATGACTATTAATAATTATGTCAGATTTCAATTAGAAATATTGGAGACACATGTTGAAGATTGGAATGAAGGTGCTCGACATCTCTATTTAAGCATCGCTATATCTGGATTTTGGTAATCATTTTCATAATAGCCCTATTTACTATGGGTGACATCACAAATGCATTGAGCCTTCTTCCTGTGAAGAGGTCAATGACAACTCGATAGTATGGAATATTTTTCATGATGGTGGTGTTATGTCATTTATGGAAATATTGTCTGGTCACTCTGTCCGAGTGACCGTAAGTGTGCTAGTTGTAGACACCCATAATTACACCGAAGCAATTTAAATACTTAAATTATGCTAATTATCTCCTTTCCCGCAAGTTGGTGACATTTCATCAAAATGGCTCACATTCTCTCCTATTATCGTTAATTAATTACACTACGCTAATTAATTAAGTCACCTATCCAACAAATATCCTAATTAACGACCTTCCATTAATTAATCTCCCCTGCTTTATCTAGACTAATTAATTATTATTAATTAATTAGCTTCCCCTTTCATTTAACCAATAAATAAATATTTAATTGAATTAATTCCCTTTATAGTCTAAATCATACTAATATTCCTCTAAAAGCTTCTATAAGCTTGCACATCTATTAATTAAATCATCTTCATTAATTAATGAACCCCCTTATCCACATGGGTCACTAAAGGACAAGCTAAACCCTCCTAAAGTTAACTCAACTCTATCTAAACCCCCCCTTATCCACAACTAACTCAACATCTCTATTATCCCACATGCAAAGGGATGTAGTGGTTCCTTTATCCATTGGGCTATATAAAGAGCCCTCCTCCTACCTTTACACTTACACCTAAATTCTTTGAGAAGATAAAAGCAAAGCACATAGCAAATAGACTATAAGCTTCTTTGTCACTCTTGAAGAATCCACCATTTGAAGAGCTAAGCCTCATTTCTTCCTTTTTTCTAGCTAAGTGCTTGGGTCATATGGGATAATCAAAGGGTCTTGTAGCCAAGCTTTGATGAGCTCCCATTCCTAGGTTCTTGGATATCAAAGACAACCAAATTTGATTTCCATGGAGCCTACATAGGTCCATTTGATTTTGTTTTCAATCAAAAGAGTAGAGGTTTTTGACAATTAGCATGTTAGTTTGATTTATGCTTTAAAGTTCTAATGCAATAGTGTTATTGTCTAACCTTGTTTAGCTCTTATCTTGATGGTGTTTAGATTTTGATTTAGCTTTGTTAATTAAGACTACTAGGTGTTAGTTTTAATTTCCTTAACTTAGTTGAACAAAACCATGCACACATTTGGCATGTCCGTGGGACCGATCCTTTGTCCCTTAGCATTTTTTAGCTTGAATTCTATTATTTTTTGGCTAACCCTTTGATATGCACATATAGTAATTAATGTTCAATTTCTTGGGATTTTTGCTAACATTATATGTGTAGGTTCTCACTTATAGCTATCATTTTTATGGGTTGTTGCTAATTTCAAGCTAACTTGTTAAAATTTGAAGTATTGTGAGATTTTTTTGTGTTTTTCGCCATACTTTGGTTGCAGGAGTGGCGCAGGCACACAAACAGGGCACCAGATACACTTATCATGGCGCAGGCACCTCTCGGGTGGTGCAGGTGCACTGTTAGAGCTTGAATTACTATTTTTGACCCTGGCGTACATACACTAACCCCGACACACATACCATATCAAGGGCACAAGTGCACTAATCCGAGACGTGGATGCCATTTCATACTATACCTTCACTGCAACACAAAACCTATCAGACCAGCACATACACACTAACCCAAGTGCACACACTTTTTTGGTGGCGCAGCACTTTTCCTCAGTAAAGTTCTCTTTCTCAATCTAATATTATTCTAATCTATGGTAGTGCACACACTTTTCTCGGTGGCGTAGGCACATTTCTAATGTAGCGCAAGCACCCTCTCGTCAAAATCTAACAATGTTTTAAGCTGCGGTAGTGTGCACGTCTTTTCGGTGACATACATGCCTCTCGGGTGGTGCAGGTGCACTGTAAGTTAGAAAAAAACCAAGTGGTGTATCCGCCCTAACCCGCGTGCAGACACCACCCAAAATAGGGGCGCATGTGTCTTTTTGTTTTCTTGAGATTAAGGTGTTAAGGTGCTAACTTTCTTACAGGTTTTATCTAATTAAATACTCATTTTTACAAGGTGTTTTTACATGCTTTCACTTGATTAGATAAACTTTGCATACTTGCTTATAAGAATAAAATTACGTATGCTCTTCCCTCACATCCCTTGGGTGATCTTGGGAATCATAAATGATTCTTAGGTCTTTTTGATTCTTTGAAATTGTTAAGAATATCTGAATTGGAATGGATTAACTTGGTGTGTGTGAATTAAAGTGTTTTTCCATTTGATATCTTCTTAGATTTTGGGAAACATCACATATGCTCTTCTCTTGCATCCTTGTACAATCTTGAGAATCAGAAATGATGTTTATTCTTTTTATGGAAAACTACTAAACTCGTTGTGCAGGACCAAAACACACGCTTGTCAAAGAAAGGTGGAATAAAAAAAAAGTCAAAAAATACTAATACAGTTGTCATATAGTTTGCCAAAATGTGTTCAAGAAAACCACACCTAATTAAACAAGATAAAAACAAAACATATTCAAAACACTTTGTATTGCAGGTTTTAGAAAAGGGTATGTACCTATCCACTTAACTGGAACATAACCCCTTTGGCATAATGTCTCGAGATACAATAATGGGGGTGGTTCCAGGAACCCCAAAGTAGTCCATGCAAGAGGGAACCTTGTGGATGAAACGGTAAGTTCTCCACACTACTTACTTGACTAGTGATTCCTTTGTGAGATAGCATTACCGCTTTTCCATATGGTGACCCCAGTGATAGTACACATAGATGCAATAGTTGACTACTATTCTTAAAGGGGGTAAAGTAAAGCCGAGATACTCCCAAGATAGTCGGGATTGTTTGGGTAAATCAAGCTCACTTAAGATAGCTATGTAACATCTAGGGTGAGAGAACCACCTAGGAAGACATTCTTTGGCCATGAGACCACTTTGACCATGTCAAAATAGTGTTGAGTTGTGAGCCATCTTTCATCATGAAATGTGTGATGCTTTAATTTTTCTTAGTTTTTCACTTTCCTTAAGGCAAGGTGAAACTCTATCGAAGTGAATCCAACATTTTTCATCCCCATTTTTTATCTTCTTCCTTCACATTCTTTTGACACTTTATTGATCAAAAGAAGGGTGACTACCTTTGTGTTACCAATCAATTGCTTCTGCCACTTTTTTGTCCGTTTACGCCCATCCATGTTTGTGGCTGGGTAAGTTAAACATCTAAAGTGTGTGGAGGTGTATTTATATCATTGGTATCCTTTGTGATCTTGATACCCATGTCAAGATCGTCATTATAGTTAGGTGTGGTTCATTATCTTGGACTTCCTTAGAAAGGTTACCTTGTTTGTATCGTATCACTACAATTTTGGTATTTACATCTTGTTTCTTGTAAACTTGACCTAAATATCTATATTGTAAGGTTACACTACACACATTTTAATAATTCTTAGTTATACTTTAAGCTTTTAGTTCGTATCTATTATTACCTTGATCTTGAAGAGTGCTACGTGTTACCACTTATGTGTATTATATTAATATCATCTTGATATCAATACCTTACTTTCTCACAAAGTTTGGTTAACATGTCTTGGTGACATTGTTTTGTCATAAATTAGAATCGCACTTTTTGGGATATAGGTCTTAATTGAATTTGAGCTCACTTTAGTATACCTTGTTAAGAGGTCACATTAAATTTTTGTATTTACTTATGTCTTGTTCATTCTCTTGAACTTGGCATAAGTGAGAACATATTTTTAATTATCTTGCGATACCAAACTACTTTTTGAAACACAGTCTAGGAAGTACTTCATTCATTTGATAGGCTTAGATACCAAACATTTGTGTCACTGTTGATTTATCACTCTATCACATTGGTATTCTCACATTGTAACTCATTCATATTCTTAACAAATCATCTTGCATTTCACTTAGGTGTGGTCACAAAGTTTTGAACACATTTACAACTTACCTTAGTGAAACTATCACAAATCATGGCTCCCAAAACATGATTAGGACTCAAGAAACAAACATACGAGGAACAAAAAGCGTAAGCTTGGGAAGCCTCAAATAGAAAAGGGTCAAACCCTTTTGTTGGACATGATCTAGGGCCTCTATTTTCCATAGAAAAAGAGATAGAAGACATGGTCGATCATAGTGGTAATGAATTGGAGTCCCCACATGCAGAATTTAACTTTGACCCCACCTTATTAGATGAGTTCCTTTTTAGAAACAAGGATAGGGTGCTAGCATAGGTTGTAGAACTATGGGCAAAAAATACCACTACAAATGAAACAATCCCACCTACAAACAATTCCTTTTACACCAATCATATGCCTCTTTAGGCTAGAATGGGAACAATACAAAATATCTACAGAGGCCAAAAGAATGATAAAGGAATATGGATGTTACTTCATCCAATTCATATTCTTCACTTACATAAGGGTAATTGGGTACTCTTAGATATTTCAAGGTAGCTAGATGAAGTGTATAAGTTGGTAGCAGGAAAGCACAAGACAAACATCAAGTTTCCTATCAAAATAGGAAGATACACTTGCCCAACTGTTACAAAGGCTAAATTCTTAGAAGAAGAAATGGAAAGACTAGGAATGGACAAGTTTCAACCTAGACCAAAGTATGTCATTAGATGAGTTGTAAGTTCAATCCTAGGGATATCACATGAGCATGAGGCCCACTATAAATATTATTGGATGGACTATAGAGATGAGGAAGAGGTCAGGTTGAGATATTATTCCAGAATGACCCTTAGAAAAATCATTGACTACAAGATTACAGTTGTGCCACAAGGTTTAGATGATGAAAAACAAGTATTAAGTCAATATTATCATGATATGAAACTAGCATCACAACCAATTGCACCACTGAATTGGAATGAGAAAGAGTCAATTAGTCTACACACCAGAATAACACATGTGATGAGAAGAACACTGTCATGGTTAACAGTGAAAGGATTGGATTTATCTTTACAAAATACTAAGGTATTAAAAGAGTACAGGGATACTAGAATATTAGAAAAATATCTCCCTCCTTTGAGGGAAGGATCTGACCAAATTGACCCACTAGAAGGAAAGGTCCCTTAGCTACCATCCAAGAGGCCAACTACTTGGATTATATAAGAATGGACTACAACTACAAGTAGAACAAGAACTCCTTGTCTGTCTTGACCTAGAAATTTGAAGACGTGCTGATGAACACCATGAAGGACACCCTATTACTCAAGAAATCCATTTCAAGTTAAGGGGAAGGTATATAAAATACCAAAACTCTAATAGTAACTTTGATCAGGTCACCAAGGAAAATTAAAAGAATGAGGGGAGTCTTACCGAATATTAACCCATGAATCAAAGTGTTGAGGCCGAGAAGAAAGCAAAAACTGATCTCAAATATTTTGAGAGATAAAAATAACAAGGTTATACCTCCTTTGGAAAGGGATATAAAAACATTAGGAACCAAGAATTTCCCAGCCATTAAAGAACACAAGCACGGGAGTAAAGAACACGAGGTTATTAATCTTTTCCTTTTAGATGAAGATAAACCAAATCTCATTGGAATATTAGAAAAATAAATAGTCATGGCCCACTTCGGTGAGTAATCCTATAACATCATCTACAATATAATAATCCCCTATTATAACATCAAGTCCTATAGATTTAGTGCCCAATCTATCCATTGAAAAGAAGATTGATGATACTCCTATGGACAATCAGTCCATGGAAATTCTAGGAGAACATAAACAAGAAGGATTCAAGGAAATTCAATCAGTTTCACAAATAGAAGTGAAGGAATATCCTATGGCTATTATACATCAATAAAAAGTACTTACATCAGTTGAGGTGATAAGTGAAGATGAAGGAAAATAAACCCATCCACCAGGTTTTACTGGTTTTTTGTTTTGGTTGGCTATGGTAAAATAAGAAGGTATTGCCTCAATAGAAGCCCCATTTTTAGACTCTTAAATTACAAGATAATGACACAAGTATAGCAATCAAGGATGTACAAGTTGGAGTTACAATGCCAATAGATTGTAAAGAATTAACAAATCAAGGAATTATAGGAGAATCATCAGAAAAAGTGACTCCTTCCATAGAGCAAAGCCTCGGGAGGAGGCGGGTATTATAATGATAGAGAAACCATGTACAATTGCAAGCCATGCAAATGAGATATTTAGATAAGCTACTAACAAAATTATAAGTCCAATAGAGGCTAAGGGCAAGGAAGAGATGCTAACTAGTGATAAGGCCCAGAATTAGCCACTAAGATGTCACAAATATCTCAAGATACTTCCAAGGAAATAGTAGTGTTCTCAAGAGCACCACAACTTACACCATAAGAATCAAGTGGGGAAATGTCCCCACAACATGGTGGTTGGGAACACTCCTTCAGATGTAATTCAATTGGAAACTGTTGACATTGAGAGTATTGTGTTTTCAAAACCCACAAAATCTCCCAAAAGGGATAAGATATTATCAAATACTCATGTTGATCAATAGGGTTTTAGAACACTAGAAGTTATTGTCCCATAGGGAAACAAGTTGAAGATTGAGGTTACAATGAGTGACTACCAAGTCACACACATTCAACTGGGGAAGCCAACTACTGAAAACTTGAAGCAGATGCTACAATGGCCCTTGGGGGCCTCATTCAAAATATTGACAAAGATAAGGAAATGAATAAATAATCGAGGGAAAAGATTGAAGCATTGTTAATTTATGTAAAAAAATGGATACATCCCTTTGTAGAAGAAAAAGATATTTTTGTTGTAATTACACCAGAAGCCTTAAATGTAGCTGAAAAATCAAGGGAAACAATTGGTTCCATGGATAGATGGAAATAAGAATTATCTAAGAAAGGGAACAAGGTCATAGAGGAAACTATGAAGAGCTACAACCAATTATTTGAATGAGTTTTTTTTTTTTTTTTATTAAGGGCAAATAGTTTTGAAGGGACTATACCCTGTATACAAAAGGGCTCAAAAGCCAGATAGCAAAGGTGAGAGAAACAGCCCAGAGAAGGGAAAAAGGCCAACCAAAGAGGGCTCAACAGCCAAATATGACAATACAAGTGAAGAAAGGATCCAAACGAACAATGATCCAAAAAGAAGCAGAAAAGATCAAAAAGTAACCAAAAGAGAAACAACATATAAAACTCTACCAAAAAGTAGCTCCAGAACCACTAGATAACAGCAACTTCGCAGCCAAAAATAGCAACATAGCAACCCATTACTTGATAGCCCTGTCAATCTTGGTCTTGATAGCCTGCAGCGACATGAAGAAGGCAATGGTAGTGGCCTGAGAGGAGTCTCTCATATCCGCCTGAGAAATTGCAATATCCCTTTTCTCTTTAGGGCCCCAAATGTCCTCATTAACCCCACTTAAACTACAGACACTATGAACATGTTGTTCAATGAAATTATAGATGCTTTTAAGGGCAGATAATATGCAGTCATTGCGAATTTTTACATTCCCCATTCTGCCATCCAAGGACTGTAACTTCTTGAAGACTTCAGCAATAACCCCCTCTTCATCATCACTTTGAAGAATTCCTTTTCCCTTAGCTCTTTCCATATTTTTTATAGTCCCTTTGAGCTCTTGTATCTCCTTTTCTAACCTGTCCACTCTGTCCATCAATTCCTCCTCCTTGGGCTCCTCCATCGGTTTACTGATATGCAGGAGGTTCTCAGCAAGTTCCAGGTCTTTGTGGCTCCTTAGGACCCATTGGGAAGAAGGGATTTTAGCTTTTATGCTCTTGCTTTTCTTGCTGGAAGCAGCAGCTTCAATCTTCCTTTTCAGCAGGGGGGAGTGGAAGTGGTGTGAGCAGGTGGAGGTATGGAGGAAGAAGGTGGGGTAGGATTCATGGGGGGGCAGCTAGAACAGTGGCGATGGATCAGGAGGATAAGCCCCTGGTGCAAAGGGACAGCCCTAGAGTGGCTCTGAACTTCCCTAATTGATTTCTCCAGCGAGTTTATCAAATAGTGAGGAAAGCTGATGATGATATTTCTACGAAAGTGATTTAGAAATATCAAATGTTTTTGAGGTATAGTCACAAATCTTCCTTCAAGAGTTACATACCTAACAACCATCCTGGAAAGCTCAGCAAAAGGCTCAGGAATCGACGCCACCTTGATGCCAGCAGTCATGAATTCAAGATTCTCCCCATCGTCTAGGAACTTCTTGGTCTCCACCTCCCTATCCACCTTCTTACTGAAGAATTTGGTGCCCTCCAGGCTGAGGCCCGTGATCTGGGTGATGAGCTCTTCCGTGATCTCAATCTCCATGTTACTATATTTGACAATCCGATTCTTCCATCCCTGGGTGAATCTGATAGAAATGTCTTGGTCAAATCCTTGAATCCTTTCAATTAAATTAGACAGACCCTAATTTGAAGGTAATTCCAAAGCACTGTATTCTCTTTCCATGCCGGATTGTGGGTCGGTTCAGTTTTGCAAGGTGGACCCCCCATGTTTCCTCTGTTCCTTTTCCTGTTCTCAACGGTAAAAATGCTATCACTATGCGGGACAGGCAGAGCTTTGATGTTGGTTTTTGAATCTTTCCTTTCCGTGAAAGTAGGTTTAATTATTATACCATACTTGTAATTATTTCCCCGCTCCTCGGCTTTCCTCCTATGCCTAGAAATGATGACAGTCCATCTCGCACATATCACATCAATCATCCATATCTTATGTGATGTCATCATATTGTACTTGAGGATCCGCACATTAGCGTCCAAATTACAGCCGTTAGTGCTGATTTTCACGGCCATGTAGATCATTGATTATGGCTTTATTGATTTGAGTGGGCAGAACGTCCCCCCTAAGCCAAGTTTGAAAGGTATTAGTAACACTCGAGGTTAGCCAAACTGTCTGCGACCCTATTTCCTTCCCGATAGGTGTGGGTGATTTTAACATTTTCAAAGCTCTTGCATATATCAATAGCTTCCCCAATGAAATCTCTGATAGACTAGCTGGGGTGTTGCTTTTTGTTTAATAGATTGATGATATTCAGAGAATCACCTTCAATTATAATATTCAGAATATTACAATCTCTGGTAAGTCTTATACCCCAAAGAGCCGCCTGGGCTTCAGAGTAATGATTAGTCTGCTTGCCCATTCTCCTAGAAAAAGCAGCACCAAAATAGCCTCTTTGATCTCTAATGATTCCCCCTCCTCCAGAGTCCCCGGATTGCCTTTTAAGGCCCCATCAAAATTTAACTTGTGCCAATCAGTGGGAGGCTTAATCCATCAGACTGTGTTTCTATCAATACCATTGTTATTCTTATTGACAGTGTCAATATTCCAATCAGTCAGGATGTATTCTTCCTTCTCAGGGTAAAGCCTATTTTTAGGAGGTTTAAATCTAGCAATATTATCTTGCACAACAATTATTTGAATGAGTTAGTGTTGCAACAGATCAAAAGGAAAATGTGAGGATGAATTGCACTATTGGGAAGGAATCCTTCCCAAACTTGAAGCATTAACTCAATTAGATGATCAATTAGTGGAGAAAGAAAGAATTATCCCCCCTGAATAAAAATGAATACAACATACTTATGAGGGATCCATCAAACTAAGAATGAAAAATCTAAATCAATTTATTGAGAGGCTCATCCTAGAAAGAGACAGAATAACAAAATGTATTAATAATCTTGAAAATAGGATTTGGAAAATAGTATTGATACAATACATTATCACTTATGGAGATCTAGGTGCAGATATATTGATACAATCCTTTGGTCAATACATTAATGGAGAACCCAATATTTTTGCTCCAATTTTAAATTATGACACCCTCCAAAAAATTAGCTTAGAACAACAAATAGCCAAATTGTCAAAGAAGGTGAAAAATAATAAGGGTGCAATGCATGAGTTCGATAAAAAATTAAAAGAACAAATACTGATATTCATTTTCTATTTTCGACCTTATGAAGAGTACATTTTTCGAGATGTTCCACGAATACATTGCACATATAAAAAGGATATCTAAAGCAGAAGAAGATGATGTCACTAAGATTGAAGTTGATGTCATTGGGCCTAATCAAATTTAGGATTGTTCCCTAAACTTTCTTTTCTTCATTGAATTTATTCTTATCTTTTGTATTTTCCAAATTTTGTACTTTCCAAATTTTGCAATTTCCAATTTTTATATTCTCCAAAGCATGAAATTTTAGAATGTTAATCCAAAATAAATGGATAGTGAACTCGTTAAATTAAAAATTTCATATGGAACATATTGCAAGATATGTATTTTTGTATTTACAAAAAGGAAAAAATGGGGATTCTATAGGGGCCCCTTCCCTTGGAAAATTATATTCATACATAGGTATACATATTACAAAAAGAGTTGTAAAGTTAGCATGTGATTAGTCAATAACTGTGACTTCCTCACTGAATGGAGGAATGCAAGATAACAATTCCCTTTTCCTAGACTTACCTACTATATGACTCTAACCTTCGAATACATATTGAATGCATTTAACCAATTCATAATACATTACCATATCTAGAAGTTTTTACATGCTTTTCTATGGATTCTCTAAGATACTAATTAACTTTATCTTCCTTGTGTAAGAAGATACCCACTCCAATAGGTCAAGACCTTCGATATACATGGATGGGAGAAGTTGATTGGTCTGTCATAAGTATGATGAGAAGGCATTCCATAGGATCTTTCAAGAGTCGTTATTCTTCATTCTATTTTAACCAATATTTTGGAAATAGATTATGCATCCCATTATAACTCAAAATCAGATGATACTATAATGGAGCTCATAATTTATTTTGTTGTCAACTCATTGGTAAAGAAAATTGAAGAAAAATGTGTAAATTTAGAATTAACAATGATCTCGTAATGGAGCCAAAATCTCTTCAAATTGTCTACATCTTCATCATCTTCAGGACGGTAGAAGTGGCTGAACATAATATGGAACACTAAGAAAAAGAAGTTAATTTTCATTCAATTTCTAATCAAGGCTACTTTGATATCTTTCGAGTCATCGGTCTTTTGTAATACTCCTACTCTTCGATGGAAAACAACATCCTAATAAAAGTCTCATCTGGACTCGAAAGTGTGAAAATAGAATGAATCACTTTAGAAGGTAAATTTTTCAAATCCCCTTCAAATTACATGTTAGTCATTTCTCAAAACACAATTTTTTTCTATTATTTCTACAAAAAGCTCACAAGAAATTTCGTAGAAAGCATGTAAATTCGGTGAAGTATTTATAGAGAGGAAAACTCCATAGTAGTCTGTGTGAACCATCAAGATGAAATTAATTTTTGGATTTATTTGGATGTGTGACATGGAATGAGTTAAGGGTGATAAAAATAAATTCTTGTGTAGGGAAGTCCATTAAATTTGATTAAAGGCATGACATGAGTTGAAACATTAATTTTAAAAATGTTTGTCAAATAATTTACTCATTTCCTAAAGGTATGAATTTCCCAAATGGAGAAATCAAATTAATATTAAAAAAATTGACGTCGTGATGTGGGTAGAGGTGATGGGATGCCTGGGAAACCATGTTAAGACGGGGTTGACATAATCACATATAGAAATAGGCTTTGTGCATGTGGCAGTAAAGACATGGAAAAAAATCCCAAATATGCTAACAGAAATAGAATATTTTCAGCTTAAGAAAGCTAGCATTTCTACTCCAATCAAAGTTCTTCCTTCACAACTATAAGAATATTCTTTTACCAGTTTGGGGGAAATTTAAAATAGAAGAATTCACCAAAATTTTATAAGTATGAGGAATCGCAAATTTTAATTTGATTGAAATACAATATGAGTTTTCATTTTTCAAGTACTTTTGTTAAGATGGTTGCAATGTACATCCATTAACAGCATTTAGATCATTGTTTTAGGTTCCCTTGTCAATATTTTAAAATATATTAATGAAATATGTATGCTTATGAGCTTAGCTTATGTATTTTGGGTTATGTATATTGAACATTTGATTAATGAGTTATATTTTTGTTGCAATTTTGTATTTATTGATTCTCTAAATTACACTATATCTATCCTTAACGGTTCATCTTTGGTCATTTACTCAAAATTGTGTTGTGAGAATTTACTTTGTAATATTGAGTGAATTTATAAAGCCCTTCTTCAGTAACCATTTTCTTGATGGATTTTCATAATCCTTTGAGTGAATCTTAGGCGTATGAGATCAGAAGTAATAAACAATTTATTAGAATACTTGCATGAGCCTTTGTGTTGGGTATTTTAGAGATTGTGTGAAACCTTTGCACTTTTTTTAAGTATCAATGAATGCAAATCTTCCTTTGATGAAACTATGACTACTTGATAAATTGTTCTTTATTTTCCAGAATGGCATGTTGTCTAGGTGAGTGTTGAATGTTGTGTTACAAGAAGATTTTTTGTCATATAATCCCCATATTTATAAATACAAACATATTACAAGTCCCATCCCACCATACTAGTCTTTATTTGTTACTTTATTGTTTTGTCTATAAATACTAATAAAGGGAACCTTTAATTTTTCTTCTCTCATCATATGCAAGAGCAATGAAATTTCAATGTCTATAGTAACATGTTGATTAACTAAAATTAACTAAAATGTGGAATAATAGTATTTAATCTAACCTAGAGAAGCATGTAAATACAGTAAATAAATGTAGTAAATAACTATGGAAAATGACCCAAGAAACTAATCTAGTGAAAGTAGAAACCCTAATATGCAAGATAAGTATGGAAGTGACTTAGCTAATTTGATGAAATTGTAGAACCGTGTCCCAAGTAAGACTGGATAAACATGAAACATGAATGACTATGCAGAGGCCTCGAAAAGGATGGATCTAAGCTATCTAGATGGACTAGAGCACTGGATAGGAACTGGGGCACCTGTGAGAACTCTGGTATGCAAAATGGGCGGTCTAGTCTATGTAAAGGTCCAAACCGAGTTTCAAAGGCCCTATAAATGATCCGAAACCTTCGTTTTCTATCACATCAGGTTTGTTGCACTATGTCGTATCACTAATAATGCAAGATGAATAGAATACCTGCAAAAAGACCACAAGAATTATTGAAACCTTAAAAAATGCAAATGAATGGGTTAGATTGACCTTAGCTTCCACAACATTGGGATTACTAACTAAGCATTGAATTGATTTTTGGACCCAAATGTAGTTCTAGTGTATGTGTGCATCATGTTCCCTAGATGCTCTTATGTTAGTCACACTTTGTGAAGTAGCGAGCAATAACTAGATGTAAAAATGTAGTATAATGGTGGATGGAATAGAATAGAATCCCCTCATATGCTTGTGTGATGCAGATGAACCAACCTTGTCCTTTTTATGGAGCTAAATGTATGTAAATGATCTCCAAATTCCTTAGATGAATGCAACCCTAGGTGGATAATAGTAGTGACTAGTGCTTGGTCCCTCATTATGGTCTCATAACTTTATATTTATAGGGTTCTCTTGATCTAATTTCGTAATTAACCCTAAAATGGTGACGACCAAAAAGATAAGAAACTAAAATGGTTAGAAAGGTCCTAAAAATTGGTGGGAAAGTTTAGAAAGGATCGAGGTGCCCCTGGTGGGACCAGGGTGCCCATGGGTGCCCTAGTACTATCTTAGGCACCACAATCAAAGCTAAAATAATGTGAAATGAAAAAATTTGATTGGGCATGCGGGTGCAAGAGGTCAGGAATGATGAAAGAAAATAAAGTAAGATGGCTAAAAGATGAGGGTTAATTAATACTTTCTTCACTCAAAAACCTTCTAAATAATAGTATGAGACTAGGACTAAATAATGTCTAAAGTGTATGATTTTGTGTCTACATTTACCCCCACTTTATGTTGGTGAGAGGAAATCTTGGTAACATAAAGTAGATAGAGATGCATACCTGATAATCCATGTAGAGTGATGTAGAAACACATTGAAGGAATAGACAAAGCATGGAATGAAAAAATATGATGGAGCATGGAAACTAAAGATGCAAAAGCGTGAAAAATAGTGATGAGAGTGAACATAGAATGAAACGTGTGTGTAACTTTTTATTTTTGTAATGTGCCTACATGGTTAGTATGGTGTGTGTTATCATAAAATGTTGTTTTTGATGTCTTCATTGTTGTTTTTTCCCCCATTTGTCCTGCTTGCTTCTCATACAGCCAAACTTGTAACGAGAAAATGATCAAGTAGTCAAATATATATGTATGTATGTGTAAAAATGCAATGTAAAATACGCATGTATATGACTTTTATAATCATGTGAATGTAAAATATATAAATGAAAAAGTGTAAATGGAACATGTGCACTTGATCCATGTCAAAAAAGATAGTGTAGAAGGATATCATATACTATTGGGGTTTTTTTGGTGATCCGATGCCATAGGCCAAAGAAGTGTAGAGAGGGATTCCGTTGTATCCTCCAACCTATAAATGCTTCCCTAAATGTGTGTGAAGAGATCTCTATACATCCTGGTTTTTTGGGCGATCCGATGCCACTAGCCAAAGAAGTATAGGGAGGAATTCTATTATATCCTCTAACCTTTAACTACTTCCTAGAATACTAAAGAAAACCATGTCTATAAAAGTTGTTATGTATGAGGTTCATATACTATTTGGAACCCACTCACTGTATGTAACCCACAATGCCAAGGGTAGAAAGTGCACTAAATTGAACCAGTGTAGAAGCATTGTGTAGTATGTAAAACCCAAAATGATGCCCCCCTCTTTGGGGGCACATGTGATTTCATTAATAAGATAATGCAGCCCCCAAAAGAGGACCAACCACATGAACTTTGTAACTCTTCCCTACATGGGGAAAGGAATGTGTTTGGTAGAAACCAAGGAACACAAAAACAAGAGGCTAGCTAAAGACAAGTGTTAGTACAAACAAGCATACATGTAGAAAGCAATGTGTAAGCTACCAAGCAATATAGTAATGTAAACATGCAAGAATACAAAGTAGACCGCCAAAGTGGGTTGCAAACATGGGACACCACTCACGATGTCATGAGACACGTAAGGCCATTATGGACGCATAAAACAAACAAGTGTGCACACCAAACAAAGGGCAAGGCCTGCATACAAAAAAATAAATGGTAGAAAATGTAACAAACAAGTATGGAAGCAAATATCCCTACATAAAAAATATTACACATGAAGCACCCATTAGCATGTTTGAAAGATAACTAGTATGTTAAAAGTGTGTATAAAAAGGAATGTAAAGTGCTAAGTACAAAACAAAAATAATAACACCTGTGAGAGACAAATGTGGATGCCCCAAGTGACCAGTGTAGGAAGGGTAGAAGGGAAAGCATCTATGTTATGTGTAAGAGACCTATATCTATGATCACAACTAGAAAAATACATGAACGCACATGTGTGGATGACATAAATGACATACAAGTAATCTAACTAGCATGTGTAATAAAGTGACCATGAACAAACAAAAGTAAGAAAGAGTAAAAACAACCATAATATACAGTATGTTGTGGATGGATGGAATGGAATGCAAAATGGAGTGATAGGATCCGTGTGCCCCCGAGTGAATGGAAATGTATGCAGTGAGGTTCATTTGGTTTTCCCCTTAATAGTCAAGAATGAACCATAAATGAGAGTGTGTCATCGGGAAATGGTCGAAGTGTGTTGTGTATAACACACTGTTGTAATGAGTATGTATGTGTTGTGATGATATGAGACCTAGAGATTATGAGAGTGTGAACCTTATAATTGAAGTGTATATCATGACAAGATGAGTAAAGAGAGTGTGATGTATCCTAAGAGCATATACCACTACAAGATCATAGAGTAGGTAACCATTTATCCTATATTGTATGTCACTAACCTAGTAATGTCACATGATGGAAGGTCGAATGATAAATGTGTGAATAATATAAATTCCATTTGATTTATAAACCCTCAGAAGTCACGTATGAACTGAGGAAATAGAGTGCGTCATAGGGTAGTAAGTACAACGCGTAAAATATATATAGTATGTGTGATAATAAGTGAAGACCAAATGATATGCCTAATGTGTAACTATGCAATGTGTATAATGTAATGCAATATGTGTAGATATCCTAAATGTGTGCTATGTAAGATGCAGAGGGTGTAATGTGAGTGGCATAGATAATAGAAGTGTATAATAAATACTAGTATGATGTATAACTATGAAATGATCAAAATTTTATAGAATGTATGATGTAGGATGCAAGATGTGTGATGAAACACAATGTGTAATTCCTATAGTGTAGTGTGTGGGGTTCATGTGTAGTAATCCCTCAACATTCAAGTGTGAACCGAAGCACAAGAGTGTGTCATCGGGTAATGAATATGCTAAAGTATGAATTAATATGTGTATACCATGAGATTGATGTATGAGAAGGCCAATATAATATATACGTAGATTTTATGATGAGTGGGGGTGTATTAGATGTGATGCCCCCAATTATGTATGAATGTATAGGATAACCAATACGAGTGAAGGAAGAAGGTTTGTCATTTGATGTATGTGGTGATGAAAGCATATGACTATGAGATGTATGTATAACGATGTCAATATGCGGTATGTGCAAATGTTAGGAGTGTGATATTATGTAAGGATATGAATCAACAATAATTTCAAGATGAGAGATACACCTATGATAATATGATGATGAGGGAGGGAATGTATAAGCATTATGTCCCCCAAGCATGTACAAAGATCATGAAGATCATCATCCTCCAGGATCATTAAAATCGAATGGATAAGAATTAGTAATGTGGTAGGTGATGGTGTTAGGTTGATCCCCACAATGATCCATTGAAGTGCAAATTTCACATACCCATGGCATACTCCTCGTCAAGTAAATGGGGAAGTGGATAACCATGTATATACCGAGTGAGATGTTGTGTGTAGCCAAGAAAGGTACTATTGCAAATGAAGATGCATCCAAAATGCATAGGAAATGAAATTTTTGTATGACTAGGATCTAATGTGCCCCCAATATAAGTAAGCCAAGCTTCCCCTAATGTGAGTGAAGAAGAGAAAGGGGTACATGATAAGTAGATCATAAGATGAAAGACAAACAAATCATAAGTAGTGGTAGTATTGATAAATACATAGTAGAGATGAGGATCATGAGTAGGAGGATGAAGGTCCTCAAAAGTGAAACCATGCCGAGTGAGAACATCAAGTGAAAACATAATGACATTGCATGTAGGTTCAAATGTAATATGTTTCCAATATGATTCATTCATGAAGAGCATGCAAGTAAATGGTAGGTGTGTTGATGTAGGTGGTGCAGAAAAGGTGCGGGTGATAGAGAAATGTCCATGGATTGGATAGGCCCTTAATATGGAATCATAGCAGTAATAGTAGTAGGTGGCATAGAATAAACTGCATCTATCACATAAATGGCATTGTCAAGTGGTGGTAAGTAAGGTAGTTCATCAAGAGGTTGGGGATCATTTGTAATATTTATGTGTGGAATAGGAAGACCAGTATTATGAGCCCGATCGCAATACTGGAATGGATCACGGTCATGAAAAATGGTTTTGTCAATGCCTTCATGTAAGAATTTTACATAATTATGTACAGTAGAGGCAACATCCTACATGGTGTGAAGCCATATCCTACAAAGGATATAGTTATAGGATACTCAAAAATCAACAATGAAAAAGGTAGTGTGGACAGTCTTGGGACCAACAGTGATAGGTAATGTAATGTGACCGAGACAAGGATGGAAAGAACCATCATAAGAATGTAGTGAAATACTAGATGGACTAACGTCATGAGTAGAAAGACCTAAAAATTCAAGGAATGACATAGGACACAAGTTAAGTTCAGATCCATTATCAATCAAAGTGCACTTAACACCTACATTATGAATATGACATATGATATGCAGAGGCGGGTCATTATCAAAAGTATGAACATCAACAGGAAGATTAGACTTGAATACTATGTGTGAAGATAATGCATCAACAAATGATTGATAAACCGAGTCTGGATGCATCTCAGCATGAATGCAAGTAGTAAAGAAGATGTTAGACTTTATGTAGTAAATTAGGATTGGCAAGAAAATAATCATTGATTGAGATACTCATGATGACCAAACCATAGGATGAAAAGTAATGAATGAAGAACCTAGAAGCGTGAATGATCGATTCGGGTTCACCAAAATGATTAACTAAAATGTGGGATAATAGTAGTTAATATAATCTAGAAAATCATGTAAATTTAGTAAATAAATATGGAAAATGACCCAAGTAACTAATATAGTGAAAGTAGAAACCCTAATATGCAAGAGAAGTATAGAAGTGACTTAGTTGATTTGATGAACTTGCAGGATTGTGTCACAGAAGTGACTAGAGAAACAAGAAGCAGGAATGACTATGTAGAGGCCCTAAAAAGGATGGATCTCGAGCTATCTAGTTGGATTAGAGCACTTAGATAGGGACTGGGGTACCTACGGGTGCTCTAGTATGTAGAATGGGTTCCCTAGTATGTGTAAAAGGTCTAAAATTGAGTTTCACAGGTCTTGTAAGTGATCTGAAACCTTCATTTTCTATCACATTAGGTTTGTTGCACTGCACCAGGTGTCGCTAATAATCCAAGATGAAATAAGACCTGTAAAAATACCACAAGAAGTATCAAAACCTTAAAAAATAAGAATGCAAATGAATGGGTTGGACTAACCTTAGCTGCCACAATAGTGGGCTTACTAACTGAGCATTGCACTACATTTCAGACCCAAATTTAGTTTTGGTGTGTGTGTGTGCATCATGTGCCCTAGGTGCTCTTGTGCCAGTTGCACTTTGTGAAGTAGCGAGAAATAACTAGATGTAAAAATGTAGTAGAATGGTGGATGGAATAGAATAGAATCCCCTCCTATGCTTGTGTGATGTAGATGAACCAGCCTTGTCCTTTGTGATGGAGCTAAATGTATGCAAATGATCTCCAAATTCCTTAGATAAATGTAACCCTAGGTGGATGATAGTAGTGACTAGTGCTTGGTCCCTCATTATGGTCTCATAACTTTATATTTATAGGGTTCTCTTGATCTAATTTTGTAATTAACCCCAAATGTCTGACCACCAAAAATATAAGAAGCTAAAATGGCTAGAAAGTGCCCAAAAAGTGGCGGAAAGTTCAAAAAGGATTGGGGCACCCCTGGTGGGACCAAGGTGCCCATGGGCACCCCAGTCAAAGATAAAATAATGTGAAATGAAAAAATCTGACTGGGCATGTGGGTACAAGAGGTCGAGAATGACGAAAGAAAATAAATTAAGATGGATAAAAGATAGAGGGTTAATTATTACTTTCTTCACTCAAAAACCTTCTAAATAGTAGTATAAGACTAGGACTAATTAATTTCTAAAGTGCATGATTTGTGTCTACACTTGTTTCGGTGAAATAAGCATGTGCATCACTTTGTGTGACAATTTATGAGAGTAAAGTGTTATGTCCATGGTCATGTTTATCCCATGTTGATCCATCATTTAAAGAAATTGATGAACAAAGACTCCATCTCCCCTCTACATTTAGGTTACCCCATGGTTCCTCTCACCCTAGTTCAAGACAAGACCAAAATTAGTATGGAAAGGCCATCCCTTTGTATGTGTCACTCAGTACCCTAAATCATGGTCCCAAAGAGATTTTTAGACATATCCCCAGCTGCAAATGACTCACACCATAAATTCTATCATCCTCAAAGCATCCCAGATCCTTGAATATTTTTTTAGGCCCCAAGGGGTTGTAAGATTGAGTACCAACACCTATCAATTTACCTCCTCACACCATCTATATCAAATTCAATATTTTCATCTTCTTGGTAACTTATAATATCCTCGTAGGTAGACCATGGACTCATCACATAGAAAAAATCACTTCATCCATCTACCAATGTGTTAAGTCCACACACCTATGGGATATTTATAAATTACAAGGTGGGACTAATGGTTATAACTTTAACCTCTTCCAAGAACATGGGACATTCAAAATTCCCACCCTTGAAGAACTCCCTACTATCTCATTCCAAGAATACCAACATTTTAACTATCCTATGGATTCCCTTCATGGCTATATTAGGCATCATGAGGTCATGGGTCATACTCTGCCAAATCTTCTTCACTCAAATGATGATTATTCAATTAAATAAACCTTAGCATCAATAATTCTAATTTCCCTAATGTCATTATAGCAAAACTATCTCCTACTTTACCACTATAGACACTCAAATTTGGAAATCTATCATTTGAAACTATTTATCTTTACATTACACACTTGCATGCATAAATACACCCTCCTCACTCTATCTTAGCATACCCTAATATACCTTTAGTCACTTTTTTATCTTTACATGGCTTTCTCGACATCATTCTCTCGAGGTTTAATTATAAAAACATACCTAAAAACATCTATCCCCAACTTGGCGATGGGGTCTCGGGTGGAGTGGTTCAATCGATAGTTGTATCCGGCTCCACCCAAGTTTAAATATCACTTATGAATAATCCAATTTGGGGTGGTAATTTCCATTATTATTTGGGTGGTAGGATGATTTAACGTAGTGGATTCTAGTTTGAGATTGTCTACGATAGAAGTGTGTTCAAGTGTGGTGGATCGGGTTTACTAATTGTTAATATTAAATGTTATATCTTGGTTGAATGTAATCTATTTCATAGCTCTGGTAAGAAGTGTTTATCTATAAAAAAGCATCCATCCCCAACTCCATGAAGTCAAAATCAATTTTTTTCTCTCCAAGTCCAAAACATCAACTTTGGTCGGTTTGTCAAAATCTACAACTCAACCCTAGTGTATGGTTTTTTATCAACACATTATGCACTAAATTTTTTAATTGCATTGTCTTCATATGGACTAATATTCCCTCTTGTTCATCCTTTCATGACTTAATAATCATCGGTATCCTATATAAGTAAGTCAAGCATACCTCATTTAAGGCCTTGGCACTTTAAGAGTGCGCCATATAAAAATAAGCACAAAAAGCACTCCAAGCTCCCAAAACTATAAAATAACTCATAAAAATCCATTAAGACAATACTCTCTATAGGTTTGAAGTCTCCTATCAGGTCTAGGAGTCTCCATCTTCCCTCCAAAAGAAAGTAAATGACCTTTATTAAATATTTGAGCAATTTGCAAACTCAAGCTAGGCATTGTCAAAAGCACAATTTTCGATTCTGATTACATTATATAAACTATCACATGGTAGGATAAATAAGTGTGGTTTTATCCCTCTTTTAAGTAGTGGTAATGTTGGTGATACATATGGGTTCCCACAACCCACCTAACTTTATTTTGAAGGAAGTCCAACTTACACTATGAGGGTTTGATCAAAGTTACAGAACCATTCCATAAGAGAGTGAAGATTATGGAAACACAATGACATCCATTTCTAGGAAGGAAAGGAATACAAAAAGTTATAGATTCAAAATCCAAACATGTCCAACCATATAGAAGGGTCAGAATTGTACAAATAGTTTTGACCTAGTTGTGCGATTTTGACCAAGTACGCTTTCAAGTTCCGTGACTCAAGAACAAAACACTTTAAATTTTAGATTAGCCTATTTCTATACTTAGATCACTTATAACCTTTTAGATCCACACAAAATCAACTAATTACAATCTCTCCTTTATGTTTTGATAGTTCCTAGATTAATAGTCACTTTGTAAAGTATTATTTTGATTTGGAAAATTAATGTTGGAAGTTAATTAAATTAGAATAGCCTCATGTTGCATTATTTCATCATTTTTATGTATGTTAATTAGAAACACACTAAAATATTAAAAGGGAATGAAATAGATTCACAAAAAAGTGAAATCATTTGGTGAACCCGAACTCTAATCAAGCATCATATCCCTAACCCTAGGGTTTTATTTTTCTTAGTTTTTAGATATGATCTAATAAGGCTATCATGGATCCCCTTTCCCCTTTTTACTATCTTGATCAAGATTGTACCTCCCGATCATATTTTGACAAAAATCTCCAACATATCCTGATAACCCCCAATATTTATATTTCTTATGTGCTCTCACGTGTTCTTAAATGTCTTAACTTTCATGAAGATCGTGTTTCTTTTGACTCTTAAGACTAAGACCTCAATATTTCATTGATATTGGTCTTCCTTTATACATTCGAGTACATATCAATAAGAAATTATTAAAGTGGTTTTTAATTGATAATGTTTCAAGGCTTAATATTTGTAATATTTATTTCTTTCATCTTTTAGGCATCTATACTAAAGACTTGTCTTCTTCTACTTGTATTAATGGCTTTGATAATGTACCTCATCATCCATTGAGCTAAATCACGTTAAACATCACATTGGGCTCGCACACTCTACCCACAGTATGTTATGTCATGCTTACTAATCTTAGTTATAATTTTTTACTAGATTTCCCATGGATTCATGTTATACATGCGGTCCCTTATACACTTCATGGGTGTATCGAATATTCTCGTCAAGGAACCACATACACTATAAAATATTATATGGCCCCTTTTAAGTATTGTGCTAATGCTACTCCCCAATAAGCCTCATTCTCGTGTATTTTTTTGGAAGAAAAATGGACTCGTGAGGGGGTGAATCATTCCTACAAAAATTTTACATCATTTACCATTGTTGCAACATCCATTCAATAATATACATTCCACAATAGCTTATTAAGTGTGCATCATACATTCAAATGAACATGAAGCATAAGAGAGAACACATAGACCCATGATGTAAGTTGAAACCCTCAAGGGAAGATAACCAACTAAAAAAATTATTATATTACTCACAACAAATACTCGAGTGAATATTACACATCATAAGATATTTCTTTAGTGAGGCACCAACCCCACAATGAGCCCCAACCCCTAAACCTTTGTTGATATTACTCACAACAAGATACTTGTATGAATATGACTCATCACAAAATATTTTAATATTAATATCATTGTATATATGTTTCACACACTCAGCTGATGGTGATCATAAGATTTAGCTTCAAACTCCTTCAAACACTACTTTAAGCACACCTCTTTCTAGCTCACTCAAACTTGCACTTTCATGACTTGATTTGATCTCAAATCCTTGCACACATGTACTATAACATTCCTCAGACCTTTTCACACTTCCTCAGCTCTTAATTTATTCCTTCATACCTTTTCACTCACACACTTGGGTCACACGTTTCCCTCTTTCAACAACTAGTTCAAATTTGAACTAAACAAGCACTTTTATATTCTTTTGTTCTTTCAAAACTATCATAGGTCAGTCCTATACAAGTATTTAGACCAATAAAAATCAAAATAATATTATTATATTCATAAATAGTAATAAAATGGACCCATGTATGTCGTTTATGCTCAAACACACTAGACAAGCCCAAAAATGGCTCAAAATCCCATCACGTGGTTCACCAAAGATCACAAGCCTCATCACCATGATTATTCAAGCTCCAAAATTCATCACACATATAAAATATGAAATAAAAAAACCATCCACAGTCATAAATTATCTTTCACAAATCATATTTCTCATAACTCACTCAAGAAGGCTCGTATCCTTCACCAAATAGTTATTTCCAAGAACTAGTCTTCACCTTTGGGCCTCAATATCACCCAATAACACCTCAACTATGGCATGTAACCACTAATTGGAATATCCTAACCTTTATATTACAAAAATATTTCTATATCTCATAAAACATCCATACATGTAAACCACACCAACTTTCCTCTTCACCAAAATGAGTTACCCATAACTAGTTTTAGAAACACAATTAGTTTAAATCCTTACTGCCAATTTAAAGACCTAAAAATTCCTTAAATAGAAACTAAATTCATTAATCTTCACTATTTAACTGATATCAATCATAAACTCATCCATATCATGCATCTTATACCTCCATCTTCTAGAAATAGCAATTCTATCCTAAAAACAAACAACCTTCTTCTTCACTAACTGAGTTGGATGACCTATAAAATATCATCATTATGAAACAAAAAATATACCATTATAAATATATCTAAATAATATTTCTATAAAATCTTACATTTCATTCCAAATCCAATTGTAATTCCTTCAACCATATCCATCTCTGAAACTGCTCCTTTAGGCTTCTAGGACTCAAGAACTAGTCTTGAGGTCAACTTGCTCCATCACCTAAAAAAATGTTTCCAAGATTAACCAAATTATATAAAACCCTTATACATGATGTATAATCACTATTCAATATTATACAATCATTAGGAACTCATAACTACCACCTTACCTCAAGAAGCTACTTAAGACCATGCTTAACTAGACATCTTCCAAATTTGACCCATAAAGAAAGTGTCGTAACTTATTCATCCCTTATAAAAAAATGATATATAATTGGAAATATATATGAACAAAAATCACAAAAACTTTAACCAATTCATAACTCCTTCAGTAGCTCCTGAAATTCTACTTTTACCATAGACTACTCCAAACTACCCCAAAACTAGTCTTCATAAATAGGGCACACTTTTACCTTTAGGACCTCAACCATGATCTTAAACTATTAGGTACATATATTAAAATTTCTAGGATAAAAACATGTCAATTTATTCATTACCTTCTTTGGAAAACTTGTCCACAAATTGAACATATTCAAAAACTAGCCTTTTGGGTGGGTCCCACATATAGTCACATGTTTTAATATACCTTTATAGAAATCTAAAAGAGTCCTATACAACATCCAATCATCACTTTTACAAAAGGAATCAAAATAGGTTCTGTATACTCCTTTTTCTCCAAGTCACTTTTAGCTAGGGTTTAGCTAGGGTTTCAAAGAAAATTATCTTCTTAACGATTACTCATAAAAATATGAAGATCAAACCACCTCATTATTTTTTATAAAACTTATTAGTTCCATTAAAAATTATCCCCCAAAAACTCTAAGTCCCATGTAAATCGTACAACTCACAACGAGCATCAAAAGGTCAACATTGACCTCAAAATCTCACTCTAAAAAAACCTGTTTTGCAAAAATTGATGTATCTTCAAAAATAATTTTCACTTTGACCTAAAAATTTTCATGACGTATCATGAAAACATCCTAAAACTTTAAATACTCACCATATATCTCAAATATGTCTAAAATTCTCTATCCATTAAGATTTACCTATGTCGACTTAGCTTTTCTTCACCTATTTTCTTCCCAAGGACCATGAAACACCACCAAACCTATGAGAACTAGCCTGAAACACATCATATACCTCATATACACTATCATAATACCTATACCATGCTCTAACAATGTTGATCATCTCTAAATCTCAAGTCACCAAACCATTCTACAAGCTCCAGGACTAGAAATAGGCCAAGAATGACTTCACTCAACCATGACATCCCATGAACAAACCTTGCTGACCTGGTGCAGAATCTTAGACAATCTTGACACATCATATCATATTTTTTTAACTCATGAAAACCTCTAACCAACTCAAGAGGACTCATATAGTGACTATGCAGCTAAACCATGTTCCGAACACCATAGGACTTCACCAAACATGACACTACCAATTCACATTCATGTTTGACCTTTGAATAGAACCTCATAGAGACTCATATGACCTCATGAAACCATTTTCCATCAATGTAATTGATATCAATATACTTTACATCAATGACAACACTAACACACAATGGCCAACATATCTAACCTTGATAACCATCTTTTCAAGATTATGGAATAGGATATCAATATTTTTTGCAACATGGTTTTACTATTCAAGGGCTCAAACATCATAGCCATGGAAATACCCAACCTATTATGATTAAATCACAAAAAACTAAATAATTAATTTTTTATTCTCTCCATCCCTTATGCAAATGTGTTATGATACCAATCTTTCTCACCGCATCACAAAATCATTTGTAAGAAGCACTCGACACTCTTCATGCTTTAGTTATTACACATAGTACATGTAATCCCAAATGGTTTACTCATATCTATAACTAACTATGTAAACAAAAATTACTGGAGAACACTTCTTTTCAAGAGGGTTATTATATATGACACGAATATTTTTTTATGTCCTTATTAGAGGTTCCTTGTTTAAGATATCCTTTGATGGTCATCTCTTGTGTTTTTTAGGAACCAATTATTCCCAAATAACTTTGTCTCAATTACATGATAGCGAATGTGACATACACTTCAATGGTAAATCAATGTCTCAAAATTTACTCTCGATAAGGTTATTATTGGCCAACTATGGAATAAGATTGTTATGAATATGCTAAATGATGTGATCATGCATGAATGACATAGTAATATTAGGCATGCCCCATCTCATGCATTATAACCTATTGTCTCCCCGTGGCCTTTATCTATTTGGGTCTTTGATTTAATTGGAAATTCCAACCCTAACTCTAGACAAGGACACAAATTTATCATTACTACCGATGATTACTTCATTAAATGTGTCGAGGTGATACCTCTAGAAACTATAAATGGTGATGACATTTGTAACTTCTTATTGACACATATTATCACTCATTTTGGGATTCCCTCAGCCATCATCATTGAAAATGGATCATTTTTAAGAACCAATTTATTAAAAAAATGTGCTAAGTTTAAAATCAAGAATACTTTTTTAACACCTTACTATCCTCAAGGAAATGTTCAAAACAAAACACTAGTCAAACGCTTTACAAAAATCGCTGATAAATATGGTACCAATTGACATAAGTAGATCGTATACACTCTTTGGGGCCTATTGCACTAGCACTCACACCCATACTAATGTTACACAATTCCCTTTAGTTTATGGGACAAATTTTTTTCTTCCATTGGAGTTAGAAATACCTTCGTTTCGTGTGTCTCTCAAAGATGTCATTAAATACAATGATTATTGTGAAAAATGCTTACGTGAACTAGAATTTTTAAATCCAAATGGGTTTAGGATTTGAAGCATATTCGTATGTATCAACCCCAAGCTAAGTGCACTTACAATAAATGATTTTATACACGATAATTTTAGGTTGGTGACTTATTTCTTAAAATATTAGAAAAACACTAATGTTGAGGTAATAATTAAAGGTAAATTTAAGCCTAATTGGCTAGGCCCTTACACTATTATAGAATGACTAGGAGTAGGAGTTTATCATCTCACCACTCTTGATGGTCAACCTCTTAAAAATATCGTGAACATTATGCACTCACAAAAATACTACACTTGAGTTTAATCAACCCTTATAGTACATTGGTCACCCATGATTTCCCTTTTATCCGAGTTGCATTTTATAATCCATTTGAGACTTGACCATCCACCATATTTGGAAGTTTATTCACCTCCTCGTATGGTCCTTTGGGTCAGTTTTCATACCATCCTCCACTCATTTCCCGATGACGCAATATTTTTTATAGGTTCAACTTAACTACCGAGGGAGTGGTTCTACACCCGAAACTCACTTTGCCCACACACATTGGGGAAAATCTCACTTACCATCCTTTCTTTTCATCATTTATATATATTCCCTCCACAAGGGAATTATTGGATCACCCTTCCTTCTCTTTGGAGAATAGTTTTTCATCTATGCCCTCATAGAGGGCCTAAATCTCAAAACATTCAATTATTGGCTAGGACCTATTTTTATATCATACATTGTTTGTAGTTTACATTATACATGTTTTTTACTCCTTTGGTTTGGTAGATAACATTTCTTATTTACATATATGCATTCACATGTTATATTGAGCATGATGCAGGACATACATAGAGTGGCACACAACAATAGGTGTTGGCCTACCCTTTACCTAGACTTCTAACCTCTCGAGGCATCTTCCTTTTTCATACTACATCCGGGTGTTGTTATATTTCCATTTAGTTTCATTATTTCCTTATTATGCTTGATTACATATATATCTTGTGTATTTTCTATATTTTGGACTAACAAGACGAACATATGCATCTTGTGCACCGCTTATAGTTATTTTTATCTCTTTCATATATGTTATATCATATGCTCTTTATCACATTTTTATGATTTATTTTCATCCATATTTACCGATTGTATGTCGTGTATGTTTGTTCCCTACTCGATTGTGGCTTAAGGCCCTTGATATTCTTGTGACACCATGTGTTTCCCATGTTTTTGGCATCATTCCTTGTGTGTGTTTTTATATCTCTTTTTACAGCCCAAGTTCCTTGATTATCTTGTGACAACTTGGGTATCTCATGTTTGTAGGCATTTTTATTTTTGTGTGAAATTATTTGAGATGTTTTGCAGTTGTTTCTAAAGGATATGCACTTGTTTTCCAATAACACGTAAATATTTTATTGTTTTTCAGTATTAACAATATTATTGTTATCATGCCTCTTATTCTTACTACTAACATTTCAAGTAATGATCTCTACCATGAATATCCCATTTTTAGGTGTAGTTTCTTCTTGGTGGCCACCACATAAACTTTATAGAGGTTATCTATAGGTTATCAACATCTTAGACATGGGTATACATCTTTCCTTTTGATTTGTGCACTCAAATTCTTCATCGCACATGTCTCAAAAGGGGGAAAGATTTCGGGATTTATTCTACATTTACGGAAGACATGTGGACCTTTCGAACACATGTATATGTAGGGGCAAACAAAAATTCCTCAAAATAAGACTCAAGAACAAAAATTACCATTAATTCATATATGGTAAAAATGTACATCTCGGTCAGACCATACCGACAGCTTTGAACCTGCCATATGGTTTTTCCCAAGAGTGATTTCTTTAGATTTGTCAGAATTTTCATATTAGTCATCATTATTACAACATTCTTATGTGGTTTCATATTCATATTGACTCATTTTAGCACATTTTAAGGGGGCATGAAGTATTTCATTCTCTCCTTCTCCACGGTACTTAGTTTTACTTCTAGTTTTGGACACATTGAGGGCATGAATATCCATTCTCCACTTATATGTTGGCATACAATCAGTTTAATTCAATTTTTACTTAGTTGTATGGAACATGAGAAGAGTATGGGGAATTTATTTCTCTTTTCTACTATGTGTCTCAAGTTACAAAATTGGGCTTGTATCCATCTATAGTGGTATGGTTTTTGGTATTATGGTGGGAAACAAAGTAGCTAAGTTATTCATGGGTAAGCTTTCCTATCCTCTTTGTAATTAAGGGAAGATATCAAAGTTGTTGAATTACTTTGATAAATTGACTTACTCATTGACATGGTTGTTTTGGATCCTATTTTTGGTTCTTCTCTTTGGCATTCATGTGTTGGGTTGGTACACCTAGGACATCAACCTCTCCTCGACACAAATTGTGGATTGATCACTATTACCCAAATTATACCCCTTGCAATTTTGGAAAACTTATCAAAATTGGAATTAGGAAATCAGAAACATTACGATAGTCTTCCATGGAGTGTGTGAATGAATTATTTCATAGGTTCTCTTAACTAAAGGGATAAAGGAAACAGATCAAAATACTTAGGAATATTTTTAATGGATTTACTTGTTTCAGCAGAGGTTTGTTAGTCTTTCCTGGGACTAGGGAATTCAATCTTTCATGAAATTGAATCACTCTCATGGTTTAAAGGAAATTTAGAGTGTCAAGGTGTTACACACCCATGAAAAGTTAGAAAATCATCCAAGGATAGGATCTTCATAGCAAAGAGTGGAAAATAAGATTAGTGTTTTCAAGCGTCATGGAAATAATGGCACACACGAACTTGGAAGATATAGAGTTCCACAAAGTTTTTCAATTCCATGAAATAAAACATGAAGCCTACCTTAAAAAATCTGCAATGTAAAGGAGAAGTACAACCAAGAGCTACATAAAAGAAGGTTAAAATTTTGCATTGAATAAGGTTGGAATCTACAAAACACTATATTAGTGTTCTACAGTTTTGAAATTGTGGTGTTTTGTGGGTTCTCAAGGTCCAAAAAATAAGGAACATAGTCACGAGATAAAAGAAAGAAATACCTTCGTGGGTGTTACAAAGGGTTTGTGTGCATCAAAGCAAGCATCAAGCATAGAGAAGTGGGAGGGTTCGGAGTAAGGAAAAAATAGAAAAAGCAAAGATGAAAAGCCACATGACAAGGTGAGATTCATCCATGGGTTTTGATTGCAAATGGAATGGCCACGAGAACATAGAAGAGATCGTGGAACATTAAAATGCCACCAAATAAACAAAATCCATAGATAAAGGTATAAAAGTCACAAGAAACCATGAAAATCATCTAAAGTCCATAGATTGCACACAGGAGCCACACCTAATTTTAAATTGATGACCAACCACTTCATTGACTAAAATTTAATGAAGTATGGGAACCTTCTTCCTTAACCTATAAATATGATGGCATGTGATTGGAGTCATGTCAGGTACCCATACCTATCTATAGACATGTATGGTGATTTTTCCTTAGTTTTTGAATCTCTCCCTTGTTGGTTCATCTCTCTCCTCTCTCTCCTCATTTATATATAAGTATGGAACTCATAATCACTGTAAATCATCCCTCCTTTTGTTGTAATGAAACCATGTAAAAATTGTGTCTAGCTTCTCACAAGTTCCAAACCTTGGATTTAGACTCTATAATGCATTTTGTGCTTTCTTCCATTATTATAATCGATTGTGCATCGTTTAAGAAATAAATATTTTGTTTTTGGTTATTCTCTACCATATGCTCATGTTTATTGTGTTATTATCTCTTTATTTCTTTCTTTGGTAGGCTATGTGTCTCGCATTTACATGTTTCAATTTTTGTGTTGCCAATGTGTGGGAAGGGTTATTTTATGTATTTTCAAGTATGTTGCATGTCTATTTTCCCTCTCTCCCAATGTTTTATCCCATTTCTTCCCCTCATGAGAGTGATAAACTCACTTTTATAGTTTTATCATCACCCTTTAGGTTACTCTCTCTCTCTCTCTCTCTCTCTCTCTCTCTCTCTCTCTCTCTCTCTCTCTCTCTCTCTCTCTCTCTCTCTCTCTCTCTCTCTCTCTCTCTCTCTCGCATCCCTTAGATGTGTTATGTGTTAGTGTAGGTTATCTTAGAGTTAGTGTTAGAATTAGGTTAGATAGGTAGAAGAAGTCGGCCTTATTTAGAGGTCTATATCAAGATGTAAGTTTCATAATTTGAGACAGGTCCATGTTAACTAGAAGTATTGATCTTCCATGATCAAATACAGGTGATACTTTTAATATCTAACAATTACCCCCATTCCTTCATTAGAGTTAAACAAATTTTGGAATCTCCATAAGCACAAGATAAACAAGTGTATTCCTTCCATTTTTGCATCTCTTTTGGCATTTCTTGTTGCACTTTTCTTTACAATATTTTCATTACATTTTGAGTTAAATTTCAATTTCTTATCTTAGGCATTGACTACACTATGTTTTGTAGATTTCATTTTGGAGTGTTCCAACACCAACATAATGGAGTATTGCAAAATAATGTTATTGCAAGCAAAGACAAAGTGTATCTATACACTCATGCATCTTTTCCTTTAAGCATGCAATTATCATTTCATGCTAAAAGGGAGGAAATGTAAACACAAAAATTTGTAAACATATCCTTTGACACTACTGGTCTTTACATTGCACACTTACATATAGAAATACACCCTCCTTTCTCTTTCTTAAAGCACACCCTAATTTTCATTTGGTAACTTGTTTATCTTTGCATGGATTTCTTTCATCAGTCTCTTAGGTTTAATTACATAAAAAATACCTAGAAAAATCTAACCCCAACTCCATAAATTCAAAATAAAAATTTTCCTCTCGGGTTGAAAACATCGGCTTTGGTTAGTTTGTGAAAATCTACAACTTGACCCTAGTGTACATTTTATTACCAACACATTGTGTACTAAAACTTTCAATTACATTGTCTTCATATGGAATAATATTCCCTCTTAGTTGACCTTTCATGACATAACAATCATCGTAATCCTATTTAAGAAAGTAAATCATACCTCATTTAAGTCCCTCACACTTTAAGAGATCCTCATATAAAATCAAGCACAAAAGGCACTCCAACCTCCCAAAACTATAAAATAACTCATGCAAATCCATTAGGGAAATACTCTCTATAGGTCTGAAGTCTCCTACTAGGTCTATAAGTCTCCATCTTCCCTCCAAGAGTAAGAAAAGTGACCCTCCCCGAGTATTTGAGGAAGCGTGAAACTCAAGCTAAGAATTTTCATAGCACACTTGTCAATTTCTAATTGAACTATGATAGATATCACATTAATATATAAGTGTGTCCCACTTGGTGGCCAAAAATATTTTAAAATATGACTAGTAAATAAATATTTAAAAATACTATTAAAACTTTTAAAAATCAAGTAAATTCTTGATTCCTTGCACCTTGGTATTTATAAACTCTTACATTACATGTTTGGTCATTTAATATGTGTTTGGTCATGTTTTTGTTGTTGCACATATTTTCTAAAAGTACGTAAACTAAAAAAATTGGGGCACAATTATATGCTTTGACACATTAGGAGAACTACATGTGATTTAATCTCTCTTCAGATTAATGATGACATCAGAAGTGCACATGGGTTCCCACAACCCACCGAACTTTGTTTTACAAGAAATCCATCTTGCACTATGATGGTTTGAGGGTTTGATCAGAGTTATATAATCATTTCAAAGTAGAGTGAAGAGTAATGACACACAAAAATTTTCATTTCCAAGTATGTGAGACACAAAATTTTTATAGAGTCGAAATCCAAGTAGGTCCAAGACCATACAGAAGGGTTTTGACCCAGTTTTATAGTTTTGACTAGGTGTCAGTCTCAACAATGAAGGAATTTTTATTTTAGATCAACATGTTTCTACACTCAAATCACTTTTAACTCTCTTGTGTCCACATAAAATCAACTAAGTGTAATCTCTCATTTGTGTTTTGATAGTTCCTAGATCAATAGTCACTTTGTAAAGCATTATTTTGATTTGGGCAATTAATTTTGGAAGTTAATTAAATTAAAATAGCCTTTTATTACATTATTTCATTTTTATGTATGTTAATTAAAAACACACTAAAATATTAAAATGGAATAAATATATTCACAAAATATTGAAGTTAACCACCTCTCTCACACAAAAATGGCATCAACCAAGTTCCTATCGTTATCAATCACACGAAGAATCCTCCCATAGAGCATCTTATATACCATGAGACTATTATTGATTCATGTACTATTAATGTTACAACATTTTATTTTGATGTTGGTTAATCTATAAATGATCCCTTCATAACAAGATATACACAAGACAAGAATGCATAAATTTGTATTTATCATGAATCATTACAATCCATTTTTATTCGTAGAGTCAAAACCATCACAATATATTCAAAAATTATGCATGTTGGCTTTAATCATGAGATTAATAACCTCATGGATGATGGAGACTCTTTGTATTCCTCTAATTATAAGTATGACATCATGAACTACACTCCTTTAATTTATGGTTTGATGCATGAGCCACAACTAGCTCCCTCATATGGCATATCTAGTCCTATGACACCTATTACAACATATCCCCCTTCTCCCCTTTCTACTTCTCCATTTATTGTTATGACTCTACCCTCCATGACATCACCTCCATATATTATTACCATTATGGCTCCTATCCCACCTAATTTTTAACCTTAATACACATGTGAGAGAGGGAAATTATCAAGCACTCGTAAAATATGAACACACTAAAATAGTATTATTACAAGAGAGAAGAACCAAACATAGGCCAAAAGATAGCTTGTATCCAAAAATGTTTGAAAAATAGCTTTACAAGAGGTACATTTTATCACCAAAAATTACACCCTTTGTATGGTCATGAAAGATCAACAGAAAATTTGGGTAGAATGGGATTGTCTCCAAGTTGTGGGACTTGCTACTTGAGACAAACCTCTAGAGAAGGTTGGTTCCTCTATGTATTCCTAATGTTAAACTACTCCTACTTCTAGAAATGAAACTATTTAATCCTTATCTAACACTATAAGGAACCAGGGGAAGAAGGAGATCTATAACAAGGTAAATCTTAAGCTAAAGGGAGGTGATAACACCAAAAAAGGGGGTAAAATACACTCTTAATGAGGGAAAATGAGAGAAATGGAAAAAGAGAGGGTAAACTAGAGTGCCAAAACCTAAAAAAACATTTTAAGTTCAAGTTTGGCACTTTGCACAACAAAAATAAACCCTACAAGGTGAGAAAATATACTCAACATACCTACAATGAATGAAGAGGCAAGAAAAATGCAATATAACATAAGCTATGGAAGAGAATAACTATAAAAAATGAATTTTATTGCACTAAAGGGATGTGTATTCCATTACAATAAAGGAAGAAGGTATAAACACATTTCAAAAGTCCAAATTTGAGGCCTAGAACTCACAAATACTCTTGCAGTCACTTTGACATGAAGCCCTTGTATTCTAAGAGGGTCCAACCTTTATAAATGAGCATCATTTTACAATATATAGAAAAATGGGAGAGAGAGAGAGAGAGAGAGGGAGAGAGGGAGAGAGAAAGGAGGGAAAAGAGAGGGAAATTCAGACTTCAAGCTCTAACCACTAACAACATGCATTAAATCTCTAAAATCATGACGTGTACCCTTGCAAGACCATTCCCTCACATCACTTTTCTTGTAGGAGAAGGAATGATCACCATACTTCATCAAATATGGTAGTTGAACTACCTAGAACTACATATTAATTATTTAGATTGTTTCTACCTATTTTCCCGACCTAACACCACCAACTTTTGAATTTCATGATGCCAAACTAAAGTACATGATGAGACCTTTCCAAATAGACCAATTTTTTTATTTGGGGTTTTGGAAAGAAAGATATGGCAATGCAAATTTCTAGGGAACAAGAGGATCATAATAGAGTTCCCTATGGGTCGTGACAAATGACATTAACTATTTTTGCATTGGGGTGGATGAATCGGTTGGTTAGTGAACTAGAGGAAGTTTGGAACCATGCACTATGTATCCATAAGGCTTGACTTACCTAATTTTCCACACTAGTATATGCCACTGTCGATTATGTCGGTCAATCGGTGAATCATCAACACCATGGAATTATTCCCTACATGCTTGAAAGACCCGACACAATAGCAACATTTCCCTCTTCCAACCTACTTGGCCTAATCTCTTATGTGGAGAACATAAATACCCAAGTAACTATTTTATCCCCGCCACAAAGACCTAATTCAGCTGATTCAAATCTCCTAAACTCCTCATGTGGATGATGTGGAAATGTGGAGAATAGGAGGAACAAAGGAGCAATTCTTCATGTTCCTCCAAAGGCAAATTGGCTGACTTACTTTTGTTTTTCTCCAACTCACTCAAACTTTGGATAAGTGTTATATTGTGGGGCCAAATAGGAGGGAGAGGAATGTCCTCAATAAGTGAACTTGCTTAAAACATGATTTAATCCAAAATGCCATTTTTTTCCTTGTTTACCTTGTTTGGCACTGCCCAATTCCAAGATAAAATTACAAGTTATAAAATAGCACAGGAGGATTATTTTAGATAAAAACTTGGAAACTTTCGGGGATATATTCCAGCTAGATATGAGATCAGTGGCCTTAAAGCATCTATTGGGCATGAGTCACCTAAAATTCTTGAAAAATGATGTAAAATTTGAAATACTTACCTTTAAGCCTTCATGAAGCATAAATTAGAATTAGCACCTATCTAGAGCTTCCTTGGAATGTTCTTGAATCTGATCTCCGGGAGTTTCTAATTAAAACTTGTGAATTGTCCAAAAATTCTAAAATTTTTACAAAGAAAGGGGTTTGAGAATTTGAATTGCATGTTGATATGTTGGGGTTTAATGAATGTAATCTAAAAACTTCCCAAAATCTAATTTTTCCAAGATTTAAGAATTTGAAGAACTTGGTCCTTAATGAGAGTGGAAAAAAAATTTAAACTAGACCAAAATTTTGATTTCTTGGAAAAGATGAAGCACGAAGAATTTTAAATTTTCATGTTGATTTGGAAATGAAGTCCATGCATTTGGAATTGTCTCAAAGCACTCTTTTCACCATAAACCTCACTCTTCCCCAAAAATAATTTCTTCCACTATGGAACTTTCTCTTAAACTAGACTAAATGAAGTTGATCTTGTGGGCTCTGAATAAAATTTGAAAGTACCCAACTTATCTGATTTTCCATGAACTGGACTATGCAAGAGTAAAAAAATCCCACAAAAACTATGTAGAAACATGAAAATCATACATTCTCCAAGGGAAAACATGTCGAGTGTCCACAATTCACTTGTTTTGTAATAAATAAACTATCTACCCTACTCTAATCCAAAGGAAAAGGAAGTTAAACAAAACCAAAAGTTAGTTGGGAGAAATAAATCACCTTCCTTATAAAATTAGACCATGTAATTAATTTAAAATTGAACATGGTCTTTAATGAGAGTGGAAGACTCAGTATTACAATTTTTTTCCCTTTCACCCTTCAAAGTATCAGCTAGAAACAAAAAAAATATCTCCTTTAGTTAGTCTACATTTGGTTGGAGGTGTTTTTGATGACCTTTGGTGCATTGAATCTCTTCCTCATGCTATGAAGTAATCATGATTGGTTATAACTCCTTTAGTGGCTCTAAATTAGCCAATTATTTTATTGGGAAAGGACTGATCATATTGGTTTTCCCATATTCTTTGCATTAAAATCCATGAATGGAGTTGGTTGAGACTCTTTTCTCTTTATGAAGACTATTTTCAAGTTGATCAAGACTCTTTTATGCTTCTTCTACAAACAAAAATGCCTCACCTATGATGACTTTTGATTTGGAAACTTATTCATCATGGTTATCCTCTATGCCAAGATTATCGATACCAGATTCAACTAAGGATGAAAGTAAAGAAAGATCTATAATTTTATCATAAAAAGAAAGAAAAAATATTTCTATAATATTTCTTCATCCATATGTTATGAATCTAATCTATCCTCCTTCCTTATAGAATTATACCATGTAATTAATTTCACACTGAACATGGTCTTTAATGAGAGTGGAAAAATATCTTGCAATTGTTTTCTCTTCCCATTATTCAAAGTATCGAGTTGGAAACATAAGGAATACCTTTTTAGTTACCCTATATTTGGTTGGAGGTGGTGTAGCTTACCTTTGGTGCATTTAAGCTCTTCCTCATGCTCTAAAGTGAGCATAAATGGTTGTAAGTCCTTAGATGGATCTAAATTAGCCAAGTATTTAATTGGGAAAGGGTTGATCCTCTAGGTTTTTCCATCTTATTTGTATTCTACTCCATGAATGGAGCTAGTTGAGACTCTTTCCTCTTCATAAAGATTTTTTGCAATATGATTAGGAATCTATTGTTCTTATTCTGCAAACAACTATACCTCTTCCATGATTACTTTTGATTTGGAAACTAATTCATCGTGGTTCTCCTCAATGGCAAGTTTATCAAGACCAAATTCAGTGAGAATGAAAGTAAAGCAATATCTATAATTTTACTATCAAAAGAAAGGAAAAAAATTCTATGATCTCTTCTTCATCCATATGTTATGAATCTAATTTATCCTTCTCCCCATCATGAAGCTTTATGTGAGTGGTTGCAACATCTATAGATGTTATTGGCATATTATCATTATAACCCTCCAAAAGTGTAGCAATCTCTAAACATGCAGGATAATGAGGGTCAATGCACTCAAATGAAACATCTTGCTCACTTGGAAGCTTCTCCTCATCCTTGGGATCTTTGGTTTTAACCTCATTTTCTTTATATTATTAAATTAAAATAGCAGGAGGTTCTTCAATGAATTGGGCCATATCTTCATCCATGTTTTTCGTGAGTCACCCACTCTTCGACAAATATTTCATGATTTTCAAGAATGAGACTCACTTTAAATAATTTTGATGGATTTTAGGAGTTTTAATGATTTATTCTTGATGATGAATCTCCTTTTCTACAAACTCATGGCCCCAATCCTTGAAGTTTTGAATATGATCTAATTTGTTTGGCTCTTTCTCATTTTTTCCTTCGGGTATGTATGCACATCTTGTTGTCCAGAAGAATGAATATTAAACATTGTTTCCATGAAAGATTCAAGATCCTATTTAATGAGGAATGGATCCTCAGGAAACCAATTAATTGGGAACTTAGTGTGTTGGTTAATCTCTGGTACTTCATGATTTAAAACTTCATGAGGCTTGGGCACATGTAAATCTGGTTTTTTTGAAATAAGGGAAGGATATAGCCCTTGATGAGTTTTTGGTTCAATTGATGGAGGAGGATCAAAATTTTCTTGTGGAATAGATGAGGATTTTTGAGGAAGGATGGTAGAAAATTAAAGGAGAGAAGTAAGCGAAGAAGATGAAGAAGGGTAATCCTCAATGGGAGCAGTATAAAGCTAGGAATATGAAAAGTAAGTTGAGATGGTATATGTTGAGAAGATTAAAAGGGAGGGTTGTGAGATGATAGTGTAAGATTTCCCCATTTATAGGGTTCCCTACAACTAAATTGACGAGCCTCTAATTTCTCACACCATATTTATATTTGAGGTAACAATTCAGTCATAAAAGATAGATTTTTAGACATGATCCAATTTGGCATAGGGCCAATCCATGGATAGAGTTTCCTAAAACCAAGTTGAACTACCTTCATTAAACATATAGGTCTGACTTTCATGATGCTTTCCTCCATTAAATTTCCTCTAGAAATCAGCATCTACCATGAATTTACCACCATCATCTTCATATCCATGCTCTTTCCAGACATTATGGTCATTAGAATAACCATATACATTAATGAGATTTGGGTCATACGCATATTCATAATGTTAGGGATCATAAAAATGATTCAAATGAAGTATTTGAAAATATGGGGATGGAGGGATATGGTATTTCTCTTGAAAATGATGATTGAGATGAGGGAATGAAGTCATGATTGCACAACTTTATGAGAGAGGAAAATGGAATGATGGAAAAAGGAAATGGATGAAATAATGAATGAAAAGGTATGTAACTCAGAGAATGGGTTTCTTTAGATCAATGGAGTTGCTTAGATGTGTTAAAAACATGCCTCTAAATATTGAATAACATCAGTAACACATCAACCTTACTTGGTATGAATTTGTAGAGCACTTCAAGATGGTCCCACCAGTGTGTGCCAGAAATATTATCACTAAAATTTCACCCTCAAATGGTAATGAAAGATCAACAACAATTTTGGGTAACATGAAATTTTCTCCAAGTTGTGGTACTTTTTACTTGAGACAAACCTCCATAGAAGGTTGGTTCCTCTACCTATTCCTAATACTAATATAATCCTACTACTATAAATGTAACTATCTAATTCTAATCTAACATTCCAAGGAACTAAGGGAAGAAGGAGATGGATAAAAAGGGAAATCTTAAGCTAAAGGGAAGTGATAACACAAAAAAATGGGGAAAGACACTCTCAATGAGGGGAAATGGGATAAAATGGGAAAATATAAGGTAGACTAGAGTGCCACAACCACCAACAACATTTAAACTTCCATTTTTCCATAATACGAATTAAAAAACCCTATAAGATGAGAAAATATACACAACATACCTACAATGAATGAAGAGACAATAAAAATGCAATATAACACAAGCTAGGGTAAAGAATAGCCATAAAACAAGAATTTGATAGCACTAAAGGGATGCACAATCCATTACAATAAAGGAATAAGGTATAAACACATTAAGTAAGTCCAAATTTGAGGCTTAAAACTCACAAATACTCTATTCGATAAGGCTAGCCACCATCTAAAATGATTAAGTATCGTGAACTCCCAATAGATTTTGTAGATGAAGAAGCTTAATGTTAGTAAAGGAATCGATTAAGACTACATTCCAATCCAAAATTCCAAATCTTGCACTAAATTTTTTTGGATTAAAGGAATATGCAATGAATAATATCTCTATATGTTGCTCAATAAAACAAATGATAAATTATTACAAGTGTTGATGAATCAATTCAGGTACCAAACAAGACTCGAGATGGTTCCCAATATCGATAAGGGAACCAAACCAAGAATCAGTACTCCTACAAAAGGTGTTAGAATTAATTATGACAGGGGGTGAATCATATGATTTAGGAAGTATAGGTTGTTTCACCATGTAAGCATGTAAAGGAGGATAAAATACATCCAAAGTACTAGAAACAACTCTACTTTTATGAAAGAGAAGAAAATATCCTCAATAGTGTTATAAAGATCTGAAATGTGAGAACCCACGAATAAATATGAAATGTTTTTAAGTATACCTCAAAATGAATCAAATAAATTAGACATGAAGAACAATTTTGTACATAATCGTTAGAAGCCCTCGAAGAAGTGAATTTGAACTCTGATGAAGAAACAAGTGATGGAGGAATGTCCTATAAGAGGAAATTTATGTCCTCAATGGTGTTATCTAGATCTAAAAAGTGTGGCTCTATAAATAAATAAGAAATGTCTAGTAGGTATGTGTCCCAATGATGTGAATCTAAAAGGAATATAATCCTACTATAAATAATTATTGAAATCCCTTTAATAAGTGACTCGGAACCCAAATTAATAACAAATACAAGAGGAATATGTTTAACTATAGATGGGGTTTTAGGAGGAGAAATAATGGTAGTAGTCTAAATATCATCCAAAAATGAAAGGTTATATGAGGAAGCATCACTCTCATATTGAGAATCAAGGTCTCCATAAAACCACCATATGAAGGTCCGTGTAGTGAAAGGGCACTCGATGTATTAAATTTTATGTTGAATATCCTTGGAAATAATTAAAATATTAGTTTTTAGACCATGTTATTATTATTTAACTACTCAATCATCTATTTATAATCACTTGTCTTAGGAACGAGTCTAAGGAGATAGGGCATAATATCATACAAAATTTAGTGATCATGTATCCCTTATTTCTAGGAAAATTAGTTATTTTAATTTATCCAGACAACAAAATGTTGGAATGTAGTACCAAATCTCATGATTAGACCCACTAGAAATTATTAGCAATAACCCCCAAGTATGCCAACAGAAAGTTATACCTCTTACAAGTTTCATCTACATTCAAATTTTAACACTTGTTTAGGTGCCTTAAAAATAATTTACATACCTCGGGCTTATAAATTTCAACACTTGCACAAGCACCTTAGGAAAAAAAATCCTCTCTTGATTTAATCCCCTTTGTGTTAGATGTGATTGATGGATAAACTCCTTATGACTAGGGGCTAGAGCTTCAAAAAGTGATGAGTACAACCAACAACCACAACTATGCACAATTTTTTTGCCACACGCAACAATAAAAAGTGTCGCCAATAGCAATAGGTATAACTAAACAATAGGTGAAACCACCACCATAATCAGTATATGCACCAAAAATAATGCAAGTATAATTTTCGTCACACACATGTACAACAATGGTTACAAAACACCTACAAAATATCTCAAAAAACCCATAAAAAGGTTTCTCTCAAACTTTTCCATGGTATGAAATTCCTCCAAATAGCCATAGATGACCACAAAAACTCAAAAATACTAGATCAACCCTAATTCACAATGTACTTGAGTTTATTGTTGATCCTGTGGTTTTGTCATTATTTAGAATCAATTACATAGTCTGTTTACCCAAAAAAAAAAGCATGAGTCTCAAGATCATCGAAAGATTCAAGAGAAGAAAATACTTGAATATCAAAGGATATGAAATAAAAACTCTAAAAAACTTAATATTTCAATAAGATAAACACATTAAAACAATGGTGTTCAATTACTAAAACACACTTTGATATTATATGAGAGTGTGGTCTAAGATCGAGTATTAATAAATTATTAATGTATTGAAGGAGTTATGATGTAATAAAGGAACCAAACATGATCCAAAATATAGCTTATACTCATAATGTGTAAAAATAGCTTTACAAGAGGTACTTAAATAGGAAGTGGAGAAGTGTAACCACCACCTAAAAAGGTGGAGAATCATAACTCCTATCTATCCCAATGACACCTAAGCAAGCTAAATACATGTGTAGGAAAAATAATCTAATGTAAAAAAACCGACATTAATAACACATGGTATGAGGCTCTTGGGAATGATATTTCAAATTGTAAATCCTATTGCCTACATATGAAAAAACTCAAAGTTTAGGTCAAATGAAAAAAACAAAGGATATCCATGCAACCATCTTGTGTTGCACCACTCTATTGTTCTCATATTGATTTTTTCTCACCTATAGATGATACTTGTTGGATTATCTCCCATAAGCACCGAGTTTTGGAACCTTCTCCTTATGTTCCTAGCATCAATCTGATTCTCCTCCATCATTTCCTTTTATGCCATCATCTAGATATCACTCAACTCATTCTCCCCACTCATCCCTCCCTTGATGAAATTACATCAATAACACACACACACACTCTCTCTCTCTCTCTCTCACATATCAAAATAAATCATTTTATACATAATTAACACAATTTATATCTCAAATATACAAAATCCATCCCTCAAGCACCTCCTCGCTCATTTAAATGTCATCCAATGCTTTATTTTGATGGTGTTTGACTCATAGCACACAAATATTGTGTTAATGATGTGGCTCTAGACTTATCCGCTGAAACCTCTCCCTCTTCTCTAGCCACCCAAACATCCAAATCTGAAATTTGGGCTATGTCGGTCACTTGGCAGGTAATTTCCATCTATACATTTGGTAATCTTATTACCTACTCTCATGCCAACACCACTTGTGTCTAGAGAATATCCTAAACCAAAGACGTCATATCTCCCACACTCAATATTTCCCAAGAATCTTTATAACTTTGAAGCTTATGATATACCTCTCTGACAATCCTATATACACCCAATGATTCTTTGATTTTTTTTATATTAGATCTGCCATCAAAGACATATTTATTAGGTCTAGGAACCATCTAAGATATCGTAGTGTGCACTTTCAATCAATGAGTTCCTCTCGATTATGGTTCAATTTACAGATAGTAAAAACCATACCAATCATTAGAAACATATATAACATTCTAATATACATGTTGTCATGTCAAACATCTAGCATGCAAATTTTAAAATTTTGGTCATGATAACTAATCCCACACATGAAATTCCCTTTCTTGCTCAATGTAAACCTTTCCCCTAGCCATGATTTTGATTGTGGCATCTTCATTTATGTTAATATGAATGTAATAACATTATATTCAAACATGTTTCATGTGTAGATATGTTTACCTAGCTTTCTTCTTGAAGTCGCATAGATATGAGAAAGGAAAACACTCATGGAGGTGATTAACTATTATGTGGATTATTCTAGAAGTTAATCTAAGAAGAACAACAAGAAGATAAATTTCTAAACCGAATGAGGAAAGTGACCCAACCAACTAAGTAGAAATATGAAACCTTTAAGTGCAATAAGGGTTAGATAAAGCTTAGCTGATTTGATGAAGGTGTTGGACCTGTGTCATAGTATAGATCGAGATGAATAAAATGTTAGAATGACCATACATAATCTCCAAAACCATAGATCTGGAATAATAGTTTGGACGGGGTTCCTTGAGAGGGATAAGGGCTCCTATGGGTGCCTGGTCATGGAAAATATCCACAACCTTCCTCCGAGGTGTCACTAAATAATCACATGCCTTCACTTCTTGGCATACTACCTTTGTTGGACTATGCATATGTCGCTTTAGAAATTAGTAATGAAGAAGATACCTATGAAACCCAGTAATACAAGCATCAAACCCTAAAAAAATAAATATGCATATAAAGGGGCCAGACTATCCTCAACGTTCACAATGGTGGACTTACTAATTGATTGTTGCACTACATCTTAGACCCGATGTAGTTCTACGTGTGTGTGTAATCATGCCCTAGGTGCTCTTGTGTCAGTCACACTTTGTGAAAGTAGTGAACAATAACTATATGTAAAAATGTACTAAAATGGTGGATGGAATAGTATAAACTTCCCTCCTTACGGTGTGATGGAGCTAGATGGATGAAAATGGAGCCTTTGATGAATGCAACCTTAGGTGATGATAGTATTGATTATTTCTTGGTCCCTTGTTATGGTCTCATAACTTTATATTTATATGGTTCTCTTGTTCTAATTTCATAATTAACCTTGAAGAGTTTGACCACTAAAAAGATATAAATCTTAAATGGCTAGAAAGTGCCCAAGAAGTGGCGGGAAAGTGTAGTAAGGCTCGAGGCACCCCAAATGGGACCAGGGCACCTAGGGCACTCCAATATGGGGCTGGGAACCTCATTCAAAGATAAAACAATGCCAAATGGAAGAACTAACTGTGCGAATGCATGTGGGAGGTCGGAAATGACAACAACAAGCAAAGTAAAATGGCCAAAGAACATGGGTTAATTAGTAATTTCTTCACTCAAAACCATATGAATAGTAGTATGAGACCGGGACTAAATAATTTCTAAAGTGTGTGATTTTGTGACTACATTTTCCCCCACTTTATGTTGGTGAGCGGAAATCTTGGTAACATAAATTAGATAGAGATGTGTATCTGATGATCCATGTAGAGTGATGTAGAAAGCATGTCAATGGACTAGAAAAATGTGGAATGAGAAAATAGTGGAGTGTGGAAACTAAAGATGTAAAAGTGAAAAAAGTGGTGAGAGTGAACCTAGGGTGGAAAAGTGTGTGTAGTCACGATGTGTGTGCTACTACATAGTGTTTTTGTTGTTGTTAACTCCTTTGTTTTAGTTTTTTTACTACTTAATTTTTATACGGTCACACCTAGAAGGAGAAAATGATCAAGTATTCAAATACACGTGTATATATGTCAAATACATATGTAAAAATTCATGTATATAGTAAAAATCATGTAATGGAAATGAAAAATGTAAAAGGAACATGTGCACCTGATCCATGATGAGAGAAAGGGTGAAGAAAGGATATCTTATACTACAAGTTTTTAGGTGATCTCATGCCTCCCTAGCCGAAGAAGTGTAGGGAGAAAGTTTCATTATTCTCCAACCTGTAACTACTTCCTGAATATGTATGAAGAGATATTTGTACTACCTAGTTTTTTGGGTGATCCAACGCCACTGGCTGAAGTAGTGTAGAGAGGAAATCCATTGTATCCTCTAGCCTGTAACTACTCCATAGAATGATAAGGACAACCAAGTCCTATAAAATCCATTGTGTATGAGGTTTGTAGACTAGTCTAAACCCACTTGTTGTATAACCCATAATGTCAAGGAAAGAAACTGAATGAACTATACCGGTAAAAGTGTTAAATAGTGTGTACAAGCTGAATGACTCCCCCTCTTTGAGGGCACATGAAACATCACATATAGGATGATGTGGCCTTAAAATAGGACCAACGACATATGTTGTACCCTAAAGGGGATGGAATGTACTTGGTAGAAACCAAGGCACATGTAAACAAGTGGCTAGAAACAAGTGTTAGTATGAATAAGCATGTATGTAAAAGACAAGTGTAAGCTACCAAATAATGTAGAAGCTAGAAAGCCAAGTAAACACAAAAAATATAAACATAGACCACCAAATCAAGTTGCAAACATGGGACATCACTCATGATGTTGCAAGACACTCAAAGCCACAATGACCGCATATAGCAAACAAGTATACACACCAAAGAAAGGGTGTGGCCCACATACAACATCAAACAAGAGACAAACAAAATATATAGTCATGGAAGTAAATAATTCTACAAAAAAAATTTACACATGAACCACCCATTAGCATGTTAGAAAGATAACCCATATGTCAAAAGTGTGTATAAGAAAGTAATGTAAAGTTCTAAGTCTGCAAAATGAAATAATGACACCTATAAGAGGAAAATGTTGATGCCCCCAAAGGCCATTGTAGGAGTGATAGGAGGGCATACATGTTACGTGTAAGAGACCTGTTTCTGCGATCATAATTAGAAAAGGATGTAAATGCACATGTGTGTATGGTAAATATTATTACATATAAGATATCTATCTAGCATATGTAATAGGTAAAGATGAACAAGTAAATGTAAGTAAGAGTAAAAGTAACCAAGATATGAAATATGATGTGGATGGATAGAATGGAATGCAATATGGATGATAGAATTCACATTCCCCATGAGTGAATGGAAGTATATACGGTGAGGTTCATTTAGTATATCCTCTCAAAATTCAAGAATGAACCAAAATGAGAGTGTGTCATCAGGAAATGGTCACAATATGTATTGTGTCTAATGCACTATGATGAGTGTATTTGTGTGTTGATGATATGAAACCTAGATATGAAGTATGTGTGTGATCCTATATCTAAAGCATATATCATGAAAATATGATTGAAGGAGTGATGATGTAGCCGAAAGAAAATATCACTACAAGAGGATGTGATAGGTGACCATTTAGCCTATAACGTATCTCACTAACCTAGGAATTTTTCATGATAAAAGGATGGATGATGGCCATGTGAGCATGAAAAGGTCTAGTTTATTTATAAACCCTTGGCATTCAGGTATGGATCAAGGAACTAGAGTGCATCGTAGGGTAGTGAGTGCAGAACATAGAGGTTAATATGTAAAATGTGTAATGTACATGATAGAATAGGATGTAATGTATGATGTGTCCATGCTTGAATATGTATAGAATATCAGATATAAAATGAAATGTAAGATGATGTGTAGGATTTTTGACAAATGTGCAACATGTGATAGTTATGGTATAGTCTATGAGTTATGTATAATATGTGTATGATGTATGTAAGACAATATGTGGGATGCAAAGTGTAGGATGTATGAAGACTTGCAATGTCTATAGTATATGGTGTAGTGTAGTGTGTGATATGAAGATGATGTAGGAATGTGTGATGATAAGCGATGCCTCATGTGTAGTGACTATTATGTAGTGTGTGGGGTTCATGTGTAGGATTCCCTCGACAGTCAAGTTTGAACCAAAGCACAAGAGTGTGTCATCGGGTAATGATGATGTATGCAGTGTAGATACCTCTATCGATGTGAGGATGCAAATACAGGTAAATGTGAGTATGAGACATGTGTTGATGCTAGGATTGGGGTGCGTGTGGATGTTATGCCCCTAATTTCACAAGGAAGTGAAAGAATCAAGTAATATCATCAAGGAGATCGTCAGTGTCTGGATCAAAGCCATAGGGTTCTGCATCAAAACCCCGTAAGTTATAGTGTTAGGTTGGTTGTGAAATGATCCATAGAGGCGTAAATGATACATTCCCATAACATATTCCTCATTAGTGAAAGGTGGTAAGGGACACCCATGCGCATACCAGCGAGTGAGATTCTGTGAATAGCCAAGAAAATAACTGTTGCAAATGAATACATGACCAAAGGGCATGGGAAATGATATATCTGTATGATCATGGTCCAATGTACCTCCTATATATGTAAGCCAAGATTGTCCTAATATGAGTGGAGTAGAAGGAGGTATACATGGAAGGTAGACTGTGAGATGGAATACACATAGACCATAAGTTGTAGTGATAGTGATGAATCCATAATATAGATGAGGATTATGCGTCAGAGGATAAAGATCTTCAAAAGAAAATCCAAGTCTAGCCAATCCATCATGTGAACATATAGTTTCATCACAAGTAGGATCAAATGGAATATGTTCCCAATATGAATCATTCATGAAAAGTGTGCATGTGAAGGGAGGTTGCAGTGATGAAGATGGTATGTGAGAAGGTGGAGGAGCTAAAGAAATATTTGATGTAGAGAGAGGCCCCTGATAAACAACCATAGTAGTAGTAGTGGCAGGGGGAGGTAGTGGAGTGGAAGAAACCACATCAATGACACAAATAGCACCTTCAAGTGGTGGAAAATGAGGTAGTTCATCCACCGGTTCGGGTCATTTTTAGTATCGGTGCATGGTATACCAAGAGTGGTATTAGGATCTTGGTCACAATATTTGTAAGCATCACGGTCACAAAGTACAATATATTCAACACCTTCATGTATGAATTTGACACAATGATGTACGAGTAGAAGAAATGGCTTACATGGCATGGAGCCATGGCCTACCAAGAAAACAATTATATGAGACTAGAAATTCAATGACAAAGAAGACTATCTTGAGATTTTTGGCCCTACAGTGATAGGAAGAACTACATGGGTGAATTGAACCATCATATGCATGAAGTGAGAGAGATGATGGACTAACATCATGAGTGGAAAGACCTATCTTTTCAAGGAATGACATAGGAAAAATATTAAGTTCAGATCCATTATCAATTAGAGTACACTTGACACCCACATTATAGATGTGAATCATGATATGCAAGGGTGGATCATTGTCAAAAGTGTTAAGATCATCGGAAGATTATATTTGAATGTTATGTGTTGTGAAAATGCATCTACGAAGTTTGATAGAGTTATGATGCATATCAGTATGAATCGAGTAATAGCAAGAAGATGTTGGAATTTGCGCCTTACATCATGATGTGCAAGTAAATCATCATTGATGGAGATACTCATGATGACTAGAATTTATAATGAGAAGAAAAGAATGAGGACTCTAAGAGCATGAAGATCAAATGCACGGGTTCACCAAAATGATGAACTAAAATGTAAACTTTAGAAGTTAATTTAAGAATTACATTAGTAAGATAAATGTCTAAATTGAATGAGAAAAGTGACATTATTGAACCATGGTCATTGGTGTTGTCATTGATGTCAAGTGGAATTGATGGCAAAGGATTTAAAGGTGAAGATGTTTAGAGCTCACAAAAGACAGGTTCAGGATGGTCTCAGTGCTCTGTAGGCTTGGTTGGTGAGGAAGGATTCTAGTGGAAGCATGGAATTGGCAAGTACATATGATTTATATGTGACACAAGTCAGGTATGATGGTATAAGCATGTTAACATGCTCTTACAGTGAGTATCAAGTCAATTGGTGGAAGTATCAAGTCAAACTGATTCATTTAGGCCTATTTCTTGAGCTGATGAGGTATGAAAGGATGGTACAGGTCATGAAAATACCATGAAATCCTAGACGTGGCTTATTAATGTTTTCTAGGTCATATATGAACTAAAACAAGGACCATTTTATCTCCTAGAGTCAAAACTCAAAAATGCACAGAAATTGGCTTTAGAAGAATCGATAATGTCTTGCATGTAAATAAGATTTTTATATCTCCATATGAAAACCTATGGCTAACCAACACATATAAGGTGTATATATGTCTTTTAATGCTCCATGTCAAATTTCATCAGATTCTTTAATGGGGATTTTGAGTTATTCAAGTTTTTCTAAAACAACCTTCTTGGAAAATGCAGTTTGAGGCCTCTACCTTCTTAGGTGTCAAGAAAAAATATAGTTTCTCATTCATAAAAGTTATAGAAGTAATTTTTAATAGGATTATAATTATGATCTAGTGTAAAAATTCTCAAGTCATTTGGACATGTTTTTAAAAAGATATGAGCCTTTTAGTGAAACAATTTTTCTCTCGTGGACTATGTTACAATCGATAGGAGCAAGAAGATTAAATTGATCTCAAAGGTCATTTTTATCACTTAAAAATTTATTATGAGTACATTCATGGTTTTCTATAGGATCATATGATGTCTGAAGGTTAATCTCCATGAAGTTGTAGTTGGTAGTTCAATTCTTGGACCTGCTTGAACAATGCTCTTTATATGGACTTGCACAAAGTACGAAAAGTAGTGAAAATTTTGTAACAATAAACTCAGGACCTCTCTCCAAGTATATTTCAAAGTTTTTGATCAATAGATGTGGTTATTAATAGGATTTTCAAGGGCATATCTTAGCCAAATCTTCTTGGGTCTTGTAAGGGAACGGTTTTATAATCATACAATTAGAGATAATAATCTTGTCTCAAAGATTATCAATGATTCCCGAAATGGAAAACTTGTTCTATTTATCTATAAAAAATTTTGGTATTTTTAAAGATCATAGTGGTCTTGAAGAGTGTTATAAATCTCAAACTCCATATCTTCATACTACCCCGATTTCTTTATTGAAAGAATGGTTGAAGACTATTTTCTTATTGAAGCTTCTAGGTTATAAGTCTACATACAAAAGGTACAATTGAAAAATATTCCATTGTGATCCATTCTACTTTCAAATGCTTCAAATATTCTCTCTCGAGGCTCTATGATAGGTCTCGAGTGGTAATTTGACATTGTATAATTATTGCAATGTTCTTGTAACATTGTGACTATTTTTTCCTTTTACCGGGAGCTTGTGGAGATGTTGCAAGGTCAAATGCCATTTGGAGAAGGTGAATTACATTCCTATAAAACTATTACATTTTAAATATTTTAATTTCACTTTATCTTTAGGGATAAATCATCTTTTTACCTATCTTGGGCCTTCACAGCTTAAAAATCTGAACTAGGGTTTCTCAAATACATCTTTGGTCAATTAGAACATTTCCACCAATGAAATTTCATGAAATTTTGTTCATATATCTATGGGGGTCTACCAAAAGGATAAAAAATTAATTTTAGTGATTGATCAAGCACAAGAAGAGAATTTCTTAGCATAATTTCTAAAGGTCATGTGTTGTTATTATTTGGTGGTGTAAAGATTGTTTTAGTTCACTCCAAGGGTAACTCGTGATTTGAATATTCTTTCACGGGTAATTTAAGGTTGTCATGATTCAAAAGAGTCTTAGAGATAGCTTTTCAAGGTTGAGAATGATCTTGCTAAGGTTTTCTCATTCTCGCATAGTGTTTATAATATCATAACTGGATAGTGGCATTGTTTAATCATTCTCCACAAAGTTGGAAGCTTTGTTATTGGTGAAAAATGCTATAATTGGACCGTGTATAAAATATATCATCCATGATCTCATCTCGGAGAAAGATTCCCATATCTCTCCACCACATTGAGTGCATCATCACCTATATCTAAGCAAGGAAAAAATGTTTCATTAGCCACAAATATTCTCCAACATGTCAAGGTTGAAAGGATAAGACTGAAAAGACAACATCAATGGCATATATAAAATGTGCACTCATAGATTGAACCAAAAATCTATGAAGGTCTGTTAAGAAGAAGTGAATTGGTTGAAGGTAAGGTAAATGTTAGGAATATGAAAAGGTCAACTTGTCTCTAGGCTCGAAATGCAAGTAGAATTTGAAAAGGCAGAGGTAAGTTTGTCTCTTACACTTGATGAAAATTCATTTGAACTCAAAATGAGAATATGGAGAGTCACCTCTTTTGAAATCCATTGAAAAATCTTGAACTCTTGCTAGTATTTGAAGTTGAAGAGCCTTGGTTTCCTTTCATAGTTGAAAAGTGCATCTTATGATAGAAAAAATATCGTTATATAGGGCATTGATTGCAATAAAAATAAAAATATGAAGAATAATAATTCTAAATATATGTGACAACAAAATATTGAAAGGAGTTGAAGTGGTTAAGATAGTTGAAGATTTGATGTTGAGTAGTTTTCAAGAATCCAAGAAGTTGGGAAGTCAGAATTCCATGAGTTGAGCAGTTGAAAAGAATATATAGGCATGTCTTATCAAAATGAAGGTGTGTGTGTGTGGTTAGTGTATGTGAATGGGAAGTGTTAAAGAAATTACATAGTGATGGTATTATTATAAATGACAGTGAGATGAATTGAAGATATAAGAGTGAAAGAGGTAGATTGAAGACATGTATAGTATGGAAATAAGTCAAAGAAGAACATAGGAAGTGAACTCAATAAAATAAAGGGTGAATGACTATAGACAATAGGGAATGAAAAAAACATTACGTATGTAAAGTCATGACTGAATAGAGGCTATTATAGACAATTTAAGAGGAAGAATAGTAAATGGTAAATACACATACATGCACACACAAGTCTACAGTTTTATGAAGATCATTTATTGAGTTAGAAGATGATTCTTATACAAAAGTAGTGGACTAAGATAGAAGAGAGAGGACTGGGATAGAAGACAAATATACGGGGGTTTATATATAGTAGTGAGGTTTATAGGGTGCAACATCAATGAAATAGGTACATTGTGCTAGAAAATATATCATGATATATTGATTGAAGAAAAAGTAACTAAATGATCAAATTATATAGTGTCATTGTTATTCCTAAGTGGGTGTTTGGGTTACATGGGTAGGATCTCCTTTCAATTTGAATCTTGTTAAACTAGCCTAGTGGGTGCTTGGAAATCTTCCACTGGGTTTTAAAATGACTATGAAGTGGGTGCTTAACCAAACTAGAAATAATTATATGTTAACAATGGGTGTTCTTAATAAAAGGCCTTGATTTCAAGTGGGTTTTCTCCCTCTAATGGTTTCCCACTATAAATTTGGTGTCCTGTATATTTGTCTTCTTGTATGCACCTAGATTTGTGTTTATAGTTTGATTTTTAACTCTATTTAATAAGTTTTAGAAGTTTCTAATTTGATCAACACCGATTCACCCCCTATCAGTGCTTGTGATATCCAACAATTGGTATCAGAGCATGGTCCTTCTAAGTTAATCCTAACAACTTGAAGGTGATCCTGATAACACAAGCATGGGTTCTTTGGCTGAATCAATCTTGAAGAGAAAATATGAAATTTATCAATCCCTGATAGAAGGCCTAAAAAATGAGATTAAGCACATGGAATCTCACAATTTTAAAGAATTAAATGAAGTAGCTACACTTGTGGAAAATGTTTCAAGATCTCTGAAAGGAAAAGAGAATGACTACCTAAAACTGGAAGAGGAAGTAAAGACCCTGAAAATTGAATTGATTCAAGTCACAAATCAGTTACAAATAATTTCAAGTGAAATAGAGCATAAGTCTTGTCAAGCATCCATCCAAGAAAATACTGAAGAGTGTGAGAAATTAAGGGTAGATATGAATATCATCAGAGAAGAAGTGGCATAAGAAAAGAAAAGAGATTTGAATCCTAAATCAAGCCATTCAGAGAACAAGGAAGAATAAAAGGTTGGTCCTAGCAAGCAAACAAATAATAATCAGACCAAGAAGATTAGTGCAAGAAGGTTCGAGACAACCAAATGCATCCAGTATGAGATAAAATGGATATAGTTTTTCATGTTATGCTTTTAGACATAGAGCTAGATACTATTTGATACAAATATATAAGTAGTATCCATGGAGATATTGTAGGACCGGGTATGAAAATAGCATAGTTTGTTTTAATTTCCATCGAAGGTTCACACAAAAAATACTATCTTGAGGAACCTATGAAGCAAGAATGGACAGAAAAAACACCTAGATATAGAAGTCAATTAGTTTTCTTCAAGTTCAACAAATTTGGACACTTTGCAATACATTGCCTTATGAGGAAGCTCATATATAGAAGAAAATATGAAATCAAACACACTCATACATAATTAGCCAAGAAAGAAGAGTTAGAAGTTGAAATAGCAAAGATTGGAAAGAAGGTAACGTGGGTAGATATTAAAGAAACACGAGAAAGATAACATAGTGTCGGGAGAAACTGGTTCGATTAGGATATCAACAAGTGATGAAAAAATCAAGACACATGACAATAGATCCAATACAAAGGCTAAAGAAATTCTACTTCAATCAGTGGTAGAAAGGGTGCATTAACTATTCTTATCGGAACTCAAACAGAAAATGAAATCCCGTGTAAAGAATTTATTACTCCTAGAATCGTGAATAATAAGGTTAGCAAGAATGGAAGGACAAATAAAGGTAGTATGGATTCACCATGTGGTTTTGATGAATTCTTACTATTCTAAGAAAATATACAAGAAAAGAGTGTCTTCTTTATGCTTCTAGAAGACACACTCTTTTAGAGGAAGCAATAATGAGGTTTGGAGTGAAGTTATCATCAAGTGTTAAGAAGAGACCTTTTTACAAATATATCAAAAGTCAAAGTTACATTTCTGATCTGGTTTGTCTCTTTTAATTCCTGATTGTATTGAGTAACTACATAAAGAAATTGAATGATGCATAGCTGGAGTCATGATGTGAATGTCAAGTTGTTTGTGTTAATGCTCTTCAAAGTATATATATAAAAGTATAAAGTGGTTTGTAGGATTGTCAAGATCACTTGAAACATGAGTTCATGATATATGTTAGAAGTCTATGAAGTTCATAAAGTAATGTTATCGATGAATGGGTCCATCTTCTCTGAGGTGACTTGGATACACCAAAAGATCAAAAGGGTCATCCTGCATCAAGTAAACAGAGAAAATTTACACGACTAGCCTACATCAAAGAACATGCATCTATCTAGTTTCTCATAGTCAATTATATGTGTAAGAGTTTTTAAGTGTTCTCAAGAGTACCATGGATTCTCTTTTGGTCTAAGTCATAAAGAATAAGTGTTTGGAAGTCCTCTCTATGACCAAAGTGTTCTGACGGAATCATAGTTTTGTAACCAAGTCTTGTAAATATTAAAAAGCTATGATAAGGTGAATTAAATACTCTAGAATCAGTATAATAATTTAATACACTTGATATTCTAAATTCTCAATCTCAAAGTAATAATAAAAGTTGTGTATATATATTTTATGGAGCTATAAAGATGTCATCAAAAATCATGGATATGAGTATGTGCTCAAAAGGATATTCAAATTAAGCATGAGATGTTAATGGAGGTCAGAAGGAGTCTCAAGTAGAGGGGAGCTAGTTCACTAGCTCATTGTACTTGTATAGTCATGATCAAGGTATAAATTTCTCTTGCCATAGCTAGCTACAATATGTAGATGGAGGAAAAAATAGGTTATGGTAGTATGTGACTTAAACAAGCTAAGTTTCAATATATCGTCAAACCCAAATGATGAAATAGGTATGCTTCAGTGTGATCTCTACTCTTCAAAGTTTATAAGAATTCTATGACATCTTTCTCATGGTTAATGAACTGTTGTTAATATCATAAATGCAAAAATTGGTATACTTGGCTCTTGACTAGGTTTACACAATCCTAATGAGCAGTTTACATGGAAACTTAGTTTTGAAAGGTAAAATGAAGGAGTTTGACGCCAAAATTTTGAAAAAATAATCTTAGCTCATAGGACTAGAGGATGGAAAAGGTTTGAGGCTTCAGGTAAGGGTGTATTTTCAGTTACACATGACAGTGTTGGATTTTTTTCTAGTGATCAACACTATTAGTAACTTTCAGGTATGGAAGATATTTTCACTCATTATTGATAAGTTTCTTGAGGTGTCTATATTTTTGACATGCTTTCAAAGTGTTTGGAAGATATCTTTATGGTGATCTCAAGTGAATAAGTGAAAATGTGCTAGTGAAAGTCTACTGGTGCTCCATAGTGGAAGATGATAACCTTCTGAAGCTTCAGTGGTCAAAGAAGGTAGAGTTAAGTTGAGTCGATGGTATGGTATGAAGTTTTCTTCAAAGCTCAATGTCATCTAAAAGGTATGTACATTATTAAAATTTGTCAGATCTGCATATATTGGTTGATTGGAAGTATAAGAAGATGGTTCGGTTGAAGGATGAAAACTATGTTTTAGCCCAAAATTACACTCTACAGTATGTATATGTTTGTTTTTGCATGGAGTCGTAGTAATGAAGTGATAAATTTGGATCTTAGTATTTTACATAGGCTTTTCATGATGTTTGAAGATGAATTAGTTCATTTAAGAGTGAATTGAACAAGACCTAGGCCTATGCATTTATCTTGACCTTAGTGAAGGATGGTACTCGATTCTGATACTCGAAAGAGTGGTATGAGTCTTTAAGAAGGTTGCTTCCTTGTCTCTAAAATAGGGAAGCTTGATATAATATTCATTGAAAGTGGTTGTAGGTGTTTAGGTGCCACAAGGCACTCTATTAATGATTATTTTGGTTATTGAAATGTTCTTATCAGTCCTCTAGAAGTATTGCATGTTGTTCATGATGTGTATGGACTCTCCAAGACAGAGGAGTGTGTCCCTAATCCTTTAGGAGGTTGACATGGTGTTGTCATGACCATTCCAGGTATGAAAGAGATGCTTCTCTCATTGGTCAAGTTGGTGATAGTGTGAATTCTATTATCTCAGTTAAACATGATTATAGAAGACTAAATTGGAGCTTTAGGACCTTGACAAAGTTATAGAGTTGAATTCAAGGCATGATAGCTAGGCCAATAACTCTAAGTTGTACTCTTAAGCTATAATTTGAGGCATTTTTTCTAGGGGGAGTAATATTTGCATGAATCTAAGCATGGTTGACCTTCAGTTGCTTGTTGAAAATTGTCAATTTTGCACTAAAAGGGTTTTTCAGGGCTTTAAAGGTTACTAAAACCAAGGTATAGTGTGAAGAGTATGCAAGTGCTTTCCATCAAGGTTTTTGAGTAGGTTGTCATCAATGACAAAGGGGAAGTGTGTTAAACCATTTTCATTGGTGTTTTCATTGATGTCAAGTGGCATTGATCACAAAGAAGTGAAAGGTGAAGATTTTGAAGCTCACAAGAGAGATTTTAGGACGCTCTCGGTTCTCTATAGGCTTGATTGGTGAGGCAGGAGTCTAGTGGAAGCATGGACATGGCAAGTAAGTATGGTTTATATGTGATATAGGTTAGGTATGATTATATAAGCATGTTAACATGCTCTTAAAGTGAGTATCAGGTCAGTTGGTGGAAGTCTCAAGTCAAATTGATTCATTTAGGCCTATTTCTTGAGCTTGATGAGGTATGAAAGGTGGTAGTCATGACAAGACCATGAAATCATGGAAGCAACCTATTATTTTTTTATAGGTCATATGTGAACTAAAACAAGGCTCTTTTTAGCTCTTGGAGTCAAAAATGAAGAATACACGAAAGTGGCTTTGAGAACCGATAATGTCTTGCATGCGAGATAAGATTGGTTAGATCTCCACAAGAAAACCTATGGATAACTAAAACATGGAAGGTGTAGAGGTATGTCTTATAATTCTCCATGTCAAATTTCATCATATTATGTAATGGATATTTTGAGTTATTCGAGTTTTTCTAAAACAACCTTCTTGGAAAATGCATTTTGAGGCCTCTAGCTACTTAAGTGCCAAGAAAAATATAGTTTCTCATTCATAAAAATTATAGAAGTAATTTTTTAATACGATTCTAAGGATGATCTAGTGTAAAAATTATCAAGTCATTTGGACATGTTTTTGAAAAGATATGAGCATTTTAGTGAAGCAATTTTTCTCTCTCTAGACTATGTTCTAAATCGATAGGATCAAAAAGATTAAATTGATCTCAAAGGTATTGTTTTATCACTTAAAAATTTCTTAGGAGTACATTTATGGTTTTCTCTAGGATCATATGATTTTTTAAGGTTAATCTCTATGAAGTTACAGTTGGTAGTTCAAGTCTTGGACCTTCTTTGTAGTGATGCTCTCTGATATGGACTTGCACAAGGTGCCAAAGTAGTAGTGAAATTTTTGCAAGAAGAATCTCATGCCCTCTCTACAAGTTTCTTTCAATTTTTTTATCAATGGAATTGATTACTAACATTATTTTCAAGGTCATATCTTAACCAACTCTTCTCGGTCTTGTAAGGGAATGGTTTTATAATCATACAATTAGATATCATAATCTTGTCTCGAGCTTATGAATGTTGCCTGAAATGGAAAAATTATTCTATTTATCTATAAAAAAATTGGTGTGTTAGTAAATATCACAGTGGTATTGTAGTGTGTTATGAAGCTCAAACTCCATATCTTCATACTACCTTGATTTCTTTGTTGAAAGAATGGTTGAAGATTGTTTTCTCCATTAAGCTTATAGGTTACAAATCTACATGCAAAAGGTAAAATTAAAAATGATTATATTGTGATCCATTCTCCCTTAAAATGCTTCAAATATTCTCTCTCAAGGATCTATGATAGGTCTCAAGATGGTAATTTGAAACTCGTATAATTTTGGCAATGTTCTTGTAACACTGTGACTATTTTTTTACTTTTTCTAGGATCTTGTGGAGATGTTGCAAGGTCAAATTCCATTTGGAGAAGGTGAATTACATTCCTACATCATTTTAAATCTTTGAATTTCACTTTTCTTGAAGGATAAATCATCTTTTTACCTATTTCGGGCCTTCATGAGCTTAAAACTTTGAACTAGGGTTTCTCAAATACATCTTTGGTTGATTAGAACATTTCCACCAATGAAATCTCATGAATTTTTTTTCATATATCTATGGGAGGTCTACGAAAAGGATAAAAATTAATTTCAGTGATTGATCAAGCACAAGAAGAGAATTTCTTAGCATAATTTCTAAAGGTAGTGTGTTGTCATTATTTGGTAGTGTAAATATTGTTTTAGTTCACTCCAAGGGTAACTCATGATTTGAAGATTCATTCATATGTAATTTAAGGTTGTCATGATTCAAAAGAGACTTAGAGATAGCTTTCTAAGGTTGAGAAGGATCTTGTTAAGGTTTTCTCATTCATGCATAGTGTTTATAGTATCATATTTGGATAGTGGTAGTGTTCATCATTCTCCAAAAAGTTGGAAGCTTTTTTATTGGTGAAAAATGTTATAATTGGACCACATAAATTGTAGCATCCATGATCTCATATTAGATAAATATTCTCCTATATCTCTCTACCACATTGATTCTATCATCACCTGTATCCAAGTAGAGAACAAATGTTTCACTAGCAAAAAATACTTCTCCACATGTAAGGTTGAAAGGATAAGACTGAAAAGACATAGTTAGTGGCATATATAAAATGTGCAATCCTAGCTTGAACAAGAAAATATATGAAGGTTTGTTAAGTGGAAGTGAACTAGTTGAAGGTAAGGGAAAGGTTAGGAATATGAAATTTTCAACATGCCTCTAGCCTCGAAATGTAAGTGGAAGGTGAAAAAGAAGAGGTATGTCTGTGTCTTGCACTTGATGAAAAGTCGTTGAACTCAAAAGGAGAATATGGAGATTCACCTCTTTTGAAATCCATTGAAAAATATCGAACTCTTGCTAGTAGTTTAAATTGAAGATCCTTGGTTTCCTTTCATAGTTGAGAAGTGCATCTTATGATAGAAAAAAAAGAACATTATATAGGGTGTTGACCGTAATAAAAAGAAAACTATGAATAATGATAAGTCTAAATATATGTGACATGAAAAGGTTGAAAGGATTTGAAGTGGTTAAGATAGTTCAAGAGTTGATGATGAGTAGTTTTCAAGAAGCCAAGAAGGTGGGAATTTAGAATTCCATGAGTTGAGCGATTGAAAAGCATATATAGGCATGTCTTATCAAATTGAAGTTGTGTGTGTGGTTAATGTATATGAATGGGAAGTGTTAAATAAAATACATAGTGACTGTATTATTCCAAATGACATTGATATGAACTAAAGATATACGAGTGAAAAAGGTAGATTGCATACATGTATAGTATGGAAATAAGTCAAAGAAGCACATATGCAGTGAACTCAAGAAAATAAAGGGTAAATAACTATAGATAATAGGAAATGTAGAAAAAATAATGTATGTAAAGGCATGACTAAATAGAGACTATTATAGATAGTTTAAGAGGAAGAATAGTAAATGGTAAACACACATACATGCACATATAGGTCTGTAGTTTTATGAAGATCATTGATTGAGTTAGAAGAGGATTGATATACAAAAGTAGTGGTTTGAGATAGAAGAGAGAGGACTGAGATAGAAGACATATATACATGGGTTTATATATAGTGAGGTTTATAGGGTGCAACATTAGTGAAATAGGTACATTGTGCTAGAAAAGAGATCATGATCTGTTTATTGAAGCAACAAGTAACTAAATGATAAAATTATATAGTGTCATTGTTATTCCTAAGTGGGTGTTTGCCTTATAGTGTTAGGAGCTATTTGCAAGGTACAACTTGCTAAACTATCCTAGTGGGTGATTGAAACCTTCTAGTGGGTGCTAAAAGGACCGTGAATTGGGTGCTTATCGGGTTGAATGGGTGCTCAACTAAACTTGAAATCATTGTATGTTAAAAATGGGTGTTATTAATAAAAGGTCCTTATTTCAAGTGGGTTTTCTCCCTCTAAGGGTTTCCCACTATAAATTTGTCGTCCTATATATTTTTCTTCTTTAATGCACCTTGATTTGTGTTTAGAGTTTGATTGTTAACTATATTTAATAATTTTTAGAATTTGCTAATTTGATCGAAGACTTTGATTCACCCCACTCTCATTGCTTTTGATATCCAATAGATCAAGAAACTAAGTAGAAATATGAAACCCTAAAGTGCAAGAAGGGTTAGATAAATCTTAGTTGATTTGATGAAGGTGTTGGGCTGTGTCACAGTGTAGATTAGATGAATGCAGGACGATTAGAATGACCATATAGAATCTCCGAAAAACATAGATGTGGAATAATAGGTTAGACTGGAGCACTTGGAGAGGGACAGGGGTACCTGGGTGCCCTGGTTTGAGAATTGGGCACTACGGGTCTATGGAAAAGATCCATAACCTTCCTCCAAGGTTTGGATGAATGATTGCATGCCTTCGTTTCTTGTCACACTAGCTTTTTTGGACTGTAAAATATGTCACTGGAAATCAATGATGAATATGAGACCTACAAAACCCCAAGACAAGCATCAAACCCGTAAAAAAAAATGCATATGAAGGGGTTGAACATTCCTCAAAGCCAGCTGACCACAATGGTGGACTTACTAACTGAGTGTTACACTACATCTCAGACCTAATGTAGTTCTATGTGAGTGTACAATCATTCCCTATGTGCTCTTGTGCAAGTCACACTTTTTTAAAGTAGTGAGTAATAATTATGTGTAGGAATGTAATTAAATGGTGGACGGAATAGAATCAACTTCCCTCCTATGGAGTGTGATGCAGATGAACAAGCCTTATGCCTTGTGATGAAGCTAGATGGATGTAAATGGAGCATTTGATGGATAAGACCTTAGGTGATGATAGTACCGATTAGTGCCTTATATCTCATTATGGTCTCATAACTTTATATTTATATGGTACTCTTGTTCTAATTTTGTAATTAACCCTGAAGAGGCTGACCACTAAAAGGATAGAAAGCTCAAATGGCTAGAAAGTGCCTAGGAAGTGGTAGGAAAGTGTAATAAGGCTTGAAGAGCACTTCAAATGGGACCAGGATGCCTGGGGCACTCCATTATGGGACCAAGAGCCTAGTCGAAGATAAAACGACACCAAATTATAGAATTGAATAGGAAAATGGATGTGGGAGGTCAGCAGTGATGACAAAAAGCAACGTAAAATGGCCAAATGACATGGGTTAATTAGTACTTTCTTTTCTCAAAAACCATATGAATAGTAGTATGATATCGGGACTAAATAATTTCTTAAGTGCGTGATTTTGTGACTACAAGAGGCTTAAAAGGGATATTTTTGGTCTTTTTTCACCATTGGACATCCTCTAGAAGCGTTCCCAAAGAAGATTCAAATAATAAAAAAATTAGAGAGACATGAAGTTCTCTGAGGTGGTTTAGGAATATTCTATGAAGAATTTGTGTTCAAGAATAAGTTAAGTAATATCATTTCTTTTGTGCAAGGCAATAAGAAATGCAAGTGTCTAAAGAATCTAGTTACCTTGTTTGAAATGTTTTGGGAGCCTCATGAAGTGTTAGGAACTCATTTCCTATGAATTAGATAGTTGACATAACCTACTTCATGATGCAATGATCAAGGAATAATTATGGGAATGTCAAAAATGTGGAAAATTGATCGTTAGTGATTTACAAGAGTTCTTATATAAAGAATAAGTTTTTCAAAAAAATTAGGATCCTTGTGAAGAGTTACGAGCATAAAAATATCAAATTATGGTATTTTAAATTCTCTTCATGACCCATAAGTTTGTTTTGGATTGTTTCCATCGAGAACTCTTCTTGCCACTCACTCATCGATGCACCGCCCGGAAGAATTGAATGTATGGGTAAAATTCACCAAAAAAACTCATTTTCAAGCCTTATAAATAGTATCATTATATTCATTGGCCTATTTTCATGAATATTGATATATTATTTTACAAATTTTTGTTATGTTTTGACTCTAGGGCGAAGAAAACATTCCAGGGAAGAAGTTTTGAAGTGTAAATCATGCTCGGATACAACACTTGGGTGCTTAGGAACTCTTTTGGTGTCTGTTACACCCTTTTAGGACCTCTAAGGTGTAATTTAACTTCATAAATTCACTTTAATCCTATTTTATTTCATTATCAACTCAAAAACATAACATGAAGCTTATAAAGTGCATTTTTTTAGTTGTGAGAGTGTTTAAAGTTGTGGTGGGTCCCATTTTCCCTCCAAGACGCATTTTTAAATCCCATTTGCACCTTTTGTGTACTTATGAGGTTAAATTACATCCCAAAATTGTTTCATGCCCTCATTAGTTGAATTATTTCATGCATGCATGGTATCTCAACTCAAAAACATAAAAAAAAGGCATGTGTTTGTCATGTGTGTCATGTTTTCCTCATCCCCATCCCCATGATGCACTTTTCTCATCACCATACACCCAAAGCACACTTTATAGATGTAATTTCTTCCAAAAATGTAACCAAGTGCAATGGATCTTCTATTATCCACTTCTCCACTCCTCCATTCTCCTATGTGCACTCTCTTTCCTCATCTTCCACCATATAAATTCCCTTACCCATGATATCACAACTCATAAACACAAAACACAACTTAAAAACTTAAAATAAACTCCTTGGAATCCATTAAATTGAATTTTAATTTGGTTCATAACATTCAAACATAAGAAAACTCACTCTTGTGCCCTAGATGTCACAATCTAGTATTGCTCATAACTTACACCCCAGCCCATTTTCCTCGAGATTTTAACTAAAGATTCCTTATGAAAATTCCTTCAATAAGAGTTATTTCTTGTCCCTTTTGATGCACTCATCCATTATTACATCCCCTTGAATTTTCCAGCCAAAAATATGTTACACACTTAGTCCTATAGCTTATATTAGATATGTAGTGCTTTGACTTGTGGCTTACATAATATCTATTCTTGTCATATGTTATTCATTTATTATTTCATATGTTTATTAAGTTGGTATTGGTTTTTTCCATAACATAGTATTGTTATATATAGGTGGCAGTGATGCTTAGTTAATCACCATATTGAGAATTTGAGTCTTATTGTATGGTTTGGAGGTTTCCCCCTCGAAGTGGCTAAGTTATTCTACTTGCATATTGTGATCATTTATCTACAATATTATTTTCTTTTGTGTTCTATTTCTGCTGATATTCAAATTTATACAATTAATTTCATTACAATTTGTATTAGAGCTTGATCTCGGCCAAAGTTGTGTCAAAATTCAGCTACATCTCAAAATTGGTATCTATTTTTTTTGCAATTTTTTTTTATGGTGTGGTGAAATCTATGAAGTAATATCCTCTACAAATTTCAACCATTTTGGAATTCTTTTGCAAAATTTATATTTGTTTTATGTTTTTTCATAAATCACCTACCTAGGGTGTAATTTTTGGAATTTTTTTAAGTTTCTTATATTCTCGAAAAAAATTCCAAAAACTAGCTAGGGTTTCTTCTTTATGATTTCCTCTATTCAGAAATAAAGTTTACAAAACCCCAAACCCTAAATTTTTAACCCATTCCTTCTACCCCGAGTCCCAAACCCTACATCATTACCGGTAGATAAACTCAAGGCCAAGCGAAAGGTCAAGAAACTCCTAGAGTGACCCCAAATAAGGACGATATGGATTTACAATATTTTAGTTTGGGAGTATCTAAGGTATTCAACCAACTTGAGGAAAGGATAAAAAATATGGTGAGTAAGGATGACCTCAATAATGAGATTCTATATCTGAAAGGTAGCCTTAGGGGTGAACTGTAGATGGATTTTGAATCAATGAAGTAGGATTTGTTGCTCATTCTTTCAAAAAAAAATCCCCATTCCAGTCATATGGGTTCCTCTAGCAATACACACACAAGTCCAAATCACTCTAATAAAGGAGGATCCTTTAAACATTTAGGTGAATCTCCTCAACAATGGTGAGGCATTATTCCAAAAGTGGAAATGCGTAAATTCAATGGAAAGGATCCAGTTAAGTGGATTACCCAAATGGGAAATTTCTTTGATCCCATCAAGACAAAAGGTAACCATGGCATCCTTATATCTAGAACCTGACCAATTCCTTTGGTATTGTTGGTTATGTTCTCAAAGGCATAAGAATGGTCTAAGTGTCACATGGTCAATTTTTATTGAAGAGCTTCATTTACACTATAGTTTTAGTGTGTCAAATAATTACTTCATCTAATTAGAATGGTTACAAAAAAATAGGTTCAAGTAAAGAAGTATTCCCATCCATTCCAAATTCTTTCCTTACATGTGGAGGATATTATAGAAGATTACTTAAATGACCTATTTCTGAGGGGTTTTAAGGACCATATTGAGCATGAGGTATGCATGTTTAATCCACTCAAGGTTTCTGATTCTATTATCATGGTGTGTAGGGAAAAGGAAAATTTTCTTTCCAATGTAAAAATGCAGACCTTCATTAACATAAAATATCATAGTACCTTACCACCATTGTACCCTTAGCCAGTTTGATTCACACCTTAACAAATTAAAGAAAAAATAAAAAATGGTTATGTTTTAATTGTGATAGAAAATATGGACCAGTCATAAATGTGCTAAGAAAAAAAAATTACATTGAAGGGATCGGTGATGAGGAAGAATATGAGGAAACATCAAGCGAGGAAGTGGAAAAATTAGAAAAAGAATCTAAAGATCCCCATACCACTATTTCATGCCATGCTTTATCAATAATTATCACTCCACAAACCATTGAGGTCATGGGTTATCTTAAGAAGTGGAAGCTAACAATATTGATTGATTCGAGGAGCACACATAATTTCATCAATCATAAGTTGGCACTAAGGATAAATTGTTTCATCTACCCAACACCTGGATTTCAAGTAATGATTGTAGATGGTGGCACAGTCCAATTGTTATGTAAATTCCATAAAATCAGACTTATGATAGGTGACTGCACATTGGAATCTACAATGTTTTTTATTCTCATGGGTGGAGATGATATTGTCTTAGGTGTTTAGTGGCTCATAAATTTGGGTACCATAGAGCTAAATTTCTAGGAATTGTTCATGCACTTTCATTCGAGGGTAGACAATTTGAAATTTGAGGACTATAGGCAAAAATCCTTATTTGGTTATTTCTCACCAAATGCAAAATATTCTTAAAAGAGGGTGAAGGATTTGTAGCATGATTGTTCTCCATGGAATTTCAACCACCAACGATGGTAGTGCATCCTGATATTTATAAGATTATTGATTAATATGTGGTTGTCTTCTAGGGTCCTAGAGGATTACTTCTTGAAAGAGATCATGATCATACCATTTATATATTTTTAGGAAGCCAAAATCCCAACATCAGGCCTTATAGATATCCATATCTGCAAAAGAGTGAGATCAAGAAGATGCTTGGAGGAAATTATGGAAATGGGAATTATTCATCACAGTCAAAGTGTTTGTTCTTCTCTAGTGGTGATGGTGTGCCACAAGGATGAAAGGTGGAGCATGTGTCCAAACTACAAATAACTTAACAAGTACACTATCAAAGATAAGTTTCTTATTCCTATCATTGATGATTTATTAGATGAGTTGAATGGTGCAATTTATTTTTAAAAAATAGATTTATGTTCTAGGTATCACCAAATTAGAGTAAAGAAAGATTATATTAATAAGATAGCCTTCAGAACTCATCAAGGGCGTTATGAATATCTAGTGATACCTTTTGGTCTTACTAATGCACCATCTACATTTCAGATTTTGATGGATTTAGTATTTAGGCCATTCCTATGGAAGTTTTTCTTGGTATTTTTTGATGATATCCTAATCCATAGGAAATCATGGGAGGAACATTTACATCATATCAATACAGTATTGAAAGCCCTAGAGAAACATCAACTATATTTCAAGCCTTTGAAGTTTTCTTTAGGGGTACATGAAGTGGAATACTTGAGCCATATTATCTCTAATGAAGGTGTTAAGGTGGACCCTTGCAAGATCCATGCCATGGTGGAATGGGAAGTCCTAATAATCCTAAAGAATTTACAAGGTCACACAGGGTACTATTGCATATTTGTAAAAAAAATAGAAATATAGCAGCACCACTCACAAAATTATTGAAGAAAGACTCCTTTCATTGGAATGAGGAAAATTGTATGGAAATTAAATAATTAAAGGTTGAAATGTGCACCACTCTAGTATTGTCAACCCTTGATTTCTCCAAGGCCTTCATAGTTAAATGTGATGCTTCAGGAAATGGGATCGGAGCAATACTCATACAAGAAGGACATCCCATAGCATTTGAGAACCGGAAACTAAAAGGAAAGAATTTCTTCAATCCCACCTATGAGAAGGAAATGACAGTAATATTACATGAAATCAAACCATGGAGACCATACTTAATGGGTAGACACTTTAAGGTAAAAACTAATCATGATAGTTTGAAATAATTCTTAGAGAAACGACTATCTTTAGAAGAGAAACAAAAATGGGTCACAAATATTTTGGGTTATGACTTTGAAATTATTTATAAGAAAGGGACAAAAATGTGGTCGTTGATGCTCTATCTAGGAGGGATGATTCGGCGAAGCATTGTTATGTGTCATATCTATACTAAAGGCAGATTGGGTAGATCAAGCAAGGGAATAATGGAAGAAATATGTAGCAACCTATACTCTCATGATTAATCTCAAGAAATTACCATCCATATCTCGAACAATTTGTATAGAAGGTGGATATATTTTATTACAAATACATGTTATATTTTTGTAAAAACTCTACACTTAAACACTATTTTGTTTCAAATATCCATTCTTCTCCACTAGGTGGCCATTTTGGGTGCTTGAAAACCTATCATAGATTTAATCAAGATTTATTTTGGGAGGGATTGAAAGGATATGTTCAAAAAAAATTGACTGAATGTTTAGTGTGTTAATGTAATAAGGGAAAGATCATTAAGACACCATGTATCCTCCAACCCTTTTCTATTCTTAGTGAGAGATGGGAAGAGGTATTGATGGATTTCATCACAAGATTGCCTAATTTAGAAGGTAACAGTGTCATCATGGTCCTTGTGGATATACTTACCAAGTATGTTAATTTTTGTTTCATGGCTTGTCCTTTCACAAAGCTAGTATGCAGCTTTCCATCTCATTTATGGACATAGTTCAAAAACTCCATGGCATGCCTAAAATTATAGTAAGTGATCGTGATCCAATATTTATAAGAAATTTTTGGACTAATTTTTTCTCTTGTTTGGGTACCCAATTAGCCCAAAGTTCATCTTATCATCCTCAATCATATGGGAAAACTGAGATGGTAAATAAATGTTTGGATGGATATCTTTGATTTTTACTTGAGATAAAAAAATTGGGTGCCTGTTTCCACTTGCAAAATGGTGGTATAATACTTCATTTCATACCTCCTCCAAAATTTCTCCATTTCTGGAACTTTACAGGTACCATCCTCCATCACTCATCTCTAGCTTGAAGGTCAAACTAAAGGTGAGATCAATTGAAGATCACAATCAGCACCCGGACAAGGTAATCTCTAGTCTTAGAGATAATTTGGCAAGGGCATAAAACCGCATGAAGAAACAAGATGATCAACATTGTAGTGAGTGAAACTTTGAAGAGGGTGACTTTTTTGTCAGGTTGCGAGAAATATAATTAGTTATCTTTAAAATAATAGAAGAAGGATAATAATCTTACTCCTAAATACTATGGTCCTTCTTTATGAGTGTAGGAGAAAATTTGTAGTGTGGCATATAAGCTGGAGCTCCCTCCAGAAGTAAAATACAACTAGTCTTCCATGTTTATTTCTTAAAGAAAGTTATTGGGAAGCACATTTTCACCTAGTCGCAGGCATTATGAACTATATGTGGAAGGAATGATCATATTAGAACCCGAAGGTATTCTTCAAACACGTACCAAAATAGTAAGGACTAGAGTCATTAACGAGTACCGATCAAGTGGAATAATATGAATATTGATGATGCATCATGGGAGGATGAATCATTTTTGTAGAAACATCAAGGACTTCCCAACATTGGGGACAATGTTGCTTCAAAGGAGGGGTGTTTTACGCCATTATTCATATAGCTTATATTGGATATGTAGTTCCGACTTGTGGCTTTTATAATTTCTCTTCTTGTCATATTTTATTCATTTATGCTTTCATATGTTTAGTAGGTCGGCCTTGGTGTTGGCCATAGCATAGGATTGGTATATATATGTTGTAGTGAGGATTATTTAATCATCATATTGATCATTTGATTCTTATTGTATAGTTTGGAGGTTTCCCCCTTGAAGTGGCTAAGCTATTCTACTTGCATATTATGATCATTTATCTACAATATTGTGTTATTTTGTGTTCTATTGTTGTTTATATTAAAATTTATATAATTAATTTCATTAAAAAATGACATTTTCTTATATCTACAAAAACCTGGCGATTAGGATCTCTCAAAAATTAGAGCAAAGACTTGAAATGCAAAATGGAAAATTTTGCAATTGATTTCATTCGAATCCAACACCCATAAAACCAATTTCTATTTTTATTAAACCTCTACCATGGTAGCTTATAAAAATACTAATTCTAGGAAAATATTGGTTTTCATGACCTAAATTCATTCCTCCAAGTGCAAAACATTCAAAAATGGTAAAATTGACAAAATTGCTAAGAAATGGACACCCATGTATGACTTGCTAAAAATAGTAAATGATTAATACAATTTCAAAATGGTCACATATGCTCCTCTGCTTCATGCCTCACTAGTTCTAATCTTCATGGAGGTTAAATCTTTAGTTTGCAATAAAATTCCCACATTTCTAGATGTGGTGAGCATAAGGTGTTTGAGAGTGACCATGCCAATTTTGGAGGTCTCGATAATTCTCCACTTGTCACCATGTGGAGCTTGCCTCATAGGATCAATGAGGAAAAATTCATTTTTTCAAGGGGTTGATAACTAATTTGTGACTCAGGTAGAAGGGAAACCCTCTTGGTTCTAAATTTTGGTCTCATAATATATTTTAGTTCCGGAGGAATTTTCACTTCATCTCACATGGAGTGTTTGATCATAAGATTTATGGATATCTCTCTCCTTCCTCCACCTCTATGTCAGAAGGATTCAGTCATGCATCTCATGGGTCACTATTTCCCGTGAATGATCATTAGGATTGCATTGTGTGGGAAAATTGTTTCAAGTTCATTTCATATGGATGCTTGGTCAGGAAGGAAAGGTAGTGTTTCATGGTTTGTAATGATTGGTTCAAGTGAATGAGGGCATTCTTCATTTGTCTTAGTGGTATTTTGATCAAATGATTCTCACTTCTTATCTCAGTGTATCAGATGGGCTACAATTATTGATCATTCAAGAGGAGGCTTCTCACAATGTAGAGGGGTCATAGTTATTCATCAGGAGTTCATCACATCACTAGAGCATCATTGTAGAGGTAATCAATATTAGGAGTGAATTTTCTTCATGATGTGAGCTTCTTCATCCTTCTTCATTCAATTTTTGAGATTATTATCTCTCACTCTCTTCTCCTCTCTCTATCTCTCTAAAATTCTATTTCTTTGTTGAGGAGAAAATTTTGTAAAAATTGACTTAAGTCACTTAAAGTTTCTATTTCTTTATTGAGGCTTGCACTTTAAGTTGAAAAGTCACATGGGAATGTGAATAGGAACATTGTAAATATATATAGTAATATTCTCTCCATTACTAGGGGTTAGACATACTTTTCTATAGCTCCTATTTGTCTTACTATAAACAAGAAACTACATTTCTTCTATTTCTTACTTAATGTATTCCTCTCCATCTCAACTACTACTCCAATAGAGATTTCTAATCGTATACAAATAGGATAAGAATGAATCTTTTGATGAAGTTAACATAATTAAACTTTATTTTGATTGTTTATTTTTATTACTTTTCATATTGGTGTCTTCGCATTGATTACTTAGAAATACTTTGGTTTTATGTCAATAAACTCAAGGTGTTACTAATTGAGTAGAACCCCTTCTCAATTTCTCCCATTTCTACACACACACACATTTCCTCCACCTCCTTTTTCACATGGGTTTAGTGGAGTATTCATGTGTGATCCTTGGTCAAAAGGTCATCCCCGATGGTTAAAGTAGAGAACATGTTTCCTTATTTTCAATAAATGGAGCTGCCTTATTTCTAATCGTAGGGACCTAGTCCCAGTGTTGGATCTTCCATCACAGGTCATATCTATTAGGTTCAGTCACCATCCAAGATCTCATAGTTTAAACCCTCAATAAATTATTACCTCTATATTATGGTTCACTTTGCAAAAACATTAACCATAACACTCATTAGAAACATATGTAACATTCTAATATACATGTTTTCATGCTAAAAATCTAGCATGCAAAAGTTAAAATTTTGGTCATGATAACCAATCCCACATTTGAAATTCCCTTTCTGGTTAATGTAAACCTTAACCCTATCCATCATTTCAAATATTTCATCCACTTTTCAATCAAAAGGAACATGGTAATATGATTTTCATGTGTAGATAGGTTTATCTAGCTTAGTTCTTGAATTCAATGATATCTAAGAAAGAATGGTGCTCGTGGAGGTTTAAAAAGGGTTATCTTTGGTATTTTTCACTTTGGTGGACACCCTCCGAAGTAGTTAAGGAAAATTAAAATCATATAGAAGGTGTTTTGGAGATCCATGAAGTTATTCAAGTGGTTTAGGAAGATTCTGTGAAGAAAATTGAGTTCAGGAACAAGTTAAGCAATATCGGGTCTTTTGGGCAAGGCACTGGGAAATACATGTTTCTAAAGAAGCTACTCACCTTGTTTTAAATTTTTCAAGAGCCTCGTGAAGTGTTGGGAGATCATATCCTAGAAATTGGAATCTAAAAAACCTACTTCATAATGTAATGGTTAAGGAATAATTAAGGGAACATAAAAATTTAGAAAAATGTTTATTAGTATTACATAAGAGTCCTTCTACAAGGTAGAACTTGTTTGAAATGTTTTTGTAGCCTCATGAAGATTTAGGATCCCAAAAAATATAAAATGTGGGTATTTTAAATTCTATCCATACTCCATAAGTTTTTTTGGCTTGTTTCCATTGAGAAATCTTCTTGCCACTCGGCTCATCGGTGCATCACCCAAGGAAAAATTCAAGGTATTGGTAAAAGTCACTAAATAAATACTTAAAAATAGGCTCATTGGATGCATTTTCATGTTTCCATAAATATTCATATTTGTTTTTCAAAATTTCATTAATTTTTACTCTGGAGCAAAGAAAACATTCCAGAAGCAATTTTGAATTACAAGTCATGCTCGAATGCAACACTTGTGCACTTGGGTGCACTTTTGGTGTTCCCTTGAACCCTTGGCAGTATTTTGAGGTGAAATTTCACCTCATAAATGTTCCTCGCTTCTATTTTCTATCATTCCCAACTCAAAAACATAACATGAAGCTTATAAAGTGCACTTTATGACTTATGAGAGTGTTTTTAGTTTTGTGGGTCTCATTTTCCCTCCAAAGCACATTTTTAAACCCCATTTTCACCATATGGGAACTTATGAGGTTAAATTTCACCCCAAAAGTATGTCATTCCCTCATTTTTGAATTCTTTCATGCATGCATGCCATATCAACTCAAAAACATAAAAAAAAGGCTTATGTTTGTGATGTGTGTGTCATGTTTCCCTCATCCCCATCCCCATGGCACATTTATCTCATCACAATGCACCTAAGATGAACTTTTGAGGTGAAATTTCACACTTAAAGTGCACTCAAGTGCAATGGATCATCCATTCTCCCATGTGCACTCTCTCTCCTCATCTTCCACCATATAAATTCCCTCACCCATGTTCTCACAACTCATAAACATAAAACACAACTTAAAAACTTTAAATAAAATCATTGGAAGAAATTAAAGTGCATTTTAATTTGGTTCATAACATTCAAACACAAGAAAAATCACTTTCGTGCCCTAGATGTCAAAATCTAGTTTTTCCCATAACTTGCAAACCCGAACTCCATTTTCCTCAATATTTTGATTGAAGCTTCCTAAAACACTATTAAGAAGAGTTATTAATAATCCCCATTTATGTACTCATCCATTTTTACACCCCCTTGAATTTTCCATCCAAAATTCATGTTTTCTTAGATATACAAAAATCTAGCGATTGGAATCTCTCAAGAATTGGAGCAAAGCCTTAAAATGTAAAATGGAAACTTCTACAATTGATTTCATTCTGATTTAAACTTGAAAGGCCACTTTATATTTTTATTAATTCTCTACCATGGTATCTTACTCAAAATAGGAATTCTAGGAAACAGTTAGTTTCCATGACCTAAATTCATTCCTCCAAGTGCAAAACATTTGAAATTGGAAAAATTGGAAAAATTGCTAAGAAATAGACACCCATGTGTGACTTGATAAAAATAGTAAATGATCAAGATGAGATCAAAATGGTCACATATGTTCCTCCTCTTCATGCCTCATTGGTTCTAATCTTCACAGAGGTCAAACTTTTAGTTTGTAGTAAATTCCCACATTTCGGATGTGGTGAGCATAAGGTTTTTTTAGAGTGAGTATGTCAATTTTGGAGGTATCAATAATTATCCTCCCGTCACCATGTGGTGATCATATATCTAGAGCTTGCCTCATAGAATTGATGAGGAAAATTCATGTTTTCAATGGGTTGATAATTTGTTTGTGACTCAGGCATAAGGGAAGCTCTCTTGGTTCCAAATTTTGGTCTTAGAATGCATTTTAGTTCCTGAGAACTTTTCACTTCATCTCATATGGAATGTTTGATCATAAGGTGGACGACATTGCAAGAAATGTTTATTGAGTTGTGGAGCTCAATTACTTCAAATTAGCATGCAATATGAAACTTGTTGGAAAAAAAAGTAACCAACATCAGTTATGGAGGGACCGGCATCGGTCGGGCAAGGAGGAATCAGAATCATTTAGGGCTAAATGACATCGGTTACCTTTGCAGGAGTGTTTTATTTAACTCTCGGGAATTAGATCTATTTTTAGTATTAAAGCAGTGTCTATTGATTTTAATTGCATGGCTAAGTTCCCTAAGTTTTTATATTCCTATATAAGCATGAAAGCTAGGGTTTAGAAGTAAGAATTAAGAAGATCTTGAAAAAAATTGATGATTCTTGTGAGAATAATTGTGAGAGAGAGAATTCTTGGAGGAGAAGAAAATATTGAGAGTAAGACAATACTCGTATATTTGAGGGGTGGAAGTTTGTAAATTTTCATTGTATTTCTTGTCAAAGATTTGGATAATAGATTGGCTTGTTTCTTAGTGGATGTAGAACACACTAGGTGAACCACATTAAATGTGGTATTGATTTATATCTCTTGTTTTGTATATTTATTCTGTAGAATATCTACTTTTATTTTCATGTATGCTTAGATATGATATATTATCTATACAACCCAGCGTGCGTAAACCCCAAAACCTAGTATCGAGAGATTTGTTTGAGGGTTTTGTGTGTTGACATATTTACTCAAAGAGGGTTTTCTGATTGAGTGGGAGCTATAAAAATGGTAGAAGAAAAAAATACAAGGTAAATAAGTTTGATGGATGAAATTATCAATTATAGAAGATGCAGATTGAGGATTATCTATATCAAAGAGATTTGTATTTACCGTTGGATGATAAGTCTAGACCTATGAAGATGACTAATGAAGAATGGAATATTCTTGATAGAAAGGCTTTGGGATCTATAAGATTGATCCTAGCAAAGCATCTGTGGCTTCCAATATTACATAAGTGACTTCTACGGTAGGGTTAATGAAATCTCTTGCTAATTTATATGAAAAACCTAGTGCTTCAAATAAAGTTTATTTGATGAAGAAACTATTTAGTTCTAAGATACATGAAGGTGGATCTGCATCTAGTCATTTGAATTATTTTTGATCTATTGTAAATCAGTTAAAATTGGTTGATATACCGTTTGATGATGAAGTGAAAGAAATTTTATTCTTATGTTCTTTTCATGATAGTTGGGATAACTTGGTAATGGTTGTTAGTAATACAACATCTACTAATAATATTTTGAATTTTGATGATGTGGTTAGTATAATCTTGAATGAATAAATTCATAAGAAGAGTACAGAGGAATCATCATCTGGGAATGCTTTGAATGTAGAAAGCAGGGGTAGGTAGAAGGAGAGATCCAAGAGTAAGAGTAATGGGAAATAAAATTCAAGGGATAACAGATCTAAATCCAGAGGTAAGGGAATTACCTGTTGGAAATGTGGAAAGAAAGGACATGCAAAGAAATATTTTTGGTCAAAGGATAAAGAGAACCAACAACTAGACAAAGGTAAAGAAGAAAATATTGTTGTAGCATAGGTAATGCAAGATTCTCTTATTCTTTCTTTAGATAATAGAAAAGAATCATGGGTTTTAGATTCAGGATCTTCTTTCCATGCAACCCTAATAACGGTTATTTCAAAAATTATGTCTAGGGAAATTTTGGGCATGTTTATTTGGGTGATGATCAACCTTGCAATATTAGTGGTAAAGGGGAATTTCATCTAAAATTACAAAATGGAAATATATGGGTATTGAAAGATGTGAGGCATGTTCCAAGCCTTGGGAGGAATCCCATTTCTTCACAAAGAACTAGGTGAAGCTAGTTGCATGGTTACATTTATAGGAGACTCTTAGAAAGACTCCAAGGGTGCTTTTATTGTGGTAAAATGTAAGAATGTAAGAACATTAAATTTATCTACCTATGTTACTGATTCTTTTTCTACATTATCTACTTTAGATTCGAGATGTATGCATATGGTATAATTGGCTGGGCCATATGAGTCAAAAAGGAATGCAAATCTTAAAGTAAAAGAGACTCGAGATTTCTCAAAATTGGGGCAACTAAGAAGGAACATAAATTGGAGCGTGTACACTCAAATGTGTGGGGACCAACTCGGGTAGCTTATCATCAAGGATCCCTTTATTATTTTACTTTCATTGATGATGATACAAGAAAGGTATGGATTTATTGTATCAAACATAAATATGATATTCTTGAGACCTTTAAAAGATGGAAAGCCCTTGTTAAGAATGAATCAAATTGAAAATTTAAATGCCTTAGATCTAAAAATGGTGGTGAATATTGTAGTAAGGATTTCAATTATTATTGTTCGAGTGAATGGGATACGTAGATAAATAATGGTTCCAAGAACACCACAGAGAATGGTGTTGCAGAGAGAATGAACAGATAATCATAAAATGCGCTAGAAGTATGAGGATACATTCTATATTGCCCTTGCAGCTTTGGGTAGAAGCAATTGATACATCGGTTTATTTGATTAACTATGGGCCTTCAAGTTCACTAGATGGAGGAATACCATTGGAAGTTTGGATCGAGAAAATATGTAGATTTTTTCTTTCTTAATTTTTTTAGTTCGAAGCTTTTGTGTATATTAATATGGAAAATAGGAAAAGTTGGATGTAAAATCCAAGAGATGCACTTTCATTGGTTATGGATCTGGTGATTTTGGATTCCATTTTTAGGATTTAGAAAATTCTAAAATTATTAGGAGTCGTGATATTGAATAGAATGAAAATAGAATGTATAGGGATCAAATTTTGGTACCCAAGGATGAACCGGTTAAGAATTTTGTGAATGAAAATAAACTCTTGGATTTAAAAGTAATATCGACATGGTTACACAGTAACCAGTGTTGGTTGACCCCTAACCAGAATCAATCACAAGAACCAAGATATCATTTACGTAAGATCCGGATCGGCATCGGTTAGCGTAATCGACGTCGCCATTCTGACTCATTGACGTTGGTCACTAACGATTTGGATACAAATGTCCGAATATCTAGAATGATCCTTCGATACCCCAAACTCCCGTGAGAAGGTCTCAAAGGGTAAGTAAACCTCCAAAAATTTTCACACCTCTATTTTATTTATTACTCGACTAATAATGGTGAGCCATTTCATCATCTTGAAAGGTTCAAGATGTAGAAAGAAAAACCATTTCATCATATGAGGAGTTTAAATACATGACATGAGTGCCATATGCTTCAGCGAGTTGGGAATCTCATGTATGCTATGGTTTATACCGGACTAGACATTGCATAGACAAAGTGGGAGTAGATATATGGCCAATCCAAGTAAAGATAATTAGAAAGTAGTTCAATGGATACTCAAGTATTTGAAAGGGACATCTAGCATGCGGTTATGTTATGGAGGTTCGATATTTCATTATGTGGCTATGTTGATTCATATATGGATGGAGATCTAGATGGTAGGAGGATCACTACTGGATATGGTAATTATCTAGATTTCAATATTGCATAAGGTTGGGGCTTTGTCTACTACATAGGTAGATTATGTTGAAACTATAGAGGAAAACAAGGAGATGATATGGATGAGTAGGTTCATGGAAGAGTTGGGAAAAGAGAAAGATGATTGTAAATTGTTTGGTGACAATCATAGTACAATTCATTTGGAAAAGAACTCGTTTTTCATTCAAGAAAAAAACACATTCGATTGCGGTATCACTTCATACGGTAGGTATTGAAGGAAGGGTAGTTGAATGGAAAATATTCATATGGTGAGAACCTTGCGGATATTTTAACGAAGCCATTAGAAAAGAAGAATTTGGAGCTACACTCCACTTCGTTGGTCTTTGAGTTTGAGACATGAAGAGGAAGAAACAAAGTTAAGGAAGGATCCAATAATGACATTATACAGGTATGGTGTAGTAATTAATCTCAAAGTGGGAGATTGTTGAGTTGTGGAGCTCAATTAATTTGAATTAGCATGCAATATGAAACTTCCTGGAAAACACAGTAACCGACATTGGTTATGGAGGGACTGGCATCACTCACCTATGACTGGGATCAATCAGACAAGGAGGAACCATCATCAATTAAGGCTAATCGGCATTAATTACCTATGCAAGAGTGTTCTATTTAACTCTCGGTAATTAGATATATTTTTAGTATTAAAGTAGATCTATTGATTGCAATTACATGGATAAGTGCCCTAAGTTTTTATACTCCTATATAATCATGAAATATAGGGTTTAGAAGTGAGAATTAAGAAGATCATGAAAAAGTTGATGATTATTGTGAGAATAATTGTGAGAGAGAGAATTCTTGGAGAAGAAGCAAAAGCTTGAGAGTAAGACAATACTGTACATCTGAGAGGTGTGGAAGATTGTAAATATTCATTGTATATCTTATCAAAGCTTTGGATAATATATTATCTTTTTTCTTGGTGGACGTATCCCACACTTTGGGTGAACCATGTTGAATATGGTGTTGATTTATATCTCTTATTTTCTATATTTCTTCCGGTATAATATTTACTTTTATTTGTATGTATTCTTAGATCTGAGATATTATCTGTACAAGCGATGTGCTAACCCCAACAATATCTCTCTCCTTCCTCTACCTCTATGTCATAAGGATTCATGCATGCATTTCACGGGGTTTCCCGGTGAAGGATCATCATGATTGCATTGTGCGGGTAAATTGTTTCAAGTTCATTTCATATGGATGGTTGGTCAAGAAGGCATAGAAGTGTTTCATGTATTGGAAGGATTGGTTCAAGTGAATGAGGTAATTCTTCATTTGTCTTAGTGATATTTAGATCAATTTCTTCTCACTTCTTCTCACAAAGGTATCCGATGGGCTACAATTGTTGATTATTCAAGAGGAGGATTCTCACAAAGTAGAGTGGTAAGAATTCTTCATCAAGAGTTCATCACATCACTAGAGTATCATTGTAGAGGTCATCAAGATTAGAAGTGGATTTTCTTCATGATCAAAGCTTATTCATCCTTATTCATTTGATTTTGGAGCTTCTTCTCCTCTCTTTCTCTCTCTAGAATTCTATTTCTTCGTTGAGGAAAAAAATTGTAAAAAGTGACTTAAGTCACTTAAAGTTTCTATTTCTTCGTTGAGGATTGCACTTTAATTTGAAAAGTCACATGGGAATGTGAAGAGGCACATTGTAAAGCTATATATTGTAATTCTCTCTCCATTCCTAGGGGTTAGAAATTCTTGTTTGATAACTCATATGTGTCTTACTCTAATCAAGAAACTAAATTTCTTCTATTTCTTACTTAATGTATTATCTCCATCTCAACTACTAATCCAATAGAAATTTTTAATCCCGCATAACTAGGTAAAGAATGAATATTTTGATGAAGTTAATATGCTTAAAGTTTTTCTATTGTGTCCTTTGTCTTAATTTTCATATTAATGTCTTCTCATATATTACTTGAAATACTCTAGTTTATGTCAATAAACTCAAGCATGTTATTTATTGAGTAGAACGCCCTTCTCACTTTTTCCCATTTCTACATACACACACATTTCCTCCACCTCCTTTTTCATGTGGCTTTAGTGGAGTATTCCTATATTATCCCAGTCAAAAGGATACCCTTTATGATTATATTAGTGTACATACTTACTTGTTTTTAATAAATGGATTTGTCCCATTTCTAAGCGAGAGGGGCCTCGTCCTAGAGCAATGGTGAAAGCCCCTAATTTTCCCCCTGCAAAAAATTATTTCACCAACAATACCCTATCACAACACCTTGTAAATAAATCTACTTGAATCACACTTACACTCACCTAACTTGTTGAGTCAGTCCACCATAACGACCCCACTTTCCTTGTGTGTTCATGTAAAACTAAGTAAGCTAATATGAATTGAAATTAACATCTAATAGCTTCAAAGAAATTTTAATCTAAGAGAAACCATCAAGATAAGAGCTTATTGAAACAACTTCTTTAATGCATGAATAAATCAAACTACATGCTAAGCCATTTCCTATTCTCTAAGATTGTTCACTTAAACTATGAACCTATAAATATCATAAGCAATCAAATGGGATGTTGGTGACCTCAAGAATTGAGGATGAAATCTCACCAATAAATGGCTATAAGACCATTTTAAATCTTCCCATACTACTCAAATTTGAGTGAATGGATGCAAGATGGAGAAGTTATTTCCAACAATGGAGAATGCTCAAAGTAAAATGTCTATAGTTTAATCTAGGGGAAACAAGGTGTAAGAAGAAAGGGTAGGAGGAGGGTTCTTTATATAACCCTCTAGTTTGAGAGATCTTATCATCTTAGTGCATGTGGGATAAGGGTTAAGTAATATTATGAATGGATAAGGTTTTTTTATAAAAGGTAACCTTGATCTAAAAGATTTTAATTTATCATTAGTGGCTCATGGGAGTTTACGGGTGTTTTAATTAATGAAGGGTGATTAATTAATTGGTATATGTAAGCTTATAAAAGCTTATTAGAGGAAAATTTAGTATGATTTGGGGGATATAAGAGAGTAATTTGATCCAATAAATGGTTATTTATTGATTTAGAGTAACAAATGTAATTAATTAATAATAATTAATTAACCCGAGTAGAAGTGACATTAATTAACGAAAGGTCATTAATCGGCATCGGAGTGATGGGGAAGTTAATTAATTAATTAAAGGTACTTAATTAATGGTAATAGAGATAAAATTGTGGTTTATTGACGAATGTTTGTCGATTGACCAAAAGAGAGTGAATATCATGGTTAATTAGTGATAAATCACTAATTAGGATGAGAACGATAGAATAGAGGATGATTAGTGTAATTTTAGTAATAAAACTATGTAAGTAGACTTTAGGTGTCTAAATTTGGCCACCTAATATTATCCCATCATCCTCATATCTTTCTACCAATCATTCCCATCTATCTTGAGGAACTTATATCATTCGCAGTCTCCTCGAAGCCTCTATTATCTACCCTAGTCGTTGTATCATGTACATTGTTATCTAGGCACCCATATCTAACAAATATCCTCTCCTAAACCTCCTTAATTTCCACTCATGGTGTCACCCCTAGGTATCTCTACTCTCTATTCCCCCAACAATTGGTTTATCGGGGTTGTACCTCAACTTTATCACATGTGGTCCCTCCGCACTTGTTCCCCTTTTTCGTTGTTACGTGGTACTTGGTTATGGGGTACACCTAACTTAGTATGGTCATAAAGGTGAAACCGATACCTTTTTCCTTTCTCACCCTTCTCTCTCTTTAACATTTCATGGTTAATACTCTTAGAGAGGTAGGAGTACCACATGAGTTGAGTGCCCAAACTACAAAGGAAATATATTAACTCAAGTGTGTCTCCACTCACCACATGTAATGCCATGTGATCTCTAATGTCCCCTCGGTAACCACTATAGTTGGAAAATTGGGCTTGTGATCCATTATCCCTTTATAAGTATCCCATACCACCTGATACTATGTGACCTCTATCAATCATATGCATCCCATTGGTACCCTCATTGTTGGGCCTCTCTCTCATTTTACAATCCTATGGGTATCTTATGCTACGTGTAACATGTCCTTATAGGTCAATACATTACAAAATGATCATAGATCAAAGATGTCAAAAGTATGATGGGTCCCACTATCCTTTTCTATCGTACATGAATCCTATATAAGTCATGGACTAACTGCACCCATATGGTCATCCTCTAACTAAAATGTATGTTAGACTCCAATATATCTATACATGCCACTAATACAAACAATGTCATTACTTCATCTACCTTTTGGCACAAGATCGGTGGACCAACCATACCTATGATCACCTTATATATATCTTGAATACGAGAAATAAACACCACACTTAATCAAACCATATATGATCTTGAATGATACTTCTTGCTTTCATTAACCCATAATGTTAAGGCCCTCCTCTTTGTGGTGCTTCATGATACATCATAAAATAACTTCACACCCCGAGCGGTTAACCTAAGAATCACATTTATCATTTTATATTGTCACAATGACCTTTATAATTTTTCCACTAGCCCTCTACTTGAATGTGTTGCACCTAAACTCCCAATGGCCCAAAAACTATGAATAAATTTAGATCCAACAAAATCCTTTTGGGTGGGTGCCTCAATGGGCACTGGTAGGATTGAGGTTTGATCGAGACTTGGTCATGTGGGCTAAACCACAACATTTGAGATATGTCATTAGTATATTACCATAGTCCCCTTACCCTTTCCTTGTTTCTTCCCTTTGTTCATACATTACACCCATTATGTGTACTTTCCTCATTGTGTTCACTTATTTAAGCTTGTTGGACACTATTTTCCTTTCTTTTGGTCATCCCGAACCTTCATCATTCCCTCCATTTATCCCTTGGATTTCACACCACATTATCCCCCCTCATGACCATATGTTTCCTTAAGGCCAACACCATCACCCATGGGCAATGGTGTGAGGTTTTATTTTCCTTTTTATGGAGACCATTTCCTAGAGGAAATGGCAATAGGTATATATATACCCCACCATTTTTTCATTTAGACCACCATCAATCAAGCATTCATTAAGGTAATACTTGATATTTCTAACACACTTTCACCCTATTTTGTACCTATTTATTGGACTCGAGGATCTTGAGAAATTGTTTGACCATTTTCTTTATGGATTTGAAAAAATAGATAAGGGTATGGGCAAGGAGGAATACCCTTTATGATGGTTAGTTTAAAGGTCGTTGCACATGTTCTAAATTCTTGATCCAATATTGACCGTGAGAACCTCCTTTTGGCTCAAAGGAACTACTTGGAGTTTAGAAGAGTTCTAAATGCCCGTAGTGGTGGAGAGGTGGTTGGAGATGCTGGTGAAGGTTGATATGTGGAATGGTGCTCAGTGCTACAATAGTGCTTCCCAAAATGTTGTTGTGAATGCAAATACCTTTGGATTAGTCTTGGTGCTTTGGCTATGACTATCTTGATTTGCGAAAGGGCTCTGGTTCTTGCTTGCATGTAAATATCCTTCATTCCAAAACTTGAGAATGTGGCAAACCTCTCAAACAAGGTTACTAAAATTAATATATGGTAACCGATGATGGTTTAGGTCACCGGTGTTGGTTTAGGATTGATCGATGTCGAGTTAAGGTAGGAAATCCTAGGTTTACTAAAAATGCCAGATCTTGGCAATCTTTTGGGCTAGCTCTATCTATTCTCATGGATCAAAACAAAATGTTACATTTTAATGAGTGGGAATGTGGTTAGAGGGAGAATAGGCATGTTATTTTAGGGTTTCACTAAGTCTTAGTTCATTAAGTTAGGAAGGACTAAGTCTTAGTTAGTTATGGTGAGTGAATATTGAGTCCTAGTAAAAGGGAAACATCCTAAGAATAGGTTTGTGATGAGGTGTCTAGGTGAGGTGGAAATTAGTTTAATTAGGGTAATTATATAATGAATGAAGTGAGGATGAGTATCACTTTAATTATAAATAATTAAACTAATATTAATGTGGGGTAAAAGGGTCATGGTTAGGTGAATATGTTTGAGTTGGCTATTCGAAAAGGGACCAAGGGGAGTGTGACCCAATTTTTGTGTCTACATTTTTCCCCTTTTTGTTGCGTAGCTTGTATTGGTAAGTGACACTGACAAAAATAGGAAGTGATTGCCCCATGTGTGGGTGAAGGTGATCCCCCTCAAACTAGACACTGGATGAGGTGTAATACGAGAATCGGTGAGTGGTTTGATAAATGTGTAGGTGGTGAAGATAGGTGGGGAAGGGTATGAGTACTATGGGAAAGGGTGATGGTTAACTCGGTAATAGGTAATAGGCCAGGGTCCAAATCAGGTCATGGGTAATGGTAATCAAATACACGCACATTTATAGATTGCAATATGGTACCAGGTTGATGAGCTTGCAAACTATACATCGTCTAAGGTTGATATGTTTATCCAAAAAAGGGTGAGGTGATTCAAGTATCCAAGGTATAGGATATGGTTCATAAACACAACATAGTTCAGGTGTAGGAACATTTAGGTATGTTCAGGTACACCAAAGGCTTGGTTGGGATAAATAACATGGCAATAGGCAAGGTAAGGTCACTAGGTTAAACAACACATTAACAACATCACAAGGTATAATAAGTGCATAAGGTCAATGGTCACACCAAGTAGGTCGGTTTCAGGAAGATAGGTAATGGCATGGGTAAGGCCAAGATATAGGTAAAATAACAACTCCTAAGATGTAACAAAGGAGATGTAGTGGTAGGTTGAGCTTGTAGGTATGGTTCAATGGGTGGTCAAAATGATAAAAGGTGTGTTGGCACTAATGGTTGTAGGTAAAAGAAAGATTAGAAAGGCTAAATAAATAAAGGTATGAGGTTGTACTTATGTGTGTACTTTCCATTGTTATTGTTTATGTGATGGAAGCTAGGTGGATTAGGCATGATTACGTCAAGGTCATGTTATCCTGTAAAATTGACGAGGGTAATTTTGTAGGTAACCATACCAAAATTTTGTTCTGGTTCCTCATCAAGGTCCCTTAACGTTCGAATGGCGTAAAATCCCTTTCCGGAAAATCTAGTTTTTCGAACTTAGTCATTTTGGTCCTTTTTGTTGGTGCACATATTTTTTTCATGCAACACAAGATGAATTTGTGCCCCTTTCTATTCCTTTGGCGCACCCTTTGGAGTGTTAGCACAACAATTGTTGCACCTCCCCATGATGCACCTTTCTTGCATGCGCTCACCATGCGCTCACATCAATAAAAAATATTGCGCCCTTAAATGGTGCACCAAGGCGCTCAAAATTCCATGTTGATAGTCCTAAATCTGCGCTAAAGTTGCAGATAATTTCTTGCTGACAGAAACATAACCGCGCCAAAGGGTGCAAATATGTTTATGTCAACATATGTTTTGGTGCACCCTTTTAAAAAGGTTGGTGGTGCATTTATTACACTTTTGGCTATATATAGGTGCATCCGCCATGTCATTTTCATGATTGAAAAACACGTGAAAACTTTATTTCTCTGCACCTATCAGCGCTCTTGTCATCCTCGTGTCGCGTTCGTGGACCCCACTTCATTTTTTCCAGTCTATATATCTCCAATAAGTGGTTCTTGCTTTTTCTTGTGATTTTTTCTTGCTTTGCTTGCTTGAATAAATAAATAAACGTAAGAGGCTTCCCCCAAACTAGTTTTACCATCCTCTCAGATCTGCTAGCCTAGAGGGCTTTGTCTCAGAAATGAACCCAACAGATCTCTTTACTCTGTTCCCCTCACTGTCAAATCATGTTGATAAGGCCTAAAAAATCACAAACTCATTCAAGAAGATAAAAATGTAAAGTTGTTACATTTCCACATGCGGTTTTCCTTTGGTATAGATGCCTTTCTGTTACATAAAACACAATCGTGCCAAGAGGGCACACTGTCCCTAATTGCAGCACGCATCCTTCCTATGCCATACAAAACTAAGAAAATCCTTACACATGTGTTGGTGCAATCCTGCTTACAACAACAAAAGGTGCCATGTAAGCTCTTCTTGCGCCGCGCCCAAGGCCCCTTGGCACACCAAACTTCCCTGTAACATGTCCCATATTTTCACCATTGGCGCATCCTGCTCCCATGCAACACCAAACTTATTTGCACCCAGTTTAAAACCTTATATATTGGCACAGTGCAAATTTTTCTACAACAACATTGATGTTATGTGTAAATTTCCTGTGCCCTGTGCCCTTTGGCATTGTTTTCTTCCTTGCAACACTCTGCATCAGTGTGCCTTGCTTTATTGACCCTGCAGCCTACAATATTCTTACGCCCTGTGCCTAGAAGCTTTTAAATTGCTAACTCCTCTTTCTGTAAAGCTCTAATGAATGATCTAATAGCTAACATGGCTCTTCTGCATTGGACTTTGCTCCTTCTTGCAGATCAGCAACTGAACTCAGATTCGCATATGTCTACATCAAGAAAAAGGCCAACCAAGTCAAAGGGTAAGGCCAAACTCATGGAGGAAGAGATGAAATACAAATATCAAAGGGTCGAATGCCCGAGTCCCGTGCGAGAATGTGACTTAGACATCGAGATATTCTAAACTTGGCCATATAGACATGGAAGATTTTTGGGCCGAACTGTAAGGGTCACAGCGGTCCTTGGATGGAAAACTGGTGGGCGGTAATCTACATTTCACCAGGGGAATCCCGTTATTGCAATGAATAATGAGTTTATGATGGTACTAGCTCATTGCTATAACAAAGACACAAGGTGTGTCGAGAATGAAAAGGGAAAATTCATAATCAACCTCACTGCCCGGTACTTCGAGATCATGCTAGGCATTCCCCACCACTAGCATTTTGTGGCTATAAGCCAAGAAGACTGCATCAAGGCATGGGAGGAAAATGAAGACAAATGCATGTAGTTAATGAACAAAGTGTATTTGAAAAATAAAAAGGTAATAACCAGATGGCCACAGGTTATTCACCGCAGCGACTTCTTTGAGGAACTGAGCGATACCATTACATTCCTAAGCAGGGTATTTGGGCTTTTTGATGCCCATTACTTCCACAAATGGATGCTCAAGTATCTAGAAACAATGAATAAGAACGTGCTTGATCAATGTTTTGAGTGGGCAGAGATCATCAACAGCACCATCTCTGAGCAGCTCCAACAACTCACCATAACGGGGAGGTTCTACATGAACTCCTACATAGTCTATGCTTCAGCCTCAGAGAGATACTATCCAATGCTGAGTCGATGTGGGGTGTGGCCCTAGGTAAAAATATATGAATACTACCCAGAATTGAAGTTGGAGAATAGCATTCCGTAGTTCACCAAGATCAACGATGCCTTCTTCTATGGCATCGTCTACCTTTTGAGGCCCAATATGACTCACGGTCGGATGACCAAGAGCATAGTAACTACAACGGAGAAGTGGGGGCATTGTTTACACAATTCCCCACTTTCACCTATGACTGAGCAGCCAAATTCTTGGGGGAGCCCATCAAGTTACCAAGGTATGCAGGCCCTAAGTTGATCCTATTGGAGTTGTCCAGGAAGCTCATAACATATCATGAGAAGTTCCTGAAAAGGAAGAAGGGTGGAACTCCTTTCCCCCTCACAGTGGGTAGGTACACCTGCACTTCTCACACCAAGGCCCGGAAATGTTTGTAGAGCTAGAACTACTTAACCTAAAGCACAATTTCCTGGTAAGGTCCACCTTTGATCCACGAAATTACCTCCCAAAGGAAAAACTTCCACATTCCAAAAATCGAGGACATCTACATCGACCTGTATCATGAGGTCGAACTCAGGAGAAAGGATCACTCTCGCCTGGCCCTAGCAGAAATTACTCAATATGGGGTGGTCATTGTTCCAAAAGCTTTCCAAACAACCGATCAAGAAGTTGATCAGGTATATCTACACACGGATGGGGAAAATTGGCCGTTCACCGAGATTGACAGGACAAAGGCACCTCAGACCATTGAGGAGAGGGTTAAGGGCACATTGCAGTGCACAGAGCATTGGTGTAGAATGAACGGCCTCATCTACCTTGGAGTAGATTTCACCACGTCCCCTTTGGGCAATGCACCTTCCAAACTGAAGAATTTACCAAGAGCAAAGGTAAAGATAAAGAGGGAGAATCTAGCACCACTCAAGAATAATATCCTGAGAGCCCTCCCTCCACCACACAAGAACAGGTTGTAACCCTGCAGCATCTCCAGAGAAAGAAGTGGCAGAGAGTGTTCCAACAGCTACATCCACTCAAGATGTTTCCACTGCTATAACCATTGAGGTTCCCACCATCCCTTCTCCCGCTCCTACTTCCCTTCCTCCCATCACCCAAGAAACCATTCCTTTGGTTGCATCTTCTCCCCACCTATTGTTCCCCTTTCTCTTCTCCTATCTTCTCTTCCTCACAGAGATTTCCCCAGTATTTCTTCCCTCATCTCTCAGTTCCCTTCTACCCCCACAGTTTCCTCTCCTACAGTAGTTCCTACCCCTGTGAGCATTGGGAGTTCAGCTTCTCTATCAATGCCGCCACCAAGCATCTCAACCCATTTCCCTGAGTACACTGTAGTTGCTCCTTCTTCTTCTACCATTCCTTCTTCTCCCTTAAGTCTAGCATGGATCTCCCAACACCTGAGTTAGCATAAAAGGAAAGTCCCCATTGCACCTATGGACTTCTCCATCATCCCAATGAAAGGAGCTAAGAAGCAGAAGCCAATAACCCACTTCTCTCAAAGCACCTCAGGTGAAAGAGTAATGGAGATCGCGTATCCCAATCCCGTAAAGGATAAAAAGGATCTGTCCCCTGCATATTATACAGTGACGTAGGTCACAATGGGAACATCATTTGAGAGTCTTCAAGGAGAGGACCTATCCGTGGTGGATGCCCTTTGCAAGAAGCTTCAAGAAGAAAAGGAAGAGAAGAAGCTACTGAAAGAGTAGAATAAACATCTTCTCCACGCCCTATAGAAAATGGGCAGTGCACCTCCTACAACTGCCACTGAAACTCTTGAGGACCTTAGTCGATAAGATAAAGGAATATGCCAAGATTGGAAAATAAGGCATGGCAAAGATCCACACGAGAGACCAGATCCTCAAATATAATGAGGAAGTAGTCGTCAAGTTCACCGAGTTATATCAGAACATTGGTCGGGTGAACAAGGAACTCCAAGCGATTGCAAGACCTATCTCCAAAGAGTTTGACCATGCTAGGTTGCAACATGATACATTCTAAAAGATGCTCGAATGCTTAGTCAATGATTTAATTAAATTTGGCATCTTCGATCACCCCAGAGCACCCAACAAAGTCCTTGCTACTTTGGACTACCGGTCGATCAGATGGAATTTTTCCTAGAGAAGATAGATAAGGTCAAGGAGGAAGCCCTGGATGCAATGCATCAAATGGAGTAAATTGTCCTAAGGATGTCTCCGGGATTTCTCACTCCGTCATTCACCTTGAGGAAGGTAGATGAAACCATTCGGATCTTCAAAGAGATCGTCTCGCAAGGGTTAGAGCCAGAAGCCACTTTTGACGCTGAATCCATCAATAACCTTCTGGCTTGCCATGATTTTATAGGGTACCTGATGGAGGCAGGTAATGAATACTTCAAGCTCCTAGAAAAACTTAGAGATGAATGGGAGACTTGCGAAGTCATCGGAAATCACACCAAGGGTCCTACCCAGGATCTACTCCAACTAATGATCAGTAAATTCATGGAGTATCAGACTCAATTCCATATCGCCTCCCCCAGAGTAAGTAGGATACTCCCTTCTAGCCATGAGACGACGATGAAAAGCTCCTCTCTCTTGGATTTTATTTTGTAATATTTAAAAGTATGTTGGCACAAATGATGACATCATCCATGTTGCACCATGGGATGTTGTCATCCACTGTTTCCAAAGTCAATAGTTGACTTTTAGATATTTTTAAATTTTTGTAATTAGTTGTTGGTTTATTTTTCCTTCTCTCTTCTCCTCCTATAAATACTTGAATGTTTGTTGTATTCGGTGGTGGGAAATTTTTAGATGAAAAATAGAAGTGAGAAGAAAAGGCTTTGTACTTTTTGTAACAGAAGAAACATTAATACAAATATTAAGACTTTGTGTTGAATATGTGTGTTATGGGCATTTGATCTTTCCTATGTCAGATCTATGCATTTATTCTATTAGATCTCTCTCTACTTTCTTGTCATTTGTTCATCAGTATTGCTTTGCTCATTTATGCAAGTAGGTTTGGCTCCATTTATTACCAATCCCAAAACATAAACCCTCTAACCTTTCTACTTTGGAATTCATTTCTTTTCTCCCTTCGAACCCATTCTTTCCTCATCTTTCCCTCCATTCCTTTCTTTTCACAGTTGGAGGCACCTCTACTGGGATGAGATCCCAAACCCCCGAAGGTAGAATATTGTGAGACTTGCACATTCCTCCCAAGAGAATAGTAATAAACCGAGTTCGTTTTTTGTCTCAAAGAGGGGCTATGCCCTACACACTGTTGGCTCATCTATCCATAGATCTTCTCTCGCGACATATTTTTGGACCAACAATTTTTGGCGACTCTCACTGGGGACCGAACAGATCTATTTGATAAAACTATAAAAATCACTACCTGTTTGCAAATCTTAACTTTTTGTTCAAAATTTAAAATTTTTGCAAAAGTGATCCAAACTGAAAATTTTCTTCAGAGATCCATAGATCTAGGCTAGTTAGAGATCTTTAGTTTGCTGAGTTTTTACAAAAACCCGTATTTTTCCGTAGATCTGAGTTTCTGACTATTTTACAAAAATTTCAAACCCTTGCAAAAAGTCAACTCTAAGATCTAAAATTCAGCTTGCTAAGTTGACCATCATTTTATCCTCGCTAATCTTTGTCATTAAACCACAATTAGTTTTCAAAAGGGGGATATTTTTTTAAAATATTCAGAAATTGCATGTTGCTGATTTTTGTCAGAAAAATCAGAAAATCAGCAAGTACAACCAAAAAGAGTTTTTAAAACTACTCCAAAAACATTGCAGATCTAAATGATACACTGGCAGGTGAACCATTTACTCGTAGTAGGAGAGCTCATGGAGAATTTGATCCTACTTTCGATCTACTTCGAAGGCACAACTTCAGTGTTACACCAAAGACGCTTCTCGTGGCCGAGTTCTCGCTGATCGACGGCCACCCAAGTGTCTCTCCCCACGAAGGAATCATTCTTCACAAGGAGTATCCACATCCCTTTGCAGTGCTTTGTTGCTCAATGGAACCATCCTCCCGGCTCACATCCTTTTTCCAGCTTTTCAAATGGTAGTACCATGGGGAAATGCTATGGGCCCTCTTGCTTTGCCACATCCTGTTCATGCACTCCCTCATGGAAACCAAAAAAATTCCCAAATTTGATGGAAGCGGAAACCAAAGCATGGATTCACACATATCTGCATTCATCATGTCATGCAGTATCCTGGATGTGACCCATGAAGATGTGTCAGTTCACCTCTTTCTGGAGACCTTGCAAGGACCCACAGCAGAATGGTTTTAGCATTTTCCACCAAATCTATCACTAGTTGGGCCACATTACGAACTGCATTTGAAGAAAGATATAAGCCTTCCAAAGATGCATTCGTTACTGTCAAAGATCACTCATCTGAAGAAGGAATTCAATGAGACCATGCATGATTTCATCACCCATTTCAATTCACTAATCAACCGTGTGCCACCTACCATGCTGCCAACACCAGAAAATCAGAAGTGTTTCTTCGTCAATGCCATGAGCTCAAAAGTAAGTTTCTTACTCTTGCAAGAACAAGTCACTACTCTGGTTCTCACCCAAGCTGCTACCATTCGGATTGAAGATAACTTGCTAATATCTGCGAATTAAAATGAGAACCATCCAAGCCTAAAGCTTCAACTCCTTCTCCTACCACTTCATCTGATCCGACATTTCAAAAGATGGTGAATGACTTGCTCGCATTAAAGAAGCAGCTAGCTCAGGCTTCCCGAGCTCTTCGTACCAAGATATCCCATGAAGAAATTTCACTTCCAACAACGTCCCTCAAAGGCCACGTTTACCTGCAACTATGCCGAGGTTGGCACTTGAAGCCCCTTCGGTCAATGCCTTAATCGAGATCAAGGAAGAGGAGTAGAATTATGAAGAACCTTCATCCCAAGGTGAAGATGATCAAGATGTCGGCGAACCGACTGGCGACTCTACTATCGGGTATATGGAATTTGACGAGGAGGAGTCTGATGAAGAAGAGGGTACCCAAGGATATGCAAGCGGGCAGTCTTATGCTGTTTTCACCCGCTCTCAAGGAAAAGAAGTAGAAGTTACTACTAGGATACAAAAAGAGAAGGTTATGTTGAACACGCCTCCAACCATTGCAAAAAGAGGTAATCCCCTTCCTGCTCAACCTCTTATTAAGTCTTTTTAAAGAAATATTTTTCCCCTATCTCCCCTCTGAATCAACCCTCTCCTATTCCTATTAAGACCGGTAATCCTACCCCACCATCGCGAAATGAGGGACTCATTCCTTCATCAACGCAACCCTTGGCCGTGTTTGACATAATTGATCATGCTAAAAAGACCAAGATCCAAATGTCTGAAGCCGAGTATCTTCAGTCAAACCCTGAGCAGCTTGTAAGGTTGACCGAATATATTCAAATCCAAGCTATCATAACTTCTCAGGCCTCCCCAAAAGGAATTCTTCCTACTCCCCCTGCATCTCGCATAAATGTTGCCTCAACTTCGCATCAGGCAAAATAGAACCTTTCTATCTCTCCCTCCTAATCAATGGCCACAAGCTAAGCAACTACATAATTGATTCTAGGGCTTCCGATAATGTCATGCCGGAAAAAGTCACCCATGCTCTGGGCCTCACCCTTACCAAGCCTTTTGCAGATGTTACTCCTTAGAAACCAAACAGTTCCGTTGATTCATCAAATCAAAGACGCCTTGCATTCATTTGCAATGTTCCCAGAGAAAAGAGTAAAGATGACCGTCCTCGTTGCCGATATTCGGCAGCATATGGAATTCTACTAGGAAGGAGATTTTGTAGTGAAGTTGGTGGAGAGATTCATATGGACTGGTCTAAGGCTAGAATCCCCGTCAAAGGTGTAATGCAAACATTGGAGCCGGAATCACAAAAGAAGTACTTGGTTACTAATTCCGATGACCCCAAAGCCCAAATTCTCTTCAAATCATCGGGATGGGAAATTATTTCTTATCTACTGAGTCTAAAAAATGGATGTTCTCATCCGGGAAGAGGATCTTAACAAGATATGGATGTTGCAGTTTGATGGCAGTTGTGCAACTAGCGGATGCGGTGTCGAAGGCTGTGTTAATTTCCCCGGAGGAAGAGATTTTTCCTCTCTCTTTCAAGTTACAGTTTTTCAACATGAATAATACTGTTGAGTATGAATCTTTGCTACTTGGCATGCAAGCCGCAAAAGAAAGGGGAATCAAGAACCTAAAAGTACAAGGTGATGCAGAGCTGGTCGTAAATCAAGTGAAAAGGATATACCAAGTAAAAAATGAAAGGCTCAGGCATTACCACAACGTAGTATGGGATAACATTGAAGAATTTGATGCTTTTTCAATAAAATTCATTCCAAGAGCTCAGAACGACATGGCCGATTCATTAGCCGTATCAACATCGCTCATGCTCCCCTACCTAGGATTGAAAATAGACATATATACCATTGAGGTAGTTTTTTACCCAAGCGTGCCAAACAATTCTCAGCACTAGCAGGTATTCAATGATGATAATCAACTTATTTCCTTTCTGGAAAAGGTGGAAAATTTCAGTGAGCTTCATTTTAAAGGATCCACTTCTACATGCCATGAATTTGTTACTAATTAGGACAATGGATCAAAAGGAAGTGACGGCATATGTCAACTCAAAGGAAATAAAATTCCAAAAGGTTTGGTCTCTCTGGAACGTTTGTTCGATAGACATGATCATTTTGTTAGGAAGAAAAGGTAGGATAATCTTGACTCCTCTCCAAAAACTGAGCCGGTCAATCTAGGTACGGTCAATCTAGGTACTATGGAACATCCGCAGTTTGTAAACATCGGGAGGTGTTGCACACTCGAGGAAAAGTGGAAATTCATCAAATTGCTGAAGAATTATGTAGATGTATTGGCATGGTCGTATGTCGATCTAAAGTCTTTTAAGCCAAAAGACATCCAGCATGACATCCCATTGAAAGAAGATGTCAAACCCTTTTGCCAGAAATAGAGGCACTATAATCCCAAGATCTCAGGTACCATCCAGTTGAAATATAGAAGATGCTGGATGTAAGGATAATTTTTCCTATCCATCATAGTACATGGGTCACAAACATTGTGCTAGTATGCAAGAAAAATGGTGAGATACGCATATGTGTAGATTTTCACAATCTGAATCAAAGGCGTCAGTCAAAGCATACAAGTGTGTCCCACTTTGTGGCCATAAATATTTTAAAATCTGACTAGTAAATAAATAATTAAAAATAACTATTAAAATTTAAAAAATTAGGTAAATTCTGGATGCCCTGCACCTTGGTATTTATAGCCTCTTAAAAATGCATGTTTGGTAATTTTATATGTGTTTGGTCATGTTTTGGTTGTCAGACATAGTTTGCTGAAAGTACAAAAACTAGAAAAAGTGGGACACAATTATATGCTTTGACGTCCTTGAAGGACAACTACCCGCTTCCCATAATGGATCAGGTTTTACAGGTAGTAACTAGATCAGAAATGTTGTCCATGCTTGATGGTTTTTCAGGCTACAATCAAATTGAAGTCTCACCTAAAGACCAATTCAAAACAACATTCACTACCCCCTGGGGCACATTTTCCTATAGCAGAATGCCTTTTGGTTTGACCAACACTGGCGCCACCTTCCAGCGGGTGATGGACTTTGTGTTCAAAGGTATGATGGGAAAGGTTATCATAGTCTATTTAGATGACTTAACTATGTTCTCTAAACAGCAAAGTGATCATTGTGATCATTTGGAGCAAGTATTGATTAGATGCCGAGAGCACGGGATCTCCCTGAATCTGAAAAAGTTTGTTTTCGGGTCACTGAAGGAAAGTTGTTGGGACACGTTGTTAGCAAAGAAGGGACAAAAATAGATGCTCGAAAGGGTTAGGGCTATTCAGAGCCTTACTTTACCCACAAGCAAGACCGGTGTTCACTCTTTCTTCGGAAAAGTGAATTTTCTCAGTGCTTTATTCCCGACTTTGCTGAAAAGACTCACCACATATTAAATATGATGAAAGGGTCACAAAATTTCTATGGAGCAAAGAAGGGAAGACGTCATTCGACGATATAAAATCCTCCATCGCTCATGCGCCAGTCCTGGTATGTCCCGATTTTTCCAAGGATTTTATCATGTACAGTTATGCATCTGAGCATACTGTATCGACCATCTTAATGTAAAATAATTCTGAAAATGTTGAATCTCCAATCGCATTCATGAGCTCTCCCCTCAAGCCTCATGAGTTGAAGATGTCTCAGTTGGAAAAGCATGCCTTCGTCATTATCAAAGCAGTTAAGAACTTCCAAAGGTATTACATCCTAAACTCTCATACAGTAGTGTTGGTCCCTGACACGGCAGTCAAGTCAATCTTAACTCAATAGGAGTTAGGGAGTTTACGAGGGAATTAGATCACAAAGGTCCAAGAGTATGATCTAGACATAAAACTGACCAAGCTGGTAAGAGGCAAGGGCCTATGCCAGCTTATGGCTGAAAACAAAGATTCAGAAAACCTTGAAGAAAAGGATGATTGCATTAATGGGACACAAGGCCAGCTAGAGAAAGTTGATTCTCTACCCATGGTTCTATTTGTTGCAACTAGCGATGAGTGGTATTCTAATATCACTTTCTTTCTCACTTACGGTGAGTGCCCAACTCATCTAACTTCAAAAGAGAAGCATACTATAAAGCTCAGAGTGGCTAGATATGTCATCTGGGATGACGGTTTATACAAACGCGGATTGATGGCATCTTCTTGTGATGTGTTGACAAACCACAATAGGTAAAGTTACTTGAGAGTTTTCATGATTCAGCCTATGGTGGTCATTTCTCCTCTTCCGTGACAACCACACAAGATCATCCGGCTAGGTACTATTGGCCAACACTATTTAAGGATACAACCACCTGGTAGCAAAATGTGAGCTCGCCAACAGCGGTTTGTTGACAAACCTAAATTGGCTTCTTTTCCCCTCATGCCGGTCATTATTGACGAGCCCTTCAAGCAATGGGGAATTGACTTTATTAGAGCACTACACCCACAATCAAGTGTCGGATATAGCTATGTCTTAACAGTAATATATTACTTCACCAAATGGGTGGAGGCCATACCTATTAAGAATGCCACTTCTGAAGTTGTTTGTAACTTCATCAAGGAAAATATCATCGTGAGATTTGGCATTCCAAACAAGATTGTTGCTGATAATGCTTCCAATCTTTCCTCTCAGGAAGTTATCAGTTTCTGCTATGAATACGGGATAACCTTGGCCCACACCTCAGATTATTACCCCGGGTAAATGGTTAGGCATAATCTAGTAATAAAAACTTAGTGACCATCATACGGAAGCTAGTTGATGAGAATTAGCGGATGTGGCACAAGTCATTGTATGACACTTTGTGGGTGGACCGCATTACTCCCAAGAGGTCTCTCGGTATGTCACCTTTTCAAGTATTATATGGAATCGACGCCGAGCTTCCCATTTCTATAGAACTTCCTACCCTACGCTTGACATGAGTGATTGAAGATGAGACTTTCCAAAATTCTCTTGAAAAGAGGATCATGTATCTAGCAGAGCTCGAAGAAAAAAGGGTAAGAGTGGTTGACAGGATCACCGAACATCAAGATCAAGTCAAGAGACTATTCGATAAAAAGGCTAAGCTGAGGAATTTTCAGGTGGGAGATCTTGTCCTTTTGTGGGACAAGCGAAGAGAGCCAAAAGGCATGCACGGGAAATTTGATTCTCTATGGAGAGGACCTTTCAAGATCAAGCAGCTCAATGGAGAGAATAGCTTCTATCTCTTGTATCTAGACGGAATTGATCTCCCACTTCCCTATAGCGGTAGCATCTCAAAATATTTAGGAAGTAGAGCTTCCTCTTTTCTTTGTACAGTTTTCTTTATGTTGTGTGTTTTCTTTCGTCATGTGTTTTCTTTTGTCGTCACCCTTGTTTTTGACTTTGTAACCCAATGGATAGGCACATGTTGATCTGGGGTTCTCTACCCTTAAGCTTCACTCAAGGATAGTCCCTAGAAAGAGCCAGTTGTTATCCTGTAAAATTAATGAGGGCAATTTTGTAGGTAACCATACAAAAAAATTTCTGTTCCTCGTCATGGTCCTCAAAGCATTCTAATGGTGTAAAATCCCTTTCCGGAAAATCTAGTTTTTCAAACTTAGTCATTTTGGTCCTTTTTGGCTGGGCATAGATTTTGCTCATGCAACACAGGATGAATTTTCACCCCTTTCTATTCCTTTGGTGCACCCTTTGGAGTGTTAGCATAAAAATTGTTGTGCCTCCCCATGATGTGCCTTTCTTGCATGCACCAAGGCGCATGCGCTCACCTATCAATAGAAAAATTATTGCACCCTTAAGCGGTGCGCCAAGGCACTCAGAATCCCATGTTGACAGTCCTAAATCTGCACTAAAGGCGTAGATAATTTCTTGTTGACAGAAACATACCCGCGCCAAAGGGCGCAAATATTTTTATGTCAACATATGTTTTGGTGCGCCCTTTTAAAAAGGTTGGTGGCACATTTATTACACTTTTGGCTATATATAGGCGCATCCGCCCTGTCATTTTCACGATTGAAAAACACGTGAAAAATTTATTTCTCTACACCTATCAGCGCTCCCGTCATCCTCGTGTCGCATTCGTGGACCCCACTTCATTTCTTCCAGTCTATATATCTCCGGTAAGTGGTTCTTTCTTTTCTTGTGAGTTTTGCTTGTTGCTTTGCTATGGTTTTGCTTGCTATTGAATAAATAAATAAACCTAAGAGGCTTCCCCCAAACCAGTTTTACCCTCCTCTCAGATCTGCTGGCCTGGAGGGCTTTGTCTCGAAATGAACCCAACAGATCTCTTTGCTCTATTCCCCTCACTATCAAATCATGTCGATAAGGCCTAAAAAATCACAGACCCATCCAAGAAGAGAGAAAATGTAAAGTTGTTACATTTCCACCCGTAGTTTTCCTTTAGCGTAGACGCCTTTCCTGTTACATAAAACACAACCGCGCCAAGAGGGAGAACTATCCCGATTGTAGCACGTGTCCTTCTTGTGCCATACAAAACTAAGAAAATCATTACACATGCGCTGGCACAATCCCGCTTACAACAACAAAAGGTGCCATGCAAGCTCTTCCTGCACCATGCCCAAGGCACCTTGACACACCAAAATTCCCTGCAACATGTCCCATATTTGTGCCATTGGCACATCCTACTCCCATGCAACACCAAACTTATTTACGCCCAGTTTAAAACCTTATATATTGGTGCAGGTGCAAATTTTTCTGTAACAACATTGATGTTATGTGTCAATTTTCTGCAACCTGCACCCTTTGCCACTATTTTCTTCCTTGTAACACTCTACATCAGTGCACCTTGCTTTATTGACACTACAACCTGCAATATTGTTGTGCCCCTATGCCCAAAATCTTTCAAATTAATAACTCCTATTTCTATAAAGCTCTGATGAACAATCTAATCGCTAACATGGCTCTTTTGCATTGGACTGTGCTCCTTCTTCTTGTAGATTAGCAACTGAACTCAGATTCACATATGTCTACATCAAGAAAAAGGCCAACCAAGTCAAAGGGTAAGGCAAAACTCATGGAGGAAGAGATGAAATACAAATATCAAAGGGTCAGAATGCTCGAGTCCCAGGAAAAATGTGACTTAGACATCAGAGATTCCGAACTTGGCCATATAGACATGGAAGATTTTTGTGCCAAAACCAGAAGGGTCACATGTAGTCCTTGGATGGACAAACTAGTGGGCAGTGATCTACATTTCACTAGGGGAAACCCCGTTAGTGCAGTGAATAATGAGTTTATGATGGTACTAGCTTGTTGCTATAACAAAGTCACAAGGTGTGTCGAGAACGAAAAGGGTGAATTCATAATCAACCTCACTACCTGAAACTTTGAGATCATGCTAGGCATTCCCCACCACCGGAATTTTGTGGCTATAAGCCAAGAAGACTGCATCAAGGCATGGGAGGAAAATGAAGACAAATGCATGTAGTTAATGAACAAAGTGTATTTGAAAAATAAGAAGGTAATAACCAGATGGCCACAGGTTATTCACCGCAGCAACTTATCTGACGAACTGAGCGATACCATTACATTCCTAAGCAGGGTATTTGGGCTCTCTGATGCCCATTACTTCCACAAATGGATGCTCAGGTATCTAGAAACAATGAATAAGAATGTGCCTGATTAGCGTTTTGAGTGGGTAGAGATCATCAGCAACACCATCTCTAAGAAGCTCCAACAACTCACCATAACGGGGAGGTTCTACATGAACTCCTACATAGTCTATGCTTCAGCCTCAGAGAGAGACTATCCAACACTGAGCTGATGTGGGGTGTGGCCCCAAAAAAAAAATATACGAATACTACCTAGAATTGAAGCTGGAGAACAAAGATTCTACGCTTCACCAAGATCAACGATGCCTTCTTCTACAACATCATCTGCCTTTTGAGGCCCAATATGACTCACGGTTGGATGACCAAGAGCATAGTAACTGCAACGGAGAAGTGGGGGCATTGTTTACACAATTCCCCACTTTCACCTATGTCAGAGTAGCCAAATTCTTGGGGGATCCCACCAAGTTACCAAGGTATCCAGGCCCTAAGTTGATCATGTTGGAGCTGTCTAGGTAGCTCATAACATATCATGAGAAGTTCCTGAAAAGGAAGAAGGGTGGAACTCCTTTCCCCCTCACAGTGGGTAGGTACACCTGCACTTCTCACACCAAGGCCCAGGGAAATGTTCGCAGAGCTAGAACTGCTTAACCTAAAGCACAATTTCCTAGAAAGGCCCACCTTTGATCCACAAAATTGCCTCCTAAAGGAAAAACTCAATCCGATCCACATTCCACAGATTGAGGACATCTACATCGACCTATATCATGAGGTTGAACTCAGGAGAAAGGATCACTCCCACCTGGCCCTGGTAGAAATTATTCAATATGGCATGGCCATTATTCCAAAAGCTTTCCAAACAACTAATCAAGAAGTTGATCAGGTATATCTAGACATGGATGGGGACAACTGTCGTTCACCAAGATTGATAGGACAAAGGCACCTTAGACCATTGAGGAGATGGTTAAGGGCACATTATAGTGCATAGAGCATTGGTGCAGAATGAACGACCTCATCTACCTTGGAGTAGATTTCACCACGTCCCCTTTGGGCAATGCACCTGTCAGGCTGAAGCATTTTCCAAAGGGAAAAGGTAAAGATAAAGAGGGAGAATCTAGCACCACTCAAGAAGAATCTTCTGAGAGACCTCCTTCGCCACACAAGAATAGGTTGTAACCCTGGCATCTCCAGAGAAAGAAGTAGTAGAGAGTGTTCCAACAGGCACATCCACTCAGGATGTTGCCACTGCTACAACCATTGAGGTTCCCACCGTCCCTTCTCCCGCTCCTCCTTCCCCTCCTCCCATCACCCAAGCAATCATTCCTTTGGTTGCATCTTCTCTCCCACCTTCTACTGTTCCCCTTTCCTCTTCTCCTATCTTCTCTTCCCTTACAAAGCTTTCCCCCAATATTTCTTCCCTCATCTCTCAGTTCCCTTCCGCCCCCATAGTTTCCTCTCCTACAGTGGCTCCTACCCCTGTGAGTGTTGGGAGTTCGGCTTCTCTATCAATGCCGCCACCAAGCGTCTCAACCCATTTCCCTGAGTACACTGTAGTTTCTCCTTCTTCTTCCGTTGTTCCTTCTTCTCCCTTAAGTCCAGCATGGATCTCCCAAAGACTCGAGCATAAAAGGAAATTCCCCATTGCACCTATAGACTTCTCTGTCATCCCAACAAAAGGAGCTAAGAAGTAGAAGCCAATAACCCACTTCTCTCAGAGCGCCTTGGGTGAAAGAGTAATGGAGATCACGTATCCCGATCCCACAAAGGATAAAAAGGATCTGTCCCCTACAGATTATACAGTGATGCAAGTCACAATGGGAATGTCAACCGAGATTCTTCAAGGAGAGGCCCTATCTACGATGGATGCCCTTTGCAAGAAGCTTCAAGAAGAAAATGAAGAGAAGAAGCTACTGAAAGAGTAGAATAAACATCTTCTCCACACCCTACAAAAAATGGACAAGGCACCTCATACAACCGCCACTTTGAAAATCTTGAGGCCCTTAGTCAGGATAAGATAAATGAATATGCCAAGATTGGTGAACAAGGCATGGTAGTATCTGCCTGGAGAGACCAGATCCTCAAAGATAGTGAGGAAGTAATCATCAAGTTCACCGAGTTATATCAGAACATTGGTCGGAAAACAAGGAACTCCAGGTGATTGTAGGACATATCTCCAAAGAGTTGGACCATGCTAGGTTGCAACATGAGACATTCTAGAAGATGCTTGACTACTCAGTCGATGATTTAATTAAATTTGGCATCTTCAATCACCCCAGAGCACCCAAAAAGTCTTTTTGATTTGGACTACTGGGTCGATCATATGGAATTTGTCCTGGAGAAGATAGATAAGGTCAAGGAGGAATCCCTGGATGCAATGCATCAAATGGAGCAAATTGTCCTAAGGATGTCTCTAGGCTTACTCACTCTGTCATTCACCTTGAGGAAGGCAGATGAAACCATTCAGATCTTCGAAGAGATCATCTCGCAAGGGTTAGAGCCAGAAGCCACTTTTGACGCTGAATCCATCAATGACCTTCTGGCTTGCTGTGATTTTATAGGGTACCTGATGGAGGCAGGTAATGAATACTTCAAGCTCCTAGAAAAACTCAGAGATGAATGGGAGACTTGCGAAGTCATCGGTGATCACACCAAGGGTCCTACCCAGGATCTACTCCAACCGATGATCAGCAAATTCATGGAGTATCGGACTCAATTCCATATCACCTCCCCTGAGCAGAAGTAGGATACTCCCTTCCAGCCATGAGATGACGATGAATAGCTCCCTCCTCTTGGCTTTTCTTTTGTAATATTTAAAAGTATGTTGGTACAAATGATGACATCATCCATGTTGCACCATGGGATGTTGTTGTGTGCATGTATACTTTGCTTAATGCTAAATCAAATGAAGCAAGAACTACCACCTAAAATAGTTCTACAATTTAGCTAAAACAAAGCATAAACACCATCATGATAAGAATTAAACAAGGGTTAGATGCTAGCATTCATAAATACAAACTTTGAAACTAACAATGCTAAATATCTAAACTCCTCTATTCTCTAACAAAAAATAAATGAATGGACCTAAGTAAGCTCCATGGCTATCAAAATAGTTGTCCTTAATGTTCCAAGAACCTAGGAATGGGGCTAATCAAAGTCAGGGCTACAAGACCCTTTTGACACCTCCCATATGACCCAAGCACTTTAAGAAAGAGGCTTAACTCTTCAAGATGATGAACTCTCAAAAGGGCAAGGTGCAAGCTCTTAGTCTCTTTGCTATATGCTTTGCATTTGCTCTCTAAGGAGTTTAGGTGTAAGTAAAAAGGTAAGTGGAGGGCTCTTTATATAGCCCAAAGGATAAATGATTCAACACATTCTCATGAATGTGGGATAAAGGTAAAATATGATTAGGAATGGATAAGGTTGCTTTATTAAAGGTAACCTTACTTTAGAAGGGTTTAATTTATGTTTAGCAAGTCATGGGAGTTGGGGTATTTTAATTAATCAAAGGTGATTAATTAATAGGTAGGTGTAAGCTTATAGAAGCCAATTAGAAGAATATTAGTGCGATTTAGGCTATTATAAGGGGATTAAATCAATTAAATATTGATTTATTGGTTAAATGGAAGGGAAAGCTAATTAATTAATAATAATTAATTAGTCTAGGTAGAAGGGTGATTAATTAACGAAGGTCATTAATTAGGTATTTGTTGATAGGCAACTTAATTAATTAGCTTAGTGTAATTAATTAATGATGATATGAGGGAAAATGAGTGCTTTTGACGATATGTCGTTGATTTGTGAGAAAGGGGATAATTAGTGCAATTTAAGTATTTAAATTGCTTGGGCGTAATTATAGGTGTCTACATTTGCCCCTCTTTGGGGTGGCGTAAGTGACGCCACTTCAAAGATAGTAGACATGAAAGAATTTTGAAGGGATAGAAGAAAAATTAGTAGGAGAGAGATGCCCCTCGAGTGTCGATGGGGTGATGAAAGAAGCCGATCGATGATCGAAAAAGGTGAGATAGTAGATAGAAGAATGGGAGGAGGCAGATGCCCCAATAAGAGGGAAGAATAGGGTGAGAGGAAGTGATGTAGAATGAATATGGAGGAGGGGAGAGAAGAGCTTAACCCTCTAGATGCATTTGTTTGGAACAATTTCGATGTCATCATATTGCCATAAGAGCTACATCATCGGTCCTTATGAAAAATATAAGCATACGACAAAGGTAGAATGACATGAAAAGCCATACTATGAACGATTGTCCATTGCTGAAAACACCAACTCCATGCAACATACAAAATGCAATGCAATACGAGAAAGTGAAAGATGCCTAACTCCATGCAACATACAAAATGTAATGCAATACGAGAAAGTAAACAAGCTAAACTAACAGAGAAACATAATATAATGTTTTTATTATCAAGCTTCAATTACAACCTGTGTGAATTAATGACAAGGGTTGATGATGGTGCCCCAAGCAAGGATACATGCAAGGGGAATAACGGAGGACACTTGGGTCCGATGGAAAAGCAATGTGCACTACGAAACAATACTAGGCAACTTGTTGTGCCCCAGAGTACTGGACGAAGTAAGCAACCTAGCTTTTGTGATGGAGGTAGATCAAGATGATCCGCAAGTCGCACACATGAACAAGTGAGAACCAAAGAGTGACGTTTTATAGGATGATTTTCAATTTTTAGAAGTTTTCTTAAACATATTTGAATGTTTTTTTATGATTTTTTTTTTAACATATTTGAATGTTTTGGTTGATTTTAAAAGTTTTATGAAACTATGTACAGGAATATAAGGAAGTGTGGATGCCCCTAGTGATAGATGGGATGTACAAGGGCATAAGGCCACGTGCGTACCAGAAAGGTGAAGATGTAAAAATGTCCCAACGATAAGGTGGGAGTATTCAAAGGTAAACTCTTCATAGGTAGAAGTGGGACCCAAGGCCATTATGGATAGGTTCAACATGATGATGAACATAAACCAATGAAATGTTGGGAAGAAGCAAGGATGCCCCCAACGTAAGTTGGCCTACAAGCACATGATAGAAAGGAAGGAGAAGATTGTTTTTTTTAAGGGGACAAAGGTTTCCACAAACATGGAAAATAAGTAATCTTATACACATGGATGTTCTGAATGAAGTAGAAGAATGATGTGAATGATATGAATGTAGCTTAGAAGCCTCGCGATGAAGAAGTGATTAGCCAAAGGCATAAATCATGAGATGAGATATGGACTAGAGTAAGAGTCTGAACAAGGTCCAAAAAAGACACTTGGTAACATACTAATCCTATTTACTCATAGAGATCCAGTGTGTGCACGTGGATTTTATTACCTCTTGAAGTGAAGATTTAATAGACAACAAGTGAAGAGACCCTAGCCAATGTGTAGGAATGATTTATTTTGATAAGTGATTTTGTGAATGGAGGGTGAAAGGATAGCCGTACATTGCTCCGCTGCCAGCCAAGCATCCATAGCCCCGACGGAGATGTATTTGATTCTAATCACAACATTGCTCTATTGCCAGTCAGGCATCCATAGCCCCGATAGAGATTATTGGAAATACCCCAAGAGAGAGTTATATATTAATTTTCTTTTGATTTGTAGCTTTTAGCTTTTGAGTTTTGTTTGATTCTTTTACTTTCTGAAAACTTATTTCAGCTCTCTTGTTTGACAAGGGGTTAAGAACCACTAATGGCTTGATGGAAGGAGGTGGAAGTGATTGTGATGACGACATTGGCTAGTGTCAACAAATATGTCCAAAATTTCTTCGCAACAAGTTTATTAGATGTTTGAATGTGATAGGATCTCCATGAGGTCAGTCGTTCTTTAATTTACCAAGGTGATAAAAGACCAGGGGAAAACAAATACCATAGAGATAAATGTCACAAAATGCATGCAAATAAGCTAACCAAAATATCACCGAAGGGATGAAAATGGTAGGAAGACTTGTAGAAGAATAGCAAGGAAGGGAAGAAAGAAATATCCATGTGTACGCAACACCTGATTGCAATGTTTGATCTTTGTACCTTTGATTTTTGTTGTTTTTTTTTTTTTTTTTAGATTTTTGATATATATATATATATATATATATATATATATATATATATATTTTTTGAACCATTGTTACTAAAAAAGTCACTCTATGTGATAGGATCCAACAACGATGTTTGTGACTTCCTTGATAAGGGAGACTAAGCATGTTTGTTTATCAAGAGTCATGTTTTCCCCAATCTCGATAATCGTGGTGAGTTCACACTCAACAAAGGACTGTGATTTATCCTGAAACATGGATTTTGTATGCGGAAGCTTGAGTTCCCTATCCAGAGGTTTATGCACTTTACGCCATACTTGATGGTTATGTTGATGTGCATTCTTGAATCGCGCTTGATTTACAACTTTGAGATTGTTCCAGTTGTTGGGGGATTTTGAGCTCTTGGAAGTTTTGACCTGAGCTTGATAATGAACCTATTTGGGTTTCTTATAGGCTGATGCTTGAATTTTCTGACCTCGAGAAGGAGAAGAATGTGAAAATTTATGATTGATGATAGGAATGATAGGAATGGTAGTGGGCTTGCCACAACCATTGATAGAAGAAATATGTGATAGATGAAAAGGATACGGTCCAAGAATTGAAGAGGATGGGCTACCAGGAGGTGAGCCATGGATAGAAGGTGAAAGGCTACTAGGATGTGGCCCAAGAATAGAAGAAGAAGGGCTACTAGGACGTGACCCATAAATAAAGAAAGGGCTACTAGGATGTGGCCCAAGAATAGAAGAAGAAGGGCTACTAGGACGTGACCCATAGATGTAAGATGATGGACTACCGGGATGTGGCCCAAGAATAGAAGATGATGGACTACCCGGGGTGATTCATACATAGAAGATAAGGAGCTAGTTAGATGTGCCCCAATAATCAAGATAGTGGGCTACTCAAAATGTCCCACAAATAGAAGAGGGAGGGCTACTAGAAGGTGACCCACACCTAGATGAAGATGAAGGGCTACTTGGTGCTGACCCCACAAGAGATTGTGATTGAGGAATTATGATAGACGAAGAGTTATTGGGTGATGAGAAGATAGGCCATGGATCTATGCAAGACCAAGGAGTTTCATCACATAATGAAGAATGTGAAGATGGAAGAATAAGAGGAGGATCAAGTTGCATGATCTGAGGCTCTTCCTCCATTTCTTGATTAAAGGAATCAACCTTTTCCTCACAATATGCAGATGCATCAAAGTCTAAAGAGAATCCCTTTTTGTAATCTACTAAAGGAATATCTTCATATGCCCCTATAAATGCCCTGATTGTTTCTTCATTCTGAAAGAGATCAATCGGTATGAGTTGTTGATCGATCCCTAGGGGTTTATTGGAAGAAATAGGTTCACTTGGTGTGGAAGGCTTAGAAGATGTTTGATGATTATTGATAGAAGAAGATGGTGTGGGGGATGAAGAATATGTGTAGCTAGATGTCTCAGGAGTAGAAGAAGGTGGTGTGGACCTACCTATACAATGGTATGTCGTATGTAAAATAGTAGGATTAAGTCCAAAGTCTGTAGATTGCGACACATGGGTCGATTTAGATGTTTGTCTCAAAGGACTTTGAGTCACACGAATCTTCACAGAAGGAAGATTCCGTGGGGGTGATTTATGAAGAAGGTCCTGCAAAGAAGGGGAGGACTGTGATTCAAGCATCGCATTAGATGAATGATGACAAGGGTCCTGCGAAGAAAGGGAGGACTGTGATTCAAGCATCGCATTAGATGAATGATGACAAGGGTCCTGCGAAGAAAGAGAGGACCATTTCAAGAATTGTATTATACTTCTGATTGGAGGGATTCAGAGTCACGTGTATCTTCAAAGGAAGAAGACGTCGTTGGGGCGACTGATAAAAGGGGTCCTGCGAAGAAAGGGAGGACCGTGACATAAGAGTCACATTAGATGATTGATGAAGAGGATCCTGCAAAGAAAGGGAGGACCATGACTTAGGAGTCGCATTAGATGACTTAGGAGTCAAATTAGATGAATCCAATAGTAGTTTGGATCTGAATCCTCAGAAGAGTCAGAGGAAATATTTGGATTGGAATCCTTAGAAGAAGAGGAAATGTTTGGATTAGAATTAGAAGAAGAGTGGGGGAACTCGAATAATAATTTGGATCAGACATGTCCAAATCATACCACCGACTATGAGATGAAGGTGGGGAACGAGTTACTCGTATGGGCTCTCTAGCACGAAGAACCAAATGAGGTTTAGTTGTGATGGGAATCCTATGATTTGAATTGTTGAACCTAGGTTCTGTATTTTTGTAAGTATGGGGAACCGCATGATAGTTAGTCATTTTTGGTGTTGTTTTAAGCACAAATGTCTAGATCTAGATAGTGTGATGGAACTCCTTCAAAGGGAAGGAAGTGACATGTCAATTTGGGTAGCATAAGGACAACCAACTAGACATTGTGTAAGTATGGAGATGCGTGCGTGATTTTTTGAAGAAGGTCTAAGGAAAATAGACATCGTGATGACATAATATCGATGAGATAAAAAGGGATTGTCCTAGAAAATAAGTTTTCTGAATGAATAATCACAAGGAACAATCATGAGTGTGAAACCCAAAGCCAATCAACAAGGAAATACACCATATGAAAATGTGATGCAAAGATGATCAACAAGATGTTTTCACTTATGCCAAGTTCAAGGAAATGAACAAAACGTAAGTAAAAACAAGAAGTCAATGTGATCTCCCAATCAAGATATACGATGAGCAAGCTCAAACTTGATTAAGACCTATATCTCAAAAAGTGTCAATTACAATTTGTGAATGACACAACAATATCACCAAGATATGTTAACCCACTTTCATGAGAAAGTGAAGTATTGATATCAAGGTGTTATTGATATAACACACACAAATAGTAACACCTAGCACTCTTTGAAATCGAGGTAATAATAGAACCGAACTAAAAATCTCAAAGTATAGCTAGGAATAGTTAAAAATGTGTGCAACATAACCATACAATATAGGTATTTATGTCGAGTTTACAAGAAACAAGACGTAAATATCGAAATTGTAGTGATACGATACAAACAAGCTAACTCTTCTAAGGAAGTCTCGTGGTGATGAACCACGCCTAACTACAATGACGACCTTGACATGGGTATCAAGATCACAATGGCTACCAATGACGTGAAAATGCCTCCACACACTTTAGACGTTTAACTAACCCAGCCGCAAACATGGATGGGCGTAAACGGACATAAAAGTGAGAGAAACAGTCGATTGGTAACACAAAGGTAGTCACCCTTCTTTTTCTCAACAAAGTGTCAAAAGAATGTGAAGGAAGTAAATCAAAAAAAGATGAAAAATGTTAGCCTCACTTCGGCAGAGTTTCACCTCACCCTAAGGCAAGTAAAAACTAGGCAAAAGTAATACGTCACACGTTTCTCAAAAAGAAGGTTCACAACTCAACACTGTTTTAAAATGGTCAAAGTGGGCTCCTAGCCAAAGTATATTCTCCTAGGTGGTTCTCTCACCCTAGGTGTTACAAAGTTGCCACGAGCGAGCACGATTTACCCAAAAAGTCACACTGACTAGTTTGGGAGTATCTCGGCTTTACTTTACCCCCTTCAAGAACAGTAGGCAACTAGTGCGTCTACGTGTACTATCACTAGGGTCGCCACAACGACAAACTTGTAATGCTATCTCACAAAGGAATCACTAGTCAAGTAGGTAGTGCGAGCACTTCCCGTTTCATCCACAAGGTTCCCTCTTGCGTGGACTACTTTGGGGTTCCTGGAACCACCCCCATTGTTGTAGCTTAAGGCGTTATGCCAAAGGGGTTATGTTCCATTGAGCGGAGAGGGGACGTACCCTTTCCAAACCCTACAATACAAGTGTTTTGAATATGTTGTTCTTTTTATCTTGTTTAATTAGGTGTGGTTTGCTTGAACACCTTTTGGCAACTTGTATAACAACTGTATTAGTAGTTTTTGATTTTTTTTGGTTCCTCCTTTCTTTGACAAGTGTTTTTAGGTCCTGCACTCAAGCGTTAGTAGTTCTCCAAGAAAATCACATTATTTAAAAGAGGATTAAGAGTTGCTTTGATTCTCAAGATCATCCAAGGATGCAAGAGAAGAGCATACACAACAAATAATCCAACTAAAAAGTAAAGAAAATCTTTTCAATCAATGAACCATACAAAATTCTTGATAAATGTTCATTCCCTTAAACCAAAAGTGAAAGATGAAGTTTCTAATTTACCAAATGTTATAAAATGAAGACTAAAGTTTCTTTTGATTCTCAAGATCACCCTAAGGTGCAAGAGAAGAGCATACACAAACTTTATCCCAACTATATAGAAATGGAAAACTTCAAATCAAAGGACCATTGAAAAATGTTTTGTAAAAGGTTCATTCCCTTAAGCAAAAAGTGAAAGATGAAGTTTCCAATTTTAATCCCAATGTTAACAAGATAGAGATCAATTTATTTTGATTCTCAAGATCACCAAAATGTGAAAGAGAATCTTTTTTTGATTCTCACACAAAAGGTGCTTTTTGGTCTAAATCGAGTAAGCATGGAAATACAACATTCATCAAAACATTAGACATGTTAGAAAATGACCAGTTTTAAAATAATAGAAAAACCTACAATTTCTATAAGTATAAATCCTAAATTTATATTTTCATTGCATATTTAACTTCAATACCTTTCCAACGCAAAAAAATGGAGTCATTTCGAGTTCGGGAGCAAAAGTTATGGCCTTCGGAAGATGGGTTACGCATATGCTCTTATGCTCATGGGTATGCACTTGACATGCACTCAAAAATGTCAAAAAACGTCCCTTAATCTGCAAAATGGGCAAATTTTTCCAACCAAGATTCAATTTTGACAACAACCCATCACATTAATATATGAATAGAAGACTCAACGCTATCAAACATTAACATACATGCTCAAGAATTTAAGATTTTCAAGAAATTGACAAAACTAGCATGTAGAATGATGAAAAAGTAAGCTCTAAAAATGAAAACATGATGAAATCTTGAAATTTTCTCACCAAGATTAAATTTTGACAGCAACCCACCACATTAATATGTAAATAGAAGACTCAACACTATCAAACACTAACCTACATGCTCAAGAATTGAAAATTTTCAAGAAATTGACAAAACTAGCATGTAAAATGTTGAAAAAGTAAGCTCTAAAAATGAAAACATGATGAAATCTTGAAATTTTCTCACCAAGATTAAATTTTGACAACAACCCACCACATTAATATGTAAATATAAGACTCAGCACTATCAAACACTAACCTACATGCTCAAGAATTGAAAATTTTCAAGAAATTGACAAAACTAGCATGTAAAATGTTAAAAAGTAAGCTCTAAAAATGAAAACATGGAGAAATCTTGAAATTTTCCCATCAATTTCAATTTTTACAGCACTTCACCTCCTTTATACCTACAAGGAAGACCCAACACATGTAAACTCAACAAAACAAGTTAAGAAAAACAAGTTAGATCAACATGTATAAAAGAGGGTTAATAACCAAAAATAAAACTTAACTACAAAAACTTGAAATTAAGTGCAAAGGACAATGGAGTAAGTCCCACCGGGCGTGCCAAATGTGTGCATGTATACTTTTCTTAATGCTAAATCAAATGAAGCAAGAACTACCACCTAAAATAGTTCTACAATTTAGCTAAAACAAAGCATAAACACCATCATGATAAGAATTAAACAAGGGTTAGATGCTAGCATTCATAAATACAAACTTTGAAACTAACAATGCTAAATATCTAAACTCCTCTATTCTCTAACAACAAATAAATGAATGGACCTAAGTAAGCTCCATGGCTATCAAAATAGTTGTCCTTAATGTTCCAAGAACCTAGGAATGGGGGCTAATCAAAGTTGGGCTATAAGACCCTTTTGACACCTCCCATATGACCCAAGCACTTTAAGAAAGAGGCTTAACTCTTCAAGATGATGAACTCTCAAAATGGCAAGGTGCAAGCTCTTAGTCTCTTTGCTATATGCTTTGCATTTGCTCTCTAAGGAGTTTAGGTGTAAGTAAAAAGGTAAGTGGAGGGCTCTTTATATAGCCCAAAGGATAAATGATTCAACACATTCTCATGAATGTGGGATAAAGGTAAAATATGATTAGGAATGGATAAGGTTGCTTTATTAAAGGTAACCTTACTTTAGAAGGGTTTAATTTATGTTTAGCAAGTCATGGGAGTTAGGGGTATTTTAATTAATCAAAGGTGATTAATTAATAGGTAGGTATAAGCTTATAGAAGCCAATTAGAAGAATATTAGTGTGATTTAGGCTATTATAAGGGGATTAAATCAATTAAATATTGATTTATTGGTTAAATGGAAGGGAAAGCACTAATTAATTAATAATAATTAATTAGTCTAGGTAGAAGAAAGGGTGATTTATTAACAAAAGGTCGTTAATCCAGGGTATTTGTTGGATAGGCAACTTAATTAATTAGCTTAGTGTAATTAATTAATGATGATATGAGGAAAATGAGTGCTTTTCATATTATATATGTCATCGATTTGCGAGAAAGGGGATAATTAGTGCAAACCCTTGGTTTCTTTTTCCTTCTCTTCTCCTCCTATAAATACTTGAATTTTTTTGGGGGTGGGAAATTCATTTCTTTTCTTAATCCTTTGTGTTGAACACATTCTTTCCTGTCGTTTGTGCATTTATTCTCCTCTACTTTCTTGTCATTTGTTTCATTTTGATTTGCTCGCTTATGCCAGAGTTTGCATTTATTACCCCAAAACATAAACCCTCTTTCGCTTTGAATTCAGATCTTTTCTTCCTTCGAACACCCTTTCCTCGGTAGAATATTCCTTTCTTTTCACAGTGAGATTTGCGATGAGATTCCAAACCCCAAAGGTAGAATATTGTGAGATTTGCATAGATAAACTAGAATAGCAATCACTTTTCACTTTGTTGTCTCAAAGAGGGCTATGCCCTACACACTTTGTTGGCTCATCTATCCATAGATCCGGTCTTGCGACAAATTTTCGGACTAATAGGTCATAGGCATGATTGGGATGCAATGAGATACAGGGTTTTCTCAGCGTAACAAATTTACATTGTCCAAGGTCACTAGGTTCATCCAAACAAGGGTTGTTGAGGTCTGGTATCCAGGGTAGAGGATATGGTCTAGACACACAACTAGGTAAGATGCAGGAATGTGTAGGTATGTTCTGGTACACCCCAAAAGGTCAAAGGGTCAAGGTTGGTTTGGATAAGCATCACGACATTGAGGCAAGGTAAGGTCACTAGGTTGAACAACATAGGTATCATCATTATAAGATGTAATGAGTGAGTGAATTGGAGTGTCCACATAATCAATGATTGGGTAGGTAGGTGTGGGTAGGGTAGGTTGTAGGTAAGGCCACGTGAGGGGCATAAACATGCCCCAACTGATGGTGAGGTTGGGTGATAAGTAATAAGTTCATGCGGGTGAGGTGTAAGGTCAGGGTCAACTTTGGGTTAGGTGGGAAAAGGTTTGTGCAAGGTGTTAGGTCAAGGGCATGGGTAAAATAGGTAAGGTAATATGTTTGGTCCAATAGGTGTGAGTAAATACGTAAAGTGCATTTTGGGTTATGGGTATGGGTAAATAGGTAAGGTAAGAGGTTGGGTCAAATAGGTGTGGGTAAATGGGTAAGGTGGGTTTTGGGTCATAGGTATGGGTAAATGGGTAGGGTCGATGTGGGGTCAAGTAAGTGTGGGTAAAATAGGTAAGGTTGATTTTGGGTCATGGGCATGGGTAAATAGGTAAGGTAAGATCTCGAGTCAAATAGGTGTGGATAAAATAGGTAAGGTTGCTTATGGGTCATGGGTAGATAGGTAGGGTCAAATGTTGAGTCAAACAGTGTGGGTAAAATAGGTAAGGTAAGATGTTAGGTCCAATAGGTGTGAGTAAACAGGTAAAGTGGATTTTGGGTTATGGGTATGGATAAATAGGTAAGGTAAGAGGTCAGGTCAAATAGGTGTGGTTAAATGGGTAAGGTGGGTTTTGGGTCGGGGTATGGGTAAATGGGTAGGGTCAAATGTGGGGTCAAGTAAGTGTGGGTAAAATAGGTAAGGTTGATTGTGGGTCATGGGCATGGGTAAATAGGTAAGGTAAGATGTCAAGTTAAATAGGTGTGGGTAAAATAGGTAAGGTTGATTGTGGGTCATGGGTAGATAGGTAGGGTCAGATGTCGGGTCAAATAGGTGTGGGTAAAATAGGTAAGGTGGATTGTGGGTCAATGGTATGGGTAAATAGGTAAGATAAGATGTTGGGTCAAATAGGTTTGGGTAAATAGGTAAACTTGAATTTGGGTCACAGGTATGGGTAAAATAGGTAGGGTGGGATATGGGTTACATAGGTGTGTTGAAGTCTTCGTCTGTATAGGAGAATCAATAGGTAATGAAGAAGTTGAAAGGTAAGAGGTGGAAGAAAGAACCACCTAATTGATAAGGTCCATAACAAGTCCAACATACCAAATATTGGTTGATGAACATGAGACCCTGAAGGCATTGCAGGCTTGACTATTATAAAGGTGAAGGAAGTGACATGATCACAAAATGTCACATGTTGGGGCACATCCCTTGAGCGGGTAAGGAATTTTAGGGTGAAAAAGGTGATGAGGAAAGGATGGTTGGTTTGATGGTAAGATGAGTGTGAGGTAGCATGTCGACATGACAAGAGGTCTAGGATCAAAATAGGAAGGTCCATGACAAAAAGGTCATATTTTTCTTCTTTTTGATTTTTTTTTTGATAGACTGATCGATGCGGGAAGTCTATGTGGGATGATTATATTGTCTCCTCTAGGTCTTCATGAAACTAATCAATGAGGGAAACTTCTGAATATTGTGGATAGTCTTCTTTTGATGATAGACTATGTACATGTATTAGGATTTGCATAGTTGTCCTTCGAGGGAGTAGTCTATTTATAGCAATGAGATAGAAAGAAGAGATGTCCTTTTTGAGGGATTCATCTTTTTACTTAAAATTTTGATAAAAGGAGCTCAATCCCTTTTTTTTAGATTATTTTTATTTGTGGACGTTTATGTCATGGACAAGATTATAGAGGAATCTCAGGCCCTTGTGTAGAAGACAAGATTGGAGCATACAGAGGTTAACCATGAAGGCAAGGTTTGAAATGATGAATGACCATGGGATTCCATCTTGGAGAATACGAAAAGTATCCATGAGGATCATGCCATGAGTAGAGCCGTGGTACTCATATTGAAGGTAAGGCTGAAAAAGGTTATGGGTAACCACATGATTCTGATTTTATTCGGTGATCCTTCAAACAGGGAACATGTCAGGTGGATGATGCTCAAGGGACAAGCGTTCAGTGGACAAAAGGTGATATAGGACTTGATTCAACAATAGAAAGGTCAAAGATGCAAGGCATTGAGGGGCTCAGGTTTGGGTTTACCTTCAAGTGAAGATAGATGATAAGCACGATTCATAGGTATGAGTAGTGATATAGGGTCCAAGCCAATTAGGAGAAAATTTTCCCCATTTACTAAAGGTGGGTTCAGGTGGAAGAATTTATGTTGAACATTTTTTGTGGTATAAGGAGTCAAATTCCCCCCAAATGTGTTTGGTGGGTGTGAAGGGGAGGAAAGTTGTAGACTCTGACCCTGTTTATTCAATGGTCCTAGTGTAGGTATTGATATAGGCTAATCGAGGTGAAGAGGTAGGTGTTGGGATAGGTGAAGGTAAGGTAGAAGGGCTATCGATTTTCAGTTGTAATGGAATGGTTGTATCCATCATGTTGGTTTCAAAGGTTGGGTGAGAAAGGGGTATGTTATGTAGGTATGAAGGTATAGGCGAAAAATAAGTAAATGGTGGAGTTAGTTAGTTCGGAGAATAGAATCCTCTCCTAAAATGTCATCTTTGTTGAAAGGATTGTCAAGAGAATGGAGTTATAGAAGAATGTTCGTGGAGTCCTTGTTATCCAAAATTCACCCCTCAAGGTAATTTTGATAACATGCATCAAATTCTTTAGTCCCAAGCAATTATATTGAGTCCGGACAAAAGTCATGTTTCTAGGGTCCCCTCATATTTTTTCTAACTCCCCTGTCCAAGAAGAAGAGAGCAAGTTCTGAGGAAATGTGAAAAAATTGCAAAAAATAAGCTCGGGCCAGAAAAAATCATGAAAAATGGCTAAGTCCTGGTCCTTGCAATAGTCGGGACAGACGGGACATCTGGATGCGAACCGGCCGAAAGGCCGCCAGGCGGTCCGCGCAGCATTTGGGACATTCGGGACAAAGGGACGCGCGGGACGCGGAGATCCGAACTGGCTGAAAATTTGAAAAATTTGAAAAATTTGACTAACTGTTGAAACAGAAGCCCGGAACAATTGGGCCGAAGGTACGCTGAAGTACGTGAACCGGCCGGATCGGCCTGAAATGAGAACTTTCACTCAAGGACGCGCGGGACAAAAGGACGTGAACCGGCCGAACCGGTGAATCGGGAAAATTTGTCCCAAACAGATCAAAGCAAATGGGACATCACGGGCGAGTACGTGAACCGGCGGTTCAAATTCAGCCAAAATGGGAAATTTCAGCACTATGTTAAATGGGACGAGAGGACGCGTGGGGACGCGAAAAGCCGAAGGAGCCGAAAGCCAATCGAGATCACGCCACGTGTCACCGGCGAAAAAAGAACATGGAAGCCCATTTCAGGCGGTTCGGAAGAATTTTCCCACACAAAGACCGGGACATTTGGGACAAAGGACGTGAAAAGCCGAAATGGCCGAAGACAGAGGAGAAAAGTCAACGTTTGGTCCGGTAACTTCAAACGGCCATAACTTTTGACTCCGAGCTCCGATTTTCACAAAATTGGACTTTCTGGAACGAGCACGATGTCCTCTATGCCACAAAAACTAGATTTATTGTTTTTAATAAGGGTAGATATATTTAAATTAAGGAAAAGTGTTCTGCTCCAGTCAGTCAATGCTCATTCCCGTCAAATGACAATGAACGCCCACTGGACCCAAAATAGTGCCCGCACTCGAAGGCCATAACTTTTGCATTTCTCAACAAAATCACACAAATTTGGTACCATTGGAATTGTGGTTCCGAGAGCTCGATGCACAACAATCAAGAAATTCTGGATTTGATCAGAAATTGATTGATTTTTTAAGAAAACATGGCCGGGTTCGAATGTGTTTTATTTGGTAGGCTGGGAGTGCAATTAAGACGCATGGTCATCATTCTTTCTCTCTTATGAGCACATGGGACAGTATGGGGAGCCTTTTGCAAGTAATTTATAACCATTTCACTCAATTTAATGCCTCTTACAGGTGGTTGAAGGACATATTTCAAGATTTCCATTTTCCCTTCTCTTTTCCTTCTCATTTTTCTATAAATTAGAGTGTTGGGCTCATTGTAAAGAAGAGAGTTTTGGGTAGCAAAGCTCGCCAAAATTTCTTTGTGAAGCCAGTGTGTTCAGCAGCCCTTGTAGTGGACTCCTTGCATGGTGATCCAAGCCCTTATCTTGTAATAGACTCGAACTCATGCATACCAGAAGCAATAAAATACAAGTTTGTGGATGTATCTTCCCCTGCTTTGTGTTTTCTTGCATTCTTCTTGCCCTTTTATCTTTCCACAAGAATATTGTGTCTATTTATGCTCTTGCAGAATTCATTATCATTGTGTGTGCTTGGAATACTGCTGTGAATGCATTTTGCTAGATTATGGAGAACTGTCATCACCTCTTCTAGTGTGCACTTTTCCCTTGTATTTCACACATGTGGAGACTACTCTCACATCCTCCTTTTCTGGTGTATCACCGCTTTAGTGTAGGCTTTCATTTTATGTATTCTCTTTCCTAGTCCCTTGGAAGTTTAGATTAGAATAGTTAGCTTATCCCGCATTAGAGTAGATCGTGGCAAGTAGTTTAGGAGCAAGAACCGGCTTTCTCTGGAGGTCTATCTCAAGTAGCAAGTCCCACAACTTGGAGATAGTACCCATGTTATCCAATCACATTGTGAGTTCGGGTATATGCACGAAGCTGTGATTCGGTGATAATAGTCCTTACACCCTTTAACATCATGCCCGAAGAGTGATGATATGCATAGATTTTAGTGTCATTGAACCATTTTGGTTTAGGTTTAAAAGGATCATAAGGCTTAAGGGTCAGCAATGTGATAATTGAAGATTCTAACAACATAGCGAGAATGTCATAATAAGATCCTATCGAGGAATCACAATGGGAGGTAATGGTGGGTTTAGGTAAAGGGGCAGATGAATTTAATAAAAGAGGTGGAGTTTGAGGTTGGGTTGGTTTGGCTACCCTTCTGGTAGGTAGTGAAATTTTTGGTTGAGGTGTTACGGGTAGTGGTACGGTTATGAATTTCTTTACGGTAGGTAATAGGGGTTTTGTTTTAGGTTTGGGTAGAGGTCTCACCTTCATGGGTAAAAACCTAGGAGTGATATTTGAGGTGATCAATAAGACAGGTAGTGTGGGTAACTTGGAAACCCAGTGTGCGATGGGGGGTGTTGGTGAAAGGGGAGGTGAATGGAATGTAGAGGGTGAAGAAGAAGGTGTGGGTTTCCACCATTAGTATTGGGCTTGGTAATGTTGATTATGGGTGAAGGAGTGGGCAAGGATGGATTGTCTATGGGTAAAAAGGTAGGTAAAATAGGAAATGTGGGTTTCTTCGTAGGTAGAGGAGTAGGTAGGGTATGTACCTCGGTACATGAAATAATGGATAAGTTATTCCCTTCTTTGGGTAGAGGAGTGGATAAGGCAGGCTCGACTATAGGTGGGAAAATGGGTAAGATATCTTCCTTGTGGTGCAGAGGAGTGGATAAGGTAGTTGCAGTTGTAGGTAGAGGGGTAGATGAAGTAATGGGTAATTTCATCTCCTCCGTGGGTAGAGGGTTCCTAAGGTAGGTTCGGTTGTAGGTAGAGGGGTAGGTATGGTAGGCAGCTCGGTAGGTGAATCAGTGGGTAAGGTTTTCTCCTTTGTGGGTGGAGGAGTGGATAAGGTTGGCTCGACTATAAGTGGGAAAATGGGTAAGGTATCCTCCTTGTGGTGCGAGAGGATTGGATAAGGTAGTTCTAGTTGTAGGTAGAGGGGTAGGTATGGTAGGTAGCTCGATAGGTGAATCGGTGGGTAAGGTTTTCTCCTCCATGGGTGGAGGAGTGGACAAGGTTGGATTTACTATAAATGGGACAATGGGTAATGTATCCTCCTTTGTGGGTAGCGGAGTGGATGAGGCAGGATCCCCCATGAGTAGAGGGGTTGATGGGTCGATGATATTATCATCCACAATAGACTCCTCCTCAAGTAGTGCAGAAGAGGATGAAATTTATTGTATGGGAAAAGGATTTTTTTAAGAAATTATTCAATAGGGGCCGTAGGGGATATGGTGCAAAGGGAATGGGTAAGATACCAAAAAAGGAGAAGGAAGGTTCCTCCGTAAGTAGAGGAGTTGATGAGGCGGGTCTGGTTGTAGGTAGGGAGGTAGGTGAGGTAGTTGGCTTGGTAGGAGAAACTGTGGGTAAGGTCTTCTACCACGAGTAAAGGGGTTCGGGAAAGTATTTCCTTAGTAGATGAAATAGGGGAAATTGATACAAGGGGACATGTATGGGGTCGTAGATGGCATAAACATCGTGAACCTTGGTGTCATCGGAGAGGCTGTGCAACACTGGGTTGACGAAGTGGTATGATTTGGGAGAGGTTTATTAAAGATATGAAGGTTTTGAGTTGTTAGCACGTTCGCGTCATCCAGGACAAGATCTCCATTATCCAACATTGCTTGGATAATTTCCTTGAATGTTTTACAGTTGGCATTTCTATGCCCCCTAACTCGATGATAGGTACAGAAGTCATGTTTGTTATACCATGCCAACCAATGGTGAGAAGTACCATGATTATCTCATGATTCGATAGGTGGAAGGGTGATAGCTCCAGCTTGTAAAATCTTCTCTAGCACATGGGGATAGGGTTCTCCTATAGGGGTATACCATCATTGTTCATCTAGCTGGGGAAGGCCTCCTAAGGTGAAATGGGTGTGATGAGAAGAATAGGACATAGGTGGCACAGTGGTGTATGGTTGCACAGGATGTAGAAATTACGATGGGGGTACATAGGTAGGAAAGGAGGGATAGCCTCCTAAATATGATGTTGAGGCTATAGGTTGTGTGTGAGGTAGGGTATAGGGGAGGAATTTGTGAAAATATCTCCATGGAACTAGGTGTAAGGGCATAAGGTCATAAGAGGTTGACCAACTAGGTGGTTGTATGTATGTGGGTATATAAGGAGGTGATAACGATGGGGTACCAATGAAAGGTAATGTGGATGAAGGCATGACAGATTTCAATGGAAGGGTATATTCTGAAGATGGAAGAGTTATTTGGTGGGTAAGTGGTTGGGATGTGGGGGTAGGCAATAGTAGGGTAGTCTGGCTTGGGTAATTGGCGAGGTAGCGTTGTAAGGCCTAACGGTTATGATCAAGGAACCTAGCGAAATCCTCGTCACCTATGGGTATGGGTATGGTGGAATTAGTGTCCATAAGTGCCAAGATGGGAGGCGAAAATGGGCGGGGATAATTTTAGTGATGAATATTCGTAATATGGTGAATATTCAATTTTAAAAAAATTGAAAAGGAGAATTTTCTCGATGATTCGGTGACTGTTCACCTAAAAATTACAGTTTAATTTATTTTAGGGGTTGGCTTTTCCTACCCTTAAAACTATCACCTATATAATTCTAGATTATTCACCAGGTAGAACACTACTTTCTCACTCATACCACCTAGGGGCATATGTATTATCAAGTACAGTAAACGCGTGACAGGAGGGCGGAGGCTACAAATGTGCAACAGGAGAGAGTTTTGACATGCGACAGAGGGCAGAGGCTGCGAGACATGTGACATGGAGAGTTTGTTGACATGCGATAGGAGTGCGAGAGGAAGCAGGACATGTGATAGAGAGTTTTTGCAAAACATGGATATTTTATTGTCACGCGATAGAAGATTTGTTTTCACGCATCAACAAGGTTGTTGTCACGTGATAGCAAACCTCTTGTCATTTGTTAACAAGGTTTCTATCGTGTGTCAACAACCTTGTCGACGCGTGCGTTAGTGAGATGTGTGACGCAGAGATTTTTTTGTTGCGTGACCAAAGGGTGGAGGTCATGCGAGACGCGCAAGAATGAAGATTTGTTGTCACGCGTCAACAAGGTTATTGTCACGTGACAATAAAATTCCTAACACACGTCAAAAACCATGTTAACGCGTGCGATGTAAAACTTGTTGTTGTGTGATAGAAAATATCCTATCATGCATCTCGCATCCTTCTCCTGTCACACCACTTTAAAATAAGGTGAAACTTTTGCATACGACCCCAAAAATCACCTTCCCATGAAACCGGTTCCGAGGATATTCACTAGGCATTTTCCACCTCTGATTTCCAAGAGGTATCTTAAAATGAACCGGGTTAGGTGGGAGGGCTAAAGACTAGTGTTAGCTCGGATATAGGTTAAGAGTATGAGGGTGGTGGTATATTTTGCGAACTTCCCTCTGTGAATGTCACTTGAAAAATAGAAGATCAGAAAGGACATGTGTTGGTAGATGAATCTGGTTAAAGTTTCAATTAAAAATCAAAACAGGGTAACCAACACCGGTCAAGGTGACTGATGACGGTTATATGGAGACCGATGATGGTTACAGTAACTGATACCGGTCACTGTAAAAGACCACCAGTTTAAGAAAATGAAATAAAATGGATGAGTATGAGCCGGGAATTGTATCTATCAGAGATATCAGAATGTTAGGTGATATGATGGTGTCCTAAGGACCAAAGAGCAAAAAATAATAGGTGATGAAGGTTGTTTCAGGTAAAATAACCAAAATAGCTAGAAGTTGACACCGGTTAGGTAAACCGATGATGGTCAAATGTAAACCAATGACGGTCGTGGGACCGATGACGGTTATTGTGAAATGAGGAGAAATGAAGAAAAATGGATGTTGTGAATTAAAACTATATAATGGATCAGCCCAAAAGTCTGAGAATGACCAGATAAGGTCCTGACACACTTAGAAATAACTAGAATACTCCAGCTATGATGGGGAGTGTGAAAGGAAGAAGAAAGAATGGAGAATCGTAACTCACACCTCAAAATGCAAGTCAAGAACAAAGCTAAGAAAACATGTAATCCTAAAAGTGAATTTATGTTTGTTTTAACTTATGTTATTTAGACTGACTTGTGAATTTAGAATATAGTTTTTGGTTGGGAAGGCTTCCTACGAAGAAGGAAATTCTAAAGGTGAGGTTTCATGTTATGTTTTGGTGGGGCGAGTCCATTCTCGATGGGGGACTAGACAGAGATAACTACTTGGTGCCCACTTTCAATCCTCCGATCATTTGATCGTTGAAAGATTCTTCCGGTGGGATGTTGTTTAAGAAGATGTGTAAATTTCAATTTTTTTACGTTTGGCAAAGAGAGAGAGAAAGAGAAGCAAGTGCTTTCTATGGTTCAATTGTGTCAACCATCAGTTGGGCATGACTTCCAGTGTATAGGTTGCCCTCATTTTTAATGTGAGCTATAATGCAACAAATCGAATGTAATGCAAGTGTTTTAAACCCAAATCGAAATGTGATATTCAATGTAACAAGTGATGAATAGGAAGAGGGATGCTCTTTCACTAATGCAATGCAAGAAGGAAGAAGCAGATTCATTTTAAGCACCAAATGAAAAATGTTGTTTAGACAATTAGAAGAAAGGAATATTACCAGGGAGAAGATTAAATGTGTATTTTTTGAAAAGAAAGAAACACACAAGAAATTTTTCCCTATATGAAGAAAATGCAATGAACCCAAGAGAGGGTCCCACCGAGCATGCCAAAATGTTTCACTATTTTCTTTATGGATTTGACAAAACAGATAAGGGTATGGGCCAAGGAGGAATACCTATTGTGATGGTCATTTTAAAGTTCATTGCGTGCATTCTGACTTCTTGATCCAATGCTGACTGTGAGAGCTTCCTTTTGGCTAGGAGGAACGACTTGGAGTTCAAAAGGGTTCTAAATGCCCGTAGTGGTGGAGAGGTGGTTGGATATGTTGGTGAAGGTTGATATGTGGAATGGTGCTCAGTGTTACAAAAGTGCTTCTTGGAATGTTGTTGTGAATGCAAATACCTTTGGATCCAGTCTTGGTGCTTTGGCTATGGCTATCTAGATGTGCAAAAGGGCTCTGGTTCTTTCTTGCATGTAGATCTCCTTTGTTCCAAAACTTGAGAATGTGGCCAACCTCTCAAACAAGGTTACCAAAATGAATATATGGTAACCGATGATGGTTTAGGGTGACCAACGTCAATTTAGGGTTGATTGGACGTCGGTTAAGGTGGGAAATCCTAGGTTTACTAAAAATTCTAGATCTTGGAAATCTTTTGGGCCAACTCTATCTATTCTCATGGATCAAAATGGAATGTTACATTTTAATGAGTGGGAATGTGGTTAGAGGGAGAATAGGCATGTGATTTTAGGGTTACACTAAGTCTTAGTTCATTAAGGTAGGTAGGACTAAGTCTTAGTTAGTTATGGTGAGTGAATATTGAGTCCTAGTAAAAGGGAAACATGCTAAGAATAGGTTTGTGATGAGGTGTCTAGGTGAGGTGGTGGGGTGAGGTGTCTAGGTGAGGTGGAAATTAGTTTAATTAGGGTAATTATATAATGAATGAAGTGAGGATGAGTATCACTTTAATTATAAATAATTAAACTAATATTAATGTGGGGTAAAAGGGTCATGGTTAGGTGAATATGTTTGAGTTGGCTATTTGAAAAGGGACCAAGGGGAGTGTGACCCAATTTTGGTGTCTACACTTACTCTTTTGCATTTGGGTCACCACAAAGGTGAGTTAGGGTTGGAGGTCTTCTTGTTGATATTTTCCCTTCTCCACCCATAGAAATTATCTCTTAGTGTCATTGTCTCTAGGGGGATTATGCATCGATGGTCACATATAAATGCAAGTAATTATTTCTAACCCTTCGTATTATTTTACCTTGTACTTGTATCTTATTGATTGGTCATTCATTGTTATAGAATAGTATATATGTATGTTTTCTTTGACTATTGTTTTGTCTTATTATATTACATTTTTGGCTTTATCCATCCCTCGACTAATCTTATTATGAATTCTAGTAGGATACCTATATTTATCTTAAATATAGGCCTCGAAACATATAACTATCCTAGGGTTAAGATAACTATCCTCTATAATTATGACACTAGCATTCCTTGATTACCTTTGGTATCTACATCATGTGTCCGGACTTAGATTTGATCCCCGCATTTGAGAACCCAACTAGGAATGTATCATTTCCCATCATAAAAGATCCACGAAGGATAGATAGAGCACAAAACATATACACAAAGAATAAAAATAAGGATAGGAGGGTGTTAAGAGAAGATTTAAAGTTCAATTTCTTATCTTGGGAATCGACTACACCGTGTTGCAAGTTTCATTTCGAGCGTTCTAATACCAACACAATGGGGTTTTATAAAACATAGCTATTGCAAGAAAAGACAAAGTATATCTAAAAAGTCATGTTTATTTTCCTTTAACCATACAATTACCATTTCATAATGAAGGGGTGAAATGTAGACACTCAAATTTGGCAATATATCCTTTTACACTAATGTTCTTGACAATGCACACTTACATGCATAATTACACCCTCCTCAATATTGTTTAACAAACCCTAATAACAATTTTTTCACTTGTTTATCTTTGCATGGTTTTCTATCATCAGTCTCTTAGGTTTAATTACATAAAACATACCTAGAAACATTTATCCCCAACTCCATAAAGTCAAAATCAAAATTTTCCTCCCATGTCAAAAATGTCATCTTTGGTCCATTTGTCAAAATATACAACTCGACCCTAGTGTATGTTAGAATGTAATATTAATTTCCTATAAACTTTAGTTTATAATTAAATAATTTAGAATAAGTTATATTCTTAATTATTTAATATAAACTTTATGTTTATGTTTAATTGTTTATTTATTAACTATTTTATATTAAATCGGGGTATGTTTTAATCATACCCTAGTATCACTTAATATGTTAATGACACATGGGGTCATTTAAACATGGTCATGGATCATATTTTTTTCACCTTGTTTGAATGGCTTGGAGAGAATTGAGGAGAAGGATATTTTACTGAACTGTAAATGTGTTTCTTGATTAATGGAAAATTCTCATTTGTCCATGGTTTTTTCCCTCAAGGGTTTTCCACGTAAATCTTGTGTTCAGTGTTATTTACCTTGTTGTCTATTTATTTATGTATTTACATTAATGTTTGTTAAATATTAATTTAAGATGGTTAAATAGGATTTATAATCCTCATCGTAACATGGTGCCAAAGCGTGTAGATTAATCCTAATTTAATTATCCAATTGGGTGTATCGGTTGGGGTGGGTGGGTGGTTTATTCGTTGGAAAAATTTAATATATACCCCCTCCGGAACATAGTTTTTACACATTTTTGTGCACATGTGAAAATAATTTCAACTCTTTTACTTTTCCCAAAAATATTCTCATGTGTACTCGAACCCGCAAACAAAAGGTAAAGATAAAATCTTGTTTGAAATATTTTAGTAAAATTCTTATGTTTCTAAAATGTGCAAGAAAAATAAATACAAGAAGTTAAAAGCGGGTCAACATCCAAGAGAAAAAGTTCCACAAGAATATGAAATTAAACTTTTCTATTGGTCCATGAATTTTCCTTGTTCCCAGTATGGTAAAAATATAAATTGTCTTTTTACCTTATCATTCCAAAAATAAAATGTCCTATGTTCCTATGTACTCCTTTAAATAAGTGGGCTATTTTTATCGGTCTTGTTGATTTCCCTTTTCGTGCATATGTTTTCTAGGTTTGTTTCAGTATTTTATTTTGGCTACTTCCTTGTTTTTGGTAATATTTTTTGAAATTAGAATTTTAATAAAAAAAAGTTATATGCGTTACTTTTTTTTACTAAACAAACTTTAGAAGATTTATAATTGTTTGAGGCACCTTTCCTTTTCCTCACACTACACCTAATTATTTCAGTTTTCTTTTATTCTATGGTGTAGGGTAAGCTGATCACAATCTCAAGACATTTAACCAAGGTCATGCACTAATGCACCCAACCTTTCCTTTTCTCGGTGTAGTTATGGGATGCTTTATCACAGTGGGGGTAGGGTTGAACTTGGGTCACATTCTTATGAGTTCCCACTTTGTGATTGCACCAAAATGACTTTTCCAATTCTTACAAAGTGTTTAACCCCATGGGTTGTTGGATTCAAAATGTTGATGATTTTTTACACTTATTGTCTCTTGTCTTATTCAAGTAGCCTTTTTCTTTTTAATAATGGACCTTGAAACCTATATTCATAAATTCTTGTAATTTATTTTTAAATTTTTTTTTTTCATTTATTCTTCATAAGTCTTAAAGCAACCCACGTGGTAATGTCACACAATTTACTATCATTCTCTTGTAGGAAGTGATTTTTAATTCAGATATTTGCTTGAAGTTGCTACATTTGATTCTTTTCTGGTTTATTTAAATTACTACCTTCAATGTCTAATTTATTATTTTTGAAACAAATTATTCCTCTTATGGCTATTGATAGAGTGTTTCCTTAATTATTTTTAGTTCATTTCATAACAGCTTATTATCATATCAAATTTTATCAAAAGTTCCTTTCCAACTAAGTGTATCTTGTTGGTATGTTAATGGCATTGTAAAGGTTACAAAGGTGCACATAGCACAAGTTCTCGAAGTAGAAGAAGAAAAATCAATACAGCTAGAGACTACACCAAAATGAAGTTCCTCCTAATCCTCAATCTTCTTCTTGTTTTGTAAACAACAACCAAAACATCGGTAGAGCGGTAGTTTCATCTCGGAGAAAATTGAACTCCGCTTTAGATACGATACAAATATAGATCAATCAATTTATATAGTAAACTAAGAAGATATTAAGGTTTAAAATGTATTTATTTGTGTAGGGTTGATTTAACCCATAATGGTATTATTTTTAGGACATCCATTAGCAAGAGCTCCGTTTAGCACAATTCCCAAAACATTCTCGTTTATTAATTTATGAGAGTAGAAAACTCTTATATTAAAGTAGAGCGTCGCTTACGCACTCATTGCAACTATCCAATTAATGCTAAATTTACAACATTAACTAGGGTTTCAGTATGGTTAATGCCTTAGTATCTCAAATAAAGTGTTTGTATTAATCTTAACCACTTTCTCGGTTTGAAATATTAATTTATACCTTTTTAAATCCTATTTATGCGAGACTACTCCACATGGAGCCTTTAAAATCACTTCTCTTTACTTAAATATATATCTAAGTATATATATGAAAACCCTTACCAAAATTATCCATGTGGAACCTTAATCCATGAACAAATTAAAACCTTTTCAATGCATTAAATTTTTCTTTTTTAATTTTTAATTTTTTTGAATGGTTTAGTCCCACATGTGGGGTCTGAAGTTTGTTTGAAGTATTTAAAATCCATGGAAAGAATTGGTGTGTTGTGGTTGCGGCCACATCAATGTTTGTTTTGATAAGTATGGGACTCAATCCCGTCCATGAGCTCGACCTTGTAAATTAGACCCTTGACGAGTTTTGATTAATATATGGAAATTTGGGATATATGATGAGTGGTTAGAATATATAGTAAATTTGGCTTAGCCACGTAACAATATAAGATAGATACCCTATATAATATATATATATATATATATATATATATATATATATATATATATATATATATATATATATATATATATATATATTATTTTTATATTAGATGAGAAAATATTTTTATTCAAATATGAATTGAGAATTAAAATACTTGTGTTGACAACAAGTGAGTATGTTTATTTTCTTTCCAATATAAAAAATTAACAATGTATTTTTGTACGAATAAGGAATTTTTATGTTTTAGTATTCGTTTACAAAATAAGACATTATACATTTTTTTACGACAAAACAAGTCCTATTTTTCGTAAAACTAAAAAAATCACCTACTTTTCAACGAAATTTTCCTAATAGTCAAAACTAATATGTTGTTTATCTAGAATATTTTCTTAACAAGTCTATTTTTGACATGAATAAGGAAAATCCATTGAAATACTGATCGACGTAATTCAAACAACGATGGGGGATTATTTCTAAATTATTTTTGTAATTTTTTTCTCCTAAAACCTAATTTATTATCAAAAAGTTGATCATATAAAGGATCGTAATAATCATGGTTTTTTCTCACAAAGAGTTATTTTTTTCAATTTCAAAGTATTACTAAATTATAAATTATGTTTGGCATTGAGGGGTAATGCCTCAACCCCACCCCGACCCCATGAGGTTTCTTTGCCCGTCGACCTGCTAGGGTCCGCCACCCTTAGACCCTCGCTCCCTGATCATTTGTTCGATGACGTTTTGTGAACAAAACCTCACCTTTTTGTATCCAAGAAGTATCAATGGATGATGTTATATTGAATTTGATTTATTTTTATTAGCTAACTCAAAATAATTACAATATAATTTTGTTATAAATGAGTTATATGTTACTAGTTAAATGCATACAAAAGAATGGATTATATGTGTTTAAAAGGTTTTGCTTCAACTTCTTGGTTTTCTACTCAAAAATAGAAGTGATGTTCAATTGTGGCATGGAAGACTAGGTCATTTTTGGAACATGTATGATATGTCTTGACTTAACCTAGTTTCTAGTCTGCCACTTATCTCTCATGAAATGTTTGAAGGGTGTTTACGTGGTAAGCTATCACCAAAAACCCTTCTTCAATCATTTTTGAAGAAAAGATAATCCTTGGAATTTTTTCGCAGATTGTTAGAGGATCTTTAAAAATTACTAAATGATTCAGTGTATGTTGTGATTATTCTTGCATGATTTGGTCATTTTTCATATGTGTTATCTATCAATATTGTCCCAAATTTAAAGGTTGAGAATAGATAATGAAGATATATATGTTGTTGATAAAACATTTCTAAATTCTAAATTAGTATGTGATTACTAAAAATATTATTATATGCATGTAGAATGACACTTATGGATGCCTTTTTGTTATTTTAGAGATCAGTACTCCGAAAATCAACATGTGATTCCGGACGCACTTGACTTCTCAAGGTCATGCTTGAGATAGCCAAAATGAGAGAGATTAGATGGATAATTTATAGGAAACTAAAGGAAGTTTAGGGGCTATGAACTGGTAGCATGAAATCCTAATAGTTGAGTTGAAAAGGGGGAATAGAGGCTATGAATGGGTAGCATAAATTCCCTATGGTTTGGTTGTTTGTGTTGATTTGAATTCTAAACTATGTTGAAACTTTGTTTTAAATAAATAAAGGAAGTAAATTTAGCTTGAATAAAAGACAAGTGTGTTTAATCTTTTAATTCACTAGATTCATTCCTGATTAATTAAATAAAACAAAATGAACCATCTATTCTATTTGTCTAAAAGAGATGATTTGAATAAAACTAACTAATTTTCTAACATATTTTGTATTTTTTAGAATTTAAATATAATAAATAAATAAGCTATTCTAAAGACATGGGAAATTAATTAAAATAAAACATTACTACCTCTAATAAAATAAACTTAAAAAAATTGTAGTCTTTAATTTGCACACTAATGTTATGCACGATGGCACTTCATTCGACATGATTGAATGCTCACCCAAAGAATGCGCAACTACCAGGTTCCTCATTTGTTATGTCTACTAGAACATTTGCACACACAATCATAGTGGTAATTTACTAAGTAATTAATAAAATATCTTAACTATTGCATACACTCATTTTGGAAACACATGTAATAAGGAAACATAATATCTCAAACAATAACTAAGATAAATTACATAGACACATCTCCATATTCAGATACATCAATGATCATAATCCAACCACAATTATCCATTAATATTTAAAAACAACTACATAATAAGAAGTTGATACATAATATGTGAACACAAATTCATGCACACAACCATAACAGAGCAACATAACACTAACACAATGATCCCTCTACATGCTCAAAAATAGCCTTGTGGACATACATGCATGCTTTACAAAAACCTGCGTATTTACATGCAATAATAGATTATCTAATAATATTTTTCTTTGATTTTATTAATAGCTAAATCCATGCATATGCTTTAATCCTTGGTCTACATGTGTTTTCTCCAAAAATAGTCATTTCTTTCTTGCCAAGGTAGCCTCCTTTTATCCTTTGCATGGTGAACACTCCAAATCTATTTTTAGCGTGCCCCCGGAAAATGGATAAGTCCTTACTCATTCTGCATGTATGCATGGTCCTGTGCACAATTATGTTCTTTTACTCGTGTACCATCCTTCATGCAATCTAAGCTCCTCTACATGTTACTCTTAATCCTTATTGGTACTTAGCGAATCATAGCAACCAACATTACCCCAAACAAGGTATGTTATCCATCCTCAGCAACACTAGAGATTGTTGCACAAAAAGAATAGTAGAAGAACCAAATAATAAAGAATAGAGATTATGGATAGCACTAAAGAATTAAAGAATTAATCTACTTTAGGGGAGGAGTACTAGAAATTCCTTGACCAATATCTTCTCAAGTTCCCTCTACCCTTCTAACTCTTTAGTCACCTTAGAGGCACGACATAAATGATTTTGGGAACCTCAGTAGGGGTTAATTCTTCAATCATCCCCTTTAGTTGCTCAACAAATATTTCCAACTACTTGGCTGAGTCATCCAAAGCATGCATCCATCTTGTGTGTAATCTAAAGGAAGAGTTCCTTCAATTTTTCCTTTAGCGAGGTCTTCAAAATATTTATCAATTACCTCTTTTTCTCCACCTCTACCAACACCTTCTCTCATTTTTCCTTATTATTCTTTTTATTTTCTTATAACTCCCTCAACTCTACTTCATCTCTAACAACCAACATACTTACAACATGATCAAGATCTTGGCAATTACAAAAAAATAACCCCGCCTCTTCCACATAATTATTATCCTCTATTGTTAATGCATCAAACTACCCAAGGTGTTCTTCAACTTGTTCCCTATCACTCTTCTTCTTGCGATCCAATACTTCTCCTACGGGGACTCTATTGTGAAAAACTTCTTCTCATGTGTGATCATGTGTACCTAGTACTCTAGGAAATGCAATGTCCTCTCGTATGAAGGTTGGACTTGATCAACTAGTCAGGTGTGAAATTGTAATAGAATCTATGATGCATTCCACCTTTTATATACCACATGCATCTATCCCTTTTCTTCTCTTATCTCTTCTTTTAGTTGTGTGATCTCTCTATCTTTCTTCTCAAACTCTTTATTATTCATCCTTATATCATCATTCTTCTCCTCTATCTCCTTGTGCATATTCTTTATGCAACAATCCTTATAAAAATTTATCACCCCTACTTTTTTCGATAATTTTTAAGCGTGTTACATTCTTGTTCATCTGTTAAAATTTTTGCATCAACTATTGGGTATGCTTCTCCTGGTGTAGACTTACGTTAGATCTAGTTTATTGATTACGCACTAACCTCGAACTCTGGATCCTCCATGTGTGATTTAAATTCCCAAGAGAGAATCTTCCTTATGCACTATGAGGCTTCTTCCTTCTTAAAGAATGACCAACAGAAGATATCTTCTATGGCCACTTGTGTTATGATATCTTGAGAGAAAAAAATTATTAGGATTGTCAACTTACTACATCATAGAGCCCTTGGGTATGTGCCTTTGCTTCCTATGCTTTCCACTGGTCTCCTTTGGAAAACCAATCGTAAGGGGGTTTTCCTGTACACTTTCTTCTTCACCATCAACACTCTTTCCTTCTTCTTCCCCATGCTCGAAGTCATGTTCTACAATGTGCTCTACTTCGTGCTCAATATTGCACTCAAGTTCACTCTCAATCTCCCGCTTATCTTCATGCTCCTCAGTATGCTCCTTCCTCTCCACCAAAATCTAAGTAACAGAATCTCATTACCTCCTACCTCTATTTTCATGATTGGGATGTCCACATGATGTTCATTGTGCTCTTCTATATCTAACTCCTCAATATCATGAACCAACAAGTCCTTCGCATTACCTCCTCTTCATTCCTCTTAGCCTCCTCTTCATTTCTCACAACCTCTTTTTTTTTCCTCGCTAGATACAATCTTTTGTTTCTTCATCACTAGAGACCTCTTCTTCATGGGCTTCTTACTTCCTTTAGATGTGCTCACACTTGGTTCTAACTCCCTATGCGTTGCTTCCTTCTTTGTAGTTGTGCTCTTAACATGAATTAGTTTTTCTTGTTCCTCTTCATCTTCATCATTAGGAGGAGTATCCTCATGTGTTCTCTTTTGTCCCATTATTTTATTCCTTGTAGGTGCTTCTGGGATCGTCAAGTCATCTTCCACATATTTTCCATCTACCATCCTTGGCTTTAAATAAATGTAAACCTTTATTGCCTCCAAATTGGCAATTGCCATAGTAATGGACTTAGACATATTGACATCATCCGATATCATTGTCTCTTCATATGTGCTCTTCTTAGGATAAACATATGTTTTTGTGTAATGTATGATATTCATAATCTACCTTATTTATGTCAAACCTAATTTTTCATGCCTCTGAAAACATATTCATGGCAGCCTGAAAATACCATGTTGTAAATGCAAAAAAAAAATTACACCAAGGGATTTTCGACCAATCCTTCAAATAAAATATTCCAATGGAGAAGTGCTGATAAACTGAGAATTCTTCCTTTCCCTCGATCTACATCGTAAACTCACTTTGGTAATGTGTCATTCTTCTCCAAATACTTCGCGTATTCTTCTATACCATCTATCCTCCCTGGCCTTGTATGCATTAGTGATTCCATCGCAAGTGTAGTCAATAAATTTTTTTGTGATTGATGGAATTTCCTTAGGGAACTTCCATATGTTTTCATTATGCCCATTAGGTACCCCTATTTTAGAGAAGACTATCAACAACAAGACATTTCCAAAGGTAATATTTTCCCATGCATGTGCTTCCTCAATAATCCCCTCTACTATGAATCCAGATAATTTATAAATTGTGTCATCAAATATCTTCTTCATGACATGAAGCCATCATTTGTTCATTAGGCCCCACCTTTCTTGTCCATTCAATTTTATAAGTAGAAGTGTGGCCATTCTGATAATAGGATCATCGATATTATTAATATCCACGGTGCTCCCTCCCCATTGGTACTTCATCATGGTGGCGTATTCTTCACTTCATCATCATCTTCTAAGTCCATTTGAAACTTTGTTCCTGTACTTTGAAGGCCGGTAAATTTTCCAATCAATTGCACAAAGAAGGTGCATCCTTTTTCTGTGAAATAGAAAAAGTCTTCATGGATGCGTGATAAAATCCATTGATACAACCACTCCGGTTTTCTAAAGTAACTAATCTCTTAGAGCTGAAGAAATCATGTGTTCTACAAAAGTTGATACCCTTATCATGTCATCATAAGTACGCTTATCATTCACCATCCTCTCCTTTGTCTTCTGAATCAGCTCAATATCTATTTTGTGTGCATTTTCATCTAAGCAATGATTATAATCATTGACTAACATTTTTCTCACGTGTGACACCCAATATTTCCCATAAGTAATCCATCCGGGTACTACATTTCTGAGTACCATTCTTCATGTACATATTCAACCATGGGATTTTCCTTGCCCTCACCTTTTCCTTTTCCATTGGGTGATATAGTTGTTTCTTTCCTAGGTGTCATTTCTCATGAATATCCCAAATTTTAAAACAATTATCCTTTGGTGCTTGAAACAAACTTCAACACAAAATACTCTCTTTCCTTGATTTCTCACAAACTCAATGGAATATGTGCCCTAACTTTCCAATATTAGCTCCAAAAGCTCTGCAAACCCCAACTTTTGCAAATAAGGCAAACCCTAGATAGAAAATAACTCCCATTCCTTCCTTAAGCTTCTAACTTTACTCAAGGAGCTCCACCACCAGTGCCACATGTTTTCTTGATTTTTGTGATTCACACTCAACTTCATTTGAAATCTCTTAAATTCACTCTTGAAAAATCCTAATTTATTCATAAGGTAAGGTAAAAATGAATTTACCCCCGACACCCCTTTTATATATTTTCAAAACTTTACCACATTAAATGCTTGTCACCTACCACATTACAACATCTTTAATTCTGATTTTTCTTCTTTTCTAAATTTTTTCCGCCACTTTATTCTCGTACATTGATATCATCATAACCTTCTTGTATGCCTACTACCTCCAAGTCACAGGCCTTCTAGTGCACACTTCCTTGTGACGCTACACATATTTCCTCCACGCTTTCAAGTCATCCAAGTAGTCTATCCAACTTCTGCTACCTCGCATTACACTACACAATCCTTCTTCCCACGTGGTCTTCAATCTAAGTAATTTTATTATTATCACCATCCTTCGCATTTATAATGACACCCTTTTCCCCTTTTCTACATGCGAACCCTTCAACCGACACACCAACCTTCTTCCATGGTGCACACATTTTTTTCCACTTCAACTTGCCTTCAAGCACCAATAAGGTCTCTTATTTGCACATTTGTACCTAGTTCACCCCACACTAAATGTATGTGTGGTCCTTTGCACATGAACTTAATAGATTGAATCATATTCTTACATGCAAGGATGCTTATTACAAAAAAACAAGGAAAATAAATAACTAAAATGAAAAAACAAAACTTGAAAGGGGAAACCTAATCTAAATGGAAATATTGCCCTATTACAAACACTAAGAAGCTTATTTATAGTATGGATTTAGTCTACTCCCATTGAAGTAACCATGAAACATGGTGTCATCCAACACTTGTAATTGACTTACGCATAACTCAAGTATCTTGGTTACTACAAAAGATCCCAACCAATGCACCTTCAACTTCCCTTAGTAGCATGCAAACTTGGATTCATAGAGAAGGACCATATTTCTAATTGTAAATGTCTTGTTCTTAATGTGTATATCATGTCACACCTTTTGTCACACCTTCTCAGTCTTCTAGCTCCAACACACAATTACGTGCCACTCATCTAATTGCATTATTTTCTCAATGCGCTCCTAAATTTCTTGTTCATCATCTAATAAACCTCGTGCATACGCAATACGCATAGATTGTAACATGAATTCTCTTTGGTAGGAATTCCTTTTCTCCAAACACAACTGAAAGGTATGACCTTGTTCAATCATTTTTATGTGATCTTATATGTCCAAATTATTGCTGACACTTTTTATCAATAATATCCAACATCACAAATATTGTTGAAAGCTTCTGCGATGTCATTAGCTTGAGGTGATAAGGGGTTGTTTTATGGTGTGTTTCCATAAACTCAGCCAACAGTTTTGATTGTCTCATTTAAGAAATGAGTTCCCTACACTAATTATGTTCTCCCTGAGGAACCTTTTTTTTGTTGCTATAATTCAATCCTTTGTAGGTGCAACTTCTTCCCACCTTGTGAGATAGTTAGTACAAGTAATTATATGTCATAATCTAGTCCTTCACACGGGTTGCAATACATGCCTACAAAGTCAATGGCCCACTTCTCAAAGGGTTATGCACTTTCAATAGGTCAAGTGACATCTCATCTTTATTTCCATGCTTACCAATTTACTGAAAATGATCACATGCTTTCACAAAATCCTTAACATCTTTGTACAAATTTTCCCACCAAATACCAACCATAAGTATCTTATGCGCAGCTTGCATCACCAGTATAATTTCCTCTTCTATTCCACCATTTTCCTCCTCATAATGGCCTTGTGCTCATCTTGAAACACAAGCCGATGAAATATTTCATCTCTACCCATCTTTTATACGTCTCCTCTAATTAACTGGTAAGATGTTACGTGTATAGCGAGATATTTTTAATCCAATGTTTTCATTCCTTCGAGGCACCAATCTTGTGTACAAAAATACTGTTATATCCTCCATATCAATGGGTGCACAATTTAACCTAAATAATTGTGCATCATCCATTATTTCCTCAATACTCTATGCATCCTCACTAGAATTTGTCCTTGATAAATGGTCAAGCCCTGAATTACTCTTTCTTGGCTTTACAACAACTATGAAATCAAACTCCTAAAATAGAAGTATCCACCTATAGATGAGCCCCTTTAAAACAAGTTTATTGATCAAATATTTCAATGTCGTATGATCTGTATAAAAGATAAATGGAGTAACTAACAAGTATTGATGAAACTTGTGAAGCACATAGATCATAGCAAGGCTCTCTTGCTCGGTGGTAGTATAGTTCTACTCTATTGGTGTCAAATTTCCTTGCAAAACATATGGGTTGATCAAGATTTCTATCTCCACGTTGCACCAAGACTACGCTAATAGCCATACCAAAATCATCAACATGCACATGGAAGGGTTTGTTTCGATAAGGAAAGTGCAAGATAGTTTTCGTGGTAAGCCTCTCCTTCAATGTCTCAAATGCTTGTTGTTGTGCATCACCCCAATAAACCTTTCATTTTTCCTTCAACAACTCTTCCAAGGGTGTTACAATCTTTGCATACCCCTTAATAAAATTTCTATAGTAGCCAATATGTCCCATAAATCCACGCACTTCACTATGATTTGTAGGTTCCTCTAAACCCAAAATCACAGCTATCTTAGCGAGGTCTACCAACAATCCTTCTTTGTAAATAATGTTCCCAAGTAGATTTCTGAAGGGTGTAGCAAAAATACACTTCTTAATATTAAGGGAGATACTTAACTACATGTATCTCTTGAACATGAGCCTCATATTGTCACAATGATCCTTAACCAACCCATAAATTGAGTCATCTAAATACACCTGCAAGAACTTGTGAATAAAATCCTAAAATTCCTACACAACAATGCACAAGAATACCACCTATGTATTCTTTAAACCAAAAGGCATAATAGTATCCACAAAACTTCCCCACTCTGTACTAACATTTGTCTTCTCATGATCCTCTTTCTCAATGTGCACCTAGTTATAGCCTAAGAAACCACCAATAAATGAATAAATTTGGTGCCATGTGACTCCCTCATGTATCTCCTCGGTGGAAGGGGGTGGGAAAAGGATCAATGACACATGCAAAGCACTAAGTTTTATGTAGTCTACACATATCTTGATCCATGCATCCTTCTTGATGCTTATAAGCATAGGTTTAACCCACTCGACTTTCTCAATTGGTTCAATGATTCTATACTTAAGCATCTTGTCAATTTCCTCTACTTTAAGCATAGGTTTGGATTCATCTTATAATGCCTCTTTCGAACTGGATACACACCTTCTTTTAGCTTAATTTTCATTTCTCATAATGAGGGGTACATTCCTTTCAACTAATGACAACCTCCTAGAAATAGATCCTATAAATTGTACAAAATCTCAATGATATTTTCTACCTCTTGTTTTTACCAATAATCACCAATAATGGCCTCCGTGGGCACGTCTTTAGTGCCAATGTTTACCTTCTTCATCTTCATGGGTGCATGGTACGTGTGAGCCTTCTCATTTTTGTATCCATCACTTCACGTGTACATTCTATATGGCTAACCTCTAAATTTTTAACCTCTTCATCATCAATAAGGTACACCATTTTACCCTTTTTTTCTCATTCTAGGAGCGGCTTAAGTGTAACTATTTTGTCTCCTCGGCATCCAGGTACACCTTGGGATCAGGTTCCCTAAGCAAATCAAGTACGAACTCTTCTTCCTTTGTGTCATTCCCCATTGTGATGCGCTTCATTATTTGTAATCCTTCATCTATTGGAGGTTTATTATAAAAATAATGAAATGTATTGACCATACCTTGATCGTATATTTTCAGCTTGCAGCCTCATTTTTGAGCTCAAGATGTACATACCACGTGTGTGCATAACCTTATAGAGTAGAATAAAACTTATTTACCCACGAGAGATGGTGGAAAGGCCTCCTGGCCTTGTACCCATATTCTCTCACAATTATGGATGTGTTCCAAAGTAGGAGTCTTCCCATGATATTCACATATATGTGTAGGCGCATTACTCCATGTGAACCTGGTTGAGAAGGCGATTCTCACTTCTCGCTAACCCAACAAGTTATCTTTGTGTGTCACCCACCAGCGCGTTGTTGTACTACATAGGGTATAAACCAACATATTCTTGTGATTACCTTCATTCTTCAAGTGTTCCTCTATATCATGCAAGAAATACTCACCATTTTCTACTCCAGTGAATATCAATAGTTGATCTTTTCCCATGCACCTAACCATGTGTGGCCTGATCATTCTAGTTACTCATCCCTTCATCTTATTCCCAACCATTTCATATGTGTCATGGTCCCAGTTATCACAAGAAACACGTGTGGTGTTGCTAAGTGACTACACATCTCCCCACTATAAGATGTCTTCCTTAGATGGTTCCATATTCTTAGGGTCATGTACTATGCATGCATAGATTTTATTAAAATCTTCCTCACTCAAAGGCTCAACATATGGTTTTTCTTTTGATTCATTTAGAGGTATAATGAAGTACTCGTTCATATTCTCAAAACTGATGTTCCCCTTATTGAAGCATAATTCTACATTGTTCACATAACACCATGGTCACCCAAGTAATGCTAGAAAGTTGTCTACTAAATTAAGTTATAATACCTCAAAGTCTCCAATAATCTTGGCTCCCTAAATTTTAATAGAAGCATCCTTCAACACCCCAATAGGCATGTCCCTTATCTTATTTTCCATATATAACACATTTGAAGATGGTTTTAATGTTGGTATCCCTATCTGATTCCATGCATCCAATGTGTTCATGTTCACTTGAGCTCATGTATCGATTAGAATATTACTTACTAACCATCCATCAATGATTACATCCAAAGTGATCTCCTTATCATACTCATGGTTCTAAGGTGATAATTTTTCATGTAGTATATGTCACTCACGCTTAACTCTAGTACGGGTACATTGTCACACATCCAATCCCCTAATTAGGAATGATATTTTCTTGACATAACATTTTACATAACTCCTTCAAGTCATCCACACCCTTCTATGGGATCTCAATATTCTTCGCATGTTATCTCTCGCACACCTTCTCCTTAAAACATTATATCTCACCCTGTAAATTTCTAATGAATCTCATTACTTCTTGATAAATGTCATTATGATGTGCAACATCTAGCTACTCGGCATACATTACTTCTTCTCACATGATGAGTGGTATGGTTTTAATAGGTTCACACAAACTTGTTTCTTCAAAGACGAGTAGTAACCAACAAGCATTGAAATTCAGGATCAATTATCTTCTTTGGTAGTCATTGATCACCCTTTGTGCACTCCACCTTGATCATCCCCATGAATTTTTCCTTCTTCTTGTTCTTGTTCATGTGCTCGTATAGGTCCGGATAATCTTCTAACTTATGTTTCTTTCCACAACATGAGAAAACTATATTGAGGATAATCATGTTGGTAATGATCTGGGGCTAACAAGTATAACAGGTCCCACATAGAAATCTACTTCTACCTTTATGACCTCTACTTCTATATCCTCCATGGAATCCACCTCCTCCATTGTTACATTCTTCAAAGGGTTATGTTTTTGTACTTGGGATCCATTTCCCATAGTGTTCTATCTTAATCTAGTCTCACGTGCTTTATAAATGTGATCTATCACCAAAAATCCTTCATATCATAAGTGTGTGTGTGTGTGTTAAAAATATTACAATACATAGATTCACTCTTCATAGTCACGCACTTAAAGAAAACAATTTCAGACATAGTGGTCTAAGTGGTAAATCTCAAAATATTGTAACAATGTGCACACCGATTGACATGGGTACTTATCCTTAGTATGTCTTTCAACCTCACAATATGTGCACCATATACCAGTTTTAGTCTCATGCACGAGTTAGCGAAAAGCTTCTCCAACTACTTCATCATGGTTGTTATCTATGCTTCCATAAAAGTACTAAATCATGTTTCCACACTTCCAATTGCTTCAGCGAGTAGAGTTGTTTCCATTGCCTCACATAGATCAAGATATACGTCTTATGAGATAATTACCTTCAAAATGGAGTCAATAATTCCCAAAAACCACTATGTGTGTTGGCTTTGATGGATTTCATAGGAAAACTTGGACAACATAGTCTTGAAATGCATGTCATACTCCCTTACACTTTTAGATAAGCCTTGCTTGATATCCTTGAGCATGTTGATGTTATGCTGCTCAAACCCTAGGATGTGAAACTCAACCAATAACACAAGTACACAAAGCATTATAGTCCAAAACCATCTGATGTGGTTCATACTTCATGTAAAAACTATACGCGTGCCCTTGTAGCATAGTATTAAATTGACTTACCTTCATATCAGAAGTTGTAATTCCCTTTGCGTGCCATATTAATTCACACTTATTCACATTCTCTATTGCATCCTTTATACCTCTATACTTTGGTAAGTGGATTGACATCTTGAAATAAACATGAGGTGGTGTTTGTTGAGGCTAATTTGATGGTGAATAATGAGGTTTATGTGGTGGTGGTTATGGACCCCGTCCACCGATCTCTAGAACCGAACCTCCTCCTAGATTCGCTCCATGTGGTAACCGACTGTCCTCTAGCACCCCTTAAAGCGGGATGCGGTCCAGGTTGATGAACTTCCTTGTGTCCCAGTTGTATTACTAAACTAGAAACCTATTTTTTTCTAGTCACAAGACACCCAAAAAAGTTCTTCTAATGGTGTGCACATCAAAACTATGCCCTGTTAACACTCCTAGAAATAACCCAACAAGAGTACTCCCAAACACTGGCACCTACTGTGTTGCCATGGGAGCATTACTAGTCAGATGCACTTCTTGATTCAACATAAATTGATATCTACATGTATTTTCTTGATTACCTTCACTAATCTTCCCTTCAACTACCTTTAGATCTGGAACACCTTTCCCAAGGGCTAGGTATCTAGGCCGAGTCGAGATGCGCACCCGCTGTTCTCGATCTCTCCTCGATATATTCACATCCGAAGCTGATGGGAATTCTCTACTACACTCGACCCAAGGTTAGGAGGACCTAATGCTATGGCTCCTTATCTTCCATGAGAGCTTCAAAACCTTCACGATCCATCATTCTCCTCAACTCCATTGACTCTGCAATCTCCCTTTCCATTTCCCTCTCTCGAGCTTCATTAAACTTGCATCGTCTTTCCTTTCTCTGTCTATATTCTACTTGTTCCGCCACCATCCTTCTCCACACCTACTCTTGCCCCTCCACGTAGTGGGGGGTTTAGCTATCCATAGGTAATTTTCCAAGTTCAATTCTACCATCAAGATCTTGATAGCTAAAGGGATAGCGTGCAAATAATATCCTTTGGGCTCACATAAGAACCTAAACTCGGTTTCCTCAGTGGTCAACAATAAGTGGTAATTGCATACTCCAATGTATAATTGCGAAAAACACCAGCCCACCAGTGGTCTACATCTCTACTCCATGCTTCATCTACATCAAACAATTTCTGATAATCTTATTACATCCAAACCCTCGATCTAGGATACCAAGCTTTAATTGATGTGTATGTTGTCAACCACTGATAAAATTATACTAGAAATAAGCTAAAGAACGTCTCATATAAGTCACGATAAATATTTATTTCTACCCACTAGAATGTGTTAAATCTAGGTCCAATGTTATACCTCTGTGTGAACTTATCTTGTCTATCTTCTACTTATCTTTCAATACTCTCCAGAGATAATCAATACACCATCTGCAAAGCAACATCCTGACAACCAAATTGAAAAGAGGTCCCGAAAATGAAACCAAAATATAGTCTTTAATTTGTACACCAATGTTATGCACACTACAACTTCATTCAAGTAGGATTTAATTCTCACCCAAAGTGTGCACAACTACCAAGTCCCTCCTTTTTATGCCTACTAGAATGTTAGCATACATAATTATATTGGTAATTGACTAAGTAATTAATCAAGTATCCTAACTATTGCATACACTCATTTTGGAAACACATGTAATAAGAAAACATAACATCTCAAATAATAACTAAGATCAATTACATAAACACATCTTTATACTCAAATACATCAATGATCATAATCCAGCCACAATTATCCATTAATCTTCAAAAATAATTACGTAATAAGAAGATGATACATACTATGTGAACACAGAGTCATGTGCACAACCATAACAAAGTAACATAACATGAACACAATGATCCCTCTATGTATATTTTAATCAATCCTAAGCCAATTATTTATAGGGGTGGGAACTTTCCTTCACCACCCATGCACTTCCTAATAATAAGTGTGCCCAAAAATAGCCATGTGTACTTACATCCATGCTTTAGAAACACTTGTTAATAATAGATTATCTAATAATACTCTACTTTAATCTTATTAATAGCTAAATTCATGCATGTTTTTTAATCCTTGGTCTACGTGTGTTTTCTCCAAAAATAGCCATTGTTTGTTCACCAAGGTAGCCTCCTTTTATCCTTTGCATGGTGAACAATCCAAGTCTATTTTTAGCCTACCCCTAGAAAATGGTTAAAACCTTACTCAATTCACCTATATGCATGGTCCCACATGCAATTATATGCTTATCTACACACGTCATCCTTCGCATGATCCAAGATCCTCGGTGTGTCAACCTTCATCCTTCTTGGTACTTAGCCAATTATATCAACCAAAAAAACAAAGAATAGCTAGATGTGGCTATTCCTCTGTTGCAGGTTGTCTGACAATGTTATTCTAAAATAATGTATTCAAAATTTATTAATCTAAATAAAATAAAATAAACTTCTTCTGGAAAAGCTTCTACCTCAAGTTTTCTGGAAAGGGAAAATATTCTTAGAAGCAATTTCCTCTTTTCCGTATGAACTTTCCCGACATAAGTAAATCTAAACTAATTAAAAGAAATAAATGATGTGCAAGGATTTCTTCACTTCTTCCTCCAACTAATTTCTTGAGCAGATCCACGGGGATAAACCAGAAGAATTTATCAAGGTAATATTTATGTAAGAAATATTTTGAAAAGAAATACTAGAAATAATATAAATACATTTGGGAAGTGATGAAATCTTCTGCTTCAACAATTCTACCAACTTAAAACAAGACATTCTTTTTATTCTAACAAATATAAATTAATCAAAGCTTCAAATAATTTAAGTACAACAACCTGATTACTACTATACTATGGTATCTTTCAAAAGGTGAGATGTGATTTTTGTCTCCTCAACTTTATATCCTCTTCAAAAGATGAATTCTAATTAATCTAGGAATGTATAGATGCTAGCTAATAGTAAATAAAAGCAAAAACTAGCTATGGTTAGCTTGGTGTAAGAAATGATTGAAAGAAAATGATATGAAATAACATATCAATGAGTTTGTTGTCTATGTGGTTCCTCTCAAAAATTCATAGCATAACTTTACCTCAAGAATGTGAAATGTCTAACCCATCATACGACTAAAATTTGGCTTTTATAAAAAAGCAGGTAAAGAAGAATTCAATTACATGTGTCGATTAAGAAGTGAAGAATCATCAAGAGGAGAGGTATTCAACATTCTAAGCATATCCAAACAAGAAGATAAAATAAATATGAGTCCAATGAGTCCAAAAATAGGCAAAGCAGATTGAAAACAAGTGAGAAAATCACTCTCAAAATCCAAACATGCATTAAAAATGTGTGTTTTAACTCTTGTATTCAAGGTGATAGGACCACCAAAGTAGACATAATGGTGGTTACGTAATTGTGAAGGTGGTTACTTGACCGCCATTGTGACAATTACGTAACTTCCACTCAAGACAATGTCAAAAGTCATAAAAACGGTCTTGTAAGAAAAATTAAAGTTTGGAGACAAAACATAAGGGTTGATTTGAGTCAAAGGAGAGATGAAAAAGGGAGAGGGAAGGATATGGATCTCATTTTTACCTTGGAATAAGTTTTTATCATCATTAGAGACATTGTGTTTTTCGTGTCGCACCATGTAATTTTTGGATGTGTACATATTGCCCCTTTGGAGAATCATTTTAGCCATGAATAGGTGTAAAACATGAATTCTTATTATGGCACTCCAAAATGGGAGAGTTATAAATTATACTTTAATCACTATTGTGCTAAAACAATGCAAATCTAACGTTCCTACCACCTAAAAAGAGAGACAAGAATCAAGTGCAGATATAAAACATGATTAGCAAAATACTCTAAAATAAATGACAAGATTACTTACCATATTCGCGAGGGTAAGAAATATACCTGCTCCAACGTGCTGACCCTGCATACACCCACTCAAAGCAACATTAGAAAACCAAAATTGTGCTATATATATATATATATATATATATATATATATTGCTTTCTATTTTTGGAAATCATTTATGTTTTGCAAGTCTATTGAATTTAGAACTCTAATTTCGACCAATGTTTCATTCGTGAGTATGGTTAAATTGGAAAGGATTTAGAAATGATGGTGATGGACCCAATGAAATTGGATGGGGCTCAAGCAATGGGTTAGATGCAAAATATTTGGTCTTTTTGCATTAGTCTTTGGCTTTTTCTTTTTGAATACATTCAAGAAGAACTTCTAGGAAATTTATAATTGAAGCGATCGTAAGGGGTCTCAAAGAGATGGATAGGAAAAGTGCATTTATTTCTTAGTCTCATTTTCATGTATTTATTTTTGGCTCATTATTGAGCATTTTGACCACACTTTTACTTTGGTGGGATGGCGTTTGTGCTAAGACATTAACAAATGCAGATACATATATATGCCTATTTTTTGGTTCGACACTCTTTTGCAAAAAGAATTATTTAGAATTTACTTCATTTGTGCACTCTTTTATGGTTAGGAATATTCAATGTTTTTTTTTTTAATGTGTGTTATGGATGATGATGCAATGTGAAAAAAAAATGATATGCATATGATTAAGAGTATGGTAAAAAATTGTAATTTGGATACTTTATTTTCCAAGTAAATTTTAGCATTTTTGTTTCATTGGCAAAATGTGTTGAATATGATATGATGATAAGATAACCTCACTTCATTATTAACTCCGAGAAATTGCTAAGATGCGAGGGATCACCACCAAGAGTCAAGAAGAACACAAGATGTATGTTTTGAAGAATGTGAATGAGAATGACCAAGAGACAAGAAATTTGACAAGGATTTACTGAGAAACCTACAACCCAACCCAAACCAAGATTAACTTAACCAATTTGAAATGAATTTTTCTTGCAAGTTTTAACTAGAATTATATTCATAGATGGCCTATTGATTGATAAGATCTATTTTTAAAGAATAATTATCTCTCTTAACATATACATCTAATTCATTTTCTTGGGAATTTTTAGAAGCACTTTTATTTCCTTGTTTATTTACAACTTTTTGATTTATTAATACAACACCCTATGCCTTGCCCCATGCTACTAGTAAGAAGAATGGTCTCATCATTGAGGAAAAGACACAAGTGAGTAAGGGAAATTCCCTCCTTTTCTAATCTCATGCTACTAGTAAGAATCATGGGCTCATCACCGAAGGTTAGAAGGGACGAAGTGTAGTTATTTGTAATGAAAATATTTTTTTATGTTTATTGTTTCTTTTTCTTTTTCATTTTTAAACTTGACTTTGAGTTGTGATTTTTAGGAAGAAATTTTTTCCTCTAATCTCAACCCCACGCATCTCGTAGGATGTTAGGGCTCAACACCGAAGATTGAGATAGATGAACAAGAGTTCCAGGTGAAATGTTTAGAATGTTTTTGTTATAGAGAGATATTTTTAGGGAAATATTTATCATCAAGAAGATTCTAGAGAAAACCATGGGAAAGAATCACTCAAATCAGAATATTTCATGGAGAAGATTGAGTATTTAAGTCCTTATAAAGAAATTTCAAAAAAAAATTGTATGAAATTGATGATAAAGATTATACAGTTTGAATGTATGAGAAGAATGGTGAAGTAGGTATGATTAGGATATTTTCCAATGTTATAAAGTCAAAGAATTACTTAAATAGTAAGTTTATTTTTTACAATTTTAACAAAATGATAATGCAGGTGATAAGACAATGTGAATGTAATGAATGACAGTGTAAAAATGCAATGAATATATATAAATGTCTCAGGTGATGTGAGTCAATGGTTTTGTCAAACTTCTCACCTTCTAAGGTACACAAATGATAAGAAGGATTCTTGAAATTTCCATTTTCTTGACTAGGGCCTAATACCTTGGGTTTAAATTTGTAACCCTTATTTGTTATTGTATTCATATAAACATCTAATCTTGGCATATGACCATCATTTTGTACAAATAATTTGTAAACCTCTTTTTCATGCTCTTGACATGTCATGTTCATATGAACATGGTGATATTAATCAAAATTTTTACCTACATAGGGAGTAATGATCGTATTTGGCATTTGTTGTATTATGGAATCATGTCTTATGGACATGATGAGCTTCGTTTCTAACATGTTTGCATCTAGAAAAATTTTATAAATGGAGGAATCCCTAGATATGGATTTAATGGGTATTGTTTTGTTCTTGAGATCCTCTTCTTCTTCTGCTATTTCTATCATATCTATATCCAAACCAAGATTATCAGTAGGAAGAGAGGCTAGACTGAGGAAATTACCGACTCCTTTTGGTTCAAAGGGGAGCAGAATCGGCTCATCACTTTCTAATATATTCATAATATCTCGTGTGGTTTTCATGGATACGATTTTGAAAAATATCTCCTTATCCTTATCTATTTTTTCCACTTTGAATATTTTTGGGTCATTGGCCTCAACTTTTAGAACATTCTCATTGGTTGTGACCAATTCATTTTAGGTAAGTGTTTTGTTTAACTAGTTTGCAAGAAGCTCATATTCTAAATGGACTCTAGTTTCTTTTGAGGTTATCCAAATTTATATCAAATGGTTTAGGATCCCTAAGTGTATGAGGCATTTGTAAACTTCTTGGAAGAAATTGGAAGGGATAGCCTTCATCCGGGGATCCATGGTCTACCAAGCTCATGTTATAATTTTTTCCTTGTCAATTATGTAAAACTCAATTAGAATAGTTTTCATTGAGGGAGACATGAAGAATTATATTTCAAATTTAGGTGGACTTAATGTTTTCATACCCTCACAACATAATTCTAGTAGAGAAGAAATTAGTGTCCTCATATCCCAACTTCTTCAAGAAAGAGAAAGGAACTAAATTTACAGCATCCTCATCACTAAGCATAGCTCTCTTGATGCAATTATTATGGACCCATACTTGTAAATATAAAGTAGGATCTCCTCTTTAGGTTATTTTAGCGTTAGATGGAATCTTGCTTATATCAAATGCAAACCTAGTATCCATATCACTTTGTCCTAGAGAATGTATGTCGAAGTCAATATGATTAATTTGAACCCTAGGTGGAGGCATAACATGAATTATGTGACCAAGACCCAATGCATATAGCAACATAAAACGATGTGCAAGGGAATTCTTCAAAAATATAGAAATTAAATGTGAGAAAAGGTCTTATTCAAATCTAAAATAAAATCATAAACTCCTACAGGTTTTGATACTATAGGAGCATCATCCTGCAAGAGATAATGAGTGGGAAGAGGTTGTGAAGTGTACTCCCTTATCGAGTTAATGCATTAATTTATTATTCAACCTCTAACTTAACTAATCCCAAAATCTTTACATTATTGTTTGAGCGAGGTTAGGGGAAACTCAAGAGTTATCATAATTTGAGGCCTCATGGTCATTATTCCCAACAGGAATACCCTTGTTTATGTTTTGAGGATCTGATTTTCCATCCTCAAGAAGTTTAGGAAATAGGCCGCGATAGATGGCTAGGTTTGCATTATGAGGTGCAATGGGTCTTGTATAACTAGGATATGAAGTCCCTTTAAATTTTACGAAAACATTTCTACAAAGAGTTACCTTTTATTTTCAGGGGAGGTTTGTATGAACTTGTTAAAATCTCTAAAAGATCTAGCATCATGACCAACAAAATGGTAAAAACCACAATATAGATTGGGATCATAGTCTCTCGATATTTTATTTGGATTTTTTTGTTGGTGATAACCCCGATTATAGTTTTGAAACAAGTTGTTATAACCATAATTTGTTACTCCTTGGCAAGGATTTTAGTTTTGGTTTGGGCCTTGGTTTTGAGCTTGTCAAGCTAGAAGATGGCTTAAATCAACCCTATTAATAGAGGGAATGGAATTAGGACCCCTTTGATTGCCCATGTTGTTGTTGTTGTTAGTGTTACCATTGTTTGTAAAACTAGCATTATTTGTTTGATCGGTAACACCATCCGTGGTAACACCACAATTACAATTCAAAACCTTGGGTCCTTGGTTTTTGGATCTATTGTTTTGATGGTTTGTTTTGTTTTGGTTAGGGGATGCTAACTTCCAATTGAGACCATAAGTATTATGCCCGTTATCGATAGAATCTTGGTTGATTCAAAGTGCACCTTCCAAAACTTTCTCATAACTACTAAAAGGAAAATTTTGGACTTCCTCATTAGTCTCTCGATTGAGTGAGTGAAGGAAAAGGTCACAAATTTCCATATGATGCATGTTAGGTGCAATTTCAAAGGAGTAAAGAACTTGGCAACATCTCTGGATGAAATGGGCAAAAATTTGTTTGGTTTTTGCATAATATGCGAAAACTCCTAAGTATTGTTCACGAAACTTGTTCATGTCAAAGGCTCTGATGAATTTGGAAACAAGTTGTTTAAAGGAATGTATAGAAACTTTTGGAATCCAATAGTACTAATATAAGGTGATTCCCTCAAGGGTATTTAGAAATATTTTAGCTACTATAGCATCCCAAGGAAGCAATTCCCTAATGGAAGTAGCATAGGCCTTGATATGAGTGTTCGGATCTCCTTCTCCCTTGAATTTAGGAATATCAAGAAGTGGGCATGGAATCATGACACCATGTATTTTGAAATAAATAGGTTTTTTTCAAATACTCAACGTAAGTGCCCATCACATAAGTTTCCACCATTGAATCCCCTTGATAAAGAGGAGGAGGAGGAGAATGAGAGGGACAAGCCATAGTGTAAGCATTGACTGGAATGTATGGAGCTCCTTTATACATGGTATAAGGAGTAGGGAAAGTATATGTGTCCATTTGAGGGGTTTTTGAGTACATGTGCAAGTAAGGATGAACAACACTAGGATGTGGGCTAGTGGGCATAAAACCAAGTGAATGTCGCATTGATATTAGGAACGGCATTTGAGAATGCACTTCCAAGTGAGCTCCTACGTAGGATAAGTGTGAGATAGATGAGGACCCATCCCTAGTGTGTCGAACCTATGAGAAGATCATTTAGATTCAGTTAGACTGGATAACCTTTTTACACATGATGTTCCATTAGTTATGCATTGGCAAGGGCATACCCTTTATTTTCAATAGGATACCCCATGTTATGCCCTATTGTATAAGGGGGTTTTGAAGGTTGGGCACTTTCTATTTCTTTAATCCTCCCTAATAAAGTAGAAATAACATCATGGGGTGAGGATTGAGTCCCTTTTTTGGGTGCATGTTGTGTAGGGTTTGGTTGAGAGGACACGTGATACCATGTTATAAATTGTTCAATGTTGTCATTCTTGTTTTCCTTGAAAATAGGAGTTTTAGGATTTGTGGCCGATACATTGTTGTTGAACATTTCAGAGGTATGAATCTTCATCCTATCCAAGGACTCATCTATCGTATGAAGTGGATTAGCAATTCATGTAAAAATGTCATCTTCTATAGACTGCATGCTAATGTGAGGTCTTGACAAGACTCTAGGGTAAGGACTTGTTCCACTTGTAAAGGTCATGTTGTTTGAATTGGATTGACCATATTGCATATTTAAAGGTTGGTCAACCTATTATGTTCTCACATGACTAGTGGGTTTTGAGACATAGCTACGGGAGATTTGTGGGTTGTTTTTGTAGTTATAAGCACATCCTGAAAGGAAGGAGATTGTTGTGGTTGAATGTTGGTGTAGTATCTATCAAATCCAAATGTCCCACCAAACTCTCTACTAAACATATTTGGGGAAGTATAAAATACCTACCAAAATAGGGGAAGAAATGGAAAGGTGAGATAGTAGCAATGAAAGATAAGGAAATAATAAGGAACTAGTCCTTCACATTAGGTTCACCAATTATGTACATTTGAAAAATCAACACATGATTTTAGACACACTTAACTTCTTGGGGTCATTTTGGGACAACCGGAATGTGAGATATTGGATGGATAATTTATAGGTAACTAAAGTAAGTTTAGGGGCTATAAACTGGTGGCGTGAAATCCTAATAATACAGTTGACAATGGGGGAAATAGAGGCTATGAACGGGTAGCGTAAATTCCCTATGGTTTGGTTGTTTGTGTTGATTTTAATTCTAAACTACATTGAAACTTCATTTTAAATAAATAAAGGAAGTAAATTTATCTTGAATAAAACACAAGTGTATTTAATCTTATAATTCATATATTCATTCTCAATTAATTAAATAAAACAAAATGAATAATCTAATATTTTTTTTTGAAAAGAGATAATTTGAAGAAAACTAACTAATTAACTAACATATTTTTCTATTTTTCAAATTTAAATAAAATAAATAAATAAGTTATTCTACGACACACAGAAATTAATTAAAATAAAATACTACTACCTCTAATAAAATAAACTAAAAAATAGAGAATAGCTGGATGTGGTTATTCCTTTGTTGTAGGGTTGTCTGACAATGTTATTCTAAAAGAATGTATTTGAAAGTTATTAATCTAAATAAAATAAAATAAACTTCTTCTGGAAAAGCTTCTGCCTCAAGTTTTCTAAAAAGGAAAAAAATTCTCAGAAGTAATTTCCTCTTTTCCGTATGAAATTTCCTCGGAAAAAGTAAATATAAACTAATTAAAATAAATAAATGATGTGCAAGGATTTCTTCACTTCTTCCTCTAACTAATTTCCTAAGCAGATCCACAGGGATAATCAGGAAGAAGTTATCAAGGGAATATATATGTAAGAAATATTTTGAAAAGAAATACTAGAAATAAAATAAATACATTCGGGAAGTGATGAAATCTTCTGCTTCTACAATTATACCAACTTAAAACAATGCATTCTTTCTATTCTAACAAATATAAATTAATTAAAGCTTTAAAGAATTTAAGTACAACCCCAACCTAGTTACTATTGTACTGTGGTAGCTTCCCAAAGGTGAGATGTGTTTTTGTCTCCTCAACTTTGTATCCTCTTCCAAATATGAAGTCCAATTGATCCAGAATGTACAGATGTTGGCTAGTAATAAAGAAAAAGAGAATTGGATATGGCTAGCTTGGTGCAAGAAATGACTGAAAGAAAATGGTAGGAAAGAATAGAGAAATGAGCTGGTTGTCTGTGTGGTTCCTCTCAAAAATTCAACAACATAACTTTACCTCAAGAATGTGAAATATCCAACCCATCATATGGGTAAAATTTTGGCTTTTATAAAAATCTAGGAAAGAAGAAGTCAATTACATGTGTCGATCAAGAAGTGAAAAATCATCAAAAGGAGAGGTATTCAACATTCTAAACATAGCCAAACAAGAAGATAAAATCAATACAATTCCAATGAGTCCAAAAATAGGCAAAAACAATTGAGAAACGAGTGAGAAAATCACTCCCAAAACCAAAACATGTGTTTTAACTCTCATATTTAAGGTGACAAGACCGTCAAGTATAAACAAACCGGAAGTTATGCAACCGTCGGGGTAGTTACTTAACTTTTTTGTGATGATTACTCAACCATCGAGAGGTTACATAACCGCCGCTTAAGACAATGTCAAAAGTCATAAAACGGTCTTGCAAGAAAAATTAAAGTTTGGAGAAAAAACAAAAGGGTTAATTTTAGTCAAAGGAGGGATGTAAAAGAGAGAGGGAAGGATCTGGACCTCATTTTTACCTTGGAAGAAGTTTTTATCATCATTGGAGACATTGTGTTTTCCGTGTTGCACCATGTAATTTTTAGGTGCATATAGAGACGTCCCATATTGATTGCATATGATACATTTTTATAACATTAATATGCTGAAATTGTTTAATATATTAGTAATATAACATGGTTAGTTGTTAAGCATATTGTTATTTAAGTTGTTATACAACTTGTGCTTAACCTATTAGTGTATGTTTTATAGATGGTTATATAATTGAAATCAATAATGATTTATATTATATTTATTATGATGTCTATATGTATATTGTGACTCTAACCATGATGATGTTGTGTTACATATAAAATATATAACTGGATATGTGTTCAAGTTACGTACATGTGACATTACTTGGAGTACTAAAAATTAGCCAATACTCTCCATATATTCTACTAATGCAGTAGTATAGAAGTGCAATGGAAGTAGTGAAATAAGCCATGTGGCTAAATCGGTTGTTGGAAGATATCTTGACAATGAATACTTGAAAACAATTTTTGACACAGAAACAAGACGGTGCTTGTGTATTTTATTAATATTAAAATCAATCATTATAGACAAATGAGAGAGTTGCAATATTTATAGCTATTGGATAGATTCTATCTCATCCACAATATATGTAAACAAATCACCTAATCTAAGCAAATATACGAAATACCATATTGCCCCTATTTTTCCCCTCATGTAAATCATTCGGGAATAAAATATGCAAAATATAAAATGATCCCACAAACATTGGGATGAGGACACTATCACTTAGTTAACTAACAACTAAGGATAACTAATACCTATTAACATAACTTTAAAGTATTTAATTAAAATTTTTAACTTATTACATTTATTCAAATATAAACTAATGATGAATTAAGCTAAGTTTTATTCCTAACATTCCCCCTTAATTCAGCATGGTCTCAAGTGAACATGAGAGAAATTATCTAAAACCCTCAAATTTACCTCGAGCAAGTGACTTTATGAAGACATCTGCATGTTGCATATCTATTGGGAAATATTAGAGCTAGATGTTGTTGTTCTAAACATGTTCACAAATGAAATGTACCTACACCTCAATGTGTTTGGTGTACTCATGAAAAACTAGATTCTGAACAATTTTTACTACTCCTTCATTATCAACATGTAGGATAGTTGGATCTTTCTGTGGTATTCCCAATCCTTCAAGTATACGTCGGAGCCATATCACTTCACAAACAGCTCCACCTGCACAAGATATTCTAATTCTATGGAGGATCTTGAAACACAAGTCTTCTTCTTACTCCCCATGATATCGGTCCAGATCCCAAAAAGAATACAAATCCTAAAGTGGATTTTCTATCATCTATGTTTACTGCATGATCTGAATCTGAATATCTTGTCAAGAATAATTTATTATTCTTCTTGTATTCTAGTCCATAGTTCCTCCGATGTACCTCGAGATTTGCTTTGCTAATTTTTAGTGATAAACCCTTGGTTCTTGCATGAACCATGAAAGACATCTCACTGCAAAGCTGATATCCACCTAGTGTAAGTCAAGTAGATGAGACTCTTGATCAATTGCCGATAGAGAGTTTCATTTAATAATGGTGATGGATCTATTCGAGAAAGTTGAAGTCTTGTTTCCATAGGTGTGGAAAATGGATTACAATCCATCATATTTAACTTCTTGAGTGGTGTCTTGGCATATTTCAATTGTAACACAAAGATATGATTTTCTCTTTGCCAAACTTCAATTCTAGGACAATAATTCGAAGCCTAAGATCGGTCATGTCGAATGATCGTGTTAGATATTTTGTTATTGACTCAATCATCCTCATTAATCCTCCAGTGATGATTAGAACATCGACATATACTACAATGATCACTATCTCCCCCTTTCTTTTTGAGATAGAGATTAGGATTGTATGGACTCCTATTGAATCCATGTTGAATGAGATGCTCATCAATTTTTATGTACCATGCCCTAGGAGACTACTTTAGACCATATAGTGATTTTATGAGTTTACATACCTTTTCCTCTTTACCTGGTATGAAAAAACCTTCTAGTTGAGTCATGTAAACTTCTTCCTGTAAATCACCATTAAGAAAGGAACTTTTCACATCCATTTGGTGTATTTTCCAACCAAATTGTGTAGCTAGAGAAAATATTAACCTGAAAGTTTTTATCTTAGCTGTGGGAGAAAAAGTCTCCTCATAATCAATGCCTTCTTTTTGAGCATATCCCTTAGCAACTAGTCTAGCCTTATGTTTATCAAAAAAATTGTCTACTTTGTACTTCATTTTGAAGATCCATCTGCATCCAATTGAATTTTTCCCTGGTGGAAGATCTGTAAGTTTCCATGTATTATTTTTCATAAGTGACTTATATTCTACATCCATAGCATCTTTCCAAGGTTTAGACTGTAGGGCTTCTGAAACTGAGGAAGGCTCAATAGTTTCAACAACTTTACCCATTAAGGCCAAATTGACCTCATTTTGAGACATACTACAAGTCCTCATTCCAATGGTAGATGTGTTGGGGACACTATCTAATTTTCCATCTCTAATCATACTTGTATACCATTTAGGCATACTTTTTTTTGTTCCTATGGGAGGTTGAATTTCATTATCTTCCCCATCATCATTGTCGTCATCAAAGTGATTACCATCCTTTGTTTTCACTATAGGGATGATTTTTTCATCATGTGAGTATATGGAAGGAGCATCTTCTTCTTTATTCTCAAAGAACTCAACATCACAACTAGTGTATACCCTCCTTGTTCTTGGATCAATAAATTTGTATGCAAGTGCATCATCATTGTATCCCAAGAAGATAATTTTTCTTATTTCATATCATCAAGCTTAGTTCTTTGTTTCTTAAGAATGTGCATACTTGTTTTACATCCAAGAACTCTAAGGTGTGAAATAGATGGCTTATGCCCTGACCATTCTTCCTGAGGTGATACTCCATTAAGAGTTGCAGTGGGAACTCTATTTAGTAAATAGACTTTTTTTTAGTTTCTTCGGCCAAAAAAAAATTTGATAAACCTGCATCATCAATCACACATCTCACCATATACATGATAGTACAATTTATCCTTTCAAAAACACAATTTTTTGCGGTGTGTGAGGAGGAACCATTTGATGATGAATGACATGTGTTTCCAAAAAAATTTTGAACTCAGTGTTGGTGTATTCTCCCCCTCAATCTAAGCGGAGTGTTTTTATTTTCCTACCAGACTCTGTTTCAACAAGGGCTTTAAACTTCTTGAAATTTTCAAAGTCTTGTTCTTTTGTAGAAAGGAAGTATATCCACATTTTTCTTGAAAAATCATCAACAAAGAGCATGAAATATTGAAACCCAAAGTGGCTAGGTCTCATTGGTCCGCACATATTGGTATGCACCAAGTAAAATTTTTCCTTAGCTCAAAATGTACTATGTTTGAATGGTACTCTATGTTGTTTTCCTACCAAACAATTCTGACATTTATTTGTACCCTTTTTAGAGGTGGTAAACCCCTAACCATGTTGTATCGATGAAGTGTTTCAAGATAGCCAAAACTCACATGTCTAAGTCTTTGATTCCATATTTGATTTGATGATGTATCCTTGGCTACAAGTGCTTGATCATTTCATTGAACAAAATACAACTGAAACATTCTTCCCACATTTGAAGCTTTTACAAAAAAATTGGAGCTTCGTGACTTATCTCGAATTAGGCACATATTTTTATCGCCTTTATAATCAAAGTCAATTTTGAGATTGTGATCTAATAATTGACTCACGGATAACAAATTTTTGTTAAACCAAGGACATAAAGAACATCTATAATTTTACAATTATGATGCCCAAGTGGTAGTGAAATGGAACCAATTCCTTCAACATTGTATGATGTATCATCACCCAAAGAGACATGATTTTTGGTGGGTGTTTTACTCATTGTGAAGAACCAATCTTTCTTTCTTGTCATGTGTCGAGTTGCACCCGATTCGACATACCAAATTTGATTTGTAGAATTGGATACTTCATTTGACTGTGTAAAATATAGGAATTCATCATCATCAAATTGATCTTCTTGTTCGGCTACATTTCCTTGTTGAGTTGGTTTCTTCTTCCACTTATTATTTTGTCCATGTTTACTTTGTTGTTGACCAGATTTTGTTTTTTGGTAATTAATATTTTTACCACTTGATGATCCTTGTTGGAATGTGTTGTACCAACAATTTTTTAATTCATGTCCTTTTTACCACAAATAAGACATTTTTGTTGGTCCTTTTGGCCTTGTTGAGTATTACCTTGCTTTTGAGGATGTTTATTAGACTTAGCCTATTTTTTCCTTTTTGATTAGAAGTAAGTGTCTACTCTTGAATTTCAGTAGTTGAGTGAATAGCTTCCTCTTGTTGTAGCATATTCACTAACTCTTCAAACATTGTCGTTTGACCAGTTATGTTTAACGTGGTAACAAAAATCCTATATGAAGGAGGAAGATATCTCAATACTATAGGCATGAGTGATGTGTCAGTTACTTCTTCTTCCAAAGCTTGAAGTGATGCATGCAAATTTAGTACTTTTCTCAAAAACATTTCAACTTTCTCATTTGGTTGCATTTTCAAGTTCAATAGTTGACTCTAGAGATGAAGTATTGTGTTCTTATTTTTGGACTCATATACTATTTTCAACTTATCCCAAGATTCTTTTATTGTTTTGGTCTCACAAATATGAGGTTATACCTCATCTAAAACACTAAACAAGATTATTAACTTTGCTTTTTGATTTGCATGATCAAATGTAGCTTGATGTGTAACATTTGTTGCAAGTCTTGTTAATGTACCAGAAACAATAGACCATAGATTTTCAAAATCAAGTTGTGCACGAACTTTTGTTTTCCATGCTGGATAATTATCAAAACACAAAATTTGAGAATCTGGCAAAAAGAATTTTTGTCTTTGTAATTGCAGCCATTGTGAAAAGTGATAAATGAGAGAAAAAAAAGAACACTTTTCCCCCTTAAAGCATGCACACCCCCCAAAAAAATATTATTTTATTTATTTTGGGTTCTTTTTCAGCCATGTACAATGAATTTTTGGCACTATTGGCCCTGTTACAAATTTGCCTCGTGGTCAATTTGCAAAAATAAAATGTCTCTCTTAGCCAATTTGCAAAAATAAAATGGCTCTCTTGGCCGATTTGAAAAAAATAAATTTTTGGACTCTTTGGCCTCTTTTGAAATACAAAAAAAATCTCTAATTTTTTCAATTTTTACAAAACAAATCTTATTAAAAGTTATACCAAGATGTAGAAATCTCAAAAAACACACTTTAAAAAAAAAAACGACACATCAATCCAAGGTACCAATTGAAACTTATGGCTCTTTTAAGTTACGATTTCAATATCTTTCTCGGACCCCTTTCCAAAAATGGAATTTCTTTTCTGTAATTTTCAGCAAAATCCAAAAATGGAAAGTTTTTCTTAAAGCAGATTTTCTACTAAAAACACACTTAAAGACTTAGGTGCATGCATACAATCTTGATTCATCCGCCATTAGTCTTATTTCCTCTCTTCGCCTCTCGATTTATCATCTTTTATACATATTTTCTTTAACTTTGTTTTTCACATGCTTCGCTTTTCTCTAGCAATGTTTTTTTTTCCTTTTTGTCTCTATGAATTGCAAGGTTGCACGTGGATGACCGTAAATGGAGGTCCATTTATAAACAAGATCACTTTTTTCTTCCTTTGGACATTGTTTATATTATTTTGGACACTTTTTCCTCTGCTCCCATTCGTACAGGGTTAGATGCTTGGAGACGTCAATTTGGAGATTGATCCAATGCCACAACTCACTAACAGGGTCTAAGAAAACATATATTAACAGAGGATAATGGGGGTCTCTTATTTTAGAGACAAAAACCCAAAACAATTGCATATAAATTTTTCTTGAATGAAAAACAATGTTTTTTTAATTCAAGAAGTGAGATTCAAACTATAAATTCAAAAAATCACTTCCTGTGCAATTTTCTGCAGTACTTCTTTTGTTGTTGGTGGTGTGTGGAGTACGAGCAGGGGATGTGTGAAGAGGCTAGGGTCAACTTTGGATCCTCCTAGCTCAAGCTTCTTATTCCTCCTCCCTCAAAATTTCTACACTCCCTAGCACTCACAAGTTCAAGCTCGATACCAAATCTTGACAATGAATACTTGAAAACAATATTTGACACAAAAGATTTGCATAAAAACAAGATGGTGCTTGTATATTTTATTAATATCAAAAGCAATCATTGAAGATAAATTAGAGAGTTGCAATATTTATAGATATTAGACAACTTCTATCTCATCTACAATATATGGAAACAAATCACCTAATCTGAGCAAATAAGAAAAAATAGCATATTGCCCCTAACGCCCCTATTGCCCCTATTGGAAATCATCTGTAACAAAATATGCAAGATAGAATATGATCCCACAAACATTGGGATGAGAACACTATCACTTAGTTAACTAACAACTAAGGATAACTAATACCTATTGACATAAGTTTAAAGTATTTAATTAAATACTTTAACTTATTACACGTATTCAAATATCAACTAATGATAAATTAAGCTAAGTTTTATTCCTAACAAGAGATATATATGGAAGTTAAAGGAAGTAATTATTTTCTATGTGATAGTTTAAGTTGTATTACTATATTGCTAAGAATCCAGTTCATCGTCAAAGAAAGAAACATATAGAGGTTTATATGCATTTTATCCTAGAGAAGGTTGTATGTGGTTATATAGATCTCCAGTACTAACTAAATGAAGATCAAGTTGCAGATATGTTTACGAAGCCATTTTCTTTTATAAAATTATACAAGTTCTATGCAAGGTTTGGCCTTTCATAGTTTCCATTGAGGGGATTTTGCATGCCAATGTCACCTCCTAATGGTCTTCTGGTTGATATCCCCTTCTCCTCTATACCTCAGGTCCATTTGTAAAGCATTGTTAAAATATCTTTATGATATTTTGTAAACTTATCACTCTAAGTTTACGGTGTACAGTCTAGTGTGTTGCATCTATTTGTAAAGGAGGTCCTTGTGTTATAAAAGGCTCCTAAAGATGTTGTTTTGAGATTTTTCCATGAGAAACTATGAGATGTAGTCTCACAAATCATGCTTAGCCTAAATCATAAATTTTGGTTTATGGATTCCAAATCCTTTTATACCAAAAGGTAATTTGAGCATGATGAAGGTGTTATAAATCCTTCAAAAGTGATATGCTAGCCTAAACCTTCATTAATGGTTTATGGAATTGTAAATTATGTTGTCTGAAATAGGTAATATTGTTGTTTATGTGTGGATTCTGTTTTAGTCTTTTGGAATCCACATTGAAGTGTTGGAGTTCGAATGACTAAGTTTGGAGACTTCATGAGCATTTTGTAGTCATGTGTTATTTTTTATGTTATGTATTTACTGTTAATTGATGGTTAATTGGTGTTTATCCCGTGACGTATTTTCCATCCATGAGAATTTGAAAGCTCTCGACTTTTAAACTTCTAGGGTCAGCTATAAAATGTCCTAGAATGATTGTAATCTTATGAATAGAGGTGTTAGGGGTATCCTAATGCATCTTGAGTGATAAAGAGAGATATTGAGTCTTAGAACATTAATAGGTGATCAAGAGTGATCAAGGTTGAGCAATTGGGTGTTAATTGTGTCTTAGATGTGGTTTAGCATCTTTGGGAATTTTGTTGTGAGTTCATGAGTGATTTTTGTGCAATTATAACTGAGAGAAGACTATGAGAGTTAGTTTTACTCTTGTCAATAATAAAATATGAGCAATTTCTTAGTGGACATATCCCACCTTGGGTGAACCAAGTTAAATCTTGTCTTGTCTTCTTTTGTGCATTGTTTATATATGTTGTTATATTTTTACAAGTACAATTTTGCTAAATAGTTTCCTACTACTATGATTTGAAGAATTGTTTCCACATATTTGTTCTCTAATTCCTAACTGGTATCGAGCTTTGGTTGGTATTTTTAAGTGGTGAATCATAAGGAAATTTTAGCTTGAGTGGGAGCTATGACAGACGAGGCCAAATTGAGGGTTGAGAAGTTAAATGGGAAGAAATTTGGTTTGTGGAAGATGCAAATGGAGGATTACTTGTATCAGAAGGACCTCCATGTTCCTTTGGCTAGAAAAGTAAAGAAACCTATAGCCATGTCGGATGAGGATTGGGAGTTTCTAGATAGAAAGGCACTCGGGGAAATTTGGTTATGTCTTGCATCTTCGAGTTTCTTTCAACATATCATAGGAGAAGACCACGAAAGGTCTCATGAATGCATTGGGGAAGTTATATGAAAAACCCTCTATCTATAATAAAATATTTTTGATGAAAATTTTATTTAATATGAAGATGTCTGAGAATGGTTTTGTTGTTGATCATTTGAATGAATTTAATACGGTTGTGAGTATGTTAAACTCATTGAAAATTGACTTTGATGATGAGGTCAGAATTTATTGATTTTGTGCTCATTACCAGATAGTTGAGATAGCTTGGTTATGGCTATAAGTAATTTGGTCTCTAATAATTCAAATTTGAAGTTTGAAGATGTGATAGGTGTGATCTTGAGTGAGGAAATGTGAAGGAAGAGCTCTGGGGATTCTTCTACTTCTGGAAACGCTTTGACGGTGGAGAGCAGAGGGAGATAAAATAACATAGGGAAAGGTAATCGTGGGAATTTGAATGATCGTGGAGGGTCAAATTCCAAGAGAAACTTGGAATTTTGGCACTTGTGGGAAGGTTTTCATGCTAACAAATATTTCTAGGCTCTTCGGATAAGAATAACAAGGAAGAAACTAAGGAGGTAAATGTGGTAGCAGATGATGTTTGTTAGGATGCCTTAATTCTTTCTTTAGATAATATTGTTTAGTCTTGGGTGTTAGATTCGGGGCTTCTTTCCATGCCACCCCACATAGATATTATTTTACTTGAGTTTTTTCAAGGTGATTACGGACATGTATATCTTGGTGATGATGAACCATGGAGCGGTGTGTGGAAAGGTTGTGTTTGGGAGAAAATACAGAATGGGAACACATGGTCACTTAAGGACATCATGCATGTGCCTAAGTTGAGGTGGAACTTGATATCAGCGGTCAGGTTGGGTAGTGATGGTTGTACGGTCAATTTTACGGTGGATTCTTGGAAGGTTACCAAGGGAGCTCTTATGGTTACAAGTGGTAAGAAAATAGGTACTTTTTTTTAACCAATGGTGCTTATTATTGTAATTTAGTTGTTATATATGGAGATAAAACTTTATGACACTAGATACTCGAGTCATATGAGTTAAAAGGGCATGCATATTCTAAGCGACAAGTTTCCCAGTTAAAGGAGTTAGATTTGGACTTCGTGAGGACTGTGTTTATGGCAAACAGAATCGGGTGATATTCCTCAAGGTTGGACCTACCAAGAAGGAGGGTAAGTTGGAGTTGGTGCATAAAAATGTATAGGGTCTAGCTAAGGTAAACTCTATTAGTTGTTCATGTTATTATGTCACTTTCATTGATGATGTAGCTAGAAAATTTTGGGTATATTGCATTAGAAAGAAATATGATGTGTTTGAAACTTTCAAAAGATGGAAAGTCTTGGTTGAGAATGAAATAGGTATCAATTTGAAATGTATCAGTCAAATAATATAGGGGAGTATTGCAGAAATGAATTTCTTGATAATTTTTTTGGTAAATGGGATCCGTAGGCGAAGGACAGGTTTGAAGACTCCATAGGAAAATGGAGTGTCGAGAGAGAATGAACAGGACAATCATAAAGCATGTTAGGTGCATGAGGTTACATGTGGGGCTTCCACTCATGTTTTGGGTAGAAGCATGAAGTACGATTGTTTATCGATTAACAGAGGACCCTTTATGGCCTTAGATGGAGGTATACTCTAGGAGGCTTGGTCAGTAAGAAAATTGATTACTCATTCCTTAGATTATTTAGATGTGATGTATTCATTCACATTTATAAAGATGATAGGACCTAGTAAGAGGTTAATTCTAATAAATGCACCTTTATTGGATATGGTGAGGATTACTTTGGTTTCCATGTTTGGAGTCTTGAGGACAAGAAAATATTTTGGTCTAGAGATATTGTCTTTAATGAAAAAATCATGTATAAAATTCAGTTGTAGGAATAGAAAGAGGAATCAAATAAAGAATACATAGCGTTATAGGAAATTACAGATGGCAAGGTGTCCAAGGGGCCGGTTTAGGTGCATCATGTTCTAGCATAGCCAGTTCATGAACCTAGCCATCAGGAAGACCAAAATCTTGAGGTGAGAAGGCCTTCTAGGGTAAGAAGGGAAAATGAACATTTTAATCCATCTTTGAATTACTTATTTCTCACTACCAGTGGAGATCCAAATTTTTTTGAGGAAGCAGTGCAGGTCGATGTCAGGAAGAAGTGGGAGAAAGCCATGGATGAAGAAAACAGATCTCTTATGGAGAACCAGACTTGGGATCTGGTGGAGCTACCTGAGTGTAAGAGAGCATTGCAAAACAAGTGGGTGTGCAGAATCAAAGAGGAAGATGGAGGTAGAAAAAGGTACAAGGATTGGTTGGTGGTCAAGGGATTTGTACGGAAGAAATGTGTAGACTTTGATTATATATATATATATATATATGTTGTTGTTAAAATGACTTCTATTAGGATTTTCTTGGTTTGGTAGCAATCAAATACTTGCACTTAGAGTAGTTGGATGTGAAGACTACATTCCTTCGTGGTGAGTTAGAGGAGGAATTGTATATGCATCAGCTAGACCATTGCATGTATATCAAGAAGTTTGACAGTTTTATATAGGAGAAATGTTACTCTAGGTGTCACTTAGACCATTACATGTACATCAAGAAGTTTCTTGATGGTAGTTATATTTTTTTCTTGTATGTGGATGATATGCTTGTTATAGGGAAGAACATCTAGGAAATAAAGGTACTCAAGAAGCAGATAGGTGACTCCTTTTCCATGAAGGATTTTGGGATAGAAAAGAAAATCCTTGGTATGAGAATAACATGGAACATGAAGGAGAGAAAATTGTTACTATCTCAAGAAGAGTACATAAAGAAGGTCTTGGAGAGGTTTAGTATGCAGGATGTTAAACAAGTTGGTACTCCTTTGGAAGGTCACTTTAAATTAGCAAAGGATCATAGTCTCGAGAATGAGGATGATAGAACCCAGATGTCCATGGTACCATACTCATCAGTAGTTGGAAGCTTGATGTATATTATGGTATACACTAGGCCTGATATTTTCCATGCAGTGGGAGTAGTGAGTAGGTTTATGAGTGATCTAGGTAGAGAGCACTGATAGGTAGTGAAGTGGATCCTTTTTATTTGAGAGATACCTTAGGAGCATCATTGTGTTTCAAAGTGGATCGGATGCTACATTTTGTGGCTATATAGCTTCATACATGGCAAGAGATTTGGACAGTGGAGGAGCACGACAAGTTATGTATTTACGGTTGGTGATACAATGGTGAGATAGATTTCACGATTACAAAAGATTTTGGCTTTTTCAATCATAGAGGCTAAGTATTTTGCTACCACGAGAGGAAAACAAGGATATGATTTGTCTACAATAGTTGCTTGATGAGTTAGGGCATAAGAAGGAATTTGTGAGACTACACAAAGTGATAGTAAAATCGTTATTCATTTGGCGAAGAACTCAACTTTCCACTTTAGGACAAAGCACATTCAACTGAGATATCATTTCATCAGGGAAGCTTTGGAAGAAACTAAGTTGAAGCTAGAAAAAATTCATACCAATAAAAATCCTATGGATATGATGACCGGGGGAGGTCACAAGGGAGAAGTTGAAGTTGTGTTCAACTTTTTTGGCCTTCATGAATGATAATGAAGCATTGAGAATTTTTCTCAATGGGAATAGTCTCCAAGTGGGATATTGTTGGGGTGTGGAGCCTATTTTAGCATTCTGGAATCAACATTGAAGTTTTGGAGTTTGAACGGTTAAGTTTGGAGACTTCATGAGCATTCTATAGTCATGTGTTGTTTTCATGCTATGTATTTGTTGTTAATTGGTAGTTAATTAGTGGTTGTCACAGTGACGGATTTTCCATCCGTGAGAATTTGAAAGGTCGCGACTTTCAAACTTCTAGGGTTGGCTATAGAACTTCCTAGAAGGATTGTAATCTTGTAAATAGAGATGTTAGGGGCTTCCTAATGCATCTTGAGTGATCAAAAGATATCTTGAGTCTTAGAACATCAATATGTGATCAAGAGTGATCAAGGTTGAGAAATTGGGTGTCAATTGTGTCTTAGATGTGGTTTAACATCTTTATGAATTTTTGTGAGTTCATGAGTGATTGTTGTGCAATTGTAATTGAAAAAATATTTTGAGAGTTGTTTTACTCTTGTTGATAATAAAACATGAGCAAGTTCTTGGTGGACGTAGCCCATATTGGGTGAACCATGTTAAATATTGTCTTGTTTTCTTTTGTGCATTGTTTATATATGTTATATTTCTAGAGGTATGATTTTACTAAATACTTTCCAACTACTGTGATTTGAGGAATTGTTTCCACATATTTTTTTCTCTAATTCCTAACAACTAGTATCAGAGATTACGATGTACAGTCTAGTGTGTTGCATCTATTTTTAAAGGAGGTCCTTGTGTTATAAAAGGATCCTAGAGATGATGTTTTGAGATTTTTTCCATGAGAAACTATTAGATGTAGTCTCAAAATTCATGTTTAGCCTAAATCATAACTTCTGGTTTATGTATTCCAAATTTTTTTGTACCAAAAGGTAATTTGAGCATGATGGTGTTATAAATCCTTCAAAAGTGATATGCTAGCCTAAACCTTCACTAATGGTTTATGGATTTGTAAATCATGTTGTACAAACAAGTAATGTTGGCATATGGTTCCCCACTTAATATTAAGGGGGAATGTTAGAACATAATATTAAGTTCCTATAAACTTTAGTTTATAATTAAATAATTTAGAATAGGTTATATTCTTAATTATTTAATATAAACTTTATGTTTATGTTTAATTGGTTATTTATTAACTAATTTATATTAAATTGGGGTACGATTTAATCATACCCTCATCACTTAATATGTTCATGACCCATGGGGTCATTTAAATATGGTCATGGATCATATTGTTTTCACCTTATGTGAATGGCTTGGAGAGAAGTGAGGAAAAGGAGATTTTACTGGATTGTAAATGTGTTTCTCGATTAATAGAAAATTCTTGTTTATTCGTGGTTTTATCTCCCATGGGGTTTTCCATGTAAATATTGTGTTTAATGTTATTTACCTTGTTGTTTATTTATTTATGCATTTACATTAATGTTTGTTTAATATTAATTTAATATGGTTAAATAGGATTTATAATCCTAGTCCTAACAGTGTACAATTTTTACTAATACATTGTGTACTAAAACTTTCAATTGCATCATCTTCATATAGACTACTATTCCCTCTTGGATGACCTTTCATGACATAATAATCATCGTAATCCTATATAAGCAAGTCAATCATACCTCATTTAAGGCCCTGACACTTTAAGATCTCCTCATGTAAAAGCAAGCACAAAAGGCACTCCAAGCTCCCAAAATTGTAAAATAACTCATGTACATCCATTAGGGAAGTACTCTCTATAGGTCTAAATTATCCTTTCAGGTATAAGAGTCTCCATCTTCTCTCCAGAGCAAAGCAAAGTGACCCTTCCCAAGTATTTAAGCAAGTGTGAAACTCAAGCAAAGAATTGTCAAAGCATAGTTGTCAAGTTTTGATTGCACTAAGATAGATATCACATGTTAGGAGAACAATGTGTTGTTTGATACTATAGACATAAAATCTATGCACTTGGGTACATTTCTAGGTCATAAAGCATACTAATATATACATGATTCCTAAGAAAAATTAACAATTTATTTTGGTCTTTTTTACTTTATCTCTTGCATTTTTATTGGCCTTACATATCTTACAACCCTGTCGAAACTTTACTTGATTTATCTTTTATGGCCTCGGACACTAGTGCCCGATTAGGATAGAAGAACCCAAGTGCTCCTATCCCTCTTTGGTATTCTGGCCTTCTTTATCTTCTTCGTGATCTTTTGGGTCTCTTTTACCTTTTGGTCACCTTTTAAAACTTTGGGTCGGCCTTTTAGTTGTCAATTACAAAAATTTAAACAAGGGAGTCATATATATACTTAGTTATTACTCTCAAATAAAGGTCCAAGCACTAAATAGTATCTATTATCACCTAAGATTGCATCAAATAAACAAGAGCATTACAAATCATAGATATAGCACATTCATACAAGGGATAAGGGGATGTATTGATCTTCATACACAACATAGGAGGGGAAGTTCCTTATATTTCATCACACACATTTTACATAATCAAGACAATCTACATCTATCCCACCATCATGTACTTGCACAAGGGAAACATGGGGCATCATTACACACACATAACTACATGGAATCGAGATGTAGTGCAATGTTTGGTCATAATATAACTCTTTGAGTAATCTTTGAGGTCATTCTAACTCCCCATCAATCATATTATTTATTAGGTTTGATGTGGTTTATGGGTATGTGTAGCTAGGTATCTATTTTGTAGGTTACGTATGATGATGATATTAGAGAAAAACCAGAGTGACAAAAGAGGATCAACAACGAACATCTTCTAGCCCAAAAAGGATCCAAACATGAGCATCTAAGTGGAAACTAGCGCCCCGAGATCAGTCCACTAGTGCTCGGGACCTCCTATACTCCCATGGGTACTTCTATCGTGTATACTCCCGAGTCCCAAAACCCTTTATGAGCCTTGACGACACTCTTCTAAGTTAATTCCAGTTATTTCTCAGCTCATATCACTCAAAAATCAATTAAATCACCTTCTCTCTCTTACTTATGGTTTTATATCTTTTTCATATTGCTTGTGTCTTATTGTATTTAATTACTTGTATATCATTAGTAATGAATTACTTTGAAATAAGCTATGATTATAATTCCGCCACCACTCTTCCACATACATCTATTATGCATGTTTCTATGCCTACTCCTACCAATCACTTTACCCCCTATTATTTCTCACACACGGATTTTCTCCTCTTCAGGAACCCATGACCTAGCTTTTTTATACCATGATTTATAATCCCAAATTTGAAAGTTGCAACAAACCACTTCACATTCCTTGCCATATCTAGATTCCCCAATCCTCCTCCATAGTCCTTTTTCACCCACCATTTCCTCTTATCCGATATCTCCTAACTTTATTACACCAAATATTCCCACCTTTAATGGCCACAATGACCCTCACGAGCACCTTCTATCCTTTCATGTTATATGCCTCAACTATGCTTATGACCTTACTTTATTGGCTAATTTTTTTCCTTGAAGCTTACAAGACTATGTTATGCAATGGTTATATGATCTACATGTCCATTCGATAACTTCTTTTACATACTCATCCAATGCTTTCCTTGTTCATTTTTCTATCAATATCGGTACTAAGGTATCCTACACATAATTAGCTCATATCAGATAATGATCCAATGAACATCTCACGGATTATGTATTGCACTATAAGAATAACCTCAATAAGATGAACAATGTTCTAGATGATTCAGAATTGCAAGATATTTTAACTCAAATACTTTTACCTCCACTTCAAGATAATGTCATCTTTGAGACTTCTCCCTCCTTTGATCAATCATTTCATACACTTAAAGTGTGTGATAGAAAGTTAATTTCTATGGGAAAATTAAAATACTATGATACTTTCTCCTCATCTTCTAACAAGTTTCAAGCTAAATCTACATTCAAACCATCTGCTAAGCCTCACGAAGTTAAATCCATTGTCAACATTATTTCTCCACCCGTTACACTTCAATTACAACCCATGAACCATAATTTTACTAGGATTCCTTATGCACCTCGGTTCCTCTTACCCTAAGTCATCGAAAGTAATCTAATCACTCTTCCTCCACCACTCAATCTTGATCCTTCTTTCCCACGTGGCCGTAATTATGATGAAAATGCACATTGTGACTATCACTAATGAAATGGGAATTATATTGATCAATGCATTCATCTCAAAATCTTATTCAAGATCTCATTAACAACAATGTTATTGAGCTTCCTAAGCCATCTAATTCTAATCTGGTCAATGATAATCAAAATCTTAAAATATTTAATGACCTATTGCCCAAACATGACAATCCAACTATTGATTCTTTTGTAAACCATACATATCATGTTGTGTCTCCTCCTTCATCGGGGCCTCTTGATTTTCTTATTTCTATTACTGATGTGCCACCACCAGTTATCACATTCTTAGATCATGATTATCATGCTACATTTTCCTCTGATTCGTTGCATATTAATGCTTCCATTGGCACTTATATAGTCAACAATACTTTGTTCTATCCATCAACCCTTTCCATATATGCTCTGTGGCACTCATATTAGCTATCAAATGTCCAACTTCCCTAATCACATTTCTAGTTCCTAATTCTTATGGTCATGTCATGCTTCCCATTACAGTTGGGTCCCTTACCATGCTTACACCATTCCTTGTTACATCTGAAATCAAAGGTTATGACATGGTCTTAGGTCTTCCTTGGCTCTGTGCTACCCAGGCTATCCCATCCATGCTTTATTTATGCCTTAATTTCATCCATAACAAGCAATTTATCACCATCAAAGGTGTTCCACCATGTACACCATTACCTAGGCCCACTCTTACCTCTATTTTTGCACCAATCACAACATTTAGGCCTCCTTCCCTCCCAACCCTAAATCTACCTCTACACTTAGCTCTCTCATTCATATATGGCCCTCATCACGACCCTATCAGCCCCACCACCTATTATTCCACCTCACCGGCCTAAGTCACCTACTCAAGAAACATGTTCCCCTAAGTGTTCTCCACATACTTTACCACATTACACTCATTCACATGCACATAGTTAGTCTTCTACATCACCAATCTTAAACCATGGTCTCATGCATTTGTCTCCTCATATATCGGTGGGTATCCCTCTCTCCTCATTATCATCAAATAGCCTTCCATCCCTCACACACTTGAGGGGGCATCACACTTTCTCCCCCTCCATCTCTATTGGTTGTCTTTAGTATCTACTTATAACTTATTTTACTACATTTCATGCTTTACACTTCATGTCTACCTTTCAAGCACTCTTACATCTTTGGTTCACACATTGTACCATCATTACCTGATAATGCACTCTAGTTATATGGTTCACACTTTAATGTTGAGGGTAAACCTCTTCCATGAACCTCACATCATATAATTTTGTTACACATTAAGCTCCTTACTTCACAATACAATCTATCTTAGCTTTTACTATCAATCACATACAATACATTCATTACTCCGATGACACACTCTAGTGCTACGGTTCACACTTGAGTGTTAAGGAACACTTTTTCCATTAACCTCACACCATTTACTTTTACTACACTTCATTCTTAGTGCTTCACAATACATTTTCCTAACATATAATCTCCATCACATACACTACATTCATTTCCCAATGATGTACTCTAGTTCCATGGTTCATACTTAACTATTGAGGGCACAATTCACAAATAAACCTCACTTCTCACATCTTGGCTAATCTCTCTTACTTTGTGTTTCATGACTATCTTTCTGATCATTACCACAATGTTGGTTTGCAAACTTCTCTTCATTACCTGATGATTCACTCTTAGTTTATTGTTCATACTTGACTGTTGAGGGAACATTTCTCAATGAACCTCATCTCACACACATTCGCTAGGGGGAAACATGGCTCCTCTTATTCACACATTTTTCATATCACATCACACCATCACACTCACACATCATTTGCACATCTTTCTTGTACTTATTATTGACAACTTATACTACTTACATGTTACACTTTGTTTATTATGCTAGTTGGAATACTTAGTATGTCGTTATCTTTTCTTATACACACATGCACATTCACTTGGTATCTTAAGGTGAATGCATGACCTTTACATATTTTTTCATGATGCATGATGCTCAACACTTCTCTTTACCTATCCCATCAAGGCTTCTGGGAGCATTTAGATTTTCTACTTTCATACTCTACACATCATAGGTCATATTGTTATATTATTTACTACTTATTTTACTATCACTTTCCTTTTTGTTGCTATATACATGCTTTGACATACTACTTATCTTTCTAACATGCTAACAGTGCTTTATGTGTAGCATTTGACTCACAGGATCAATACAACCATGGTTATTTGTCATTTTTGCTTATTATTTCTTGTTTATGCTCGTTTTGGACCTGATTGCCTTGTGACATTGTGAGTGATGTTTCATGTATGAAACCCACTTTTGTGGTGTGACTTGTCTTCTTCTACTTGTATTAATGGGTTTGATAATGCACCTCATCATACATTGAGATAAATCACATTAAACATCACATTGGGCTTGCACACTCTACCCATAGTATGTTATGTCATGCTTATTGATCTTAGTTATAATTTGTTACTAGCACGCCCAAGGATTCAAGTTATACATGCAGTCCTTCTACACTTCATGGGTGTATCAAATATTCTCATCAAGGAACCACATACACTATAAAATATTATATGGCCCCTTTTAAGTATTGTGTTAATGTTACTCCCAATAAGCATCATTCCTATGTATCTTGTTGGAAGAAAAATGGACTCAAAGGGGGTGAATCATTCCTACAAAAAATTTACTTCATTTACCATTGTTGCAACATCCATTCAATCATATGCATTCCACAATAGCTTATTAAGTGTGCATCATACATTCAAATGGACATGAAGCATGAGAGAGAACACATAGATCCAAGATGTAAGTGGGAAAACCTCAAGGGGAATAAAACCCACTAAAAAAAAAAATTTGATATTACTCACAACAAATACTCAAGTGAATATTACACATCATAAGATATTTCTTTAGTGAGGCACCAACCCCACAAGGAGCACCAACCCCTAAACCTCTATTTATATTACTCACAACAAGATACTTGTATGAATATGACTAATCACACAATATTTTAATAATAATATCATTGTAGATATTTTTCACACAATCACCGATGGTGGTCATAAGATTTAGCTTCAAACCCTACTTCAAACACACCTCCTTCTAGCTCACTCAAACTTGCACTTTCATGACTTGATTTGATCTCAAATCCTTGAACACATGTACTCTAACATTCCTCATACCTTTTCACACTTTGTCAAATGATTCTCGCCATACTTTTTCACTCACACACTTGGGTCACACATTTCCCTCTTTCAACAACTAGTTCAAATTTAAACTAAACAAGCACTTTTATATTCTTTTGTTCTTTCAAAACTATCATAGGTCAGTCCTATACAAGTATTTAGACCAATAAAACTCAAAATAATATTATTATATTCATAAATAGTAATAAAATGGACCCATGTATGTCGTTTATGCTCAAACACACTAGACAAGCCCAAAAATGGCTCAAAATCCCATCACGTGGTTCACCAAAGATCACAAGCCTCATCACCATGATTATTAAAGCTCCCAAATTCATCACACATGTCAAATATGACATAAAAAAACCATCCATGGTCATAAATTATCTTGCACAAATCATATTTCTCATAAATCACTCAAGAAAGCTCGTATCCTTCACCAAACAGTTATTTCCAGGAACTAGTCTTCACCTTTGGGCCTCAATATCACCCAAGAACACCTGAACTATGGCATGTAACCACTAATTGGAATCCCCTAAAATTTATATCACATAAAATCTTTATATATATCATGAAACATTCATACATGTAAACCACACCAACTTTGCTCTTCACCAAAATGAGTTACCCATAACTAGTTTTACAAACACAATTAGTTTGAACCCTTACTACCACTTTAAATACCTAAAAATTTATTAAATAGAAACTAAATTCATTCCTCTTCACTCTCTAGTTGATATCAATCATAAAATCATCCATCTCATGCATCTTCTAGCAATAGTAATTCTATCCTGAAAATAGAAACCTTCTTCTTCACAAACTGAGTTGGATGACCTATAAAATATCATCATTATGAAACAAAAATATACCATTTGAAATATCTCTAAATAATATTTCTATAAAATCTTAAATTTCCTTCCAACTCCAAGTGTAATTCTTTCAACCACGTCCATATCTGAAAGTGCTCCTTTAGGCTTCTAGGACTCAAGAACTAGTCTTGAGGTCAACTTGCTCCATCACCTAAAAACATTTCCAAGCTTAACCAAAATATGGAACACCCTTATACATGATGTATAATCACTATTCAATATTCTACAAGAATTAGGAACTCATAACTACCACCTTACATCATGAAGCTACTTAAGACCATGCTTAACTAGGCATCTTCCAAATTTTACCCTCAAAGAACGGGTTGTAACTTATTCATCCCTTATCAAAAACATAAGTTTGATATATAATTGGAAATATATATGAACAAAAATCATGAAAAAACTTTAACCAATTCATAAATCCTTCTTAGATCCTGAAATTCCATTTTTACCAAGACTACTCCAAACTGCCCTAAAAACTAGTCTTTATAAATAGGGAACACTTTTCCCTTTAGGACCTTAACCATGATCTTAAACTATCATGTACATATATTAAAAGTTATAGGATAAAAACCATGTTAATTTATTCATTACCTTTTTTGGAAAACTTTTCCACAAATTCAACATATTCAAAACTAGCCTTTTTAGGTGGGTCCCACATATAGTCACATGCTCTAATATACCTTTCTAGAAATTTAGAGGAGTCTTATACAACATCCAATCATCACTTTTACAAAAGGAATTAAAACAGTTCATTCTAGACCTTTTTCTCCAAGTCATTTTTAGCTAGGGTTTAACTAGGGTTTCAAAGCAACTTATCTTCTTAACGATCGTTCATAAAAATATGATGATCAAACCACCTCATTATTTTTGCTAAACCTTATTAGTTCCATGAAAATGTATCCCCCAAAAAAATTTTGGGCCCCTAAAATATTGGCAAAGTGTAAGAATGCACGTGGGCGTGCAAGATTGATTTAAAGGCACGGAAGGAGAAAAGTGTGCAAGGCAGAGAAAAGGTTTTGAGACTTAGCCATATTTGGCGTATCAGGAAAAACATGAGAAAAGTGTGACCCGACTGTGCATGCGGAATGGATAAGGTGCCAACTGGCAGCTTTTTGCCCACGAAGGAATATACCTTGTGATGGAAGATTCTAAAGGCCATCATTACAAAGATTGGAGGTCTCGAGCCTAAAGAAGCATGCTCCCATGGAGGACCACCTTGGAAACTTGGAAATGGATCTAAAACTCCCACGAGGACTAGAAAATGTTGAGAAAGGATATAAATAAAAGTACCCCTAAGAGAAAAGACGAAAAAGGAAGAAGAGGTGAAGCCATGCAATAATACTATGATAGCTCCAGAGGTTGGGTTTAGAGGATCTATAGGAATACGTTGTACTAAGGGGATGGGTTTTGAACATTTTTCTTTGTACTATGAAGGGCCTAAATCCATCTCTAATGCATGATATTGATCTGCATTATCAGATGAATCTGTGATTTCCTGAGATATTGTAATATGGTTATCAACATGCTTAATGTGAATATATGTGTGGTTCCAGTTCTACTACATGGTTATAGGTATATTTCATATGAGTGGGTGTAAAACCCTATGCATTTATTTTCTATTATAATTCAAATCTATGTTCTGTAATTTTTTCCTTATATGAATGAATACATTGGTATAGAAGTTGTTCTGAGCTCTAAGATGAATGTATGGTTCCTTTCCAATCTATTTCTTGAAGTTTCTATCACAAGTAATGCATTCTCACACAACTCACATAAATGAGGGACTTGGCACCCATGTGTGCCTCGGTGAGTGCCCAACATGCTTTGGGTGATAGGGCGGCAAGCATGGGGTTTCCTTGTTCTTTGGGAAGGGCTTAAAAATGACTACATCTTGGTTCCATTTCTGGACCTCTTTTCGAAGTTATTATGAGAAATGGCATACATTTTTGTCTTTGTGATGTGTAATGATAGAATGCCTGACTTTAGAAAGTGTTGAAACATGGTTCAAAAGCATGAAGGACAAGTTTTCTCAAAGATTCAAAGATGTTGGGCCTAAGTTTAGTACGTGCGGATGGGTAGAAGAGAACCTATATAATGAGTTGTATGAGATATTATTTTGTTGTTTCCCAAAGAGAGCTATATGAATGGCTCTCAGCATACGCATCTAGATCAAGTTGGTTTTATAGATCGATCATGTAGACCTAAGATGACTATCAGAGGATGTAGGATGCAGATCTAATGTGGACACATGTTATTGATCACTGGTGGAAGAGGGTGCTGACTAGTTATAATTTGGAATATGCCATTTTGACGTATTCTTACCCAAAGATCACTAAGTTCAAGTTTCTGAGGGATCCTAGAGGATCATTTTTATGTGTTATCCCTCTAGCTATGAAGATCTTAGTCATTACTTTGGGTTTAGAAGCATTCCCCATGGCCGGATAAGCTCTCCAAGCACTGGGAAAGGAAGCTAGGGTGGAGGAAGATGGAGGACGTTGCGGCTGAAAAGGAAAGGGAGGAGAGATGACTCAAGTATAATGAAGCTCATGAAAGGGAGATGACTAGACAATGTGAGGTAGCAAGTGTGATGGATCTATGGAGGTAGACATTGTGAGAGGGTGTTGAATTTCACGTGGAGGATGTGGATCCTAAGTAGTCTATGCTACCCCAAATCTTAGCAAGCACGTAAGAGAAGCCCCTTCAACTTCTTATGAGAGTTTCGCATGGAGAAAGAAGATCCATTAGCACGCATCTGAACCTACCTAGCGATTGATCCCTGGTGCTTGGTTTTTTAGATCAAAAGAAGAGTATGGTTAACCCAACTAGTATTAGTGGAAGTGACCGATCTACACCCAGGAGATATAATTTCTCATTTAGGACTTCTATGGCTACACATACCATTCCAGTGTTTGGAGGAATTTTAAAGCAAAGTGCAAATACAAAACCCTTTGGTCTCATGTCTGGGAGTGGCATGGGGTATACTATTAGTAGTGGGAATTATCTCAGACCGTCGGTGTGCAGTTCAATAGAATGTTGGAAACCCTTGGCGCAACCACTTCAGGACCTAGTGGATCTGGTGGATCTCGGTGGCCTGGGTCAAGAGAATAGGACACAGGATCTAGTGGGTCGGAAGGAATAGGACTCGTGGATTTGGTGGGTTAGGAGGAATAAGACCTAGTGGATCCATTGGATCTGGTGGAGGGAACAACGAGGAAACCAAGGCTCTGGATCGAGAGGACAAGGACCCTAGCCACCCCCAAGTGTTTTTCGAGATGTCTTTGCACTTACCAGACTATAGGGGTATTGAAGATGCTACAGAGCATGTGCACAAGTGTGAGTTACTATGGCATGTGAAAGGGATCACTAGCCCAGAGCGGAAGGCAAACTATTTTGTAACTACATTGTAAGGGTGCACGCATAGTTGGTATAGGAAGTATGATCCCCATCAAACAGTGGTGGACTATATAGCATTGAAAAATGCTTTTAAATTTCATATTCCAAAGTTTGAGAAAAAGAGCATCAAGACTCAAGGAGATCCAACAGCGAGGATTGGCGAGAGTGTGTAGGAGTATGATGCATGGTTTAAAACTCTCTTGTATAAACTTTCATATGACATCCACCCCTCATAACATGCTCAATGGTTTGTTGGAGGGTTGATCACTCTATTTAGTAGGGCATTGTCACATAAAATTTTCACTAACCCACGCGAGGCTTTAGAGGTTTCCTTACGTGCTAAAGCTATAGGGAGTGTGGATACTAGTGTTAGTCCATTCTTGGAGGCCCAAATTGCCACAATGGCCAAGAAATTGGAGAAGCTCTCTCTGCAAACTCAGCACATGAGGTCCATAGTGGGCTTTGGTGTACAGACTATGAAGTGGAGGGTCATGCAAAGGATAGTTTACCTTGGAATTTGGTGTGTATTATGGTGGTAGACTGTGAGATCTGCCATGAGGATCATGATTCAAGTAGATGCCCTCTACTCCAACGCACAATCCGCAAGAATGTTTCTTGCTAATTCAATATATGCACCTCTATAACCCATGATACCAAGGATTGCAGATTGATTGATCAGATCCATGATATTATTTATCTTGGTGTGCACCAGACTAGCCTTGTTGGTAGTTCTAAAGATGATGACCGATGTTATAAAGAGCACGTAGATGGAGGGGAACATGGAAGATGTTTTCATGAAGGATTTCTTGGTCCTCGTAACTGCAGTAAAGGGAGAAGTGAGTTCCTAGGGGAACATGTTATAATTGTGGATCTACAGAGCATTATAAACGCAAGTGTCCTGATCTATTATAATGCTCATGGTGTGAGAAGAAGCACAAGTATGAATAATGTCTAGAACTCTATGAGCATATGAACCAACATCACCGAAAAGATAAGGGTATTGCTATGGTGAGTGTTAAAAAGGCCAACTCATAACGGATGCCAAGATTGGAACATGAGTTAGAACTATAACTTGTACTGGTGACAACACGTGCTGAAGCCACGTGCACAAGGAGATACCAAGACCAATAACATTAGTTTCCAAAGAGGAAGTGCTACATGGGAAGCACCTGGACCCTACCCATCAAAAATAGGTATACCAGGAGACTATGGATGTGATTTAGAGTTTACAGGGGGGAGATGCGGTGTCTTAAAGAGAAATCGAGGAAGGTAGGGAAGCGTAGGATAACAAGATTCCAAGAAGTGACCTGGATGAGGTCAAGGAAGTATGTAAAATGTTGAGACAAGAGAATAATATTCCTTTACTAGGATAATGGCTAAGGGAGAAGGTACCACATGCCAGCAGAGTGTGAGAGATAGGTTTTGCATGCAAACCTTTCTCCACATAGCCTTGACTATGATAAAGAAATTACTCTAAATGTGGTTATTGATGGATGGCTCCTGAGAAACATCCTCATTAACACGGGAGAAGAGGTGAATGTTCTTACCTTGGATGCCTGAAATTAGATGGGAAGGCCCACGTTGCAGCCATCTTCAAATGTGTTGTATATGGCGAACAAGACTAAGGAAATGCCCATTGGAGTCCTGAAGGATGTAGTTATCACCATTCAAGGGGCCAAGTTCACTAGAGACTTTGAAGTCTTGGCACTCACCTAGGTAGAAAACTTTCCAGTGTTGCTTGGGGACCCATGGTGTTACAAGAATAATGCTGACATAATTTTTAACAAAGGATATATCAGTTTCGAAAATAGGAAGAACGAGTGATCATCCATTTCATGGATGGGAATTTGATGCCCTACACTAATCCATTGGGAGAAAAAGTCCTTAATAGAATCTATGTGTGTTGCATCAAAGATCCTGAGGTAATTCACCCCATGGAGGGGGTTATTCAATTCAAAGATGCTCAATCCGTGAGTGATACCACTAACTTAGCATATGACAATTGGGTGCATGGGACTTATGAGTTATTTGGGTGACAATTAAAAGAACCGGTCACAAGGGTGACAAAGGTGTGCTCCATCAAGTGCCTGGGAGGAAATAATTTTCTTAGCTACTCGGCAGGGGCATTCTCTAGATTTTCCTACAGGAAATGGAATCTCAGTGGATAAATGAGGATGAAATAAGAAGAATGCTCAACTATAACCTACTTGGGAATGCAGTATGTTGGTGGGGTTCACATCAAGAAAACCTCCTAGAGTGGCGCAAGGTAAGGATCGTGCTCTCTATAAGGTTTTCAAGAAGCAATGCACCCATGGCTATACAAGACTACCATGGGAAAGAAACCACTTCATTTCATATCCAAGCATGTGAGGAAGCCTGGATGGGAAGCACGAAGCATTACCACCTTCGTTATGGGTACACAATTTGTACTCCACCTTGCAAGGTTATGCACGTGCACATGGTACATTCATTCAGAGATGCGTCATCAAATAGGTAATTGGCAAGAGTTGGTGGTTGACCTCATTCAAGCATTTGAGTATAGAAGCACCAAACCATCATTCGATAAAGTGTTTTAAACAATCAAGCACCTTACAGTAGGAGATAGTGCCATGGCTGAGGATAGGCTATTGAATTACTAGAAAAACATGATGTGGAGACGCGCCTCTATGAGGAAGAATCAGAGGAAGTACATTTTGAGCACACATGTATGGAAAAAGAAAAAGGAAAATTCATCTATATCATAGACAAGGAATAGATGGACACATTGATGTTGATCATTCGGAGGGCACACGTGAGGTCATTGACAATGTTGATGAGCAATCATGTGCCTACCATGAGCCCTTGAAGACAAATAAGGTTAACATTGGGATGGAGGCTAAACCTAAGGAGGCTATCACCGGTGACTATTGGTTAGAAAAGGAAGTTTCGAAGATCATTGATCCGTTGCGTGAATTCCAAGATTTGTTCCCTCGTGGGTACCATAAACTCAAAGGCGTCCACCATTCCTTAGGAGAAATGAAGATCAAGTTAAAAGAGGGTGCCGCACCTGATTTGGAAGATACCTTATCAGATCAATCTAAATTTACACGTACGAGTTAAGGAAGAGATAAATAAAATGATAGCGTCAGGTATCATTGAGGCAATCAAGAGTTAGAATGGATAAGCCCAATGGTCATCAAAGATCAAGAAGGACGAGAGGATCGGGGTCTATGTGGACTACAGGACCTAAATGTAGTATGTATCATTGATCATTTCCTTACCCCATTTATCAAGAAATTTTAGGAGTGGCCGGGTGCAAAGCCTACTCCTTCACGGATGGATTCTCAGTGTACCACCAAGTACAGATTGCAAAGGAATACTAGAGAAAGACAAATTTCACCACCGAATTAGTAATTTTTTCCTACATGGTCATGTCTTTTGGTTTTAAGAATGTGCCTATTGTGTTCTCGCGCATTGTAGTACAAGCCTTCTAGGACTTCATCCACAAATTTCTTCAGGTCTATTTGGATGATTGGACTGTATATGGTCTCGTCAAGGACCATTATGATAACTTGAGACTAATGTTTGAAAGGTGTCGACGGTTGAGGATATCCTCACATCAAGAAGTGTGTCTTTGCTACGCCCATTTAGAACTTTATTAGGGTATATCATATACAAAGAAGGCTTACTAGTGGATCCTACCAAAGTTACATTCATTATTGGTTTGGGGGAACCTACTAGCCAAAGTTCCATGTGAAGATTCCTTAGACACTCGGGATATTACAGGAAGTTCATTAAGGGGTATGCCAAAATAGCCACGCCTTTGAAGAATTGTTGAAACATGAAAGTGCCTTTCATTGGGGAGAGGCACAATAGAAGGCATTTGACACTTTAAAAGAAAGGATCGTAATGGCACCCATATTACATTTCCCTTCTTGGGATAATCCTTTCCATGTGTACGTGGATACCTCAGGGACAACAATGGGGGCAATACTAGCACAACCTAGTGAAGGAATTTTTAATCATCCCTTGAGCTTTGCAAGTAGGAAATTGACACCAGTAGAGCATAATTACATAACTACTGGGTGCGAAGCATTTCAATGATCTACATGTTGCATAAGTTCAGTAGTATCTACTGGAAACACCCTTCATATTCTACATAGATCATATGGCATTAAAATACTTAGTCAACAAACCCATTTTGCAAGGGTACATATGTCGTTGGGTCCTCCTATTTCAGGAATTTGAATTTACGGTGGTGGTAAAGCCGGGAAAGAATAATTTAGGGCCTAACCACTTGTCAAGGATTGATTCGGGAGAGGATGTACAAAGCATTGAGGAGACCATGCTAGATGCATAACTATTTAGATTATGGCACGCGCCCTCAGACTTGGAAGATATCACAGTGTTCTTAAAGACATGTGTGGCACCAGAAGGGATGAGGGTTGTGGAAAGAAAGCAGTTGGCTATACGCGCCACACCCTACATGCTTATTAGTGGAGATCTATACAAATTAGGTTGTGATGAGGTTTTGTGTCGATGCATGCTAGAACATGAGTGCATTGCAATTATGGAAGAAGCACATGGTGGGATATCAAGAGAACACTATGTGGGAAATGCAACCACTTGAAAGATTCTACTCATAGTGCTTTGGTGGGAATCCATTTACCAAGATTGTATTGAGTTTTGCAAGGCCTGTGACCATTATCAATGCCTTAGAAAACCTAGAAAGAGGGATGAAATTACCTTACGACCAATAGCCAACACGGAACCATTTGAGAAATGGGCTATCAAATTTTTAGGTCCAATCTTGCCAGCGATGCGAAGGACTGGTTCGTGGTATGTCATCACTTACACTAATTATTTAACACGATGGGTAGAGGCAACACCTACAAAGGATTGTACCACGGTGATAGCTACTAGATTCTTATGGGAAAATATAATTAGTAGATATGGTTTCCCTTTAAGTTTAACAAGTGATAGGGGTACACACTTCCTCAATGAAACAGTTAGGATCTTATTGGTAGAATTTATGGTGGCCCATCACAAGACTACACCATATCACCCTCAAGAAAATGGGACTATTGAGGCATTTAACAAAATACTAAGTCATACGTTAACTAAGATTTGTGACATCGAAGATAGAATTGGGATGATAAGGTATCATCCATCCTATGGGCATACAAGACAACCTATAAAAGGTTGAACAAGGCCACACCATTTCAATTAGTGTTTGGCATGGAGGCTTTTTACTAGTTGAATTCATGTTACCTTCGTTGTGCATAACACGCACAGAAGTTTAGCCGATGAGCAAACACTGGAATAAAGAATTGATAAATTAATTCAGTTGGATGAAAGGAAATCACTTGCTAGGTGGAGTCAAAAGACAGAAAAAGAAAGAAAAAAAATCATGGCACAATTTTCATATCAAGAACAAGAAGTTTGAGGTTGGAAAGTTAGTGTTATTGTATGATTCCAAGTATATGTGCCATCCTGGGAAGTTGAAAGTCCATTGGTTGTGATCTTACCTCATATCATATATTTTTTATTCAGGCGTTTGCCAGTTACAAGCGCTGGATGGGAAAATATTACCAGACCACTTTAATGGGAGTAGGATGAAGCCTTACTATAAATAATTCTTCTTGGTGTTCATAAATAAGGTCGTGTTTCCAGTTAGTTTAGGTTTCCCTTTATGTAATTTCCTTTTCTGTGTTTCCCTTTCTTGTCATTTGTTCTGTTGTTTTTTCTGTGCCTTGGGTGTTGGTAACCACTTTACTTTTTGAAGGTTGTGCATGCGCAGGGGACCACACATCTACTTTAGTGTGGGGTGGAGTGATGCGAAGTATGGACCTATAATACAAGTGTGCATTGGTAGATAAAGTTACGGTGAATGGCCCAATTAAAAAACTAAAGGCACATAAGGGTGATATGCGCGTAAAGAAGAGATGGACGTAAATGGTTGGTGTCAAGAAAGTCTTAAAGAAACCACGTACGAAAAAAAAAGGAAGAGCGCAGAACAACATGAGGCAGGTGAGGGTAAAAATAGGGAAAGGATAGAAGAAGTTCCTTCCACGTTAGGAATATATGCGTAAGAGGTTTTAGTCGGTTGATTTTTGCATGTCAAAAGGTTATAACGGGATTTGCACGTAAGTTGTGGCACGTGAGACAAAGTGCTTAAGACTGGCTTAGTGGAAAAAACCACATTTAAGGTCAAAGTACAATGGTAGGTGAGAGAGCATTTAATGTTGGGAAAATAGAAAAACTATAAATAAAATGTTGAACACTTCATTATTTGCATTGCATTTACAAAGAAAATAAATCTCTCGTGAACTAGGGCATCCAAAGCAAAATCTTTGCGTCGAAGGAATTATTTGAGAGATTTGAAGTGCATAGCTAGGGTAAAATTACAAACTAGTAGGAAAGGAGTACACGGGCATGGAGAAGTTGAGTAAGCAAGCACCATCTTGTGGAAGGGTTTTTCCAGTTAGGGTTTGGCGACTAGGGCAAGGAATTAGGAGTTTTTCACAAAGATCGAGCTTGGGTCTGGATAGAGTGTTAGAGAAGGGCAATGAAAAGATGCTTAAAGTGATAACCTAACTAGAATAATGGCACCAAGGAAAGAAACCATCTCAAAAAAAGATAAATATATTAATGTCCAAGGGGAAACAAATGGCTATCGACGCAGCCCACAAATGAAGAATGGTATGTGGAAATTAAGTACCCATACGGGTGTCCTTGGGAAAAGAATGGGAATCACACCTAAGAATGATGACTATATGTGACTATAATCACCACACCAACACAATAGAGAAGGAGATGTCTTGGGTTGAGAAAACAAGAGGGAAGCTTGGAAGGTATGCCCGTTCTGGCAAAATGAGGTAAAGGTTAAGTTGGAGAAGGTAGGGTTATTACAACTCTATGAACTTCCATACTTAGAAAATGGTCTAAGAATGGTACTTACCTCCTCCTAACATTAGAGGCCGAAAAAAAAGCTCCAATGGCTAAGTTGCATAACCCGAGTGCCTAGACCACTTTTATTTCTTGGGGTGCAAGATGAGACTAACCCCCAACTTATTTCCAAGTTCACGGGCCTTATAGAGCGAAGGCCATCCGCATTGATGATGACCTAAGTGATAAGGAGGCCATCGAGAAACACTTGTTGCAGGTCCTATAAGAAAGGATCGCAATACTTTGACATTTCTAAGATCCAAGACCCCATGATGAGGATGGTCGTGCACTTGGTAACCAACTCAATGATCGGTCAGAGATGGACTCAAGTAAACAAGGCATGGCTGAATGTGTGCCGAAAATATCCGAGGGGACCATCTACAAATTGTCTGCTTTCATCACAAATGAAATCATCAATACCACGTAAGAAGGTGATGTTACCGAAATATTGTTCATAGTGTGAACACTTAGGAGTGGTTTGGGTTATTTGGTAGTAATAGTTTTTAATATTTATAAAATAATATATGAGTGTGCACAATTAGTTGTCATGCACAACTCATAGAGATAGAAATGTGTGAGAATATCTTGGGATTGAGAGTAAGACTAGGGAATAAAGGAGAGATATGGGGATAAAATGATAAGACTTGACTCCATGATTTTAGGAGAAAGCAATTGTATAAAATTCCCTCTCATATTCAATAGAAATTGCTCCATTCTATTTACATTTGGTTTCTATCTTCTGTAGTTTTCATTTCATGTGTTGATTTTAATTAATTATTGCTTAATTTATTTATGCAAATCTAGAGATTTATCATCTGTATCATATTAGTTTAGAAGATTTATGAGAGTGATTACAGGACAAAACCACAGCCTCAAGGATGCAGATCTGAGAGTTTTAAAGCTTCCATCGCCATTTTTTGGATTCTGATCTTAAAAACAAAATACTGGTAATTCATGTTTTTCTCAAAAACCCAGATTCAAAATTTTCTGAAATTTTTGGGTTTGTTTATTTGTATTATGGAAAACTTCTATAAAAATATTACAGAAACCCATTTTGTATTTTAAGATAAATTATGGAAACAATTATGACATTTCTAATTATTTTGTAAAAAAATAGTGAGTGATTTCCAACAATAAAACTCTGATATGCTTTATTATTTTGGTTAAATATAAAGTTGGTTACTATTGTAAGGGTGCATTATCAGTTGAACCGACACCCAATATAATTGTAAAATGATCCTCAAAGACAAATTCGGCTGAGTTAGCAACATCACGATGGAGGATGGAGGCATAGGAGGATGGAGGCAAATTGGCATCTCTTGTTAGTCACCAACAAAGAGATTGCTTCATGGTATTGGTGACCTTTTATTTTTGTTGTGTGGTGTGTTTACTTTATGTTGTAATAATGAACAGAAGGAACATTTCGCCTTTGGAGTTAGCTCCCCAACAAGAGCATAATTTCTGTTTTGTAATCCCTCTAAGTTAGAAACAATGATGTGAGCAAAATAATGTATGTTGTTATGTAGTGGTTGGTTCCACTAGAAAACCATTTTCTAAGTTGGAGGTTCTCTTTGAAAACCTCATATTGTTTGATTTGTTGGTACTCATTGAAAACCTTCATTTCTTTATAGATCATGAGCAGGTACAAGAGATAGCTTTCCCCATGTTCACACTAAGGGGGTGATCACGAAATATTGTTCATAGTGTGAACACTTAGGAGTGGTTTGGGTTATTTGGTAGTAATAGTTTTTAATATTTATAAAATAATATATGAGTGTGCACAATTAGTTGTCATGCACAACTCATAGAGATAGAAATGTGTGAGAATATCTTGGGATTGAGAGTAAGACTAGGGAATAAAGGAGAGATATGGGGATAAAATGATAAGACTTGACTCCATGATTTTAGGAGCAAGTAATTATATAAAATCCCTCTCATATTCAATAGAAATTTCTCCATTCTATTTACATTTGGTTTCTATCTTCTGTAGTTTTCATTTCATGTGTTGATTTTAATTAATTATTGCTTAATTTATTTATGCAAATCTAGAGATTTATCATCAAGTGAGAAGATAATATTTGGCAATGTTCTCCTCACAATTGTCTTCTCAGAAATTGGAGTGCTCGATGGGCCGGAAAGGTTTGTTTGGGAGTACCTAGAAGAGGATCCCTCACCCGCAAAACAGTTCGCAAAATATACTTGTGAGACAATGATAGCCACTCACAAGGCGTGTTTAGAGAAATGGTACAAGTGCATGAGGGATGCATTCGGGGTGGAATGGAGGATTCCAAAGCAGCTACCCACGCTTATAAAGGGAGAAGTAGAATTCATCGTATATCAACACTTTTGCATTGGCAGATTTAGGTTGACATATGAAAACATGGGCCCCTGGTGCAAGCTTCCTTTCTCCTTCACCGCACAATATTTCCAAGTAGGGGTGAATAGGTTTAAAGAGGCCAAAAGACTAAGGTTCGACCTTAGTGAAGTAGATCAAGACCACGAGAGCCACTCGCCGCGTAAAGTTAGTCTACCCCAAGAAGTGTGCATACGTGGAGAGATATGTCTCCCACGAGGTACAGATGATGAAACTAGTGACTTTTCCAATCATTAGAAGGGATGCAGCAAGAATATATCTTCACATCAGGCCAAAATTTGAGAAGGGCGCGTACTTAGAAGATGATGTATCCATCCTTGAGGACCCCACAGTAGAAATAATCATGTGCCAAAGAAGAGGGAAAGAGAAGAGGTGCAAAAAGCACCAAGTATAAGGCTACTACGCAAGTGGTAAGCACGCCAGTGGACAATTATTAAGCCCAGTACTTACACGTGGAGAAATAATTCCCCAGTGAAGGCAAAGATTCCAGAGGAAGAAGAGTTGGAGCACGAAGAACCCTTCACCCAAGAAAAGTCCCCAGAGGAGGAGGAAAAGGAAGCAAAATCTCCTGCCAGAAAAGTAGAAGGTAACAGAGAAAATGACTTGGAGGACACAAAGAGCTTGTTAGAGGCCTATATAGATAAGAGACGATGATGAGGAGGATGAACCAGGGGGTGAGGACCACCCTATCTATGAGGTTCATGACTCGGAGGAGGAAGGAGAGGAAGAAGAAAATGAATACGTCTTTGCCAGGAGGGAGGATAACAAGGAAGGAGAAGATACTCAGGATAGGGGGATAAGTGAGGAAGTTACAAAAGAACAAAGGACCCCAAGCCTCACTAAGGAGCAAGTAAACAAGGCCACGGAGAAGGAAGTAGCCAAAATCATTGAAGACCTAGTAGAGCATGAGATGGAGTGCAGCGCAGACCTAGTAATGAAGGAAACATAGGGGGAAAGCATAGAAAAGGAATATGGTAGCATGGGAGGGGATCCCAATTTGGTTGTGAGCTTTCCTAAGGCCGCGCGCACAAGGAGAAGAAGTGCAAAGACTTCACAGTTCGAGGATACACTATATTTATGATCTAAACAAGGTGTTGTGCGCGTGCTTTCAAAGCACCATGCCAATGGAGCAACTCTTGGCTATGGAATCATTTGATGAGGAAGGTGCATACCCTCAAAAAAGGAAAATGCTTTCTTGGGCATTTGAGTCCCACATCGACGAACTAGAATTTGAAGTAAGCCAAGGGGAAATAATGAAGGTACTAGAGTCAAAAGGTGACAACCCTTGGTAAATGCTCAAAGCTATCAAACGAACAAATATGGAAAGCGAATCCGAACAAAGTTTCGGTGGAAGTAGAAGCCAAACTCTTCGGGAGAAATGATAGAGTGAAGTTTCTAGAGGCAGAGCTGGAGAAGAAGGAAGAGGAGTTGGAGAAAATAATGAAGGAGCTAAAACATTAGGATTTGGTCTAGCACTCAGCTAAGGCATGAATTAAAAGAAGAGAAAGCAAGGGTATGTGAAGTCTACAAGAAAGCAGAGATGATCACCGATGTCATTTCCTTAAAGCACCCAGATCTAATGCCACCTGCGCATAAATATGGATCCACCCTAGAGTGTCTAGAGGACTTGACCCGCATCCTCATGATGGAAAGATGACCCCGGCCTTAGAGTCTTCAAAGGATGCATCCACGCACGAGGAAAAGGAGGATAAGATGAAGTTTGTCAGACATTATGGCCCAATACAAGAAATTCCTCGTGGATGTGAAATCCATCACCAAGTCATTGAGGCCACCTATGACAACCGCATTCATAGAGATAGAGTGGCGAACATTTTTTTCCACCAATGAAGTGGATCTCAAGGAATTCTAGGAGAAAACAAGGGGAATAGAGTGGAGCGTGAAAAATTATAGCCAAGGTTGAGAAAAATTCGAGGCTATCGAGACCTCATGCAGGGCTCAATGAAGAACTACCAAATGATTCAGTATCCCCGCATCACTCAAGGATGGACGCGCTCAAGATTTGGGAAAAAAATTGAGGGGATCGTGGAAACAATGAATAACCAAGGAGAAGGGATAATCTTTTAAGAGGTGAGCACCCTATTCAGTGACTCGTCACCGTGCAATAGAGCGAGGTCGATACCAGGAATTAGTTGGCGCCGACTTAACAAAATATTTCCCTCTCCTCTTGCAGAAATAACCATAGTTCCTCATTCTTTCTTTCTTCCCCAAGATTCTTCATTCCTTATTCTTTCCCCAAGCCATTCAAGAATGGTCATTCTTTATTCTTTAATAAATTATTCTTTCGGACGGAGAACAGGCATAGTGTGGGGTAATGTTGGGCCCCTAAAATATTGGCCAAGTGCAAGAATGTGCGTGGGCGTGTAAGACCGATTTAAAGATGGGTGCACAAGGAGAAAAGTGCACGCAAGGTATAGCAAAGGTTTTGGGATTTATCCATATTTGGCATATTAGGAAGAACGCACGAAAAGCATGGCCTAACTCGTATGTAGAATGGATAAGGTGTCACCTGAAGCTTGTTGCCCATGGAAGGAATATACCTCATGATGGAAGATTCTAGAGGCCATCATTACAAAGAGTGGAGAGATTGAGCCTAAAGAAGCATGCTCCCATGGAGGACCACCTTGACACTTGGAAATGGATCTATAACTCCCGCGAGGAATGGAATATGTTGAGAAAGGATATAAATACAAGAACTCATACGAAAAAAGATGCAAAAAAGAAGAAGAGGAAAATCCATGCAGGAATATTGTGAGAGCTCTAAAGGTTGGGTTTAGAGGATTTATAGGAATACGTTGTACTAAGGGGATAGGTTTTGAACATTTTTCTTTGTACTATGAAGGGCCTAAATCCAGCTCTGATGCATGATATTGATCTATATTATCAGATGAATTTGTGATTTCCTAGGTTATTGTAATATGGTTATCAACATGCTTAATGTGAATATATGTGTGGTTCCAGTTCTACTACATGGTTATAGGTATATTTCATATAAGTGGGTGTAAACCCATGTGCATTTATTTTCTATTATAATTCAGATCTATATTCTATAATGCTTTCCTTATATGAATGAATACATTGGTCTAGAAGTCGTTCTAAGCTCTCAGATGAATGTACGGTTCCTTTCCAATCTGTTATCCTTAAGTTTTTGTCACAAGTAATGCATTCTCACACAACTCACATAAAGGAGGGACTTGGCACCCACGTGTGCCTCAGGTGAGCGCCCAGCGCCCGCTGGGTGATAGGGTGGAACGCATGGGATTTCCTTGTTCTTTGGGAAGGGCTTAAAAATGACTACAAACTCTAAGTCCCATGTAAATCATACAACTCACAACGAGCATCAAAAGGTCAACATTTACCTCAAAATCTCACTCTAGAAAGCCCGGTTTTCCAAAATTGATGTATCTTCAAAAATAATATTCACTTTGATTTGAAACTTGTCATGACATATCATGAAAATATCCTCAAAATTTACATATTCACCATATATCTCAAATATGTCTGAAACTCTCTATCCATTAAGATTTACCTATGTCAACTTAGCTTGTCTTTATGTTTTACTTCCCAAGAACCATGAAACACCACCAAACCTCCGATAACTGACTGAATCTCATCATAGACCTCATATACACTATCATCATACTTTTGGGTAAGTGCAGCAAGTTGGGGGACAATTAAGTGGACATCAAATCCTGAATTTTACATCAAAAATAGCAAAACATCAAATTTAGTCTTCCGTGGACTTGAACCATGCCGAAAAGTCAAAAATATGTCATAAAAATGGTACCATCGTGTAGGGGAGACTGTTAGCTTTATAGAAATATTGATTTTAAAGTGAATAGAATAGGATAAATATCATTTTATAATTTTTTACTAATAATAGGTCTTTAAGACAATTTTCCTCGTGAATGTTTATGTCTAAGTTTAAGACTGTAAATTTTATTTCACTTGTCAGAATGTGATAAAACTTATACCATCCCAACCGTGGTGAAATTATATACATGTTAAAAATATATATATTTGATTTCAATATTTTTGATGAATTTATGGCGGGAAAACGGAAAGTGCTCTGTTTTCTTTATGTTTTCAGACCACTTTCATGGAAAAAATCATAAAAAATAAAATATTGCTCAAAAAAATACAAAATAAAATCTATCCCAAGACAGATAGCGACATATAACTTCTCACTAAAGGAAAATATATATATCAAATTTTGGTCATCCAAATCGCAAGAAAACGGACTACAATCTTATAGGCGTTTTTAAAAAATACCAAGTCATTGAATTTTGAGTGTTTAATATAGCTAAACTTGTCCATTTTTAAAAAAATTAGTAGTTTAGAAACTACATTCTGGATGCTACGATTCATATTGATATAATTTTTTCTAATTTTGAGTGTATGCATTGTTAATAATCCCTACAAGTTGATATTATGTTGTTATTTGCAATATGACATCCACTTATGACCCCTTTTTGTCCCCTAACTTGTTGCACTTTCCCTTCTACCATGCTCCAACAATATTGATCAGCTCCAAATCTCAAGTTACCATACCATTCTACAAGCTCCAGGGACTAGAAATAGGCCAAGACTCGACTTGACTCAACCATGACATCCCATAAACAAACCTTGTTGACCTCATGTAGACTCTCATACACTCTTGACACATCATATCATCTTTTTGACCTCATGACAACCTCTCACAAACTCAAGAGTACTCATAGAGTGACTATGCAAAGCTAAATCATGTTCCGAACACCATAGGACTTCACCAAACATGACACTACCAATCAAAATTCATGTTTGACCTTTTAATAACACCTCATAGAGGCTCATATGACCTCATGATACCCTTTTCCATCAATGGACTTGACATCAATATACTTGACATCAATGACAACACTAACAGATAATGACCAACATATCTAACCTTGAAAACCTTCTTTTCAGATTATGGAATAGGATATCAATATTTTTTGCAACATGGTTTTACTATTCAAGGACTCGAACATCATGGCCATGGAAATACCCAACCTATTATGATTAAATAACAACAAACTAAATAAGTAATTTTTTATTCTCTCCATCCCTTATGCAAATGTGTTATGACACCAATCTTTCTCACCGCATCGCAAAATAATTTGCAAGAACCACTCTACACTCTTCATGCTTTAGTTATTACATGTAGTACATGTCATCCCCAATGTTTTACTCATATCTATAACTAACTATGTAAACAAAATTAATGGAGAACACTTCTTCGCAAGAGAGTCATTATATATGACACGAAGATGTTTTTATGTCCTTATTGGAGGTTCCTTGTTTAAGATATCCTTTGATGGTCATATCTTGTTTTATTTAGGAGCCAATGATTCCCAAATAAATTTGTCTTGATTACATGATAGTGAATGTGACATACACTTCAATGGTAAATCAATGTCTCAAAATTTACTTTGATAAAGTTATTATTGGCCAACTATGGAACAAGATTGTCATGAATATGCTAAATGATGTGATCAGTTCCAATGACATAGTAATATTAGTCATGCCCCATCTCATGCATTGTAACCTATTGTCTCCCCATGGCCTTTATCTATTTGGGTCTTTGATTTAATTGGTAAGGTTAACCCTAACTCCACACAAGGACATAAATTTATCATTACGCCACCGATTACTTCATTAAGTGGGTCGAGGTGATACCTCTAGAAACTATAACTCGGTTATGGCATTTGCAACTTCTTATTGACAAAAATTATCACTCATTTTGGGATTCCTTGGCCATCATCACTAACAATGGCTCATTTTTTAAGAACCAAATTATTAAAAAAATGTGCTAATTTTAAAATCAAGAATACTTTTTCTACACCTTACTATCCTCAAGGTAATGTTCAAAACAAAACACTAGTCAAAAGTTTACATAAAATCATTGATAAATATGGTACCAATTGGAATAAGTAGATTATATATACTCTTTGTGCCTATTGCAATAGCACTCACACCCCTACTAATGTTACACAATTCTCTTTAGTTTATGGGACAAGAGTTTTTCTTCCATTGGAGTTAGAAATACCTTCGCTTTGTGTCTCTCAAAGATGTCATTAAATACAATGATTATTGTGAAAAATGCTTGCGTGAACTAGAATTGTTTAAATCCAAATGGGTTTAGGATTTGAAACATCTTTTTATGTACCAATCCCAAAGTAATCGTGCTTACAATAAATGATTTTATACACAAGAATTTCAATTTGGTGACTTAGTTCTTAAAATATTAGAAAAACACTAATGTTGAGGTAACATTAAAAGGTAAATTTAAGCCTAATTGGCTAGGCCCTTACAATAATATAGAATGACTAGGAGCAGGAATTTATCATCTCACCACTCTTGATGGTCAACCTCTTAAAAATATCATGAACATTATGCACTCATGAAAATACTACACTTGAGTTTAATCAACCCTTATAGTACATTGGTTGCCCATGATTTCCATTCTATCTCGCTTACATTTTATAATCCATTTGAGGCTTGACCCTCCACTATATTTGGAAGTTTATTCACCTCCTCGTATGGTAATTTTGGGTCATTTTTCATACTATCCTCCACTCGTTTCCCAATGATGCAATATTTTTATAGGTTCAACTTAACTACTAAGGTAGTGGTTCTACACCCGAAACTCACTTTTCCCACACACATTGGGGGGCAAGCTCACTTACCATCCTTTAATTGCATCATTTATATCTATTCCCCTCCATAGGGGAATTCTTGGATCACCCTTCCTTCTCTTTAGAGAATAGGTTTTCATCTATGCCCTCATGGAGGGCCTAAAACACAAAAACATTCAAATATTGGCAAAAATATAAAATTAAGACCTATTTTTATAGCATACATTGTTTGTACTTTACATTATACATGTTGTTTACTCCTTTGGTTTGATAGATAGCATTTCTTCTTTACACACATGCATTCACGTGGTATATTGAGCATGATGTAGGACATACATAGAGTGGTACACAATGATAGGTGTTATCCTACCCTTTACCTAGACTTCTTACCTCTCGAGGCATCTTCTTTTTCATACTACATCCAGTGTTCTTATATTTCCATTATAGTTCCTTTCTTTCCTCATTATGCTTGATTACATATATATCTTGTGTATTTTCTATCTTTTGGACTAACGAGACTAACATATGCATCTTGTGCACTACTTATAGTTATTTTTATCTCTTTCATATATGTTATATCATATGCTCTTTATCACATTTTTATGATTATTTTTCATCCATGTTTACCAGTTGTATGTGTGTATGTTTGTTTCCTACTTTGATTGTAGCCTAAGGGCCTTGATTGTCTTGTGACACCATGGGTTTCCCATGTTTGTGGTATCATTCCTTGTGTGTGCTTTTATATCTCTTATTTACAGCCCAAGTTCCTTGATTATCTTGTGACACCTTGGGTATCTTGTGTTTGTAGGAATTTTTTCCTTTTGTTTGAAATTGTTTGAGATGTTTTGCATTTGTTTCTACAGGATATGCACTTGTTTTCCACTAACACATAAATTTTTGTTGTTTTTTTGCATTAACAATATTATTGTTATCATGCCTCTTATTCTTATTGGTAACATTTCAAGATATGATCTCTACCGTGAATATCCCATTTTACAAGTGTAGTTTCTTCTTGGTGGCCACCACATCAACTTTATAGAGGTTATCTATAGGTTATCAACATCTTAGACATGGGTATACATCTTTCCTTTCGATTTGTGCACTCAAATTATTCATCGCCCATGTCTCAAAATGGGAGAAAGATTTGGGTATTTATTATAAATTTATGGTAGACACATGGACCTTTCTCGGACACATGCATATGTGGGGAAAACAAAAATTCCTCAAAAAAGACTTAGGAACAAAAATTACCATTAATTCATATATGGTAAAAATGTACATCCTGGTTAGGACCATACTTGACAGTTTTGAACCTACCATATGGTTTTTCCCATGGGTGATTTCTTTAAATTTGTCAGCATTTTCATATTTATCATCATTATTACAACATTATTATGTGGTTTCATATTCACATTGACTCATTTTGGCACATTTTAAGGGGGCATGAAGTATTTCAGATCTTTCCTTCTCCATGGTACTCATTTTTACTTCCATTTTTGGACACAAATGGGGGCATGGATATCCATTATCCACTTATATGTTCGCATACAATCAGTTCAATTCAATTTTTACTTAGTTGTATGGAACATGAGAAGAGTATGGGGGAATTTATTTCTATTTTATATTATATGTATCAAGTTACAAAATTGGGCTTGTATGCATCTGCAAAGTGGTATGGTTTTTAGGGTTATGGGGGGGAAACAAAGTAGCTAAGTTATTCATGGGTAATCTTTCCTATCCTCTTTGTAATTAAGGGGAAGATATCAAAGTTGTTGAATTGCTTTGATAAATTGACTTCCTCATTAACAGGGGTGTTTTGGCTCCTCTTTTTGGTTCTTCTCTTTAACATTCATGTTTTGGGTTGGTACACCTAGCACATCGACCTCTCCTCTCTGCACAAATTGTGGATTGATCACTATTACCCAAATTATACCCCTTGTAATTTTGGAAAACTTATCAAAAATTAGAATTAGGAGAGATTTTTCTTAGGAAATATGTGAAACACTAGTATAGTCTTCCTTGGTGTATGTGAATGAATTATTTCACAGTTCTCCTAATCAGTGGGATAAAGGAAACATAACAAAATACTTAGGAATATTTTTAATGGAGTTAGTGTTTCACGAGGTTTGTTAGTCTTTCCCGTGACTAGGGAATTCAATATTTCATGGCATCGAATCAGTCTCTCATGGTTTACGAGAAATTTAGAGCATCACGGTGTTACACGGCGACAAAAGTTGGAAAATCATCCAAGGATAGGATCTTTGTAGCAAAGAGTGGAAAATAATCTTAGTGTTTTACGGCATAGAAATAACGACACACACGGACTTGGAAGATATAGTGTTCCACAAAGTTTTTCAATTCCATGAAATAAAACATGAAGCCTACATAGAAAATTCTACAATGTAAAGGAGAATTACAACCAAGAGCCACACAAAATAAGGTTGAAATTTTGCATTGAATAAGGTGGAATCCACAAAACACTATATTAGTGTTCTACATGTTTCCTAATTGTGGTGTTTGGTGGCTTCTCAATGTTCACAAAATTAAGGAGCATAGTCACGGTAAAGTGTCACGGGATAAAAGAAAGAAAGACCTTTGCGGGTGTTACAAATAGTTTTGTGTGCATCAAAGCAAGCGTAGAGAAGTCGAGAGGGTCTGTGGAAGGAAGAAATTAGAAAAGCAATAGCAAAAGCCACATGACAAGGTGATATTTGTCCACAGGTTTTGATTACAAATGGAATGGCCATGGAGAACATAGAAGATACTATGGAACATTAAAATGCCACCAAACAAAGAAAATCCATAGATAAAGGTATAAAAGTCATGGGAAACCATGAAAATCACCAAAGTCCATAGATTGCACACAGAGCCACACCTAATTTGAAATCGATGACCAACCACTTCATCGACAAAAATTTAATGAAGTATGGGCACCTTCTTCCTTAACCTATAAATATGATGGCATGTAATTGGAGTCATGTCAGACACCCGTACCTATCTATAGACATCTATGGTAATTTTTCCTTAGTTGTTGAATCTCTTCCTTATTGGTTCATCTCTCTCCTCCTTATTTATCTATAAGTATGGAACTCTTAATCATTGTAAATCATCCTTCCTTTTTCTCGTAATGACTCCATGTAAAAATGGTGGCTAGCTTCTCATGAGTTCCAAACCTCATATTTAGACACTATAATGCATTTTGTGCCTTCTTCCATTGTTATAATTGATTATGCATCGTTCAAGAAATAAATCTTGTGTTTTTTGTGATTATTTACCCTATGCTCATGTTTATTATGTTATTGTCTCTTTGTTTCTTTCTTTGGTAAGTTGTGTGTCTCGCATTTGCATGTTTCCATTTTTGTGTTGCCAATGTGTGCAAAGGGTTATTTTATGTAGTTTCGAGTATGTGGCGCATCTCTGAGTTATCTTAGATTTAGTGTTAGCATTAGGTTAGATAGGTAGAAGAAGTTGACCTTCTTTGGAGGTCTATCTCAAGATGTAAGTTCCATACTTTGAGACAGGTCACATGTAAGCCAAAAGTATTGATCTTCCATGATCAAATATAGGGTGCTACATTCGAGATCTAACAATCACCCCCATTCCTTCATCAAAGTTAAACGAATTTTATAATCTCCATAGCACAAGATAAACAAGTGTATTCTTTCCATATTTTGCATCTCTTTTGGAATTTCTTGTTGCACTTTTTTTACAATACTTTCATTAAATTTTGAGTTAAATTTCAATTTCTTATCTTAGGAATTGACTACACTATGTTTTGTAGGTTTCATTTTGTAGTGTTCCAACACCAATATAATGGAGCATTACAAAATAAAGTTATTGTGAGAAAAGACAAAGTGTATATATACACTCATGCATCTTTTCATTTAAACATGCAATTATCATTTCATACTAAAAGGGCGGAAATGTAAACACAAAAATTTGGAAACCTATCCTTTAACACTACTAGTCTTTACATTACACACTTACATACACAAATACACCCTCCTCGCTCTTTCTTAGCACACCCTAATTGTCATTTAGTAACTTGTTTATCTTTGCATGGCTTTCTTTCATCATTCTCTTAAGTTTAATTACATAAAACATACCTAGAAAGATCTATCCCCAACTCCATGAAGTCAAAATAAAAATTTCCTCCCGATCTGAAAACATCATATTTGGTTGGTTTGTCAAAATCTACAACTTGACCCTAGTGTACATTTTTGGACCAACACATTGTGCACTAAAACTTTCAATTACATTGTCTTCATATGGACTAATATTCCCTCTTAGATGACCTTTCATGACATAACAATCATCGTAAGCCTATTTAATAAAGTCAATCATACCTCATTTAAGTCCCTAACACTTTAAGAGCTCATCATATAAAATCAAACACAAAAGGAACTCCAAGCTCCCAAAACTGTAAAATAACTCATGCACATCCATTAGGGAAATAGTCTTTATAGGTATGAAGTCTCCTACTAGGTCTAGGAGTCCCCATATTCCCTCCACGAGTAAGAAAAGTGACCCTTCCCAAGTATTTGAGGAACCGTGAAACTCAAGCTAAGAATTGTCATAGCACACTTGTCAATTTGTAATTGAACTATGATAGATATCACATGAACATATAAGTGTGTCCCACTTGGTGGCCAAAATTTTTAAAAATCGACTAGTAAATAAATATCTAAAAATAGTATTAAAACTTTAAAAATCAGGTGAATTATGTATTCCCTACACGTTGGTATTTATAAGCTCTTAAAATACATGTTTGGTCATTTAATATGTGTTTGGTCATGTTTTTGTTGTCGACATTTTTGAAAGTACAAAAACTAAAAAATAGTGGCGCACAATTATATGCTTTGACACATAAGGAGAACTACATGTGGTTTGAGCCCTCTTTAGAGTAATGGCAACATCAAAAGTGCACATGGGTTCCCCAACCCACCTAACTTTTTTATAAGAAAACCATCTTGCACTATAAGGGTTTTAGGGATTGATCAAAGTTACATAGTCATTTCAAAGAAGAGTGAAGAAGACCGACACACACCAATAGTCATTTCCAGCATGTGAGGCACACAAGATGTTACAAAGTCGGAATCCAAATAGGTCCAAGACCATACATAAGGGTTTTGACCTACTTGTATGGTTTTGACTAGGTGTCGAGTTCATCGTAAGCCTATATAAGAAATTAAATCATACCTCATTTAAGTCACCGACACTTTAAGAGATCCTCATATAAAATCAAGCACAAAAGACACTCCAAGCTCCCAAAACTGTAAATTAACTCATGCGAATCCATTAGGAAATAATCTTTATAGGTCTGAAGTCTCCTACTAGGTCTAGGAGTCTCCATCTTCCCTCCACGAGTAAGAAAAGTGACCCTTCCCAAGTATTTAAGGAAGTGTGAAACTCAAGCTAAGAATTTTCATAGCACACTTGTCAATTTCTAATTGAACTACAATAGATATCACATGAACATATAAGTGTGTCCCACTTGGTGGCCAAAAATATTTTAAAATCACTAGTACATAAATATCTAAAAATAGTATTAAAACTTTAAAAATCAGTGAATTCTGGATTCCACGCACGTTGGTATTTATAATCTCTTAAAATACATTTTTGGTCATTTAATATGTGTTTGGCCATGTTTTTGTTTTCGGACATATTTTTGAAAGTACAAAACTAAAAAAATGGGGCATAGTTATATGCTTTGACACATAAGGAGAACTACATGTGATTTGAGCCCTCTTCAGAGTAATGGCGACATCAAAAGTGCACATGGGTTCCCACAACCCACCTAAATTTTTTTACAAGAAAACCATCTTGCACTATGAGGGTTTGAGGGTTTGATCAAAGTTACATAGTCATTTCAAAGTAGAGTGAAGAAGACTGACACACACCAATAGTCATTTCCGGCATGTGAGGCACACAAAAGGTTACAAAGTCAAAATCCAAATAGTTCCAAGACCATACATAAGGGTTTTGACCTACATGTATGGTTTTGACTAGGTGTCGATTCATCGTAAGCCTATATAAGAAATTAAATCATACCTCATTTAAGTCCCTGACACTTTAAGAGATCCTCATATAAAATTAAGCACAAAAGGCACTTCAAGCTCCCAAAACTGTAAATTAACTCATGCACATCCATTAGGGAAATAGTCTTTATAGGTCTGAAGTCTCCTACTAGGTCTAGGAGTCTCCATCTTCCCTCCACGAGTAAGAAAAGTGACCCTTCCCAAGTATTTCAGAACCGTGAAACTCAAGCTAAGAATTGTCATAGCACACTTGTCAATTTCTAATTGAACTATGATAGATATCACATGAACATATAAGTGTGTCCCACTTGGTGGCCAAAAATATTTTAAAATCTGACCAGTAAATAAATATCTAAAAATAGTATTAAAACTTTAAAAAATTAGGTGAATTCTGATTCCCCGCGTTGTTATTTATAAGCTCTTAAAATACATGTTTGGTCATTTAATATGTGTTTGGTCATGTTTTTATTGTCAGACATATTTTCTAAAAGTACAAAAACTAAAAAAAGTGGGGCATAGTTATATGATTTGAAACATAAGGAGAACTACATGCAGTTTGAGCCCTCTTCAGAGTAATGGCAACATCAAAAGTGCACATGGGTTCCCACAACCCACCTAACTTTTTTTACAAGAAAATCATCTTGCACCGTGAGGGTTTTAGGGTTTTATCAAATTTACATAGTCATTTCAAAGTAGAGTGAAGAAGACTGACACACACCAATAGTGATTTCTAGGCATGTGAGGCACACAAAATGTTACAAAGTCAGAATCCAAATAGGTCCAAGACCATACATAAGGGTTTTGACCTACTTGTACGGTTTTGACTAGGTGTCGAGTTCATCGTAAGCCTATATAAGAAATTAAATCATACCTCATTTAAGTCACCGACACTTTAAGAGATCCTCATATAAAATCAAGCACAAAAGACACTCCAAGCTCCCAAAACTGTAAATTAACTCATGCACATCCATTAGGGAAATAGTCTTTATAGGTCTGAAGTCTCCTACTAGATCTAGGAGTCTCCATCTTCCCTCCACAAGTAAGAAAAGTGACCCTTCCCAAGTATTTGAGGAAGTGTGAAACTCAAGCTAAGAATTGTCATAGCACACTTGTCAATTTCTAATTGAACTACAATATATATCACATGAACATATAAGTGTGTCCCACTTGGTGGCCAAAAATATTTTAAAATCGACTAGTAAATAAATATCTAAAAATAGTATTAAAACTTTAAAAAATCACATAAATTCTAGATTCCCGCATGTTGGTATTTATAAGCTCTTAAAATACATGTTTGGTCATGTTTTTGTTGTCGGACATATTTTCGAAAGTACAAAAACTAAAAAAGTGGGGCACGATTATATGCTTTGACATATAAGGAGAACTTCATGTGGTTTGAGCCATCTTCGAGTAATGGTGACATCGAATGTGCACATGGGTTCCCACAACCCACCTAACATTTTTTTGCAAGAAAATCATCTTGCACTATGAGGGTTTGAGGGTTTGATCAAAGTTACAAAGTCATTTCAAAGTAGAGTGAAGAATACTGACACACACCAATAGTCATTTCCGGCATGTGAGGCACACAAAATGTTACGAGTTAGAATCCAAATAGGTCCAAGACCATACATAAGGGTTTTGACCTACTTGTATGGTTTTGACTAGGTCTCATCCGAACAACAAAGCACTTTCTATTTTAGATCAACATGTTTCTACACTCGAGATCACTTTTAACTCTCCCCTATCAACATAGAATCAACTAACTCGTAATCTCTCATTTGTGTTTTGATAGTTCCTAGATCAATAGTAACTTTGTAAAGCATTATTTTGATTAGGGCAATTAATTTTGGAAGTTTATTAAATCAAAATAGCCTTTTATTGCATTATTTCATTTTTTATGTATGTTAATTAAAAACACACTAAAAAAATAAAATAAAATAAATATATTCACAAAATATTGAATTCAACCACCTCTCTCACGCAAAAATGGAATCAACCAAGTTCCTATCATTATCAATCACACTAAGCATCCTCCCATAGAGCATCTTGTATTGCTTGGGACTATTATTGATTCATGTACTATTAATGTTACAACATTTGATTTTTATGATTGTTACACTATAAATGATCACTTCATAACAAGATATGCACAAGCCAAGAATGCATAAATTTGTATTTATCATGAATCATTACAATCCATTGTTATTCGTAGCATCAAAACCATCACGATATCTTCACAAAGTATGCATGTTGGCTTTGATGTTGATATTAATAACCTCATGGATGATGGAGACTCTTTGTATTCCTTTGATTATAAGGATGAGATCATGAACTACACTACTTTAATTTATTATTTGATGCATGAGCCACAACTAGTTCCCTCAAATGGCCTCTCTAGTCCTATGATACCTATTGTGACATCTCCCCCTTCTTCCCTTTATACTTATCCATATGTTGTTATGACTCTACCCTCCATAAAATCACCTCCATATATTCTTACCATTATGGCTCCTATCCCACCTAAGGTTGAACCTTACTACACATGTGAGAGAGGGAAAATATCAAGCACTTGAAAACATGAACACGCTAAAATAGTATTATTGCAAGAGAGAATAACCAAACATAGGCCAAAAGATATCTTATATTCAAAAATGTGTGAAAAATAGCTTTACAAGAGGTACATATTATCACCAAAAATTACACCCTCGAATAGTCATGAAAGATCAACAAAAATTTTGGGTAGCATGGGATTGTCTCCAAGTTGTGGGACTTGCTAGTTGAGACAAACCTCCAAAGAAGGTTGGTTCCTCTACATATTCCTAATGTTAAACTAATCCTACTGCTAGAAATTAAACTATTTAATCCTTATCTAACATTATAAGGAACCAGGGAAGAAGGAAATCTATAAAAAGGGAAATCCTAAGCTAAAGGGAGGTGATAGCACCAAAAAAAGGGGTAAAAGACACTCTTAATGAGGGACAATGAGAGAAATGGAAAAAGAGAGGGTAGACTAGAGTGCAAAACCTAAAACAACATTTGAATTTTGAGTTTGGCAAAATGTACAACAAAAATAAACCCTACAAGGTGAGAAAATATACACAACATACCTACAATGAATGAAGAGACAAGAAAAATGCAATATAACACAAGCTATGGCAAAGAATAACTATAAAAATGAATTTTATTACAATAAATGGATGCGTACTCCATTCCAAATCATCACTTTTCTTGTAGGAGAAGGAATGATCATCATAATTCATCAAATCTAGTAGTTGAACTACGTGGAACTAAATATTAATTATTTGGATTGTTTCTACCCATTTTCCCCCACCTAACACCACCAACTTCTGAATTTCATGATGCCAAACTAGAGTACATGATGAGACCTTTCTAAATAGACCAATATTTTTATTTAGAGTTCTCAAAAGAAAGATATGTCGATGTAAATTTCCGATTGCACGGAGGATTACGATAGAGTTCCCTACAAATCGTGACAAATGACTTTAACTATTTTGTGCATTGGCGTAGATGAATCAGTTGTTCAGTGAACTCGGAGGAATTTTGGAACTATGCACTATATATCAATGAGGCATGACTTACCTTCCCACACTAGTATATGCCTCGTCGATTATGTTAGTCGATCGGTGAATTATCAACACTATGGAATTATTCCCTACATGCTCCAAAGACCCAACCCAAGAGCAACATTACCCTCTTCCAACCAACTCGGCATGATCTCTTATGTGGAGAACACAAGGACCCAGGAACTATTTTATCCCAGCCATAAAGACCTGATTTAGCTAATTAAAATCTCTTAAACTCCTCCTATGGATGATGTGGAAATGTGGAGAATAGTAGGAACAAAGGAGCAATCCTTCATGTTCCTCCAAAGGCCGATTTGGCTGACTTACTTTTGTTTTTCTCCATCTCACTCAAACTTTGGCTAAGTGTTGGATTTTGGGGCCAAACATGAGGGAGAGGAATGTCATGAATCATTGAACTTGCTTAAAACATGATTTAATCCAAAATGCCAATTTTTTGCCTTGTCTACCTTGTTTGGCACTGCCCAAGTCCAAAGATAAAATTACAAGTTATTAAAATATCCCAGTTGGATTAATTTAGATAATGACTTGGAAACTTTCAGGGGATATCTTCATGCTAGATATGAGATCGGTGGCCTTGAAACATCCACTGGGCATTAGTCAGCCTAAAATTCTTGAAAAATGATCTAAAATTTAAAATACTTACCCTTAAGCCTTTATGAAGCACAAATTAGACTTAGCACCTATCTGGAGCTGCCTTGGAATGTTGTTGAATCTAATCTTTTGGGATTTTCTGATTAAAACTTGTGAATTGTCCCAAAATTCTTAAAAATTACAAAGAAATGGGTATTGAGAATTTGACTTGCATGTTGATATGTTGGGGTTGAATGAATGCAATCTAAAAACTACCCCAAAATCTAATTTTTCCAAGATTTAAGAAGCTCAAGAACTTGGTCCTTAATGAGAGTGGAAAACTATTTAAAACTGGACCAAAATTTTGATTTCTTGAAAAATATGAAGCACGAAGAATTTTAAATTTTCATGTTGATTTGGAAATGGAGTGCATGCATTTGGAATTGTCTCAAAGCACTCTTTTCACCATAAACCCGACTCTTCCCCAAAATAATTGCTTCCACTATGGAACTTTCTCTTAAACTAGACTAAATGAAGTTGATCTTATGGGATCTGAATAAAATTGGAAAGTACCCAACTTATCTCGATTTTTCCATGAACTGGACCATGCAACAATAAAAAAATCCCACAAAAAATATGTAAAAACATTAAAACCATACATGCTCCAAGGGAAAACATGTCGTGTGTACACAATTTACTTGTTTTGTAATAAATAAACTATCTACCCTACTCTAATCCATATGAAAAGGAAGTTAAACAAAACCAACAGTTAGTTGGGAGAAATAAATCCCATGTCTTATAAAATTAGACCATGTAATTAATTTGACATTGAACATGTTCTTTAACAAGAGTGAAGACTATCTTGCAAATTTTTCCCTTTCACTCTTCAAAGTATCAGCTAGAAATAGAAATAATACCTCCTTTAGTTTGTCTACGTTTGGTTTGAGGTGTTTTTGATGACCTTTGGTACATTGAATCTCTTCCTCATGATCTAAATTAGCCATGTATTTGATTAGGCAAGGACTGATCCTATTGGTTTTCCCATCTTCTTTGCATTCAAATCCATGAATGGAGCTAGTTGAGACTCTTTTCTCTTTATGAAGACTATTTTCAAGTTGATCAAGACTTTGCTATGCTTGTTCTCGCAAACAAAAATGTCTGACCTATGATGACTTTTGATTTGAAAACTTATTCATCATGCTTATCCTCTATGCTAAGATTATCGATACCGCATTCAACCGAGGATGAAAGTAAAGAAAGATCTATAATTTTATTATAAAAAGAAAGAAAAAATATTTCTATAATGTTTTCTTCATCCATATGTTATGAATCTATTTCATCCTCCTTCCTTATAAAATTATACCATGTAATTAATTTCACACTCGAACATGGTCTTTAATGAGAGTGGAAAAATATCTTGCAATGATTTTCTCTTCCCATTCTTCAAATTATTAGTCTGGAAACATAAGGAATACCTCTTTTAGTTACCCTATATTTGGTTAGAGGTGGTGCAGCTTACCTTTGGTGCATTGAAGTTCTTCCTCATGCTCTAAAGTGAACATGATTGGTTGCAACTCCTTAGGTGGATCTAAATTAGCCAAGTATTTAATTGGGCAAGGGCTAATCCTCTAGGTTTTTCCATCTTATTTGTATTCAACTCCATGAATGGATTTGGTTGAGACTCTTTCCTCTTCATAAATATTGTTTTCAAGTTTATTGGGACTCTATTATGCTTATTCTACAAAGAACTCTTCCTCTTCCATGATTAATTTTTATTTGGAAACTAATTCATCATGGTTCTCCTCAATGGCAAGTTTATCGAGACTTGCATTCAATTTGAGAATGAAAGTAAATAAATATCTATAATTACTATCAAAAGAAAGGGAAAATATTTCTATGATCTCTTCTTCATCCATATGTTATGAATCTAATTTATCCTTCTCCCCATCATGAAGCTTTATGTGAGTGGTTGCAAAATTTATGGATGTTTTTGGCATATTATCGTTGTAACCCTCCAAAAGTGTAGCAATCTCTAAACATGAAGGACAATGAGGGTCAATGCATTCAAATGAAACATCTTTATCACTTGGAAGCTTCCCCTCATCCTTGCGATCTTTGGTTTTAACCTCATTTTCTTTATATTATTCAATTATAATAGTAGAAGGTTCTTCAATGAATTGGGCCATATCTTCATCCATGTTTTCAGAGTCACTCCACTCTTTGACAAATATTTCATGATTTTCAAGAATGAGACTCACTTTAACTAATTTTGATGGATTTTTAGGAGTTTGACTGATATATTCTTGATGATCAATCTCCTTTTCTTCAAACTCATGGCCCCAATCCTTGAAGTTTTGAATCGATATAATTTTTTTTTCTCTTTCTCATTTTTCCCTCCGGTATGTATGCACATCTTGTTTTCCGAAGAATGAATATTACACATTTTTTCCATGAAATATTAAATATCCTATTTAATGACGAATGGATCCTTAGGAAACCAAGTAATTTGGAAATCAGTGTGTTGGTTAATCTCTGTACTTCATGATTTAAAACTTCATGAGGCTTGGGCACACGTAAATCTAGTTTTTTGAAATGAGGGAAGGATACACCCTTGGATGATTTTTGGTTCAAATGATGGAGGATAAAAAAATTCTTGTGGAATAGATGAGGATTTGGGAGGAAGGATGGTGGAAAAATAAAGGAGATAAGGAAGGGAAGAAGATGAAGAACGAGAATCCTCAATGGGAGCAGGCATAAAGCTAGGAATATGAAAAGTAAGTTGAGATGGTATATGTTGGGAAGAGTAAAAGGGAGGGTTGTGAGATGATAGTATAAAATTTCCCCATTTATATGGTTCCCTACAACCAAATTTATGAGCCTAAATTTTCTCACACCATATTTATAATTGAGGTAACAATTCAGTCATAAAAGATAGCTTTTTTAGAGATGATCCAATTTGGCATAGGGCTAATCCATGGATAGAGTTTCCTAAAACCAAGTTGAATTATCTTCATTAAACATATAGGTCTGACCTTCATGATGCTTTCCTCCATTAAACTTCCTCTATAAATCAACATCTACCATGAATTTACCACCATCATCTCAGCAGATCCATGTTCTTTCCAGACATCATGGTCATTAGAATAACCATATACATCAATGGGATTTGGGTAATATGCATATTCATGATGTTAGGGGTCATAAAACCAATTTAGATGAAGTTTTTGACAATATGAGGATGGAGGAGATGGTATTTCTCTTTAAAATGATGATTGTGATGAGGGAATGAAGTCATAATTGCACAACTTTATGAGAGAGGAAAATGGAATGATCGAAAAAGGAAATGGATGAAAGAATGAGTGAAAAGGTATGTAACTCAAAGAATGGGTTTGTTTAGATCAGTGGAGTTGTTATATGTGTTAAAAATATGCCTCTAAAGGCTGAATATCATCAATAACACATCAAACTTATTGGTATGAAGTTGTATATCACTTCAAGATGGTCGCACTGTGTGTCTAGAACTATTATCACCAAAATTTCACCCTCTCGAATGGTCATGAAATATCAACAACAATTTTGGGTAACACGAAATCTTATCCAAGTTTTGGGACTTTTTACTTGATACAACCCTCCATAGAATGTTGGTTCCTCTACCTATTCCTAATATTAATCTAATCCTATTACTATAAATGTAACTATCTAATCCAAATCTAACATTCCAAGGAACCAGGGGAAGAAGGAGATGGATAAAAAGGGAAATCCTAAGCTAAAGAGAGGTGATAGCACCAAAAAAATAGGGAAAGACACTCTCAATGAGGGATAATTAGATAAAATGGGCAAAGAGATGGTAGACTAGAGTGTCACAACCACAAACAACATTTAAACTTCCATTTTTCCATAATACATAACAAAAAAACCTATAAGATGAGAAAATATACACAACATACCTACAATGAATGAAGAGGCAATAAAAATGCAATATAACACAAAGCTAGGGTGGAGAATAGCCACAAAAATGAATTTGATAGCACTAAAGGGATGCACACCATTATAATAAAGGAATAAGGTATAAACACATTGCGAAGTCCAAATTTGAGGCTTGAAACTCACAAATACTCTTGCAATCACTTTAACATGAAGCCCTTTTATTCGAATGGGTCAAACCTTTACAAATGAGCATCGTTTACAATATATAGAAAATTGGGAGAGAGAAAGGATGGAAAATAGAGGGAAATTTAGACTTCAAGATCCAACAGAAAACAACATGCATTAAATCTCTAAAAACCATGATGGGCACCCCCAACACCATTCACTCTCGCCACTTTTCTTGTAGGAGAATTAATGGGCACCATACTTCATCAAATTTGGTATTTGAACTACCTATAACTGCATATTAATTTGTTAGACTTTTTTACCCCTTTTCCCCCACCTAACATCACCAACTTCTAAATTTCATGATGCCAAATTGGAGTACATGATGAGACCTTTCTAATAAGAATTTTTTTATTTGGAGTTCGGAGATAAATATACTATGATTTAAATTTTTAGGGCATTAGAAGATCATGACAGAGTTCCCTATGGGTCGTGACAGGAAAATGTAACTATTTTGTGTGTTGGGGTGGATGAATCAACTGTTTGTCAGAAAACTAGAGGAAGTGTGGAATTGTGTACTGGATACCCACAGGGCCCGACTTACCCAATTTTCCACACCAACCTCTACCTCACAACTATGTCGGTTAATTAGTGAACTTTTGACCTGTGGAATTGTTCCTTATGTTTTCAAAAGACCCGACCCGAACATGAAAATTCCCTCATTTAGCCTACTTGGCTTGATTGCTTATGCGGGAAACACAAGGCCATGATGAACTAATTTTTCCCAACCACAAAGACTCGATTCAACCGATTAAAATCTCCCAAAATCCTCTTGCAAATGATGTGGTAATACTGAGAACGGTAGGAACAAAGGAATATTTCCTCCTATTCCTCCAAAGGCTGATTTGGCAGACATTCTTGTTTTTTTCCCCATCTCACTCAAAATGTAGTTAAGTGTTCAATTTTGGGGCCTAACATGGGGATAGGAATGTCTGGATCATTGAACTTGCTCCAAACATGATTCATCCAAAATGCCAAGTTTTTGCCTTATTTTCCCGTTTGACACTTCTCAAGTCCAATATAAAATTATAAGTTATCAAAATATCCTAGGGAGTATTTTGGATAACAATACATAAATAGGAAGTGGGTAAGTGTAATTGTCACCTAAAAAGGAAGATAAGTGTAACTCCCATCTATCCCGATGACACTAAATAACCTAAATACATGTGTAGGAAAAATAATACAATGGAATAAAAACTAAACTAACACCCCCTTAAGTGTAGCTTAGGTGAGTAGAAGAATTGGGTCCTGACAATAAGGCTGATGAGGTACCCAAGTATAAATAAAATACCTCATAAATTAGATGAAAGAAGAAAACACAGAAAAAAGCCTCCCGAAAGAGAGAAAATAATTACATAGAAATTATCCCTCACTACATAAGCTTCCCGAAAGAACATAAAGAAGCCCCTAGAAATAGAGATAAAGAAGAGAAGTGGATAGTACTAGCCACCATCTAAAATGATGAAGCATCATGAACTCCCAATAGATTCTGTAGATGAATAAGCTTAATGTTAGTAAAGGAATCGATTAAGACTACATTCCAATCCAAAATTCCAAATCTTGCACTAAAATGTTTAGGATTAAAGGAATATGCATTGAATAATATCTCTATATGTTTCTTAATAAAAAAACTTCTAAATTATTACAAGTGTTTATGAATCAATTCAGGTACCAAACAAGACTTGAGATGGTTCCCAATATTGATAAGGGAATCGACCAAGAATCGGTACTCTGCAAAGGGGTTATAATTAATGATGACAGGGGTGAATCATATGATTTAGGAAGTATAGGTTGTGTCACCATGTAAGCATTTAATGGAGGATAAAATATATCCGAGTAGTAGAAACAACTCTACGTTTATGAAAAATAAGACAAATATCCTCAATAGTGTTATAAAGATCTGAAATGTGAGAACCCATGAATAAATATGAAATGTTTTTTAAGTATACTTCCAAATGAAGCAAATCACTTAGACATGAAGAAAGCTTTGTACATAATCATTGGAAGCCCTCAAAGAAGTGAATTTGAACTTTGATGAAGAAACACATGATGGAGGAATGTCCTATAAGAGGAAATTTATGTCCTCAATGGTGTTATCTATATCTAAAAAGTGTGGATCTATAAATAAATAAGATATGTCTAGTAGGTATGTGTCCCAATGATGTGAATCTAAAAGGAATATAATCCTACTATAAAGAATTATTTAAATCCCTTTAATAAGTGACTCTAAACTCCAAATTAATAACAAGTACAAGAGGAATATGCTCAGCTATAGATGGGGTTTTAGAAGGAGGAGAAAGAATGGTAGTAGTCTAAATATCATCCACAGATGAAATGTTATATGAGGAAACATCACTCTCATATGGAGAATCATGGTCTCCATAAAACCACCATATGAAGGTCCGTGTAGTGAAAGGGCACTCAATGTATTAAATTTTATTTTTAATATCCTTAGAAACAATGAAAATATTAGTTTGTAGACCATGTTATTGTTATTTAACCACTCAATCATCTATTTATAATCACTTGTCTTAGGACGAGTCTAAGGAGATAGGGCATAATAACATACAAAAGTTAGTGATCATGTATCCCTTATTTCTAGGAAAATTAGTTATTTTAATTTATCCAGACAACAAAATGATGGAATGTAGTACCAAATCTCATGAGTAGATCCACTAGAACTTATCAGCAATAACCCCCAAGGATGCCAATAGAAAGTTACACCTCTTACAAGTTTCATCTACATTCAAATTTTAACACTTGTTTAGGTGCCTTAAAAATAATTTACATACCCCAGGCTTACAAATTTTAACACTTGTGCAAGCACCTTAGAAAAAAAATCCTCTCTTGATTTAATCCCCTTTGTGTTGGATGTGATCGATGGCTAAACTCCATGTGACCAGGGGCTAGGGATTCAAAAAGTGATGAGTATAACTAGCAAGATTGCAACTATGCACAATTTTTTCATCGCACGTAACAACAACAAAATTTGCCAATAACAATAGGTGAAACCACCACCATAATTGGTATATGCACCAAAAATAATGCAAGTATAATTTTCGTCACACATAGGCACAACAATGGTTACAAAACATCTACAAAATATCTTTAAAACCCCATAAACAAGGTTTCTCTCAAACTTTTCCATGGTATGAAACACCTCCAAATAGCCATAGATGACCACAAAAAACTCAAAAAATACTAGATCAAACCTACTTCACAACGTATTTGAGTTTACTTTTGATCATGTGGATTTTTCATTATTTAGAATCAATTGCATAGTCTGTTTACCCAAAAAAATGCATGAGTCTTGCAAAACCACATATTTCCTTCACTCTTTTCGATTCTCCAGATCATTGAAAGATTCGAGAGAAGAGAATACTTGAATATCAAAGGATATGAAATAAAAAAAATCAAAAAAACTTAAGATTGCGAAACAATAAACACACTTAAACAATGGTGTTCAATTACTAAAACACACTTTGATATTATATGATAGTGTGGTCTAAGACCAAGAATTGATAAATTATGAATGTATTAAAGGAGTTATGGTGTAATAAAGGAACCAAACATGATCCAAAAGATAGCTTAGATTCATAATGTGTAAAAATATCTTTACAAGAGGTGCATAAATAGGAAGTGGAGAAGTGTAACCACCACCTAAAAAGGTGGAGAAGTGTAACTCCCATCTATCTCGATGACACCTAAGCAAGCTAAATACATGTGTAGGAAAAATCATCTTTGTAAAAAAATGACATTAATAACACATGGCATAAGGATCTTGGGAATGATATTTGAAATTGTAAATCCTATCAACTACATATGAAAAAACTCAAAGCTCTCTCTCTCTCTCTCTCTCTCTCTCTCTCTCTCTCTCTCTCTCTCTCTCTCTCTCTCTCTCTCTCTCTCTCTCTCTCTCTCTCTCTCTCTCTCTCTCTCTCTCTCTCTCTCTCTCTCTCTCTCTCTCTCTCTCTCTCTCTCTCTCTCTCTCTCTCTCTCTCTCTCTCTCTCTCTCTCTCTCTCTCTCTCTCTCTCTCTCTCTCTCTCTCTCTCTCTCTCTCTCTCTCTCTCTCTCTCTCTCTCTCTCTCTCTCTCTCTCTCTCTCTCTCTCTCTCTCTCTCTCTCTCTCTCTCTCTCTCTCTCTCTCTCTCTCTCTCTCTCTCTCTCTCTCTCTCTCTCTCTCTCTCTCTCTCTCTCTCTCTCTCTCTCTCTCTCTCTCTCTCTCTCTCTCTCTCTCTCTCTCTCTCTCTCTCTCTCTCTCTCTCTCTCTCTCTCTCTCTCTCTCTCTCTCTCTCTCTCTCTCACACACACACACACACACATATCAAAATAAAACATTTTATGCATAATTAACACAATTTATATCTCAAATATACAAAATTCATCCCTCAAGCACCTCCTCACTCATTTGGAGGTCGTCCAATGCTTTATTTTGATGGTGTTTGAATCATAGCACATAAATATTGTGTTAATGATATGGCTCGAGACCGATCCCTGAAACCTCTCCCTCCTCTCTAGCCACCCAAACATCCAACTCGAAATGCGGGCTATGTTGGTCACTTAGTAGATAATTGCCATCTATACATTGGTAATCTTATTGCCTACTCTCACACCAATGTCACTTGTGTCTAGAGAATATCCTAAACCAAAGACATCATATCTCCCACACTCATTGTTTCCCAAGAATATTTATAAGCGTGAAGCTTGTGATATACCTCTCTCGACAATCCTATATACACCCATTGAGTCTCGATTGTTTTTATATTAGATCTGACATCATAAACATATTTATTAGGTCTAGGGGACCATCTAAGATATCGTAGTGTGCACCTTCAATCAATGAGTGCCTCTCAATTATGGTTCAATTTAAAAAAAAAAATCATACCAATCATTAGAAACATATGCAACATTCTAATATACATGTTGTCATGTTAAAAATCTAGCATGCAAATTTTAAAATTTTGGTCATGACAACTAATCCCACACATGAAATCCCCTTTCTCGGTCAATGTAAACATTTCCCTAGCCATGATTTCAACTATGGCATCTTCATTTATGTCGATAGGAATGTAATAACATTATATTCAAGTGTGTTTCATGTGTAGATATGTTTACCTAGATTTCTTCTTGAAGTCACGTAGATTTAAGAAAGAATAACACTCATGGAGGTAATTAAATAAAATGTGGATTATTCTAGAAGTTAATCTAAGAAGTACAACAAGAAGATAAATTTCTAAACTAAATGAGAAAATTGACCCAACAAACTAAGTAGAAATATGAAACCTTTAACTACAAGAAGGATTAGATAAATCTTAGATGATTCGGTGAAGGTGTTGGATTGTGTCACAATATAGATTAGATGAATAGAATTTCATAACGGCCATACGTAATCTCCAAAAACATAGATCTGGAATAATATGTTGGGCTAGGGTGCACTGAGAAGGACAAGGGCACATGTGGGTGCCCTAGTTTGACAATTGGGTTCCTTGGTCTATGGAAAATCTCCACAACCTTCCTCCGAGGTATCACTAAATAATTGCATGCCTTTGCTTCATGATGCACTAGCTGTATTGGACTATACAATATGTCACTAGAAATCAGTGATAAAGAAGAGACCTACAAAACCCCAATACAAGAATCAAACCTTAAAAATAAATATGCATATGAAGGGGTCGGATTATCCTCAACAGCCACAATGGTGGACTTACCAACTGAGTGTTACACTACATCTCAAACCCAATGTAGTTCTATGTGTGTGTAGTCATTCCCTAGGTGCTCTTGTGCGCCACCCTTTGTGATAGTGTGATTTGGCTGTCCTCGGGTGGTTCTGGAGTTGTTTTTTGGCGGAGCTCGTTATTTTGTTTCTCTTTTGGTTTCTTTTTGATCTTGTCTTCTTAGATCTGGATCTTTGTACGTTTTGATCCACTTTTCACCTATATTGTAATATCTGGCTATTGAGCCTTCTTGGTTGTCTGTTTTGCCCCTCTCTGGGCTACTTCTCTCTTTTTTTCTATCTGCTTTTGAGCCCTTTTGTATACAGGGTATAGTCCCTTCAAAACTATTTTCCCTTAATAAAAAAATGTAGATGAACCATCCTTGTTCCTTGTGATGGAGCTAGATGGATGCAAATGGAGCCTATGATGGATAAAACCTTAGGTGATGATAGTAGTGATTATTGTTTGGTCCCTCGTTATGGTCTCATAACTTTATATTTATATGGTTCTCTTGTTCTAATTTTCTAATTAACCCCGAAAAGGTTGACCACTAAAAAGATAGAAATCTCAAACAGCTAGAAAGTGCCCAAAAAGTGGCATGAAAGTGTAGTAAGGCTTAGGGTACCCCAAATGGGACCAGGGGACCTAGGGCACTCTAAGTACGGGGATGGGAACCTCATTCAAAGATAAAATAACACCAAATGGTAGAACTGACTATGTGAATGGATGCGAAAGGTCAAGCAATGACGACAACAAGCAAAGTAAAATGGCCAAAGGACATGGGTTAATTAGTACTTTCTTCACTCAAAAAATATGAATAGTAGTATGCTCGACCAAGAATAAATAATGTCTAAAGTACGTGATTTTTGACTACATTTTCCCCACTTTATAATGGTGAGCATAAATCTTGGTAATATAAATTAGATAGAGATGCGTTCTGATGATCCATGTAGAGTAATGTAGGAAGCATGCCAATCAACCGGAAAAACGTGGAATGAGAAAATAGTGGATCGTGGAAACTAAAGATGTAAAAGTGTAAAAAGTGGTGAGAGTGAACCTAGGGTGGAAACGTGTGTGTATTTTTCGATGTGTGTGATGTACCTGCATGTTAGTATGAGGTGTGTGCTACTACATAGTGGTGTTGTTGCAGCTTTTGTTGACTACTTACTTTTCATATGGTCACACCTACAAGGAGAAGATGATAAAGTATTCCAATACACATGTATATATGTCAAAGATATATGTACAAATGTATGTATATAAAAAAACATGTAATGGAAATGAAAAATGTAAAAGCAACATGTGCACTTTGATCCGTGATAAAAGAAGGGGTGAAGAAAGTATATCCTATACTACAAGTTTTTAGGTTATCTCATGCCACCTAGTGAAGAAGTGTAGGGAGAAAGTTACATTATTCTCCACCCTGTAACTACTTCCTTGAATATGTATGAAGAGGTCTTTGTATTGCCTAGTTTTTTGAGTTATCCAATGCCACTTGTTGAAGTAGTGTGGAGAGGAAATCCATTGTATCCTATAATGTGTAACTGCTCCATAGAATGATAAGGACAACCATGTCATGTAAAATCCATTGTGTATGGGGTTCATAGACTGGTCTGAACCCACTCGTTGTATAACCCACAATGTCAAGGATAGAAACTAAACTGAACTATACTAGTAGAAAGCGTTGAATAGTGTGTAAAACCCTAAATGATTCCCCCTATTTGGGGGCACATGTGACGTCACGAGATAGGAGGATGTGTCCCCAAAATAGGACAAATGACATAAGTTATACCCTACGGGGGAGGGAATTCACTCGGTAGAAACCAAGGCACATGTAAACAAGTGGCTAGAAACAAGTGTTAGTACGAATAAGCATGTATGTAAAATACAAGTGTAAGCTACCAAACAATGTACAAGCTAGAAAGCCAGTAAACACACAACAAGATAAACATATACCGCCAAATCAGGTTGAAAACATGGGACATCACTCACAATGTTACAAGACACTCAAAGCCACAATGTCCACATATAGCAAACAATTGTACACACTAAACAAAGGGCAAGGCCTACATACAACAGACAAACAAGAGACAAACAAAATATATAGTCATGGAAGTAAATAATCCTACAAAAAAATTACACATGAAGCACCCATTAGCATGTTAGAAATATAACCCATATGTCAAAAGTGTATAAGAAAGTAATGTAAAGTTCTAAGTGTAAAATGAAACAATGACACCTATAAAAGAAAAATGTGGATGCCCCGGTGACCATTGTAGGATTGATAGGGGGGAGCATACATGTTACATGTAGGAGACCTCTTTCTATGATCACAATTAGAAAAGGACATGAACGTGCATGTTTGTATGGTAAATATTATTACATATAAGAGATCTAGGTAGCATGTGTAATAGGTAAACATGAATAAGTAAATGTAAGTAAGAGTAAAAGCAACAAAGATATGTAATATGATGTGGATGGATAGAATGGAATGCAAGATGGATGATATAATCCACATGCCCCCTGAGTGAATGGAAGTGTATACAGTGAGGTTCATTTAGTATACCCCCTCAATAGTCAATAATGAACCAAAAATGAGATTGCATCATTGGGAAATGGTCGTAGTATGTATTGTGTCTAATGCACTATGATGAGTGTATATGTGTGTTGATGATATGCAACCTAGATATGAAATATGTGTGTGATCCTATATCTAAATCATATATCATGAAAATATGATTGAAGGAGTGATGATGTAGCCTAAAGCGTATATCACTACAAGAGGATGTAAAAGGTGACCATTTAGCCCATAACGTATCTCACTAACCTAGGAATTTTAATGATAAAAGGATGGATGATGGCCATGTGAGCATGATAAGGTCCATTTGATTTATAAACCCTTGGCATTCATGTATGGACCGAGGAATTAGAGTGTGTCATAGGGTAGTGAGTGCAGCACGTAGAGGTGAATATGCAAAATGTGTAATGTATGTGATAGAATAGGATGTAATGTATGATGTGTCCATGCCCTAAGATGTATAACATAGTAGATGTAAAATGGAATGTAATATTATGTGTATGATTTTTGAAAAATGTGCAACATGTGATAGCTATGGTGTAGTGTATGAGTCATGTGTAATATGTGTATGATGTATGTAAGACAATATGTATGATGTAAAGTGTAGGATGTATGAAGACTTGCAATGTCTATAGTATATGGTGTAGTGCGTGATATGTAGATGATGTAGGATCGTGTGATGATATGTGATGGCTAATGTGTAGTGACTATTATATAGTGTGTGGGGTTCATGTGTAGGATTCCCTCAACATTCAAGTTTGAACCAAAGCACAAGAGTGTGTCATTGGGTTATGATGATGTATGCAGTGTAGATAACTCTATCAATGTAAGGATGTGGATACATGTATATTTTAGTATTAGACATGTGTTGATGCTATGATTGTGGGGGAATGTGGATGTGAAAGAATCAATTAATATTTTCAAGGAGATCATCACCGTATGGATAAAATTCATATGGTTCCGCATCAAAACCTTGTAAGCTATAGTGTCGGGTTATTCGTACATTGATCCATGGAGACATAAATGATAAATACCCATAGCATAGTCCTCATCAATGAAAGGTGGTAAGGGACACCCATGCGCATACCATTGAATGATATTTTGTGAATAGCCAAGAAAATAACTGTTGAAAATGAATACATGACCAAAGGACATGGGAAATGATATATCGGTAATAATTATCGTGGTCCAATGTACCTCATTATATGTAAACCAAGATTGTCCTAATATGATTGGGGTAGAAGGATGTATACACGGAAGGTAGACTATGAGATGAAATACACATAGACCATAAGTTGTTATGATAGTGATGAATCCATAATACAGATGAGGATTATGCATCAGAGGATAAAGATATTCAAAAGTGAATCCAAGTCTAGCCAAGCCATCATGTGAACATATAGTTTCATCACAAGTAGGATCAAATGGAATATGTTCCCAATATGAATCATTCATGAAAATTGTGCATGTGAAGGGAGGTCGCAGTGATGAAGATGGCATGTGAGAAGGTGGAGGAGCTAAAGAAACATTTGATGAAGAGAGAGTCCCCTGATAAACAACCATAGTAGTAGAAGTTGCAGGTGGAGGCAGTGGAGTGGCAGAAACTACATCAATGACACAAATAGAACCTTTAAGTGGAAGTAAATTAGGTAGTTCATCCATTGGTTCAAGGTCATTTGTAGCATCAGTGCGTGGAATACTAAGAGGGGTATTAGGATCTTAGTCATAATATTGGTAAGCATCACAGTCACGAAGTACAATATATTCAACACCTTCATGTATGAATTTGACACAATTATGTATTGTAGAAGCAAAGGTTTATATGGCATGGAGCCATGGCCTACCAATAAAATATAGTTTTATGAGACTGTATATTAAATGACAAAGAAGACTATGTTGAGATTTTTTGGCCCTATAGTGATAGGAAGAACAATGTGACCTATGCATGGGTGAACTGAACCATCATATGCATGAAGTGAGAGAGATGATGGACTAAACTCATAAGTATAAAGACCTATCTTTTCATGGAATGACATAGGAAAATATTAAGTTTAGATTCATTATCAATTAGAGTATGCTTGACACCCACATTATAGATGTGAATCATGATATGCAATGGTGGATCATTTTCAAAAGTTTTAATATCAGAAGGAAGATTAGATTTGAATTTTATGTGTTGTGAAAATGCATCTATGAAAGTTTGATAGACTGATTCAGGATGTCTATCACCATGAATGTGAGTAATAGCAAGAAGATGTTGTTATTTATGCCTTACATCATGATGTGCAAGTAAATCATCATTGATGGAGATACTCGTGATGACTAGACTTTATAATGAGAAGAAAATAATGAGGACCCTAAGAGCATGAAGATCGAGTATGGGTTCACCAAAATGATTAACTAAAATGTACACTTTAGAAGTTAATTTAAGAAGTATGTCAAGTAAGATAAATGTATAAATTGAATGAGAAAAGTGACCATGTTAAATCCTGGTCATTGGTGTTGTCATTGATGTCAAGTGGCATTGATGGCAAAGGATTGAAAGGTGAAGATGTTTAGAGCTCACAAAAGAGAGTTCAGGATGCTCTCAGTGCTTTATAAGCTTGATTGGAGAGGCACGAGTCCAGTGGAAGCATGGAAATGACAAGTACATCTAGTTCATATGTGATACAGGTCAGGTATGATGGTATAAGCATGATAACAAGCTCTTACAATGAGTATCAGGTTAGTTGGTGGAAGTCTCAGGTCAAACTGATTCATTTAGGCCTATTTCTTGAACTTGATGAGGTATTAAAGGATGGTATAGGTCATGAAAATACCGTGAAAGCATGGACACAACCTATTAAATTTTTTATGTCATATGTGAACTAAAACAAGGCTCATTTTAGCTCCTAGAGTCAAAACTCAAGAATGCACAGAAAGTGGCTTTGAGAACTAACAAAGTCTTGCATGTAAATAAGATTAGTTATATCTCCATATTAAAACCTATGACTAACTAATATATGTAAGGTGTGGAGGGATTTATTTCAATACTCCATGTCAAATTTCATAAGATTATTTAATGGGAATTTTGAGTGATTTGAGTTTTTCTAAAACATCCTTCTTGAAAAATACATTTTAAGGCCTCTAGCTACTTAGGTGCCAAGAAAAAATATAGTTTCTTCTTCATATAAATTATATAAGTATTTTTTTAATAGTATTCTAAGGATGATCTAGTGTAAAAATTCTCAAGTCATTTGGACATGTTTTTGAAAAGATTTGAGCATTTTAGTGAAACAGTTTTTCTCTCTTCTGGGTTGTGTTCTGAATCGATAGAAGCAAGAAAATTAAATTGATCTCCAAGGTATTTTTTTATCACTTAAAAATTTATTATGAGTACATTTATGGTGTTCTCTAGGATCATATGATGTTTAAAGGTTAATCTCCATGAAGTTGTAGTTAGTAGTTCAATTCTTGGACCCTGCTTGAATAATGCCCTTGATGTGGACTTGCACAAAGTACAAATAGTAGTGAAATTGTTGCAACAAGAAGCTCAGACCTCTCTGCAAGTATCTTTCAAAGTGTTTGATCAATGAAGGTGGTTATTAATATGATTTTCAAGGTCATATCTCAGCCAAATCTTCTCAGGTCTTGCAAGAGAATGGTTTTATAATCATACAATTGGAGATCATAATCTTGTCTCGGAGATTATGAATGTTTCTTGAAATGGAAACTTGTTCTATTTCTATATAAAAAAATTGGTGTTTTTTTAAAGATCATAGTGGTTTTGTAGAGTTTTATGAAGCTCAAATTCCATATCTTCATACAACCTTGATTTCTTTATTGAAAGAATGGTTGAAGACTATTTTCTTATTAAAGATTCTAAGTTATAAGTCTACATGAAAAAGGTACAATTGAAAAGGATTCCATTGTGATCCATTCTACCTTCGATGCTTCAAATATTCTCTCTTGAGGCTCTATGATAGGTCTCAAGATGGTAATTTCACATTGTATAATTATGAAAATGTTCTTGTAACACTTTGACTATTTTTTTTTCTTTTACTTGGAGCTTGTGGAGATGTTGCAAGGTCAAATTTCATTTTGAGAAGGTGAATTACATTCCTATTAAACTATTTCATTTTAAATCTTTGAATTTCACTTTGTCTTTAAGGATAAATCATCTTTTTACCTATCTCGGCCTTCACAGCTTAAAACTCTGAACTAGGATTTCTTAAATACATCTTTGGTCGAATAGAACATTTCCACCAATGAAATCTCATGAAATTTTGTTCATATATTTGTGGGAGGTCTACCAAAAGCATAAAAATTAATTTCAGTGATTGATCAAGCACAACAAGATAATTTCTTAGCATAATTTATAAAGGTCGTGTGTTGTCATTATTTGGTGGTGTAAAGATTGTTTTAGTTCACTCCAAGGGTAACTCATGATTTGAAGATTATTTCATAGGTAATTTAAGGTTGTCATGATTCACAAGAGTCTTAAATATAGCTTTCCAAGGTTGAGAAGGATCTTGCTAAGGTTTCATCATTCTTGCATAGTGTTTATAGTATCATATTTGGATAGTGGCATTGTTCAATCATTCTCCACAAAGTTGGAAGATTTTTATTGGTGAAAAATGCTATAATTGGACCACGTAAACCTGTAGCATCCAATATCTCATCTCGAGAAAGCTTCTCCCATATCTCTCCACCATAGTGAGTGCATCATCACATGTATCCAAGTAGAGAAAAAATGTTTCATTAGCCACAAAGACTTCTCCAACATGTCAAGGTTGAAAGGATAATACTTGAAAAGACATAGTCGAGTGGCATATATAAAATGTGCACTCCTATCTTGAATAAAAAAATATATGAAGGTCTCATTAAGTGGAAGTTAACTGTTGAAGGTAAGGGAAAGGTTAGGAATATGAAAAGGTCAACATGTCTCTAGGCTCGAAATGCAAGTGGAATGTGAAAAGGCAGAGGTATGTTTGTCTCTTGCACTTGATGAAAATTCACTTGAACTCAAAAGGAGAATATGGAGAGTCACCTCTTTTGAAATCCATTGAAAAAGCTTGAACTCTTTCTAGTAGTTGAAGTTGAAGAGCCTTGGTTTCCTTTCATATTTGAAAAGTGCATCTTATGCTAGAAAAACAAAGAACGTTATATAGGGCATTGATTCAAATAAAAATAAAAATATGAAGAATAATAATTCTAAATATATGTGACAACAAAAGATTGAAAGGAGTTGAAGTGGTTAAGACAATTAAAGATTTGATGTTGAGTAGTTTTCAAGAATCCAAGAAGTTGGTAAGTCATAATTCCATGAGTTGAGCGGTTGAAAAGCATATATAGGCATGTCTTATCAAACTGAAGGTGTGTGTGTGGTTGGTGTATGTGAGTGGGAAGTGTTAAAGAAAGTACACAAAGTGATGGTATTATTCTAAATGATAGTGAGATGAACTGAAGATATAAGATTGAAAGAGGTAGAGTGAAGACATGCATAGTATGGAAATAAGTCAAAGAAGAACATAGGAAGTGAACTCAATAAAATAAAGGGTGAATGACTATAGAAATAACAGGAATGCGAAAAACATAAGGTATGTACAATCATGAATGAATAGAGGCTATTATAAACAATTTAAGAGGAATAATAGTAAATGGTAAACACACATACATGCACATATAGGTCCACGCTTTATGAATATCATTGATTGAGTTAGAAGAGGAATGATATATAAAAGTAGTGGACTGATATAGAAGAGAGAGGACTGAGATAGAAGACAAATATACAGGGGTTTATATATAGTGAGGTTTATAGGTTGCAACATCAATGAAACATGTACATTGTGCTAGAAAATATATCATGATCTATTGATTGAAGAAAAAAGTAACTAAATGATCAAATTATACAATGTCATTTTTATTCCTAAGTGGGTGCTTGGGTTACAGGGGTAGGAGTTCCTTTCAAGTTATAGCTTGTTAAACTATCCTAGTGGGTGCTTGGAAACCTTCCACTAGGTGTTAGAATGACTATGAAGCGGGTGCTTCTTAGGTTGAGTGGGTGTTTAACCAAACTGTAAATCATTGTATGTTAAGAATGGGTGTTCTTAATAAAATGCCTTGATTTCAAGTGGGTTTTCTCCCTCTAAGGGTTTCCCACTATAAATTTGGTGTCCTGTATATTTTTCTTCTTGCATGCACCTATATTTGTGTTTATAGTTTGATTGTTACTCTATTTAATAAGTGTTATAAGTTTCTAATTTGTTCAACATTGATTCACCCCCCATCTCAGTGCTTGTGATATCCAACAATTGGTATCGAGCATGGTCCTTCTAAGTTAAGCCTAACAGCTTGAAGGTGATCATGATAACACAAACATGGGTTCTTTGGCTAAATCAATCTTGAAGAGAAAATATGACATTTCTCAATCCCTGATAGAAGGCCTGAAGAATGAGATTAATCACATGGAATCTCACCATTTTCAAGAATTAAATGAAGTAGCTACACTTGTGAAAAATGTTTCAAGATCTCTGAAAGGAAAATAGAATGACTACCTGAAACTAGAAGAGGAAGTAAAGACCCTAAAAATTGAACTGAGTCAAGTCACAAATCAGTTACAAAGACTTTCAGGTGAAATAGAGCATAAGTCTTGTCAAGCATCCATCCAAGAAAAGACTGAAGAGTGTGATAAATTAAGGGCATATCTGAATATTATCATAGAAGAAGTGGAACAAGCAAAGAAAAGAGATTTGAAGCTGAATCAAGCCATTCAAAGAATAAGGAAGAAGAAAAGGTTAGTCCTAGCAAGCAAACAAATAATAAGTAGACCAAGAATATCAATGCAGGAAGGTTCAGACAACCAAATGCATCCAGGTATGATAGAAAATTTAATGGATATTGTTTTTCTTTCTATACTTTTAGACATAGAGCTAAAGATTGTTTGAGAAAGATAGATAAAGAGATTTCATGGAGAGATTATAGGACTGAGTATGAAAATAGCATAAATTGTTTTAATTTTCATGAGAAGGGTCACACAAAAAAATACTATCTTGAGGAACCTATGAAGCAAGAATGGACAGAAAGTACACCTAGAGATAGGAGTCAATTAGTTTGCTTCAAGTGTAACAAAGTTAGACACTTTGCAATATGTTGTCTTAAGAGGAAACTCATTTATAGGAGAAAAGATGAAATCAAACACACTCATACAGAATTAGCCAAGAAAGCAGAGTCAGAAGTTGAAATAGAAAAGATTGGAAAGAAGGTAACATGGGTAGATATTGAAGAAGCACATAAAGATAACATAGTGTCAAGAGAAACTGGTTCATTTAGGATATCAACAAGTGATGAAAAAGCAAGAAACATGACAATATCTCAAATGCAAAGGTTAAAGAAATTATACCTCAAGCAGTGGTAGAAAAGGTGTATGAACTATTCTTATCAGGAACTCAAATAGAAAATGAAAGCTTAGGTAATGAATTTATTACTCCTAGAATTGTGACCAATAAGGTTAGCAATAATGGAAGGACAAAAAAAGGGAAGATGGAGTCATCATGTGGTTTTGATGAATTCTTACTATTCTAAGAAAATACATTAAGAAAAGAGTGTCTTCTTTATGCTTCTAGAAGACACACTCTTTTAGAGGAAGTAGTAATGAGGTTTAGGGTGAAGTTATCATCATCAAGTGTTAAGAAGAGACCTTTTACAAATATATCAAAAGTCAAAGTTACATTTCTAATCTGGTTTGGCTCTTTTAATCCATGATTGTATTGAGTAACTACATAAAGAAATTGAATGATGCATAACTGGGGTCATGATGTGAATGTCAAGTTTCTTGTGTTAATGCTCTTCAAAGCATACATATCAAAGTATGAAGTTGTTTGTAGTATTTTTAAGATCACTTGAAACATGAGTTCATGATATATGTTAGAAGTCTGTGAATTTCATGAAGTAATGTTATGGATGAATGGGTCCATCTTCTCTGAGGTGACTTGGATATGCCAAAAGATCAAAAGGGTCATCCTGCATCAAGTAAATAGAGAAAAATTAACTGACTTGCCTACATAAAATAACATGCATCTATCTAGTTTCTCATAGTAAATTATATGGGTTCTTGTGTTTAAGTGTTCTCACGAGTACCATGGATTCTCTTTCTAGTCTGAGTCATAAAGAATAAGTGTTTGGGAGTCCTCTCTATGACCAAAGTGGTCTGAAGGAATTACAGTTTTGTAACCAAGTATTGTAACTATTAAAAAGATATGATAAGGTACATTAAAAACTCTGGAATAAGTATAAGAATTTCATACACTTGATATTCTAAATGTGTAATCTCGGAGTAATAAGAAAATTTATGTATATCTCTTCTATGGAGCTATAAAGATGTCATCAAAAATTATGGATATGAGTATGAGCTCAAAAGGATATTCAAATTAAGCATGAGATGTTAATGGAGGTCAAAAGGAGTCTCAAGTTGAGGGGGAGCTATTTCACTAGCTTAGTGTACTTATATAGGCATGATCAAGGTATAAAATTCTCTTACTACAGCCCACACAGATGTAGATGAAGGAAAAAATAGGTTATGGCAATATGTGACTTAAACAAGCTAAGTTTCAAGATATCTTCAAACCAAAATGATGAAATAGGTATGCTTCAACATGATCTCTACTCTTCAAAGGTTCTAAAAAGTCTATGACATCTTTCTCAGGGTTAATGAATTGTTGTTAATATCATAAATGCAAAAAGTGGTATACTTGGCTCTCAATTGGGTTTACACAGTCCTTTTACATGGAAACTTAATTTTGAAAGGTCAAATGAAGGAGTTTGAGGCCAAATTTTTAAAAAAATCATATTATCTCATAGGACTAGAGGATGGAAAAGGTTTGAGGATTCAATCAAGGGTATATTTTCAATTACACATGACAGTGTTGGACTATTTTCCAGTGATCAACAATGTTAGTAACTCAGGTATGGAAGATAGTTTCACTCATTCTTGATAAGTTTCTTGAGGTGTCTATATTGTTGACATGCTTTCAAAGTGTTTGGAAGATATCTTGATGGTGATCTCAAGTGAAAATATGCTAGTGAGAGTCTACTAGTGCTCCATAGTGGAAGATGATAACCTACAGGCTTCAAGTGGTCAAAGAAGGCAGAGTTAAGTTGAGTCAGTGGTATGAAGTGTTATTCAAATCTCAATGTCATCCTAAAATGTATGTGCATTCTTCAAATTTTTGGTGTGCATATATTGGTTGATTGGAAGTATAAGAAGATGGTTCTGGTTGAAGGATGAAAACTACGTTTTAGCCCAAAATTGCACTATACGAGTTTGTATATGTTTGTTTTTGCATGGATTCAGTAGTAATGAAGTGATAAAGTTGGATCTAATTCTTTTACATGGGATTTTCATGATGGTTAAAGATGAATTACTTCATTTAAGGGTGAATTGATTAAGACTTAGGCCTATACATTGATCTTAACCTTCAAGTGAAGGATGTTACTCGATTACTGACTCATAAAGATTGGTATGAGTACTAAGAAGGTTTCCTCCTCATCTCTAAAATAAGGGAAGCTTGATATAATATTCATTGAAAGTGGTTGCATGTGTTTAGGTGCCACAAGGCACTCTATTAATGATGATTTTGGTTATTGAAATGTTCTTATCAGTCCTCTAGCAGTATTGGCAGGTTGTTCATGATGTGCATGGACTCTCCAAGATAGAGAGAGTGTGTCCCTGATCCTTTAAGAGGTTGACATGGTGTTGTCATGACCATTCCAAGTATGAAAGAGATGCTTATCTCATTGGTCAAGTTTGTGATAGTGTGAATTTGCTTATCTCAGTTAAACATGATTTTAGAAGATGGAATTGGAGCTTTAGGACCTTAGCAAAGTTATAGAGTTGAATTCAAGGCATGATAGCTAGGCCAGTAACTCTAAGTTGTGCTCTTCAGCTAGAATTTGAAGCATTTTTTCTAGAGGCATTAATAGTTACATGAATATAAGCATGTTTGACCTTCAATTTCTTGTTGAAAATTGTCAATTTTGTACTAAAAGGGTTGTTCATGACTTTATAGGTTACTAACACCAAGGTATAGTGTGAAGAGTATGCAAGTGCATTCCATCAAGATTTTTGAGTGGGTTGTCGTCAATGAAAAAGGGGGAATGTGTTGAACCATGGTCATTGGTGTTTTCATTGATGTCAAGTGGCATTGATGGCAAAGTACTTAAAGGTGAAGATGTTTGGAGCTCATAATAGAGAGTTTAGGATGGTCTCAATGCTCTATAGGCTTGATTGGTGAGGTAGGAATCGAGTGGAAGCATGGACATGGAAATTACGGCTGGTTCATATGTGATACAGGTCAGGTATGATTTTATAAGCATGTTAACATGCTCTTACAGTGAATATCAAGTCATTTTGTGGAAGTCTCAGGTTAAATTGATTCATTTAGGCATATTTCTTAAGCTTGATGAGGTATGAAAGGTTGGTACAGGTCATGACAAGACCATGAAATCATTTAAGCAACCCATTAATTTTTTATAGGTCATATGTGAACTAAAACAAGGCTTGATTTAGCTCCTGGAGTCAAAACTCAAGAATGCACAGAAAGTGGCTTTGAGAATTGATAGTGTCTTGCATGCAAATAAGATTGGCTAGATCTCCACAGTAAAACCTATGGCTAACCAAAACATTGAATGCATATAGGGATTTCTTGTAATGTTCCATGTCAAATTTCATCATATTCTTTAATGGGGATTTATAGTTAGTCGAGTTTTTCTAAAACATCCTTATTGGAAAATGCATTTTAAGGCCTCTAGCTTCTTAGGTGCCAAGAAAAATATAGTGTCTCCTTCATATAAATAATAGAAATAATTTTTTAATAGGATTCCAAGGATGATCTAGTTTAAAAATTATCAAGTCATTTAGACATGTTTTTGAAAAGATATGAGCATTTTAGTGAAGCAATTTTTCTCTCTCTTAGACTGTGTTCTGAATCGATAGGAGCAAGAAGATGAAATTGATCTTAAAGGTCTTGTTTTATCACTTCCAAACTTATAAGGAGTACATTTATGGTTTTCTCTAGGATCATATGATTTTTAAGGTTAATCTCCATGAAGTTGTAGTTAGTAGTTCAGGTCTTGGACCTTGTTGTAATGATGCTCCTAATATGGACTTGCACAAGGTGCCAGTGCACAGAGTGAAATTGTTGCAACAAGAAGCTCATGCCCTCTCTACAATTCTCTTTTAAATTTTTTTATCAATGGAGGTGGTCACTAACATGATTTTCAAGGGCATATCTTAACCAACTCTTCTCGGTCTCTTGCAAGGGAATGGTTTTATAATCACATAATTGGAGATCATAATCTTGTCTCGTCAGCTTATGAATGTTGCCTAAAATGGAAAACTTGTTATATTTCTCTGTAAAAATTTGGTGTGTTAGTAAATATCACAGTGGTATTGTATTGTGTTATGAATCTCAAACTCCATATCTTCATACTACCTTGATTTCTTTGTTGAAAGAATGGTTGAATATTTTTTTCTTCATTAAGTTTATAGGTTACAAGTCTACATGCAAAGGTACAATTAAAAATTATTATATTTTTATCAATTATCCCTTCAAATTGTTCAAATATTCTCTCTCAAATCTCTATGATAGGTCTCAGTGTGAATTTGAAACTGTATAATTTTGACAATGTTCTTGTAACTCTATGACTTTTTTTTTTGCTTTTGTTGGGAGATTGCAGAGAGATGTTGCAAGGTTAAATGCCATTTTGAGAAGGTGAATTACATTCCTACAAAACTATTACAATTTAAGTGTTTAAATTTCACTTTGTCTTGAAGGATAAATCATCTTTTTACCTATCTCGAGCCTTCGCAGAGCTTAAAACTCTTAACTAGGTTTTCTCAAATACATCTTTGGTCGATTAGAACATTTCCACCAATGAAATCTCATGAAAAAAATTCATATATATGTGGGAGGTCTATGAAAAGGATAAAAATGAATTTCAGTGATTGATCAAGCATAAGAAGAGAATTTCTTAGCATAATTTCTAAAGGTCATGTCTTTGTCATTATTTGGTGGTGTAAAGATTGGTTTAATTCACTCCAAGGGTAACTCATGATTTGAAGATTATTTCACATGTAATTTATGGTTGTCATGATTCAAAGGAGTCTTAGATATATCTTTCCAAGGTTTAGAAGGATCTTGCTAAGGTTTTCTCATTTTTGCATAGTGTTTATAGTATCATACCTAGATAGTGGCATTGTTCAATCATTCTCCACAAAGTTGGAAGCTTTGTTAGTAGTGAAAAATTCTATAATTGGACCATGTAAACCGTAGCATCCATGATCTCATCTCGTATCTAGAAATATTCTCCCATATCTCTCCACCACATTGAGTGTATCATCACCTGTATCCAAGTAGAGAACAAATGTTTCACTAGCTACAAAAATACTTCTCCAACATGTAAGGTTGAAAGGCTAAGACTGGAAAGACATAGTTAGTGGCATATATAAAATGTGCAATCCTAGATTGAACAAGAAAATATATGAAGGTTTGTTAAGTGGAGGTGAATTGGTTGAAGGTAAGGGAAAGGTTAGGAATATGAAAAGTTCAACATGCCTCTAGGCTCAAAATGCAAGTGGAATGTGAAAAGGCAGAGGTATGTTTGTGTGTTGCACTTGATGAAAAGTAAGTTGAACTCAAAAGGAGAATATAGAGATTCACCTCTTTTGAAATCCATTGAAAAATTTTGAACTCTTACTAGAAGTTGAATTTGAAGAGCCTTGGTTTCCTTTCATATTTGAAAAGTGCATCTTATGATAGAAAAACAAAGAGCATTATATAGGGTGTTGATTGTAATAAAAAGAAAAATATGACGAATAATAAGTCTAAATATATGTGACATGAAAAGATTGAAAGGATTTGAAGTGGTTAAGAAAGTTGAAGAGTTGATGTTGAGTATTTTTCAAGAAGCCAAGAAGTTGGGAAGTCGGAATTCCATGAGTTGAGCAAGTTGAAAAGCATATATAGGCATGTCTTATCAAACTAAAGGTGTGTGTGTGGTTAATGTATGAGAATGGGCAACAGTGTTAAATAAAATACATAGTGACTGTATTATTCCAAATGACATTGAGATGAAATGAAGATATAAGAGTGAAAGAGGTAGATTGAAGACATCTATAGTATGGAAATAATTCAAAGAAGAACATATGTAGTGAAATCAAGAAAATAAAGGGTGAATGACTATAGAAAACAGGATATGTAGAAAAAAATAAGGTATGAATAGTCATGACTGAATAGAGACTATTATAGATAGTTTAATAGGAAGAACAAAAATGGTAAACACAAATAAATGCACACATAGGTCTATAGTTTTATGAAGATCATTAATTGAGTTAGAAGAGGATTGATATACAAAAGTAGTGGATTGAGATAGAAGAGAGAGAACTGAGATAGAAGATGGATATACATGGGTTTATATATAGTAAGGTTTATAGGGTGCAACATCGGTGAAATAGGTACATTGTGATAGAAAAGAGATCATGCTCTATTTATTGAAACAACAAGTAACAAATGATCAAATTGTACGGTGTCATTGTTATTCCTAAGTGGGTGTTTGTGTTACAATGGTAATGGAACCTTCAAGTGAGTGCTTAGAAGGACTATGAATTGGGTGTTTCCCGGTTGAATGGGTGCTCAACCAAACTGAAAATCATTGTATGTTAAGAATGGGTGTTCTTAATAAAAGGTCCTTTTTTCAAGTGGGGTTTCTCCCTCTAAGGGTTTACCACTATAAATTTGTTGTCTTGTATATTTTTCTTCTTTCATGCAACTTTATTTTTGTTTAGAGTTTTATTGTTAACTCTATTTAATAAGTTTTAGAAATTTTGTAATTTGATCAGCATTTATTCACCCCACTCTCGGTGCTTGTGATATCTAATAGACCCAAGAAACTAAGTAAGAAGACATATGAAACCCTAAAGTGCAAGATCGATTAGATAAAGCTTAGTTGATTTGATGAAGGTGTTTAAGCGTGTCACAGTGTATATCGAGATGAACAGATGGTCGAACAACCATACAAAATCTCAAGAAAACACAGATGTGGAATAATAGGTTAGACTAGATTTCCTGGAGAGGGACATGGGCACTGTTGGCACACTTGTTTGAGAATTGGCACCCTGGTCTATGGAAAATCTCCATAACCTTCCTCCAAGGTTTGGTTGAATGATTGCATACCTTCGCTTCTTTTCACACTAGCTTCATTGGACTGCACAATATGTCATTGGAAATTAGTGATGAAGATGAGACCTACAAAACCCCAAAACACACATCAAACATGTACAAAAATAAAAATGCATATGAAGGGATCGAACATTCCTCAAAGAACCACAATGGTGGACTTACTAATCGAGTGTTGCACTACATCTCATATCTAATGTAGTTCTATGTGTGTGTGTAAAATCATGCCCTAAGTGCTCTTGTGTCACCACAATTTTTAAAGTAGTGAGTAATAATTATATTTAGGAATGTAATTAAATGGTGGATGGAATATTATAAACTTCCATCCTATGGAGTGTGATGCGAGATGAACAAGCCTTATGCCTTGTGATGGAGCTAGATGGATGTAAATGGATCATTTGATGAATACGGCCTTAGGTGATGATAGTACTAATTAGTGCTTGGACTCTCATTATGGTCTTATAACTTTATATTTATATGGTACTCTTGTTCTAATTTCATAATTAACACCGAAGAGGCCGACCACTAAAAAGATAGAAAGCTCAAATGGCTAGAAAGTTCCTAGGAAGTGGTAGAAAAGTGTAGTAAGGCTCAAGGTGATCTAAATGGGACCAAGGTGCAGGGGCGTTCCATTAGAGGGTTAGGAGCCCTAGTCAAAGATAAAATGACACCAAATTGTAGAACCGATCGGGTGAATGGATGTGGGAGGTCAGTAATGATGGTAGAAAGAAAAGTAAAATGGCCAAAGGACATGGGTTAATTAGTACTTTCTTCACTCAAAAACAATATGAATAGTATTTTGATACTGGGATTAAATAATGTCTAAAGTGTGTGATTTTGTGACTACAAGAGGCTTAAAAGGGATATTTTTGGTCCTTTTTCACTGTTGGACATCCTCTAGAAGCATTCAAAGAAGATTCAAATTAAAAAAATGTGTTTTGGAGAGCCATGAATTTCTCTAAGGTGGTTTAGGAAGATTCTATGAAGAAATTTGGGCACAAGAATAAGTTAAGTAATATCGTTTCTTTTGTGCAAGTACTAGGAAATGTAAGTTTCTAAAGAATCTAGTCACCTTGTTTGAAATGTTTTGGGAGAATTGTGAAGTGTTAGGAACTCATTTCATAGGAATTATATAGTTGACATAACCTACTTCATGATGCAATGATCAAGGAAGAATTCTCGGGAATATCAAAAATGTGGAAAATTGATCATTAGTGTTTTTACAAGAGTTCTTCTACAAAGAAAAACTTGTTCAAAAAAATTTAGGAGCCTTGTGAAGAGTTATGAGCCTAAAAAATCTCAAATTATGGTATTTTAAATTCTCTTCATGACCCATAAGTTTTTTTGGATTGTTTCCATCGAGAACTCTTCTTACCACTCGGATCATTAGCACACCACCCAGGAAGAATTAAAGGTATGGTTAAAATTCACCAAACAAACTCATTTTCAAGCCTTATAAATAATATCATTGGATTCATTGGCCTATTTTCATGAATATTAATATATTATTTTATAAATTTTCATTATGTTTTGACTTTGGGGCAAAGAAAACATTCCAGGAAGCATTTTTGAATTGTAAATCATGCTCATATACAACACTTGGGTGTTTAGGCACTCTTTTGGTGTCCCATTACACCCTTGTAGGACCTCTAACGTGTAATTTAACTTTATAAGTGCACTTTAATCTTATTGATTTCATTCCCAACTCAAAAAACATAACATGAAGCTTATAAAGTGTATTTTTTGACTTGTGAGAATGTTTTAAGTTGTGGTGGGTCTCATTTTCCCTCCAAGACGCATTTTTAAATCCCATTTTCACCTTTAGTGTACTTATGAGGTGAAATTACATCCCAAAAGTGTTTCATTCCCTCATTAGCTGAATTATTTCATGCATGCATGTCATCTCAACTCAAAAACATAAAAAAAAGGTTTTTGTTTGTCATGTGTGTCATGTTTTCCTCATCCCCATCCCCATGATGCATATTTTTCATCACCATGCACCCAAGGCACACTTTATAAATTCAATTTCACCCAAAAAGTGTAACCAAGTGTAATGGATCCTCTATTCTCCACTTCTCCACTCCTTCGTTCTCCCATGTGCACTCTCTTTCCTCATCTTCCAACATATAAATTCCCTCACCCATGCTATCATAACTCATAAACACAAAACACAACTTAAAAACTTAAAATAAACTCCTTAAAATCCATCAAATTGAATTTTAAGTTGGATCCTAACATTCAAACACAAGAAAACTCACTCTCATACCCTAGATGACACAATCTAGTTTTGCTCATAACTTTCAAACCCCGCCCATTTTCCTCAAGATTTTAACTAAAGATTCCTTATGAAAATTCCTTCCATAAGAGTTCTTTCATGTCCTCATTGATGCATTCATCCATTTTTTACATTCCCTTGAATTTTCCAGCCAAAATATGTTACGAGACATAGTCCTATAGCTTATATTGGATATGTAGTGTTGACTTTTGCTTACATAATGTCTCTTCTTGTCATATGTTATTAATTTATTCTTTCATATGTTTAGTAAGTCAATCTTGGTTTTTTCCATAACATAGGATTGTTATATATAGGTTTCGTGATGATTATTTAATCACCATATTGAGAATTTGAGTCTTATTGTATGGTTTAGACATTTCCCCCTCGAAGTGGCTAAGTTATTCTACTTGCATATTGTGATAATTTATCTACAATATTATTTTCTTTTGTTTTCTATTTTTGTTGATATTCAGATTTATACAAGCAATTTCATTACAATTTATATCAAATCCCGATCTCGGCGAGTTATGTCAAGCCCTAATTATGAAGGTTCAAATACATCTCAAAATTGGTATCTAATTTTTTTGCAATTTTTTTATGATGTGGTGAAATATATGAAGTAAGATCCTCTACAAATTTCAATCATTTTTGACTTGTTTTGCAAAAGTTATATTATTTTTATGTTTTTTTCATAAATCAGCTACCTAGGGTGCAAATTTTGGAATTTTTCTAAGTTTCTTATATTTTCAAAAACTTTCCAAAAACTACATAGGGCTTCTTCTTTATGATTTCGTCTATTCAGCAATAAATTTTACAAAACCCCAAACCCTAAATTTTTAACCCATTCCTTCTACCCCGAGTCCCAAACCCTACATTATGACTAGTAGATCAACTCGAGACCAAGTGAAAGGTCAAGAAACTCCTGGAGTGGCCCCAAAAAGAAGATATGGATTTATAATATTCTAGTTTGGGAGTATCTCGAGGTATTCAACCAACTTCAAGAAAGGGTAAATAATATGGTGAGTAAGGATGACCTCAACAATGAGCTTATTCATCTAAAAGGTAGCCTTAGGGGTGAACTATAGATGGATTTTGAATCAATGAAGTAGAATATTTTTCTCTCTCTTTCAAAAAAAAATCACCATTCCATTCATATGGGTTCCTCTAGCAATACACACACAAGTCCAAATCACTCCAATCAAGGAGGATCCTTTAAAAAAATTGGTGAATCTCCTTAAGAATGGTGAGGCATTATTCCAAAAGTGGAAATGTGTAAATTCGATGGAAAGGATCCACTCAATTGGATTACCCAAATGGGAAATTTCTTTGATCTCTATTAGATCCCATCGAGACAAAAGGTAACCATGGCATCCTTATATCTATATCCCGCCAATTCATCTCGGTATTTTTGGTTATGTGCTCAAAGGTAGAAGAATGGTCTAAGTATCACATGGACAATTTTTATTGAAGAGCTTCAATTACACTATAGTTTTAGTGTGTCAAATAATTTCTTCACCAATTATCAAAGTTACAAAAATAAGGTTCAATAAAGGAGTATGTCCATCCATTCCAAAATATTTCCTTGCGTGTGGAGAATATTATAGAAGAGTACTTAAATGACCTATTTCGCAGGGGTTTTAAGGACTTCATTGAGCATGAGGTACGCATGTTTAATCCACTCAAGGTTTTTGATTTTGTTATCATGTCGCGTAGGGAAAAGGAAAATTTTCTTTCCAATAGAAGTCAGACCTTCATTAACATAAAAGATCGTAGTACCTTACCACCATCATACCCTTAGCGCTTTGATTTACACCTCAACAAATTGAAGAAAAAATAGCTAAATGGTTATGTTTTAACTGTGATAGCAAATATGGACCAAGTCATAAATGTGCTTTGAGAAAAAAATTACATTGAAGGGATTGGTGATGAGGAAGAATATGAGGAAACATCAAGCGAAGAAGTGGAAAAATTAGAGGAAGAATCTAAAGATCCCCATCCCACTATTTCATGCCATGTTTTATCCATAATTATCACTCCATAAACCATTGAGGTCGTGGGTTATCTTAAGAAGTATAAGGTGACAATATTGATTGATTTGAGGAGCACACATAATTTCATCAATCATAAGTTGGCAGCAAGGCTAAATTTTTCATCTACTTAGCACCAATTTCAAGTAATGATTGCAGGATGGTGGCACAAAGACAATGTTTAGGTAAATCCCATAAAATCATACTTATGATAGGTGATTGCACATTGGAATATACGATGTTTTTATTCCCATGGGTGGATATGATATTGTCTTAGGTGTTTTGTGGCTCATAAATTTGTGTATCATAGAGATAAATTTCTAGGAATTTTTCTTACGCGTTCATTCCGAGGGTAGATAGTTTGAACTTTAAGTACTATAGGCAAAAACTCCTCAATGATAGGAATAGGAAACTACAAAGAACTTAACAAGTACACTATCAAAGATAAGTTTCCTATTCCTATCATTGATGATTTATTAGATGAGTTGCATGGTGCAATTTATTTTTAAAAACTAGATTTATGTTCTAGGTATCACCAAATTAGAGTAAAGAAAGAAGATATTCATAAGATAGCCTTTAGAACTCATCAAGGGCATTATGAATTTCTAGTGATGCCTTTTGGTCTTACTAATGCACCATTCACATTTCAGATTTTGATGAATTTAGTATTTAGACCATTCCTATGGAAGTTTTTCTTGGTATTTTTGATGATATCCTAATCTATAGCAAATCATGGGAGGAACATTTACATCATGTCAATACAGTATTGGAAGCCCTAGAGAAACATCAACTATATGTCAAGCCTTCAAAGTGTTATTTTGGGGTACATGAAGTGGAATACTTGGGCCATATTGTCTCTAATGAAGGTGTTAAGGTGGACCCTTGCAAGATCCAGGCCATGGTGTAATGCGAAGTACTAATAATCCTCAAGAATTTACAAGGTCACACAAGGTACTATTGCAGATTTGTAAAAACAGTATGGAAATATAGCAGCACCACTCACAAAATTACTGAAGAAATACTCCTTTCATTGGAATGAGGAAAATTGTATGGAAATTGAAGAATTAAAGGTGTCAATGTGCACCACTCCAATATTTTCAACCCCTGATTTCTTCAAGGCCTTCATAGTTAAATGTGATGCTTCAGGAAATGGGATCAAGTATTACTCATATAAGAAGGACATCCCATAGCATTTCAGAGTCAAAAACTAAAAGGAAAGAATTTTTTGAATCCCACCTATGAGAAGGAAATGACAGCAATATTACATGCAATCAAACAATGAGACCATACTTGATGGGTAGACACTTTAAGGTAAAAACTGATCATGATAGTTTGAAATACTTCTTGGAGCAACAACTATCTTTAGAAGAGCAACAAAAATGGGTCACAAATATGTTGGGTTATGAATTTGAGATTATTTATAAGAAAGGGAAGGAAAATGTGGTTGTTGATGCTCTATCTAGGAGGGATGATTCCACAAAAGCATTGTTATGTGTCATATCTATACTAAAGGAAGATTGGGTAGATCAAGCAAGGGAAGAATGGAATAAAGATGCGATTACCTATACTCTCATGTAGAATCTTGAGACATATCCAACCATATCTAAACAATTTATATAGAAGGTGGATACATTTTATTACAAAGACATGCTATATTTTTGTAAGAACTCTACACTTAAACACTATGTTCTTTCAGAGCTCCATTCTTCTCCACTAGGTGACCATTCTGGTGTTTTAAAACTTATCATATAGTTCAGAAAGATTTCTTTTAGGAGGGATTGAAAGGATATGTTCAAAAAAAATTGGTTGAATGTTTAATGTGTTAACGTAATAAGGGTGAGACCATTAATACACCAGGTCTCCTCTAACCCTTTTCTATTTTTAGCAAGAGATGAGAAGAGGTATCGATGGATTTCATCACAAGATTTCCTAAATTAGAAGGGAAAAGTGTCATCATGGTCATGGTGGATAGACTTACCAAGTATGTTCATTTTTGTGTCATGGCTCATCCTTTCACAACTAGTATAGTTTCCATCTCATTTATGGACATAGTTCAAAAGCTCCATGGCATGCCCAAAATTATAGTAAGTGATCGTGATCCAATATTTATAAGCAATTTTTGGACTGATTTTTTCTCTTGTTTGGGTACCCAATTGACCCAAATTTCATCTTATCATCCTCAATCATATGGGAAAACTGAGGTGGTAAATAAATGTTTGGAGGGATATCTTTGATGTTTTACTTAAGATAAAAAAATTGGTTGCAGACCGGTTTCCACTTGCAAAATGGTGGTTTAATACTTCAATTCATACCTCCTCCAAAATTTCAGCATTTATGGCACTTTACAGTACCATCCTCCAAAGACGCATCTATAGCTTAAAGGTAAAACCAAAGGTGAGAGAAAATGAAGATCACAATCAACACTAGCACGAGGTACTCTCTATTCTTAGAGAGAATTTGGCATGGGAAAAAAACCACATGAAGAAACAGGATGATCGACATCATAGTGAGTGACACTTTGAAGAGGGTGACTTTGTTTTTGTCTCTGTCAGCAACAATATATAGCAATTATATTTAAAAGAACCGAAGAAGGATAATAATATTGCTCCTAAGTACTATGGTCCTTACTTGAGTGTTGGAGAAAATTTTTAGTGTGGCATATAAGTTGGAGCTCCCTCCAGGAAGTAAAATACAACCAGTCTTCCATGTTTCTTTCTTGAAGAAATTTATTGGGCAGCACATTTTCACCTAGTCAAGGCATTATGAACTATATGGGGAAGGAAGGATCATATTGGAACCTGAAGGTATTCTTCAAACACGTACCAAAATATTGAGGACTAGAGTCATTACCGAGTACCTGATCAAGTGGAAGAATATGAATATTGAGGATGCATCATGGGAGGATGAATCATTTTTGCAACAACATCCAGACTTCCCAACATTGGGGACAATGTTGCTTTAAAGGGGAGGGGCATGTTACACCCTTATTCCTATAGCTTATATTGGATATGTAGTTCCAACTTGTGGATTATATAATCTCTCTTCTTGACATATTTTATTCATTTATGCTTTTATATGTTTAGTAGGTCAGCCTTGGTGTTGGCCATAGTATGGGATTGGTATATATATGTGGTAGTGAGGATTATTTAATCATCATATTGATCATTTGAGTCTTATTGTATAGTTTGGAGGTTACCCCCTCGAAGTGGCTAAACTATTCTAATTGCATATTGTGATCACTTATCTACAATATTGTGTTCTTTTTTGTTTTATTTCTATTGATATTCAAATTTATATAAGTAATTTCATTACAAAATCACATTTTCTTAGATCTACAAAAACCTCGGAGATTAAGATCTCTCAAAAATTGAAGCAAAGACTTGAAATGCAAAATGGAAACTTTTGGAATTGATTTCATTCTAATCGATACCCATAAAACCATTTTCTATTTTTATTAAACCTCTACCATGGTAGCTTATAAAAATAGTAATTCAGGGAAAATATTGGTTTTCATCACCTAAATTCATTCCTCAAAGTGTAAAACATTCAAAAATGGTAAAATTGGCAAAATTGATAATAAATGGACACCCATATGTGACTTGCTAAAAAATAGTAAATGATCAATATGGGTTTAAAATGGTCACATATGCTCCTCTACTTCATGCCTCAATAGTTCTAATCTTCGCTTTTGAAAAATTCCCACATTTATAGATGTGGTGAGCATAAGGTGTTTGAGAGTGACCATGTCAATTTCGGAGGTGTTGATAATTCTCCACATGTCACCATGTGGAGCTCGCCTCATAGGAGTGGTGAGGAAAAATTCATGTTTTTAAGGGGTTGATAACTAATTTGTGATTCAAAGCGGAAGGGAAACCCTCTTAGTTCTAAATTTTGGTCTCGGAATATATTTTAGTTCCAGAGGACTTTTCACTTCATCTCACATGGAGTGTTTGATCATAAGATGTATGGATATCTCTCTCCTTCCTCCACCTCTGTGTCAAAAGGATTCATTCATGCATCTCATGGGTCTCTATATTTCCCAAGTGAAGGATCATCAGGGATTGTATTGTGCAAAAAAATTGTTTCAAGTTCATTTCATATGGATGGTTGGTCGGAAGGCAAGGCAAGTGTTTCATGGTTTGTAATGATTGGTTTAAGTGAATGAGGGCATTCTTCATTTGTCTTAGTGGTATTTTGATCAAATGATTCTCACTTCTCATCTCGAGTGTATCAAATGGGCTATAATTTTTATCATTCAAGAGGAGGCTTCTTACAATGTATATGGGTCATAGTTCTTCATCAAGAGTTCATCACATCACTAGACCATCATTATAGAGGTCATGAATATTAGGAGTAAACTTTCTTCATGATTGGAGATTCTTCATCCTTCTTCATTCAAGTTTGGAGCTTCTCATCTCTCTCTCTCTCTCTTCTCCTCTCTTTCTCTCTCTAGAATTATATTTCTTTGTTGAGGAGAAAAATTTGTAAAAAGTGACTTAAGTCACTTAAAGTTTATATTTCTTTGTTTAGGCTTGCACTTTAAGTTGAAAAGTCACATGGGAATGTGAATAGGCACATTGTAAATATATATATTGTAATATTCTCTTCATTCCTAGGGTTAGACACTTTTTTTATAGCTCTTATTTGTATTACTATAAGCAAGAAACTACATTTCTTCTATTTCTTACTTAATGTATTCCTCTCCATCTCAACTACTACTCCAATAGAGCTTTCTAATTCTACAAAACCAGGAAAAGAATGAATCTTTTGATGAAGTTGACATAATTAAACTTTATTTTTATTGTTTCTTTTTCTTATTTTTCATATTGGTTTCTTCTCATTGATTACTTATAAATACTATGGTTTTATGTCAATATACTCATTGTGTTACTGATTGAGTAGAACCCCCTTCTCATTTTCTCTCATTTCTACACACACACACATTTCCTCCTCAGCCTTTTACACATGGTTTTAGTGGATTATTCATGTGTGATCCTTGGTCAAAAGGCCATCCCTGATGGTTAAAGTAGTGAACATGTTTCCTTGTTTTCAATAAATGGATCTACCATATTTCTAATCGAGGGACCTAGTCCCAGAGCATTGATCTACCATCACAGTCATATATATTAGGTCTAGGTCACCATCCAAGATATCATAGTGTACACCCTCAATCAAGTATTTCCTATAGATTATGGTTCACTTTATGCGAAAAACAATAACCATAACACTCATTAGAAACATATGCAACATTCTAATATACATGTTTTCATTCTAAAATCTAGCATGCAAAATTTAAAATTTTGGTCATGATAACCAATCCCACATTTGAAATTCTCTTTACCGGTTAATGTAAACCTTTCCCTAGCCATCATTTTGAATATTTCATCCACTTTTCAGTCAAAAGGAACATGGTAATATGATTTTCATGTGCAGAGAGGTTTATCTAGCTTAGTTCTGGAAGTCACCGAGATCTAAGAAAGAATAGTGCTCTTGGAGGTTTAAAAAGGGTTATATTTGGTATTTTTGTCACTAGAGGACATCCTCTAGAAGTAGTTAAGGAATATTAAAATCATCTAGAAGGTGTGTTGGAGATCCATGAAGTTATCTCGAGGTGGTTTAGGAAGATTCTGTGAAGAAAATTGAGTTCAAAAAAGTTAAGTAATACCGATTCTTTTGTGTAAGGCACTAGGAAATACAAGTTTCTAAAGAAGCTACTCACCTTGTTTGAAATGTTTCAAGAGCCTCTTGAATTTTTGGGAGATCATATCCTAGAAATTGGAATCTAAAAACCTACTTCATGATGCAATGATCAAGGAATAATTCAGAAACATAAAAATTCGAAAAAATGTTTATTAGTGTTACATAAGAACCCTTCTACAAGGAAGAACTTGTTTGAAATGTTTCAACAGCCCCATGAAGATTTAGGATCCCAATAAATTCTATCCATACTCCATAAGTTGTTTTGGCTTGTTTCCATTAATAACTCTTCTTGCCACTCACTCATCGATGCATCTCCTAGGAAAAATTGAAGGTATTGGTAAAAGTCACTAAATAAATACTTATAAATATACTCATTGTATGAATTTTCATGTTTCCATAAATATTCATATTTTTTTGCAAAATTTCATTAATTTTTTACTCTGGGGCGAAGAAAACATTCCAAGAAGCAGTTTTGAAGTGCAAGTCATGCTTGGATGTAACACTTTTGCACTTGGGTGCACTTTTGGTGTCCCTTGAACCCTTGGCATAATTTTGAGGTGAAATTTCACCTCATAAGTGTGCCTCACTCCTATTTTCTATCATTCCCAACTCAAAAACATAACATGAAGCTTATAAAGTGCACTTTTTGACTTATGAGAGTGTTTTAAGTTGTGGTGGGTCCCATTTTCCCTCCAAGGCACATTTTTAAACCCCATTTGCACCTTAGGGGAACTTATGAGGTGAAATTTCACCCCAAAATTATGTCATTTCATCATTTTTTGAATTCTTTCATGCATGCATGTCATATCAACTCAAAAACATAAAAAAGGCTTGTGTTTGTGATGTGTGTGTCATGTTTTCCTCATCCCCATCCCCATGGCACATTTATCTCATCACAATTCACGTAAGCTGAACTTTTGAGGTGAAATTTCACACTTAAATTACACTCAAGTGCAATGGATCCCCCATTCTCTACTTATCCGCTTCTCCACTCCTCCATTCTCCCATGTGCGCTCTCTCCTCATCTTCCACCATATAAATTCCCTCACCCATGCTCTCACAACTCATAAACACAAAAAACAACTTAAAAACTTAAAATAAAATCCTTGGCAGAAATTAAAGTGCATTTTAATTTGGTTCATAACATTCAAACACAATAAAAATCACTCTCGTGCCCTAGATGTCAAAATCTAGTTTTGTTCATAACTTGCAAACCCCAACTCCATTTTCCTCAAGATTTTGACTGAAGCTTAATAAAACACTACTAAGAAGATTTATTACTCATTCCCATTTATGTAATCATTCATTTTTACACCCCCTTGAATATTCCATCCAAAATTCACATTTTCTTAGATCTACAAAAATCTAGCAATTAGAATCTCTCAAAAATTGGAGCAAAGCCTTGAAATGTAAAATGGAAACTTCTACAATTGATTCCGTTCCAATCGAAAATTGAAAGGAAACTTTATATTTTTATTAATTCTCTACCATGGTATCTTACTAAAAATAGGAATGCTTGGAAACAGCTTGGTTTCCAAGACCTAAATTCATTCCTCCAAGTGCAAAAAAATTGAAATTGGAAAAATTGCTAAGAAATGGACACCCATGTGTGACTTGATAAAAATAGTAAATGATCAATGTGAGCTCAAAATGGTCACATATGTTCCTCCTCTTCATGCCTCTCTAGTTTTAATCTTCACAAAGGTTAAATTTTCAGTTTGCAAGTAAATTCCCACATTTCTGGATGTGGTGAGCATAAGGTGTTTTAGAGTATGTCAATTTTGGAGGTATCAATAATTATCCTCCTATTACCATGTGGTGATCATATATCTGGAGCTTGCCTCATAGAATTGACGAGGAAAAATTCATGTTTTCAATGGGTTGATAATTAATTTGTGACTCATGCATAAGGGAAGCCCTCTTGGTTCCAAATTTTGGTCTTAGAATGAATTTTTGTTCCTGAGAAATTTTCACTTCATCTCATATGGAATGTCTGATCATAAGGTGGATGGCATTGTAAGAAATATTTGTTGATTTTTTGAGCTCAATTACTTCAAATTAGCATGCAATATGAAACTTGCTGGAAAACACAGTAACTAACATCGGTTATGGAGGGATCGGCATCGGTCACCTATGACCGACATTGATCAGGAAAGGAGGAACCCACATCAGTTAGGGCTAACTGGCATTGGTTACCTATGCGGGAGTGTTTTATATAACTCTCAGGAATTAGATCTATTTTTAGTATTAAAGTAGATATATTGCTTACAATTGCATAGCTAAGTGCCCTAAGTTTGTATATGTCTATATAAGCATGAAAGCAAGGGTTTAGAATTAAGAATTAAGAAGAACTTGAAAAAATTGATGATTATTGTGAGAATAATTATGAGAGAGAATTCTTTCAAGAAGAAAAATATTGAGAATAAGACAAGATTATACATCTCGAGAGGTGTGGAAGATTATAAATCTTCTTGTATATCTTGTCAAAGCTTTGGATAATAGATTAGCTTGTTTCTTGGTGGACGTATCCCACACTAGGTGAACCGTGTTAAATCTTGTGTTGATTTATATCTCTTGTTTTGTATATTTCTTCCGTAGAATATCTGTTTTTTTTACATTTATGCTTAGATCTGATATATTATATGTGTAATCAAAAGTGCTAACCCCAACAACTGGTATCAGAGACTTGTTTTATGGTTTTGTGTGTTGACATATTTACTCACGAGGGTTTTCTCGATTGAGTGGGAGCTACAAAAATGGCGTAAGAAAACAAATACAAGGTAGAGAAGTTTGACGACCGAAATCATCAATTATGGAAGATACAGATTGAGGATTATATGTATCAAAGAGATTTGTATTTACCATTGGATGATAAGTCTAGACCTACGAAGATAACTGATAAAGAATGGAATATTCTTGATAGAAAGGTTTTGGGATCTATAAGATTGAGCCTGGCAAAGATCATGGCTTTCAATATTACAAGCAACTTCTACGTAGGGTTAATGAAATCTCTTGCTAATTTATATGAAAAAACTAGTGCTTCAAATAAAGTTTATTTGATGAAGAAAATATTTAGTTCTAAGATGTAAGAAGGTGGATCTGCATCTATTCATTTCAATGATTTATGATCTATTGTAAATCAGTTAAAATTGGTTGATATACCATTTGATGATGAAGTGAAAGCACTTTTATTCTTATGTTCTTTTCTTGATAGTTGGGATAACTTGGTAATGGTTGTTAGTAATACAACATCTGCTAATAATATTTTGAAGTTTGATGATGTGGTTATTATAATATTGAATGAATAAATTCACAGAAGGGTAAAGAGGAATCATCATTTGGAAATGCTTTGAATGTAGAAAGTAGGGGCAGAAGAAGGAGAGATAAAAGAGTAACATGTAATGGGAAATCAAATTCAAGGGATAGCATATCTAAATCCAGAGGTAAGGGAATTTCCTTTTGGAAATGTGGAAAGAAAGGGCATACAAAAAGAAATATTGTTGGTCAAAGTATAAAGAGAACCAACAACTGAGACAAAGGTAAAGAAGCAAATGTCTCTGTAGCAAAGGCAATGTAAGATGCTCTTCTTCTTTCTTTAGATAATAGAATTGAATCGTGGGTTTTAGATTCGGAGCTTCTTTCCATGCAACCCCTAATAAGGGTTATTTTACAAATTATATCTAGGGAAATTTTGGGCATGCTTATTTGGGTGATGATGAACCTTTCATTATTACTGGTAAAGGGGAATTTCATCTAAAATTACATAATGGAAATAAATGGGTATTGAAAGATGTGAGGCATGTGCCAAGCCTCAGGAGGAATCTTATTTCTGTAGGGTAACTAGGTGAATATGGTTGCATGGTTACATTTATAGGAGACTCTTAGAAAGTCACCAAGGTTGCTTTATTTGTGGCAAGAGGTAAGAAGTTAGTAATTTTATATTTATCTACTTGTGTTATTCGATTCCTTTTAGACATTATCTACCTCAAATTCATATGCATGCATATGGCATAATTAGTTGGGCCATATGATTCAAAAAGAAATACATATCTTAAAAGCTAAGGGTAAGCTATTATATTTAAAATATTTAGATCTTAATTTATGTGAGCATTGTGTCTTTGGAAAGAAAAAGAGAGTGAGATTTCTCAAAGTTGGGGCAACTAAGAAGGAGTAGAAATTGGAGCTTGTACACTCAGATGTGTGGGGACCAGTTTAGGTAGCTTCTCATGGAGGATCCTAGTATTATGTTACTTTCATTGATGATGCTACAAGAAAGGTATGGGTCTATTATATTAAACATAAATCTGATGTTCTTATGACTTCTAAAATATGGAAAGCCCTTGTTGAGAATGAATCAAATTCAAATTTTAAGTGTCTTAGATCTAACAATGGTGGTGAATATTTTAGTAAGGTTTTCATTGATTATTTTTTAGTGAATGGGATACGTAGAGAAAGAATGGTTCTAAGAAAACCATAGGAGAATGGTGTTACGAGAGAGAGAATGAACAGACAATAATGGAATGTGCTAGAAGTATGAGGATATATTCTAGATTGCCCTTGCAGCTTTTGGGCGAAGTAAGTAATTGATACATCGGTTTATTTGATTAACCGTGGGCCTTCAAGTTCACTAGATGGAGGAATACCATAGGATGCTTATACTAGAAAAGAGGTAGATATTTCTTTTCTTAAAGTTTTTGGTTAATAAGCTTTTGTGCATATTGATAAGGAAAATAGGAAAATGTTGGATGCAAAATCCAAGAGATTCACTTTCATTGGTTATGGATCCGTGGTTTCAAATTCTATTTTTAGGATTTAGAAAATTCTTAAATTATTAGGATTCATGATATTGAATGGAATGAAAAGAGAATATACTGGGATAAAAATTTTGTACCCAAGGATGAACCGGTTAAGAATTTTGTGAATGAAAATGAACTCTTAGATTTAAAAGTAATATCAAAAGGGTTGCACAAGAATAAGTGTCGATTGACCCCTAACCGGCATCGATCAAGAAGCTGGTATTGGTTACATAAGATCCAAACCAAGATCGGGTTAGAAGAACCGACGTCGCTTATAGGTGACCAGTGTCGTTCACTGATAGATTTGGATACAAATGTCCAGGGGGTCCATAATGAGCCTCTGGTACCCCAAACTCCTATGAGAAGGTCTCAAAGGGTAAGTAAACCTCCAAAAATATTTATATCTTCTCTGTTTTATTTATTATTGACTGATAATGGTGAACCGAGAAAGTTTTGAAGTAATACAAGATAAGACCCATGTCCAGTGGGAGCATGGAATGGATGAGGAGATAGACTCCTTGGAACAGAACCAAACTTGGGATTTGGTTAAGTTGTCAATAGGTAAGAGGACATTGTAAAATAAGAGAGTTTATAGGATCAAGGAAGAAGAGGGTGAACAGAAAAGGTACAAGGCAAGGCTTGTAGTAAAGGGATTTACAACGAGAGCAGAATTGATTTTGGTGAAATATTTTCTCATGTTGTAAAGATGACTTCTATTCATACTTGTATTGAGTTTAGTAGCAGAGAGGATTTGCATTTAGAGCAACTAGATGTGAAAACCACTTTTCTTCATGGTGATTTGGATGAAGATATTTATATACAACAGTTGCTTGGGTATGAAGTCAAGGGTAAGGAGAAATTAGTGTGCAGGTTGAAAAAGAGCCTATATGAGCTCAAGAAAGCTCCAAGGCAATGGTACATGAGGTTTGATAGTTTTATGCATGAGCGTGGTTACTTGAGATGTGAATCTAACCATTGTTTTTATTTCAAGAAGCTTGAAAATGAGAGCTATATTATTTTGTTATTGTATGTGGATAATATACTTATTGCAGGACATTGGTGACCTTAAGGGAAAGTTAGCTCACACATTTTCTATTAAGGATTTAGGAGCTGAAAAAAAAATCCTTGGCATACAAACACATAAAGATAGGAAGAATAAGAAATTGTATTTATCTCAAGACGATTATATCTACAGGGTGTTAGAAAGGTTCAAAATGTAGAAAGCAAAACTGTTAAATGCATGTGCCTATGACCTGGACACTTCAAATTGAGTAAATATTAGTATCCTTCATCACATGAGGAGTTCAAATGCATGACATGAGTGCCATATGCTTCGAAGTTGGGAGTCTCATGTATGTTATGGTTTATACCAGCACCGGACATTACACAGAAGTGGGAGTTATGAGTAGATATATGGCCGAGTCTAGGTAAAGAGCATTGGAAAGTAATCCAATGGATACTTAGGTATTTGAAAGGTACATCTAGCATGCGGTTATGCTATGGAGGTTCAAATATTTCATTATGTGGCTATATTGATTCGAGATATGGCTGGAGATCTAGATGGTAGGAGGAGCGCTCTGGATATATTTTCACGAAAGGTGGGATGGCGATTAGCTGGATTTCAAGATTGTAGAAGGTTGTGACTTTGTATACTACATATGAAGCGTATGTTGCGAAACTACAGAGGCTAGCAAGGAGATGATATGGATGAGTAGGTTCATGGAAGAGTTGGGAAAGGAGCAAGATGGTTGCAAAAAACTGTTTAGTGGCAATCAGTATAATTTATTTGGAAAAGAACTCATTGTTTCATTCAAGAATGAAACACATTTAGTTGAGGTATCACTTCATATGGCGGGTATTTGAGGATGGGAAGTTGAATCTTAAAAATATCCATATGATTGAGAACCTTGTGGATATGTTAACAATGTTGGAACATAATGATTAAGTGGTATGGTCAACCCTTAATGTATATGGGTCCATCACTAATATATAGGGTAATATTTAATAATATGAAATATGTATATTTCTATTATTAAATATGCTAACCTAGGTATATACTTTAGGTTAAATATTTAATATCATAAAATGATTATATTTCTAATATTAAATATTATAAACCTAGGCGTATGTGTCGGTCATTTTAGGTTGAAAAGGTGGGTCGGGAGACATACCCGATCACCTTATATAAAAAGGACTTTAGGTCCTCATTTGATATATTCGAGAAATATATCAAAGGTATGCAAATCAAGTGATTTGGTTTTACCCTTTCTAAATAGGGTTTTAAAGGAGGAAGTGATCTTCTACCGATGTAAAATAAGTTCTCTGAAGTAAAATGTTATTTTCAAAGTTGTTTTTACCCTATTGGGGTTTTCCACTATAAATATTGTGTCACCTTTGTTATTTATTTCCTGTAATTATTTATTTATTTACTTATGTGATGATGTAATCTTTATTTAAATATTTATTGTAACATTATGTAATATGTAAGTTGATTAAATCCGTATTTATTAGAATCCTCAAATTCTAACAAACGAAGCCATTAGAAAAGGAGAAGTTGGAGCTACACTCCACTTCTATTGGTATTTGAGTTTGAGACTTGAAGAGGAAGAAAAAAGTTAAAGAAAGATCCAAGAATGATGTTGTATAGGTATGGTGCAGTAATTAATGTCCAAGTGGGAGATTGTTGAGTTGTAGAGCTCAATTACTTGAATTAGCATGCAATATGAAACTTGATAGAAAACACATGAATCGACATCGGTTATGGAGGGATCTCGCATCGATCACCTATGACCGACATTAGTCGAGAAAGGAGGACTCGCATCGGTTAGTGCTAACTGGCATTGGTTACCTATGCGGGAGTGTTTTATTTAACTCTCGGAAATTAGATCTATTTTTAGTATTAAAGCATATCTATTGATTGTAATTACATGGCTAAGTTCCCTAAGTTTGTATATGCCTATATAAGCATGAAAGCTAGGGTTTAGAAGTAAGAATTAAGAAGAACTTGAAAAAATTGATGATTATTATGAGAATAATTGTGAGAGAGAGAATTCTTGGAGAAGAAGCAAAAGCTTGAGAGTAAGACAAAGATTTTTACATCCGAGAGGTGTGAAAGAAATATTCATTGTATCTCTTTTCAAAGCTTTGTATAATATATTTTCTTGTTTCTTAGTGGATGTAGCCCACACTGGGTGAACCACGTTAAATCTAGTGTTGATTTATCTCTTGTTTTGTATATTTCTTACGGTTGAATATTTGTTGTTATAATCATGTATGCTTAGATCTGATATATTATCTGTACAACCAGTGAGCTAACCCCAACAATATCTATATCCTTCCTCCACCTCTATTTCATAAGGATTCATTCATTCATCTCATGGGGTTTCCTAGGTGAAGGATCATCATGATTGGATTGTGCGGGTAATTTGTTTCAAGCTCATTTCATATGGATGGTTGGTCAAGAAGGCATGGCAACGTTTCATGGTTTGGAAGGATTGGTTCAAGTGAATGAGGGAATTCTTCATTTGTCTTAGTGATATTTTGATCAAGTTCTTATCACTTCTTCTCTCAATGTATCTAATTGGCTATAATTTTTTATCATTCAAGAGGAGGATTCTCACAAAGTGTAGAGTGGTCGAATTCTTCATCAAGAGTTCATCACATCACTGGAGTATCATTGTAGAGGTCATTAGGATAAGGAATGGATTTTCTTCATGATCAAATCTTATTCATCCTTCTTCATTTGATTTTGGAGCTTCTTCTCCTCTCTTTCTCTCTCTAGAAATGTATTTCTTCGTTGAGGAAAAAAATTGTAAAAGTGACTTAAGTCACTTAAAGTTTCTATTTCTTCGTTGAGGATTGCACTTTAAGTTGAAAAGTCACATGAGAATGTGAAGAGGCACATTGTAAAGCTATATATTGTAATTCTCTCTACATTCCTAGGGGTTAGATGGTCTTGTTTGATAACTCATATTTGTCTTACTCTAATCAAGAAACTAAATTTATTTTATTTTTTACTTAATGTATTCTCTCCATCTCAACTACTAATCCAATAGAAAATTTTAATCCTGCATAACCAGAAAAGAATGAATCTTTTGATGAAGTTAATACGATTAAAAAAAAAAATTATTGTGTCCTTTGTCTTAATTTTCATATTAATTTCTTCTCATATATTACTTGAAATACTCTAGTTTTATGTCAATAAACTCAAGCATGTTATTTATTGAGTAGAACCCCCTTATCACTTTTCCCCTTTCTACATATACACACATTTCCTCCACCTCCTTTTGTATGTGGCTTTAGTGGAGTATTCCTATGTTATCCCCAGTCAAAATGCTACCCTTGATGACTATATTAGTGTACATATTTACTTGTTTTTAATAAATGGATCTACCCCATTTCTAAACAAAGGGGCCTAGTCCTAGAGAAATGGTGAAAGCCCCCAATTTTCCCCTGTGAAAAATTATTTTGCCAACAATACCCTATCACAAAACTTTGTAAATAAATCTACTTTAATCACACTTACACTCACCTAACTCATCGATTCACTCCACCATAACAACCTCACTTTCCTTTTGTGTTCATGTAAAATTAACTAAGCTAATATGAATTAAAACAAACATCTAATAGCTTCAAAGCAATGTTTATCTAACAAAACCATCAAGATAAGAGCTTATTGGAAACAATTTTGTTAATGCATGAATAAATAAAACTACATGCTAAGCCATTTTCTACTCTCTAAAATTGTTAACTTAAACTATGAACCTATGAATATCATAAGCAATCAAATGGGATGTTGGTGACCTCAAGAATTGAGGATGGAATCTCACCAAGAAATGGCTACAAGGACATTTTTGGATCTTCCCATACTACTCAAATTTGAGTGAATGGATGTAATATGGAGAAGCTATTTCCAACAATGGAGAATGCTCAAAGTAAAATTCCTATAGTTTACTCTAGGGAAAACAAGGTGTAAGAAGAAAGGGTAGGAGGAGGGTTCTTTATATAACCCTCTAGTTTGAGAGAGCTTAGCATCTTAGTGCATGTGGGATAAGGGTAAAATAAGATTAGGAATGGATAAGGTTGCTTTAGAAAAGGTAACCTTGATTTAGAAGAGTTTAATTTATCATTAGTGACTCATGGGAGTTGAGGGGTGTTTTAATTAATCAAGGGTGATTAATTAATAGGTAGATGTAAGCTTATAGAAGTTGATTAGAGGAAAATTAATATGATTTGGGGGATATAAGAGAGGAATTTAATCTAATAAATGGTGATTTATTGATTTAGAGTAGTGATCGTAATTAATTAATAATAATTAATTAACCCAAGTAGAAGCGGACATTAATTAACGAAAGGTCATTAATCAAAGATCCGGAGTGATGGGGAAGTTAACTAATTAATTAAAGGTACTTAATTAATGAGAATAGAGGGAAAATGGTGGTTTATTGATGAAGTTTCATCAATTGACCAAAAGAGAGTGAAGATCATGGTTAATTAGCAAGAAATCACTAATTATGACGAGAATGATAGAAAAGAGGATAATTAGTGTAATTTTAGTAATAAAACTGTGTAAGAAAACTTTAGGTGTTTAGTTTGCCACCTTATATTATCCCATCATCCTCATATCTTGATCAATGGGCTCCTACCAATCATTCCCATCTATCTTGAGGAACTGATATCATTTGCGGTCTTTTTGAAGCCTCTATTCTCTACCCTAGTCATTGTATCATGTACATTGTTATCTAGGCACCCATATCTAACAAATATCCTCTCCCAAATCTCCTTAATTTCCACTCACTATGTCACCCCTAGGTCACTCTATTGGTTTATCGGGGTTATACCTCGACTCTATCACATATGGTCCCTCCGCACTTGTTCTCCTCTTTCGTTGTTATGTGGTACTTGGTTATGGGGTAAACCTAACTTAGTATGGTCATAAAGGTGAAACCGATAACTTTTTTCTTTCTCTCACTCCTCTCTCTTTAACATTTCATGGTTGATACTCTCGCAGAGGTAGGGGTACTACATGAATTGAGTGCCCAAACTACAAAGGAAATATATCAACTAGGTGTGTCTCCACCCACCACATGTAATGCCATGTGATCTCTAATGTCCCCTCGGTAACCACCGTAGTTGGAAAATTGGGCTCGTGATCCATTATCCCTTTATAAGGCTCCCATACCACCTAATACTATATGACCTCTATCAATCATATGTATCCCATTGCTACCCTCGGTATTGGGCCTCTCTCTCATTTTACAATCCTAGGGGTATCTTATGCTACATGTAACATGTCCTTATAGGTCAATACATTACAAAATGATCATAGATCAATGATCTCAAAAGTATGATGGGTCCCACTATCCTTTTCTATCGTACATGAATCCTAGATAAATCCTATACTAACTCGCACCCATGTGGTCATACTCTAACTAAAAACCATACCTATGATCACCTTCTATATATCTAGAATATGAGAAATAAACACCACACTTAATCAGGCCATAAATGATCTTGAATGATACTCCTCGCTTTCATTTTCCCACAATGCTAAAGCCCTCCTCTCTATGGTGCTTCATGCGACACATCATAAAACATCTACACACCCCCGAACAGTTAACCCAAGAATCTCGTGTATTATCCTATATTATCACAATGGCATTTATCTTTTTCCACTAGCCCTCTACTTGAATGTGTTGCACCTAAACTCCCAATGGCCCAAAAAACTATGAATAAATTCATATCCAACAAAATCCTTTTGGGTGGGTGCCTCGAGGGCCTTGGTAGGATTGAGGTTTGATCGAGACTTGGTCACGTGGGCTAAACCACAACATTTGATATATGTCATCAGTATATTACCATAGTCCCCTTACCATTTCCTTATTTCTTCCCTTTGTTCATACATTACACCCACTATGTGTACTTGTCTCATTGTGTTCACTTATTTAAGCTTGTTGGACACTATTTTCCTTTCTTTTGGTCATCTCGAACCTTCATCATTTCCTCCATTTATCCCTTGGCTTTCACACCACATTTTCCCCCTCATGACCATATGTTTCCTTAAGGCCAACACCATCACCCATGGGAAATGGTGTCTGGTTTTATTTTCCCTTTGTATAGACCATTTCCCGGAGGAATGGCACTTTGGGTATATATACCCCACCATATTTTTCATCTAGACCACCATCAATCAAGCATTCATTAAGCTAATACTTGATATTTCTCACACTTTTTCACCCTATTTTGTACCTATTTGTTGGACTAGAGGATCTTGAGCTTACTCTTTTGCATTTGGGTCACCACAATGAGTTAGGGTTGGAGGTCTTCTTGTTGATATTTTCCCTTCTCCTATTATAGAAATTATCTCTTAGTGTTGTTGTCTCTAAGGGGATTATGCATCGACGGTCACATACAACTGCAAGTAAGTATTTCTAACCCTTTGTATTATTTTATATTGTACTTATATCTTATTGATTGGTCATTCATTGTTATAGATTAGGATATATGTATACCTACTTTGACTATTGTTTTGTCTTATTATATTACACGTGTTGGCTTTATGCATCCCTCGACTACCGTATTATGAATTCTAGTAGGATACCTATATTTATCTTAAATATAGGCCTCAAAAACATAAACTATCCTAGGGTTAGGATCACTATCCTCTATAATTATGACACTAGCACTCGTTGAGTACCTTTAGTATCTACATCGTGTGTCTGGACTTATATTTGATCCCTAAATTTGAGAACTCAACTAGGAACCTATCATTTCCCATCATAAAACATATTCACAAGAATAAAAATAAGGATAGGATGGTGTTAAGAGAAGATTTAAAGTTCAATTTCTTATCTTGGGAATTGATTACACTGTGTTGGAGGTTTCATTTTGGAGCATGCACATACCAACACAATGGGGTGTATTATAAAACATATCTATTACAAGAAAAGACAAAGTATATCTACACACTCATGTTTATTTTCCTTTAACCATACAATTACCATTTCATAATGAAGGGGGAAATGTAGACACTTAAATTTGGCAATCTATCCTTTGACACTATTGTTCTTGACATTGCACACTTACATGCATAAATACACCCTCCTCAATCTTTCTTAACACACCCTAATACCCATTTGGTCACTTGTTTATCTTCTCATGGCTTTCTGTCATCAGTCTCTTAGGTTTAATTTCATAAAACATACCTAGAAACATTTATCCCTAACTCCATGAAGTCAAAATCAACTTTTTCCTCCCGGGTCAAAAATGTCATATTTGGTCCATTTGTCAAAATCTACCACTCGACCCTAGTGTATGTTAGAACGTAATATTAAGTTCATATAAACTTTAGTTTATAATTAAATAATTTAGAATAGGTTATATTCTTAATTATTTAATATAAAATTTATGTTTATGTTTAATTGGTTATTTATTAACTAATTTATATTAAATCGGGGTACAATTTAATCATACCTCGTCACTTAATATGTTCATGACCCGTGGGGTCATTTAAATATGGTCGTGGATCATATTGTTTTCACCTTGTGTGAATGGCTTGGAGAGAAGTGAGGAAAAGGATATTTTACTGGACTGTAAATGTGTTTCTTGATTAATGGAAAATTCTCATTTATCCATGGTTTTTTCCCCTCAAGGGTTTTCCACGTAAATCTTGTGTTCAGTGTTATTTACCTTGTTGTTTATTTATTTATGTATTTACATTAATGTTTGTTCAATATTAATTTAATATGGTTAAATAGGATTTATAATCCTCATCCTCACATAGTGCCAGAGCATGTAGATTAATCCTAATTTAATTAGCCAATTGGGTGTATCGGTTGGGGTGGTTGGGTGGTTTATTCGTTGGAAAAATTTAATATATACACCCCCTCTGGAACATAGTTTTTTTACACCATTTTGTGCAAAGGTGAAAATAATTTCAAGTCTTTTATCTTGCCAAAAAATCTTCTCATGTGTACTCAGAACTTCAAAACAAAAGGTAAAGATTAAATCTTGTTTGAAATATTTTACTAAGATTCTTATGTTTCTAAAGTGTGCAAGAAAAATAAATACAAGAAGTTAAAACCTCAGGGTTAACATCCAGGAGATAAAGTTCCACAAGAATATGAAATTAAACTTTTCTATTGGTCCATGAATTTTCCTTGTTCCCAAAGAGATGGTAAAACTCTAAATTGTCCTTTTACCTTATCATTCAAAAAAATAAAATGTCCTATGTCCCTATGGACTCCTTTAAATAAGTGGGTTATTTTTTATCGGTCTTGTTAATTTCCATTTTTGTGTATATGTTTGGTAGGTTTCTTTTAGTTTTTTTTTTTTGCTACTTCCTTATTTTTGGTGATATTTTTGAAATTAGAATTTTAATTAAAAAAGTTACATGTGTTACTTTTTTTTATTAAACAGATTTTGGAAGATTTATAATTGTTTGAGGCACCTTTCCTTTTCCTCACACTACACCTAATTCTTTCAGTTTTCTATTACTCTATGGTGTAGGGTAAGCTGATCACAATCTCAAGACATTTAACCAATGACATGCACTAATGCACCCAACCTTTCCTATTTTGGTGTAGTTATGGGATGCCTTATCGCAATAGGGGTAGGGTTAAACTTGGGTCACATTCTTACAAGTTCCCACTTTGCGATTACACCAAAATGCCTTTTCCAATTCTTACAAAGTATTTAACCCCATGGGTCATTGGATTCAAAATTTTGATAACTTTTTACACTTATTGTCACTTGTCTTATTCAGTAGTCTTTTTCTCTTTAATAATGGACCTTGGAAACCTATATTCATAAATTCTTGTAATTTTTTTTTAAATTTTTTTTTTTCCATTTATTCTTCATAAGTCTTAAAGCAACCCACATAGTAATGTCACACCATTTACTATCCTTCTCTTATAGGCGGTGATTTTTAATTCGGATATTTGCTTGAAGTTGCTACATTTGATTCTTTTCTTGGTTTATTTAAATTGCTACCTTCGTCAAATTTATTCTTTTTGGAAAAAAAAATATTCCTCTTATGGCTATTGACAAAGTGTTTCGTTAATTATTTTTAGTTCATTTTATAGCAATTATTATCGATCAAATTTTATCAAAATTTTCTTGCAATAAGTGTAACTTGTTGGTATGTTAATGGTGTTGTAAAGGTTATAGTGCACGTAGCACAAGTGCTCAGAAGTAGAAGAAGAAAAATCAATACAACTAGACATTACACCCAAATGAAGTGCCTCCTAATCCTCAATCTTCTTCTTCTTTTGTATACAACAAACATAACATCGGTAGTTTCCTCTAAGAGAAAATTGAACCCACTTCGATACAAAATATAGATATAGATCAATGAATTTTCATATAGTAAAATAATAAGATATTAAGTTAAAAATTTATCTCTGTGTGCAAGGCTGATTTAACCCATAATGGTAATGTTTTTAGAAATCCATTAGCGAGAGCTCCTTTTAGCATAGTTTCCCAAAACGTTATGTTTATTAATTTATGAGAGTAAAAACTCTTCTATTAAAGAAGAGCTTGACAGCTTCTACACTCATTCGCAACTCTCCAATGAATGCTAAATTTACAACATTAACTAGGGTTTCAAAGATGGTTAATGCCTTAGGATCTCAAATAAAGTGTTTGTATTAATCTTAACCGCTTTCTTGGTTTAAAATATTACTTTATACCTTTTTAAATCCCATTTATGTAGACTACTCCACGTGGGGCCTTTAAAATCACTTCTCTTTACTTAAATGTATATCTAAGTATATATATGAAAACCCTTACCAAAATTATCCATGTGGAACCTTAATCCGTGAACAAATTAAAACCTTTTCACACATTAAATTTATTTTTCTTTAATTTTTTATATTTTTGAATGCAGTTTAGTCCCACATGTGGGGCACTAAGTTTGTTTGAAGTATTTAAAAGCCACGGAAAGAATTGGTGTGTTGTGGTTATGACCACATCAATTTTTTTAGCTAGGTATGGGACTCAATCCCCCATGAGCTCAATCTTGACAAGTTCGATTAATTTATGGAAATTTGGGATATATGATGAGTGGTTAGAATATATGGTAAATTTGGCTTGGCCATGTAACACTATAAGCTAGATACCTATATATATATATATATATATATATATATATATATATATATATATATATATATATAATTTTTATATTAGATGAGAAAATGTTTTTATTCAAATATGAATTGAGAAGTAAAATACTTGTGTTGATGACAAGTGAGTATGTTTCTTTTTCTCTCTAATATAAAAAATTTATAATGTATTTTTTTGTATTTAATAAGGAATTAATATGTTTTAGTATTCATTTAAGAAATAAGATATTATACTTTTTTTATGAAAAAATTAGTAAGTCGTATTTATTGCAAAACTAAAAAAAATCACTTACTTTTTAACAAAATTTTCCTTATAGTCAAAACTAATATGTTGTTTTTAAAAAAGTGGTATCCTGGATTCAATCCATTTGTTGAGAATATTCATGCCATACCCATCTGGTGTAGACTCCCAGGGCTTCCTCTGCATCTATGGGATGATGAAATCCTCCTGCACATTGCCAAATCGATTGGTTCACCCATTGGCCTGGATGGGCCCACGAGAAATAGGTCTAGGTTGGCATTTGCTAGGTTCTGTGTCTCCATTGAAATGGATCAGGAGCTTCCCGATCACATTGTTCTACAATCCAAATTTGGAATATGGAATCAACAAATAGAATATGAAGCTTTCCAACTAAGGTGTAGCAAATGCCACAGATTAGGGCATTTTGCCAGCAAATGTCCTGAACAAATAGTTCAAAAGCTGGAAGCTTTCTCAGATATTCCTGAAGCTCAAAGACGAAATAGAGAGATAAGGTGGATAAAGAGTAGATATCTGAACCAGCTATTGGAAATAGGTGTTTGGAGAGGCATTCCAAGTTAAAAGAAAGGAAAAAAGGATTTAAGGCGAAGAGACCACCGGTTTTCAAAAAACTTTGGAAACCTAAGAAACTGATTGAGACTCAACAAGAAATAGATCTGGGTGCGAATGAGGAAGAAAACAAAAGGGAGATGTTAGTGGATTCAGTATTGAATCCGTTAAGTTGAACATGGAGGTTGATGAAGAAAATGAAAAAGTTAACATTTCTCTCTCGTATATGGAAGAAGAGATAGACAAAATCAATGCTCATCAAGAGCTGCTAAGCAACAGCTCTTTGGAGAAACTAAAAATGAGACAAGAAAAAGGCAAAGAGGATCTAGAATCCATTGCACGAGATCTAAACCAAGAGAAGGAGGACACAGATGTGGAGGAGCTGGCTCCTAAAATGGATAAGCAGACTGATATTGCCACAGGAAAAGAGGATGGGGAAATTACCCCCATTAGAAAGGAAAATGATTGTGATAATGATGGATTCATCTTAGTGAAAAGAAAGAAAAGAGGTTCAAAAGCCTGGAAGAAAGTCCGGAATCACTCTGTAGTGGAAAAAAAAACTAGCTTGGAAGCTGGGAAGCTTCCACCTCAAGAATCACAAGGGCCACTGCTAGAAGAACTGCAAATTTTGGAGTAACCTTTAGAAAAGGTAGGCCATCTAAGAGAGAAGCAAGAGAAAAAGAGACTGAAAAAGAAATTGCAGATGGTACACAGAGAATTCTGAACCATCCGGCAAATGCATCTCCAAAATTTTTTTAATGAAGGTTATTTCTTGGAATGTCAGAGGCCTCAATGGGGGGCCTAAGCAAAGAATGCTTAAGGAAATTAAAAGAGCAAACAAACCCAACATTCTTCTCATTCAGGAAACTAAAATGAAAAGTAAAGCAGTTGAAGACTTCAAAAGATATTTTTGGCAGAACGCTGCCTTTGCTGCTGTTGACTCTCAAGGGGCTTCTGGAGGCTTAGCGACCTTTTGGGATACAAAGATGGTTGACGGTAAGGTACTCTCCTCCACCCAGAATCATTTAGCTATTATTTTTAAAAGCCTTGAAAATAATCATAGCTGGATTCTATCTAATATTTACGTGCCCAATACTGCTACTGGTAAAAGAAATCTATGGAAAGAGTTAACCTTGTTCCGAAGCAAGGTTGAAAGCATGAACTGGTTGGTTATGGGAGACTTCAATACTCCTCTGAATCCGGGAGAAAAGTTTGGGGGAAGTTCTGAATTCTCCCTTGGTATGGAAGAATTTGCAGGCTTCATCTCGACTCTTAATCTTATGGACATAGAGCTTCATGGCAATCAATTTACATGGTCCAACAGAAGGTTAGGAGAGAACTTAATTCAGGTTAAACTCGACAGAGCTCTTATTTCTGCAAATTGGATCCTGGACCAGAATTTCCATCTTTCTTCTCTCCCCAGAACGGGATCTGATCATAATCCAATTGTCCTCAACTTCTTCAATTGGACAAAACCTTTTCATGGTAATTTCAAATTTGAGAAAATGTGGTTCGAACATGAAGACATTATGGACAGAATTAAAGAGTGGTGGTTTTGGGAAGGCACAGGGATGGCCCAATTCAGGCTTCTTCAAAAGTTAAAGAATGTTAAACAGAAGATTAGAATTTGGAATAAAGAGGTTTTTGGAAACATTTTTGAAAAGAAGAAAGAACTTAAGCAACAGCTAGAAGAGCTTGAGCTAAATGTTTCCATGAAAGGTATGACTCTAGAGGATCATCAGCGGGAAAAAAAACTCCTCTCGGATCTGCATAATATAAACAGCCATGAAGAATCCTTTTGGAGAATGAAATCTAGAGCCCTTTGGCTTAAAGATGGAGACAGAAATACAAAAAAATTCATTTGACAGCCATCAAACATAGAGCTTGTAACAGAATATCTGAGGTTGCTAAAGGAAATGGAAACATTACTAAGGATCCAGAGGATATCAAAACAGAGGCGCTTAATTTTTACAAGAACCTCCTCACTGAAGATAACTCCTACAATGAACAAGTAGCCTCTTTCCTCTTAGACTCCATTCCTAATAATCTAATACCTACTGAGAGATTTAAAAGTCTTTCAAAAACTGTCACCATTGAGGAATTAAAAAAGGTTGTTTTTACTTTAGAAGGGGATAAGGCTCCAGGTCCAGATGGCTTCTCAGCTAACTTTTTCCAAAGATGTTGGGAAATATGCTCTGAAGATATCTTGAAAGCTGTTAATGAATTTTACAGAACGGGAAATCTCATTAAAGAACTAAATAATACACACATTGTGCTTGCCCCAAAAGTTGGATGCAAAAAAGAATTCAAATATTTCGAGGCCTATCACTTGGTTAATGTCATTTATAGGATTTTCACAAAGATCCTCACCACTAGAATGCAACCTATTCTCATGGAGATCATTTCACAACAACAGAGCGGGTTCATCCAGGGAAGAATTATCCAAGATGGAATTATCATGGTTCATGAAACTATACATTCTATGGATAAAAGTAAAAAGGTGGGGATGGCCATCAAACTAGACATGCATAAAGCTTTCGACAGAGTCTCCTGGAGATTCATGGATGAGGTCTTATCCAAGTTTGGGTTTCAAAGCAAATTCAGAAAAATCATCCACTCTTGTATCTCTACCTCTAGATTCTCTGTGGTTGTTAATGGGGAACCTGTGGGTTTTTTTGCCAGCAATAGAGGTATACGGCAAGGCGACCCAATCTCCCCTCTTTTATTCATTATTATGGCTGACAGTTTAAGTAGATCTATTTCCAAAGCTATTGACATTGGCATGATAAAAGGCTTCCCTCCAACTACTGGTAATCAAATCTCCTCTCATCAGCAGTTTTCTGATGACACTTTGCTGCTCCTGATGGCTTCTATTATTGAGGCAAAGGCTATCAAAACTATCCTTAGATTTTATGAGGAAGCCTCGGGACAAAAATTTAATTTTGACAAAAGCTCTATTTATTTCTTCAATACCCCTTGGGAAAGGCAAAGAAAGATTGCTAACATTTTAGGATGCACTATTAATTCTCTACCAGCTACTTACTTAGGCTTACCTTTAAGTACTGGCAAGATTTCTGTGGAGGTATGGAATGATCTTATTAAGAGATTTCAAAGAAAGTTGGCTGGCTGGAAAGGAGCTGTCCTTTCAAGTGCAGGTAAGTGCCTTTTGGTTAAAAGCACGCTTCAAAACTTGCCTATTTACATACTGTCAATGTTCAGCATGCCTACAACAGTGATGAACAGTATTGAGAAGATTCAAAAACACTTTCTATGGCACGGTACTGAGGACAGATTCAGATATCATCTTGTGGCTTGGGAACAGGTTTGTAAACCTAAGAGACTAGGGGGGTTAGACATCAAAGATATCAAACATATGAGTACTACCCTTATTGAAAAATTAGGATGGAGGCTTATAAAAGAGCACAGACCTTGGACAGAGCTGGTTAAGATCAAATATCTTTCAAACCAAAACAAGATTTCCTTCATATATGATCAGTCTCTTCCGAGTGGTTCTATTTTCTGGAACAACCTTCTACGCAGTAGACACATTCTCTCTCAGGGGTGTAGCTAGAAGCTTGGAGATGGACAAAACATAAACTTCTAGACTGATAAGTGGATGGATTCTAACTGGATTTCTGCTTATGATCATATTAAAGACAACTTAATTACAAAGTATGGACACAAAATCCAGGGGTACATTGAGAGGGATGGAAACAAAAGAAAATGGAAACAGCTAAAAGTGGAGAATGATAGTATACAGGCTGATATTGCATCTCTCCATAATCAACTTTCCCTAATCCATATAAGTAATCAAAACCTTAAGGATGAGCTCATCTGGAAAGATTCTTTCGATGGGGAATACACTGTTAAATCAGGATATAATTCTTTCTTTGTATCCATGGAAAGTGAAATTAAGTGGCACAAGCTGTGGATGCCGGAGCTAACCCCTAGAGTGAACTTATTTTGGTGGCTAATTATTAATGGCAAGATCCTAACTAATGACAACCTCATCAAGAAGGGATTCATCATGCCAAATAGATGTTGCATGTGTCAGAAAGAGGCTGAAGATATAAAACATTTATTCCTCCATTGTGAGATTGCTTCCAAAATTTGGCAGCTTGTTTTTGCAAAATTTAATCTGAGATGGATTTTTCCCCTTACCTATCTTCAGGCTTGGGAGCAATGGGGCTCTCTGTTTAAACATTGCATGGTGAAAAGACTGTGGCAACTTGTTCTGCCCCACACTATGTGGAGAATCTGGAAGGCTCGTAATGATAGTATTTTCAGAAACAATAGACAGGCTTGTAACAAAGTCTATAAGGAAATTATCATTGTTGTGCAAGATAATATTGCTAGATTTAAACCCCCTAAAAATAGACTTTATCCGGAGAATGAAGAATGCATCCTGACTGAATGGAATATTGCCACTGTCAATAGAAATAACAATGGTACTGACAGAAACACAGTCAGATGGATTAAACCTCCCACTGATTGGCACAAGTTAAATTTTGATGGGGCCTCAAAAGGCAATCCGGGTGACTCGGGGAGGGGGAATCATCAGGGATCAAAGAGGTTGTTTTGTTGCTGCTTTTTCTGGGAAAATGGGCAGACAGACTAATCATTATTCCGAAGCCATGGTGGCTCTTTGGGGTATAAGACTTGCCAGAGATTGCAATATTCCAAATATTATAATTGAAGGTGATTCTCTAAATATTATCAATCTTTTGAATAAAAAGCAACACCCCAGCTGGTCTATCAGGGATTATATTGAGGAAGCTATTGATATATGCAAAAGCTTTGAAAATGTCCAAATCACCCACACCTATCGGGAAGGAAATAGGGTCGCTGACAGTTTGGCTAACTTCGGTGTTAATAATTCCTTTCAAACTTGGCTTAGGGGGGACATTCTGCCCACTCATGTCAATAAAGCCATTATCATTGATCTACATGGTAGTGAAAATCATTACTAACGGCTGTAATTTGGACGCTAATGTGCGGATCCTCAAGTACATGATGATGACATCACAAAAGATATGGATGACTGATGCGATCTGTGCGGGATGGACTGTCATCATTTTTTGGCATAGGAGGAAAGCCGAGGAGCGGGCAATAATAACAAGTGTAGCATAATAATTAAACCTACTTTCACGGAAAGGAATGATTCAAATATCAAAATCAAAGCTCTGCCTGTCTCCCACACATTGGTAGCTTTTTTACCGTTGAGAACAGAAAAGAAGCAGAGGAAACATGGGGGGTCCGCCTTGCAAAACTGAACCGACCCACAATCCTGAGTGGAAAGAGAACACGGAGCTTTGGGATTACCTACAAATCGGGGGCCTGTCTAATTTCATTGAAAGGATTCAAGGCTTCGACCAAGACATTTCTATCAAATTCACCCAGGGTTGGAAGAATAGGATTGTCAAATATAGTAACATGGAGATGGAAATCACGGAAGAGCTCATCGCTCAGATCATGGGCCTCAGCCTGGAAGGCACCAAATTCTTCAATAAGAAGGTGGACAGGGAGGTGGAGACCAAGAAATTTCTGGAAGAGGGGGAGAATCTTGAGTTCGTGACCGCTGGCATCAAGGTGGCGTCGATTCCTGAACCTTTTGCTGAGCTGGCCAAAATGGTGGTTAGGTATGTTACCCTTGAAGGAAGATTTGTGACTATACCTCAAAAGCATCTGATATTTCTAAATCACTTTCGTAGAAATAACATTATCAGCTTTCCTCACTATTTGATTAACTCTCTGGAGAAATCTATAAGGGAAGTTCAGAGCCACTCTAGGGCTGTCCCTTTGCACCAGGGACTTATCCTCTTGATCCACCACCACTGCTCCAGCTACCCTCCCATGAATCCTACCCCACCTCCCTCCTCCATACCTCCACCTGCCCACACCGCTTCCACTCCCCCCTGCTAAAAAGAAAGAATGAAGATGTTGTTTCCAGCAAGAAAAGCAAGAGCCTTAAAGCTAAAATCCCTACTTCCCAACGGGTCCTAAGGAGCCACAAAGACTTGGAACTTGCTGAAAACCTCCTGCATATTAGCAAGCCGGTGGAGGAGCCCAAGAAGGAGGAATTGCTGGACAGGGTGGACAGACTTGAAAAGGAGATACAAGAGCTCAAAGGGGCTATAAAAAACATGGAAAGAGCTAAGGGTAAAAGAATCCTTCAAAGTGAGGAGGAAGAGGGGGTTATTGCTGAAGTCTTCAAGAAGCTACAGTCCTTAGATGGCAGATTGGGGAATGCTAAAAGCTGCAATGACTGCATATTGTCTGCCCTCAAAAGCATTTATAATTTCATTGAACAACATGTCCATAGTGTCTGCAGTTTAAGTGGGGTTAATGAGGACATTTGGGGCCCTAAAGAGAAAAGGGATATTGCAATTGCCCAAGCGGATTTGCAAGACTCCTCTCAGGCCACTACCATTACCTTCTTCATGTCGTTGTAGGCTATCAAGACCAAGATTGACAGAGCCATCAAGTAACGGGTTGTGATGTTGTTTTTGGCCGTGATGTGGCCGCTATCCGGCGCCTCGAGCTATTTTTTGGCGGAGCTCTATATGTTGTTTCTCTTTTGGTTTCTTTTTGTTCTTTCCTTCTTATTTTTGGATCTTTGTACGTTTAGATCCTTTCTTCACTTATATTGTAATATTTGGCTATTGAGCCCTCCTTGGTTGACTATTTTGCCCTTCTCTGGGTTGTTTCTCTCTTCTTTACTATCTGGATTTTGAGCCCTGTTGTATACAGGGTATAGTCCCTTTAAAACTATTTGCCCTTAATAAAAAAAAATATGTTGTTTGTCTAGAATATTTGCTTGACAAGTCTATTTTTGACGTGAATAAGGAAAATCCATTGAAATACGGCTGACGTAATTCAAACAACAATCTGGGGATTGTTTCCAAATTATTTTTGTAATGTTTTTTCTCCTAAAACCTAATTTATTATCGAAAAGTTAATCATATAAAGGATTGTAATAATCATGGTTTTTTATCACAAAGAGTTGATTTTTTCAATTTCAAAGTATTACTAAATTATAAATTATGTTTAGCGTTGAGGGGCGATGCCCTCGACCCCGCCATGACCACATGAGGTGCGCTACACTGCGACCCCACTAGGGGCTGCCGCCCCAGGACCCTCGCTTCCTGATCATGTGTTTAGTACGTTCTATGAATAAAACCTCACCTTTTTGTATCCAAGAAGTATCAATGGATGATGTTATATTGAATTTGATTTATTTTTATTAGCTAACTCAAAATAATTACAGATAACTTTGTTATAAATGAGTTATATGTTACTAGTTAAATGCATACAAAAGAATGGATTATATGTGTTTAAAAGGTTATGTTTCGGCTCCTTGGTTATCTACTCAAAAATAGAAGTGATGTGTAATTGTGGCATGGAAAACTAGGTCATTTTTGGAACATGAATGATATCTCTCGACTTAACCTAGTTTCTAGTCCGCCACTTATCTCTCATGAAATGTTTGAAGGGTGTTTATGTGGTAAGCTATCAATAAAAACCCTTCTTCAGTCATTTTTGAAGCAAAGATAATCCTTGGAATTTTTCCATAGTATTGTTAGAGGATCTTTAAAAATTGCTAAATGATTCAGTGTATATTGTGATTATTCTTGCATGATTTGGTCATTTTTCATATGTGTTATCTATCAAGATTATCCCAAATTTAAAGGCCGAGAATAGATAATGAAGATATATATGGTGTTGATAAAACATTTTTAAATTCTAAATTATTATGTGATTGCTAAAAATATTATTATATGCATGTAGAATGACACTTAGGGATTCCTTTGTGTTTTTTAGAGACCGTGCGCCTGAAAATCAACATGTGAGTCCAGACGCACTCGACTTCTCAAGGTCATGCCGAGACAGTCGGAATGTGAGAGATTAGATGGATAGTTTATAGGAAACTAAAGGAATTTTAGGGGCTATGAACTGGTAGCGTGAAATCCTAATAGTTGAGTTGACAAAGGGGGAATAGAGGCTATGAATGGGTAGCGTAAAATCCCTATGGTTTGGTTTTTGTGATGATTTGAATTCTAAACTATGTTGAAACTTCGTTTTAAATAAATAAAGGAAGTAAATTTAGCTTTAATAAAAGACAAGTGTGTTTAATATTTTAATTCACTAGATTCATTCCCGATTAATTAAATAAAACAAAATGAACAATCTAGTCCATTTGTCTAAAAAGAGATGATTTGAAGAAAACTAACTAATTAACTAATATATTTTTGTATTTTTTAGAATTTAAATAAAATAAATAAATAAGCTATTCTACAGACATAGGAAATTAATTAAAATAAAATATTATTACTTCTAATAAAATAAACTAAAAAAACCGTAGTCTTTAATTTGCACACAAATGTTATGCATGATGGCACTTCATTCAAGTGGGACTAAATGCTCACCCAAAGCACGCGCAAATACTAGCTCCCTCATTTTTATGTCTACTGAATGTTAGCACACACAATCATAGTGGTAATTGACTAAGTAAATAATAAAATATCCTAACTATCATACACTCATTTTGGAAACACATGTAATAAGGGAACATATTATCTCAAACAATAACGAGATAAATTACATATACACATATCCATATTCGAGATACATCAATGATCATAATCCAACCATAATTATCCATTAATATTCAAAAAAACTACATAAGAAGAGGTTGATACATAATATGTGAACACATACTCATGTGTGCAACCATACAGAACAGAGCAAGCATAACACTAATAAAATGATCCCTATGCGTATGTTTTAACTAATCCTAAGCCAAGTATTTATGGGGACTTTCCTTTCACCGCCCATGCACTTCCTAATAATAGCGTGCTAAAAATATCCATGCGGACTTACATGCATGCTTTACAAACACTTTGCTAATAATAGATTATCTAATAATATTTTTCTTTAATCTTATTAATAGCTAAATCCATGCATATGCTTTAATCCTTGGTTTGTATGTGTTTTCTCCAAAATATTCATTGTTTGCTTGCTAAGGTATCCTCCTTTTATCATTTGCATGGTGAACACTCCAAGTATATTTTTAGCCTACCCCCGAACATGGATAAGTCCTTACTCATTTTGCATGTATGCATGGTCCCGCACACAATTATGTTCTTATCCATGCGCACCATCCTTCATGTGATCTAAGCTCCTCTACGCATCAACCTTAATACTTATTGGTACTTATCTAATTATAGAAAACAATATTACCCCCACACAAGGTATGTTATCCGTCCTGGCAACACCGAGATTGTCACGCAAAAATAATAGTAGAAGAACCAAATAATAAAGAATAGATATTATGGCTTGCACTAAAGAATTAAAGAATCAATGCTTTAGGGGAGGAGTCTGGAAATTCCTTGACCAATATCTTCTCAAGTTCTTTCCACCCTTCTAACTCCTTAGTCACCTTAGGAGGGGCAACATCAACAATTTCAGGAACCTCTATAGGGGTTAATTCATCAATCCTCCCTTTAGTTACTCAACCAATATTTCCAATTGCTTGGTTGTGTCATCTAGTGCATCTATTTTGTGCGTAATCTAAGGGAAGAGTTCCTTCAAGCTTTCCTTTAGCGAGATCTTCAAAATATTTATCAATTACCTCTTTTTCTACACTTTTTCCAACACCTCCTCTTGTTCTACCTTATTATTCTTGTTCTTGGCCTGAAACTCCCTCAACTCTACTTTGTCTCTAACAACTAGCAGACTTACAACACGATCAAATATTAACTTTGGTAAAAATAAACCCCGCCTCTTCCACGAATTCTTAGCCTCTACTATTAATGCATCATACTACCCAAGGTGTTCTTCAACCTGTTCCCTATCACTCTTCTTCTACCAAGCTAATACTTCTTTTGTGGACTCTATTGTGAGAAACTTATTCTCATATGTGATCATGTGCACCAAGTCCTCAAGGAAATATTTCTAGTTGCTTGGTGTGTCATCTAGTGCATCCATCCCATGCATAATCTAAGGGAAGAGTTTCTTAAGTCTTTCCTTTAGTGAGGTCTTCAAAATTTCTATCAATTACCTCTTTTCTTCATCTTCATCATCAGGAGGAGTATCCTCGTGTGTTATCTTTTGTCCCATTATTGTATTCCTTGTAGGTGCTTCTAGGATCGCAAGTCATCTTCCACATATTTTTCATCTGTCATCCTTGGCTTTAAATAAATGTAAACCTTTGTTTCTCCAGATTAGAAACTACCAAAGTAATGGACTTAGACATAATTACATCATCTGATATCATTATCTCGTCATATGTTCTTTTCTTAGGATAAACATATGTTTTTATGCAATGTATGATATTCATAATCTACCTTATTTTTGTTAAACCTAATTTTTCACGCCTCTAAAAACATATTCACGGCAGCCTAAAAATATCGTGTTCTAAATGCAAATAAAAATTTTACACCAAGGGTTTTTTGACCAATCCTTCAAATAAAATACTTTAATGCAGAATCATGTTGATAAACTAAGAATTCTTCCTTTCCTCCGATTACACTGGAAACTCATTGGGAATGTGTCATTATTCTCCAAACGCTTCATGCATTCTTCTATACCATCTATCCTCTCGGCCTTGTATGCATTATTAATGCCATCGTAAGTGTAGTTAGCAAAATATTTTGTGAATTATGGACTTTTCTCGGGAAATTCCATAGGTTTTCATTAGTCCCATCACGTACTTCTATTTTAGATAAGAAAATCAATAACAATACATTTCCAAAGGTAATCTTGTCCCCTGTGTGTGCTTCATCAATAATATCCTCTACTATGAATCCATCTAAGTTATAAATAGTGTCGTCAAATATCTTCTTCATGACATGAAGCCATCGCTTGTTCACTTGGCCCCACCTTTCATGTCCATTCAATTTTGTAAGTAGACGCATACGACCATTCGATAATAGGATCTTTGATCTTATAAATATCCATGGTGTGCCCTCCCCATTGTTATTTCATCATGGTGAGTCTTCTTCACTTCATCATCATCTTCTAAGTCCACTTGAAGCTCTGTTCATGTGCTTCAAGGCCAATAAATTTTCCAATTAATAGCATAGTAAGGCATCCTTCTTCCCGCAAAATAGAAAAAATCGTCATGGACACGCGATAAAATCCATTGATACAACCGCTCCGATTTTCCAAAGTAAGGGAACTCATAGAGTTGAAGAAATCATGCACTCTACAAAATTTGATACCCCTTATCATCATACATAGGCTTATCTTTCACCGTCATCTCCTTTATCTTCTGAATCAACTCAATATCTATTTCATGTGCATTTTCATCTAAGCGATGATTATAATCGTTGACTGAAATTTTTCTCACTTATGATATCTAATCTTTCCCCATAAGTACTCCATCCGGGTACTAAATTTCGAGTACCATTCTTCATGTACATAATCAACGACAGCGCTTCCTTGCCCTTACCTTTTCTTTTCCCTTAGGTGATACGGTTGTTTCTTTCCTAGGTGTCATTAATCGTGAATATCCCAAATTTTAAAACCATTATCCTTTGGTACTTGAAGCAAAATTCCACGCAAAATACTCTCTCTCTTGATTTATCACAAACTCAATGGAATATGTGCCCTAACTTGCCAATATTAGCTCCATAAGCTTTATAAACCCTAACTTTTACAAACTTTGCAAACCCTAGATAGGAAATATCTCCCACAACTTCCTTAAGCTTCCAACTTTATTCTAAAGGAGCTCCACCACTGTGCCACATATTTTCTCAAAAAAATTTATTTGCACTCAAATTCACTTGAAATATCTCAAATTATCTCTTGAAAACTCCTAAGTTCTTCACAAGGTAAGTTAAAAATGAATTTACCCTAACACCCATTTTATGGATTTTCAAAATTTTACCACATTAAATGCTTGTCACCTACCACATTACAACATCTTTAATTCTTATTTTTCTTCTTTTCTACATTTTTTCCACCACTTTATTTTACACATTGATATCATAACCTTCTAGTGCACCTACTACCTCCAAGCCACAGGCCTCCTAGTGCACGCTTCCTTGTGATGCTACACATCTTTCCTCTACGCTTTCAACCAAGTAGTCTATCCAACTTCGTCTACCTCGCATTACACTACACAATCCTTCTTCCCGTGTGGTCTTCAATCTGAGCAATTTTATTATTATCACCATCCTTCTCATTTCTAATGACACCCTTTTCCCCTTTTCTCGCATGTGTACCCTTCACCAATAAGACACCAACCTTCTTCCATGTTGCACACATTTTTGTCCACTTCAACTCACCTTCAAGCACTAATAAGGTCTCTTTTTTGTGCATTTGTACCTAGTTTACCCCACACTAAATGTATGTGCAGTCCTTTGCACATGAACTTAATAGATTGAATCATATTCTTACATGCAAGGATGCTTATTACAACAAAACAAGGAAAACAAATAACTGAAATGCAAAAATGAAAACTTGAAAGGGGAAACCTAATCTAAATGGAAATATTGCCTTATTACAAACAATAAGAAGATTTTTATAGTAGGGATTTAGTCTACTCCCATTGAAGTAACCATGCAACATGGTGTCATCCAACACCTATAATTGACTTGCGCATAACTCAAGTATCTTGGTTACTACAAAAGGTCCCAACCAATGCACCTTCAACTTCCATGGGTGGCATGCAAACACGGATTCATAGAGAAGGACCATCTTTCCAATTGAAAATGTCTTTTTCTTAACGTGTATATCATGTCACGCCTTTTTGTCATGCCTTCTTAGTCTTCAAGATCTAACACACAATTGTGTGTTGCTCATCTAATTACATTAGTTTCTCAATACGCTCCCGAATTGCTTGCTCATCATTCAATCCACCTACACCGCAATACGCAAATATTGTAACATGAATTCTACTTGGTAGGAATTCCTTTGCTCCAAACATCAACTAAAAGGGTATGACCTTGTTCAATCATTTTTATGTGACCCTATATGTCTATAGTATTGTTGACACTTTATCATCTCAATCATTTCTTCAAACATCACAAATATTCATTGAGGTTTATCCCAAAATCTTGTTCAAATATTTTGCATTGTCATTAGCTTGAGGGTGATAAGGGGTGGTTTTATGGTGTGTTACCATAAACTCAACCAACTGAATTTTAATTGTCTCATTTAAGAAATGAGTTCCCCTGCTAATTATGTTCTCCTAGAGGAACCTTGTTATTTTGTTTGTAGTACAATCGTTTGTAGGTGCAACCTCTTCCCACCTTGTGAGATAGTCAGTACAAGTAATTATATGTCATAATCTAGTCCTTCACGTGGGTGTTATAATAGGTCCTACAAATTCAATGGCCCACTTCTCAAAGGGTTATGTGCTTGCAATAGGTCGAAGTGACATCTCATCTTTATTTCCATGCTTTCCAATTTACTGACAATGATCACATGCTTTCACAAAATCCTTAATATCTTTGTACAAAGTTTCCCACCAAAGACCAGCCATAAGTATATTATGCATAGTTGCATCACCTGTATCATTTCCTCATGCTATTCCACCATTTTCCTCCTCCATAATGGCCTTGCACTCATCTTTAAACACACACCGGAAAAATATTTAATCTCTACCCATCTTGTATAAGTCTCCTCCAATTAACTGGTAAGATGTTGCGCGTATAGCAAGATATTTTTCCTCCAATTTTTTCATTCCTTCAGGCACCAATCATGTGTGCAAAAATATTGTTATGTCCTCCATATCGATGGGTATGTAATTCAACCTAAATAATTATGCATCATCCATTGTTTCCTCAAAACTATGTGCATCCTCGCCATAATTGATCCTTGATAGATGGTCAAACCCTGAATTACTCTTTCATGGCTTGACAACAAGTATGAAAAAATCCTAAAAGAGAAGTATCCATTTATAGATGTGCCCCTTCAAAATAAGTTTATCAATCAAATATTTCAATGCCACATGATCTCGTATAAAAGATAAATGGATTAGCTAACAAGTATTGATGAAACTTGTGAAGCACATAGATCTTAGACATGGCCTCATGCTCAATGGTAGTATAATTCTGCTCTATTTGTGTCAAATTTCTACTTGCAAAACATATGGGTTGATCAACATTTCAATCTCCATGTTATGCCAAGATCACATGCGCTAATAGCCATACCAAAAGCATCAACATGCACATGGAAGGGTATGTTCCAAGAAGGATAGTGCAAGATAGGTGTAGTGGTAAGACTCTCCTTCAATGTCTCAAATGCTTATTATCAGTGTGTCACCCCAATAAAACTTTCCTTTCTCCTTTAGAACTTCTCCAGGGGGCGCGACAATTTTTGCATAGCCCTTAATAAAATTTCTATAGTAGCCATATATGTCCCATGAATCCGTTCACTTCACTATGATTTGTAGGTTCCTCTAAACCCAAAATCACAACTATCTTGGCAAGGTCTACCAATAATCCTTCTTTGAAAATAATGTTCAAGTAGAGTTCTAAAGGGTGTAGCAAAAATACACTTCTTAATATTAAGGGAGATACTTAACTATCTACATCTCTAAAAATATAAGCCTCATCTTGTCACAATGATCCTTAACCAACCCATAAATAGTCAAGTCATCTAAATACACTTCGCAATAACTTATGAATAAAATCATGAAATTCCCGCACAATGAATGCACAAGAATACCACTTGTGCATTCTTTAAAGCAAAAGGCATAATAGTATACGCAAAAACTTCCCCACTATGTAGTGAAATTTGTATTCTCCTTATCCTCTTTCTCGATGTGCACCTAGTGATAGCCTAAGAAACAACCAATAAATGAATAAATTTGGTGTCATGTGACTCCCCCATGTATATCTTTAGTGAAAGGGGTGGGAAAAGGATCAATGACACATGTAGCATTAAGTTTTGTGTAGTCTACACATATCTTCATCCACCCATCCTTCTTGATGCTTATAACCATAGGGCTAACCCACTCAGATTCCTCAATTGGTTCAATGATTCCAGACTTAAGCATTTTATCAATTTCCTCCTTTACTTTTACGCGCAAGTTTGGATTCATCTTATAATGCCTCTTCCTAACTGGATACATGCCTTCTATCAGCTTAATTTTCATTTCTCCTAATGAGGGGTACACTCCTTTCAACTCATGATAGCCTCATGGAAATAGATCCTAGAAATTGCACAAAAGCTCAATAATATTTTTTCTACCTCTTGTTCTAACCAATAATGGCCTCCTTGGGTGCATCTTCAGTGCTAATGTTTACCTTCTTCATCTTTATGGGTGCATGGTATGTGCGAGCCTTCTCATATGTTGTACCCATCACTTCACATGTACCTTCTATGTGGCTAACCTCTAAATTTTGAACATATTTGTCATCAATAAGCTACACCATTTTACCCATTTCTTTCTTCTTCTAGGTATGGCTTAAGTGTAACTATTCTATCTCCTCGGCATCCATGCGCACCTCGGATCAGTTCACCAAGTAACTCAAGTATGAACTCTTTTTCCTTTGCATCATCCCCCATTGTGATGCACTTCATTATTTGTAAAGCTTCATCTACTGGAGGTTTATTATAAAAATAATCAAATGTATGGACCATACCTTCAATCATATCTCGTCATCTTGTAGTCTCATTTTTTAGCTCAAGTGTACGTACCACATGCATGCATAGCCTCATAGAGTGGAATAAAACTTATGTACCCATAGAGATGGTGGCAAGGCCTCCTAGCCTTATGCCCATATTCTCTCACAATTATGGATGTGTGTCAAAGTAGGAGTCTTCCCATGATATTCACATATATGTGTAAGAGCATTTCTCCATGTGAACCTGGTTGAGAAGGTGATTCTCACTTCTCACAACCCTACAAGTTATCTTTGTGTGTCATCCACCGAGTGTGTTTTTGTACTACATAAGGTATAAACCAACATATTCTTGTGATCACCTTCATTCTTCCAATGTTTCTCCATATCACGAAAGAAAGACTCTCATTATTTTCTTCTCCAAAGTGAATATCGGTAGTTGATATTCTCCCATGCACCTAATCATGCGTGACCTAATCATTCTAGTTACCCATCCCTTCATCTTGTACTTGACCATTTCATATGTGTCATGGGCCTAGTTATCAAAAGAAACACTTGTGGTGTTGCTAATTGACTACGCATCTCCCCACTGTAAGATATCTTCCTTGGATGGTTCCATAGTCTTAGGTCATGTACTATGCATGCATAGATTCTATCCAGATATTCCTCACTTAGAGGCTCAACATATGGTGTTTCTTTTGATTCATTTCGAGGTATAATGAAGTACTCATTCATATTCTCAAAATGATGTTCCCCTTATTGAAGCACAAACCGCATTGTTCACATAACACCATGGTCACCCAAGTAATGCTAGAAAGTTGTCTGCTTCAGTAAGTTCTAATACCTCAAAGTCTCCAGTAATCTTGGCTCCTTGAATTATAATAGAAGCATCCTTCAACACCCCAATAGGCATGTTCCTTATCTTATTTTCCATATATAGCACATTTCAAGATGGTTTTCATGATGGTCTCCCCATATAATTCCATGCATCCAACGTGAGTATGTTCACTTAAGCACTTGTATCGATTAGAATATTACTTACCAACCATCCATCAATGATTGAATCTAAAGTGATCTCCTTATCATACTCATGGTACAAAGGTGATAAGTTTTCATGTAGTATATGTCACTCGCACTTAACTCTAGTGCGGGGTACATTGTCACACATCCAATCCCCTAATAGAGGAATGATATTCTCTTGGCGCAACATTTTACATACCTCCTTCAAGTCATCCACATCCTTCTATGGGATCTCAATATTCTTCGCATGTTATCTCTCACGCACCTTCTCCTTCAAACATTGTATCTTGCCCTATAAATCTCTCGATGATTCCCATGGTTTCTTGATAAACGTCCTTATGATGTGCAACATCTCACTACCTGTATACTTTACTTCTTCTCACGCGATGAGTGGTATGGTTTTAATAGGTTTGCACAAACTTGTTTCTTCAAATAAATAGTAACCAACAAGCGTTGCAATTCAAGATCAATTATCTTCTTTAGTAGTCATTGATCACCCTTCGCACACTCCACCTTGATCATCCCCATGCATTTTTCCTTCTTCTTGTTCTTATTCATGTGCTCATATAGGTCCAGATAATCTTCTAACTTATGTTTCTTTCCACACCATGAGTAAACTATATTTTGAGGACTATCATGTTGTAATGATTTGGGGGCCAATAAGTATAACAGGTCCCACATGGAAATCTACTTCTACCTCTGTGACCTTTACTTCTATATCCTCCATGGAATTCACCTCCTCCATTATTATGCCCTTCGAGGGTTATGCGTTTTGTACCTAGAAGTTGTTTGTAATAGTGGTTTGTCTTAATCTAGTCTCACATGCTTTATAAATGTGATCTATCAATCGACAATCCTTCATATCATAAGTGTAGATGTTACAAATATTATAGTACATAGATTCACTCTTCATAGGTACGCACTTCAAGAGAGGACAATTTCGGACATCATGGTCTAAGTGGTAAATCTCAAAATATTGCATCAATGTGCGCACCGATCATCGTGGGCTAGTTATCTTTAGTATGTCCTTCAACCTCACAATTTGTGCACCATATACCACTTTTAGTCTCATGCGTGGAGTTAGCAAAAAGATTCTCCAATTGATTCGTCATGGTTGTTATCTATGCTTCCATAAAAGGACTAACTCCTACGTCCACACTTCCAATTGCTTCACCCGTGAGTGTTGCTTCCAATGCCTCATGTGGATCAATATACATCTTATGAGATAATGCCCTTCAAAACGGAGTCATTAATCCCCAAAAAACCACTATGTGTGTTGGCTTTGATGGATGTCATAGGAAACCTTGGACAACATAGTCTTGAAATGCATGTCATACTCCCTTACGCTTTTAGATAAGCCTTGTTTGATATCCTTGAGCTTGGTGATGCTCGTTGCTCAAACTCTAGGATGTGAAACTCACCAATAACATAGTATGCAAAGTATTATAGTCCACTACGATTTGATGTGGTTCATACTTCATGTAAAAACTATATGTGTTCCCTTGTAGAATAGTAGCAAATTGACTTACCTTCCTATCTGAAGTTGTAATTCCCTTCGCGTGCCATAATAATTCACACTTATGCACATTCTCTACTACATCCTCTATACCTCTATACTTTGGTAAGTGGAGTGACATCTTGAAATAAACCTGAGGTGGTGTTTTTTGAGGCTGATTTGATGGTGGCTAATGAGGTTGATGTGGTGGTGGTTATGGATCCTATCCACCATATCATGAACCGAACCTCCTCTTGATTCCCTCCATGTGGTAATCGACTGGTCCTCTCGCACCCCTAAAGTGGGATACGGTCTAGTTGATGAGCTTCCTTGTGTCCCAATTGTAGTACTAAACTAGAAACCTATTTTTTGTGTAGTCACAAGACTCCACAAAAGTTCTTCTAATGGTTTGCATGTCAATATTATGTCCTATTAATGCTCCTAGAAATAACCCAACAAGAGTACTCCTAAATATTGGCACCTACTTGTACTACCATGGGAGTGTTACTAGTCATATGCACTTCTTGATTCAACATAAATTCATATCTCTTCCTAATTACCTTCACTACTCTTCCCTTCAAATACCTTCGATCTTGAACACCTTGCAAGAGCTAGGTAGTTAGGCCGAGTCAAATGTTTGCCCGCAGCTCTCAATCTCTCCTCGACATGTTCACATCTGAAATTGATGGGAATTCTCTATTGTGCTTACCCAAGGTTAGGAGGACCTGATGTTGTAGCTCCTTATCTTCCATGAGAGCTTTAAAACCTTCGTGATCCATCATTCTCCTCAACTCTGTTGACTTTTTAATCGCCCTTTCCATTTCCCTTTCCCGAGCTTCATTAAACTTGCATCATATTTTCTTTCTCTCGTATATCTTCTACCTAGACTGTCGTCATCCTTCTCCATACCTACTCCTACCCCTACACGTGGTGGGGGTTTAGCTATCCATAGGTAATCTTTCCAATTTAAATTCTACCATCAAGATCTTGATAGCTAAAGGGATACCATGTAAATAATATCCTTTTGGGCTCGCAAAACAACCTAAACTCAACTTCCTTTGGTCAAAAATAAGGGGTGATTGCATGCATCTAACATATAATTGCAGTACACACCAACCCACCAAAGGGTCTACATCTCTACTCCATGCTTCATCTCGCATCAAACAATGTTTATAATCATCTTGCATCCAAAATCTTGATCTAGGATACCAAGCTTTAATCGATGCGTATGTTGTCAACCACTGATACAAATCTACTAGAAAGAAGCTAAATAATGTCTCATATAACGCATGATAAAGATTTATTTCTACCCACTGGCATGTGTTAAATCCAGGTCTAGTGTTATACCTCTACATGAACTTATCTTGGCCATCTTCTACCCATCTTTCAATACTCTCCGAGATAATCAATACGCCATCTACAAGCAACATCCTGACAACCAAATTGAAAATAGGTCCTAAACAAAACCAAAATGTAGTCTTTAATTTGCACACAAATGTTATGCACACTAGAAATTCTTTTAGCAGATTGAATGCTCACCCGAAGTGTTTACACTACCGTGATCCCTCCTTTGTTATGCCTACCGTAATGTTAGCATACGTAATCTTAGTGGTAATTGACTAAGTAATCAATCAAGTATCTTAACTATCAGCATACACTCATTTTGGAAACAGATGTAATAAGGAAACATAACATCTCAAACAATAAATAATATCAATTGCATAGGCACATCTCCATATTTTGATACATCAATCATCAAAATCCAGCCACAATTACCCAATAATATTCAAAAATAACTACATAATAAGAAGATGATACATACTATGTGAACACATAGTCATGTGCGCAACCATAACAGAGTAACATAACACTAACACAATGATCCCTCTACGTGTATTTTAATCAATCCTAAGCCAATTGCTTATAGGGGTGGGAACTTTCCCTTCACCGCCCATGCACTTCCTAATAATAAGTGTGCCCAAAATAGCCATGTGTACTTACATGCATGCTTTACAAACACTCTTTATAACAGATTATCTAATAATATTCTTCTTTAATCTTATTAATAGCTAAATCAGGCATGTGTTTTAATACTTTGTCTCGCATGTACTTTCTCCAAAATAGCCATTGTTTGTTTGCCAAGGTAGCCTCCTTTTATCCTTTTCGCATGGTGAACAATCCAAGTCTATTTTTAGCCTACCCCAAAAATGGTTAAGTCCTTACTCAATTTACCTATATGCATGGTCCCATGTGCAATTATATTATTATCTACACATGCCATCCTTCGCATGATCCAAGATCCTTTGTGCATCAACCTTCATCCTTCTTGGTACTTAGCCAATTCTAGCAACTAAAAATGAATAGCCAAATGTGGCTATTCCCTATTATAGGGTTGTCTAACAATGTTACTCTAAAAGAATGTATTTGAAATTTATTATTCTAAATAAAATAGACTTGAAGATTTATAATTGTTTGAGGCACCTTTCCTTTTCCTCACACTACACCTAATTCTTTCAGCTTTTCTTTTATTATATGGTGTAGGGCAAGCTGATCACAATCTTGAGACATTTAACCAAGGTCATGCACTAATGCACCCAACCTTTCCTTTTTTGGTGTAGTTATGGGATGTTTTATCGCAGTGGGGGTAGGTTTCAACTTGGGTCAACTTCTTATGAGTTCCCACTTTGTGATTGCACTGAATGACTTTTCCAATTCTTATAAAGTGTTTAACCCCATGGGTCGTTAGATTCAAAATTTTGATGAACTTTTACACTTATTGTCACTTGTCTTATTCAGTATCCTTTTTCTCTTTAATAATGGACCTTGGAAATCTATATTCATAAATTCTTGCAATTTATTTTTAAATATTATTTTGTTTTTCCATTTATTCTTCATAAGTATTAAAGCAACCCACATGGTAATGTCACACCATTTACTATCCTTCTCTTGTAGGAAGTGATTTTTAATTCAGATATTTTCTTGAAGTTGCTACATTTGATTCTTTTCCTGGTTTATTTAAATTTCTACCTTCAGTGTCTAATTTATTCTTTTTTGGAAAAAATTATTCCTCTTATGGCTATTGACAAAGTGTTTCATTAATTATTTTTAATTCATTTTATAGAAATTATTAACAAATCAAATTTTATCAAAAGTTCCTTTCCAACTAAGTGTAAGTTGTTGGTATGTTAATGGCATTGTAAGAAGGTTACAATGCGCGTAGAAGACAAGTGTTCGTAATTAGAAGAATAAAAATCAATATAGCTGACACTACACCAAAATGAAGTGCTTCCTAATCCTCAATCTTCTTCTTCTTCTATAAATAACAAACAAAACATTGGCAAGCAAAGTAGTTTCCTCTCGAGAAAATTGAACCCGCTTCGATACACATGCATTCAAATATAGATCAATCAATTTATATAGTAAAATAATAAGATATTAAGGTTAAAAATGTATCTATTTGTGTAGGGATGGTTTAACCTATAATGGTACTATTTTTTAGGACATCCATTAGCGAGAACTCTGCTTAGCATAGTTCTCGCAAAACGCTTATTTATTAATTTATGAGAGAAAAAAACTTTGTTATTAAAGTAGAGCTTTAGCTTTTGCACTCGTTGCAACTCTCCAATTAATGCTAAATTTACAACATTAACTAGGGTTTCAACATGTTTAATGCCTTAGGATCTCAAATAAAGTGTTTGTATTAATCTTAACTGTTCTTGGTTTGAAATATTACTTTATACCTTTTTTAAATCCTATTTATGTAGATTGCTCCATGTGGAGCCTTTAAAATCAATTCTCTTTACTTAAATATATATCTAAGTATATATATATAAATCCTTACTAAAATTATCCATGTGGAACCTTAATCCGTGAACAAATTAAAACCTTTTCAATGCATTAAATTTATCTTTTTTAATTTTTTATTTTTTTGAACGGTTTAGTCCTACATGTGTGGCGCTAAGTTTGTTTGAAGTATTTAAAATCCACGTAAATAATTGGTTTGTTGTGGTTTCTACCACATCAATGTTTGTTTTGCTAAGTATGGGACCGAATCCTCCATGAGCTCGGTCTTTAACTCTGCACTTTTGACGAGTTCCGATTAATATATGGAAATTTGGGATATATGATGAGTGGTTAAAATATATGGTAAATTTTGCTTGGCCACATAAAAATATAAGCTAGATACCCTATAATATATATATATGATGAGAAAAAAAAATTATTCAAATATGAATTGAGAATTAAAATACTTGTTTTGACGACAAGTGAGTATGTTTCTTTTCTCTCCAATATAAAAATTTACAATGTATTTTTGTATGAATAAAGAATTTTTATGTTTAGTATTCATTTACAAAATAAGATATTATACTTTTTTAAAACAAAACAAGTCGTATTTTTTGCAAAACTAAAAAAATCACTTACTTTTCAACGAAATTTTCCTTATAGTCAAACTAATATGTTGTTTGTCTAGAATAATTTCTTAACAAGTCTATGTTTGACGTGAATAAGGAAAATCCATTGAAATACAACTCGACGTAATTCAAACAACGATGGGGGATTGTTTCTAAATTATTTTTGTAATGTTTTTCTCCTAAAACCTAATTTATTATTGAAAAGTTGATCATATAAAGGATCATAATAATAATGGTTTTTTCTCACAAAGAGTTGGTTTTTTCAATTCCAAAGTGTTACTAAATTATAAATTATGTTTGGCATCGAGGGGCGATGCCTCAACCCCACCCCGACCCCATGAGGTGCGCTACCTATCAACTCTACTAGGGTGGTCTCGCCGCGCCTAGACCCTCACTCCCTAATCATTTGTTCAAGATGCGTCTATGAACAAAACCTCACCTTTTTGTATCCAAGAAGTATCAATGGATGATGTTATATTGAATTTGATTGATTTTTATTAGCTAACTCAAAATAATTACTGGTATAACTTTGTTATAAATGAGTTATATGTTACTAGTTAAATGCATACAAAAGAATGGATTATATGTGTTTAAAAGGTTTTGCTTCGGCTTCTTGGTTGTCTACTCAAAAATAGAAGTGATGTGTAATTATGGCATGGAAAACTAGGTCATTTTTCGAACATGTATGATATCTCTCGACTTAACCTAGTTTCTAGTCCGCCACTTATCTCTCATGAAATGTTTGAAGGGTGTTTATGTGGTAAGATATCACCAAAACCCTTCTTCAGCTATTTTTGAAGCAAACACAATCCTTGGAATTTTCCACAAGATTGTTAAAGGATCTTTAAAATTGTCTAAATGATTCATTGTATATTGTGATTATTCTTGCATGATTTGGTCATTTTTCATATGTGTTATCTATCAGTATGATCCCAAATTTAAAGGTTGAGAATAGATAATGAAGATATATATGGTATTGATAAAAAAAATTATAAATTCTATATTAGTATGTGAGTACTAAAAATATTAGTATATGCATGTAGAATGACACTTAGGGATGCCTTTTTGTTGTTTTAGAGAGTGTACGCCTAAAATTAACATGTGATTCCGCACGCACTTGACTTCTCAAGGTCATTCTGAGACACCAAAATGTGAGATATTGGATGGATAATTTATAGGAAACTAAAGGAATTTTAGAAGCTATGAACCGTAGCCTTTGAAATCCTAATAGTTGAGTTGAAAAGGGGGGAATAGAGGCTATGAACGGGTAGTGTAAATTCCCTATGATTTGGTTATTTGTGTTGATTTGAACTCTAAACTATGTTGAAACTTCATTTTAAATAAATAAAGGAAGTAAATTTATCTTGAATAAAAGACAAGTGTGTTTAATCTTTTAATTCACTAGATTCATTCCCGATTAATTAAATAAAACAAAATGAACAATCTAATCTATTTGTCTAAAAAGAAATGAATTGAAAGAAAACTAATTAAATAACTAACATATTTTTGTATTTTTTAGAATTTAAATAAAATAAATAAATAAACTATTCTACAGACATAGGAAATTAATTAAAATAAAATACTACTACTTCTAATAAAATAAAATAAAAATTGTAGTCTTTAATTTGCACACCAATGTTATGCACGATGGCACTTCATTCAAGCAGATCGAATGCTCACCCAAAGCACGCTTAACTACCAAATCCCTCATTTTTTATGTCTACTGAACATTAGCACACACAATCATAGTGGTAATTGACTAAGTAATTAATAAAATATCCTAACTCGATGCATACACTCATTTTGGAAACACATGTAATAAGGAAACATATTATCTCAAACAATAACTCAATATTGAGATACATCAATGATCATAATCCAACCACAAGTATCCATTAATATTCTAAAACAACTACATAATAATAATTTGATACATAATATGTGAACACAGAGTCATGTGCGCAACCATAACAAAGCAGTATAACACTAACTAAATGATCCATATGCTTGTGTTTTAACTAATCCTAATTAAAGTATTTATAGGGATGGGGACTTTCCTCACCTTCCATGAGCTTCCTAATAATAGGCGTGCTCAAAAATAGCCATGTGGACTTATATGCATGTTTTACAAACACTTGTTAATAATAGATTATCTAATAATATTTTTCTTTAATCTTATTAATAGTTAGATCCATGCATATGCTTTATTCCTCGTCTATATGTGTTTTCTCCAAAATAGTCATTTCTTGCTTTCTAAGGTAGCCTCCTTTTATCCTTTGTGTGGTGAACACTCCAAGTCTATTTATTGCCTCGCCTCGTAAAAAGGATAAGTCCTTACTCATTTTGTATGTATGCATGGTCCCGTGCACAATTATGTTCTTATCCACACGCACCATCCTTCATGCGATCTAAGATCCTCTACGAGTCAACCTTAATCCTTAGTGGTACTTAGCCAATTATAAAGAACCAACATTACCCCACAAAAGGTATGTTACCAATCCTTGACAACACCGTAGATTGTTGCAAAAAAAGAATAGTAGAAGAACCAAATAATAAACAATAGAGATTATGGCTTGCGCTAAAGAATTAAAGAATCAATCTGCTTTAGGGGGAGTACTGGAAATTCCTTGACCAATAGCTTCTCAAGTTCCCTCCACCCTTCTAACTCCTTAGTCCACATTAGGAGGCGCAACATCAACGATTTTAGAAAGCTCCGCATGGGTTAATTCATCAATCCTCCCCTTTAGTTGCTTAATAAAGATTTCTAGCTGCTTGGGTGTGTCATCCAAAGTGCATCCATCCTGTGCGTAATCTAAGGGAAGAGTTCCTTCAGTATTTCCTTTGGCAAGGTCTTCAAAATATTTATTAGTTACCTCTTTTCTCTACCTCTTCCAACACCTTCTCTCATTCCACCTTATTATTCTTGTTCTTGTCTTGAACTCCTCAACTCGCTTCATCTCTTATAACCAATGACTTACAACATGATCAAGATCTTGCATTTGTAAAAACAAACCCCGCCTCTTCCACGCAATTATTAGCCTCTATTGTTAATGCATCATACTACCCGAGGTGTTCTTCAACATGTTCCCTGTCACTCTTCTTCTTCCGATCCAATACTTTTTCTAGGGACTCTATTGTGAGAAACTTCTTCTCATGTGTGATCATGTGCACCTAGTCCTCTAGAAATGCAACGTCCTCTCGTATGAAGGTTGACTTTATCAACCAGTCCAAGTGTGTAATTGTAATATCATCTAATATGCATTCCACATTTTTATGTGCCACACACATGCATCCCATTTCTTCTCTTATCTCTTGTTTCAATTGCATGATCTCTCTATATTTCTTCTCGAGCTATTTATTCTTCATCCTTATATCATCATTATTCTCCTATATCTCCTTGCACACATTCTTTATGCAACAGTCCTTATCAAAAATTCTCACCCCTACTTCTATCAATAATTTTTAAGCGTGTTACATTCTTGTTCATCTATTAACATTTTTGCATCAACTATTGGGTATGCTTCTCCGGTGTAGACTTATGTTGATCTCATTTATCAATTATGCACTAACCTTGAACTTTGAATCCTCCATGTGTGATTGAAAATCCTAAGAGAGCATACTCCTTATGCACGGCAAGGCTTCTTCCTTCTTAAATAATGACCAATAGAAGAGATCTTCTATGGCCACCGTGCTTTGATATCTTGAGAGAAAAAATTTGTTAGGATTGGCAGCTTACTGCATCATAGAGCCCTTGGATATGTGCCTTTGCTTCCTATTCTTTCCACTGGTCCCCTTTGTAAAACCAAGCATAAGGGGGTTTTCCTCTCCACTTTCTTCTTCGTCATCAACACTCTTTCCTTCTTCTTCCTTGTGCTCAAAGTCATGTTCTACAATGTGCTCTACTTCATACTCAATATTGCGCCCATTTCACGCTCAATCTCCCGCCTCGCCTTCACTCTCCTCGCATGCTCCTTCCTCTCCACCAAAATCTAAGTAACATGCACCTCATGACCTCCTACCTCTATTTCTATGACTGGAATGTCTTGATGATGTGCATTGTGCTCTTCTATATCTCGACTCCTCAATATCATGAACCAACGGGTCCTTTTGCATTACCTACTCTTCATTCCTCTTAGCCTCCTCTTCATTTCTCACAACCTCTTTTTGTCCTCGCTAGATACAATCTTTGGTTTCTTCATCACTAGAGACCTCTTCTTCATGGGCTTCTTACTTCCTTTGGAGGTGCTCACACTTGGTTCTAACTCCTTACGCATTGGTTCCTTCTTTATAGTGTCACTCTTAACATGAATTAGTTTTTCTTGTCCTTCTTCATCTTCATCATCGTGAGGAATATCCTTGTGTGTTCTCTTTTGTCCCATTATTTTATTCCTTGTAGGTGCTTCTAGGATTTTCAAGTCATCTTCCACATATTTTTCATCTACCGATCCTTCAAATAAAATATTCCAATGCAGTATGTTGATAAACCGAGAATTCTTCCTTTCCCTCCGATTGCACTGCAACTTACGGGAATGTGTCATTCTTCTCCAAATACTTCATGCATTATTCTATACCATCTATCCTCCCTAGCCTCAGTACGCATTATTTATGTCATCGTAAGTGTAGTTAGCAAATGTTTTTGCGATTGATGGACTTTCCTTAGGAGCTTCCATATATTTTCATCAGTGCCTATCAAAACCCCTATTTTAGAGAAGACTATCAACAACAATACATTTCCAAAGGTAATATTTTCCCCCGTGTGTGCTTCCTCAATAATCTCCTCTACTATGAATTCAATAATTTATAAATAGTGTCGTCAAATATCTTCTTCACGACATAAATCCATCATGCTTTCACTAGGCCTCACCTTTCTTGTCCATTCAATTTTGTAAGTAAACGCGCGACCATTCTCGATAATAGGATCATCAATCTTATAAATATCCATCGTGCGCCCTCCCCGTTGGTACTTCATCATGGTTGCATTCTTCTTCACTTCATCATCATCTTCTAAGTCCATTTAAAGGTTTGTTCCTGTGCTTTGAAGGCCGGTAAATTTTCCAATCAATGGTAGAGTAAGGTACATCCTTCTTCCCGTAAAATAGAAAAAGTCTTCATGGACATGTAATAAAATCCATTGATACAACTGCTCCAAGTTTCCAAAGTAAGGGATCTCTTAGAGTCAATAAATCCTGCTCTACAAAAGTTGATACCCTTGTCATCATAAATAGGCTTATAGTCCATCATCCTCTCCTTTTTCTTCAATCAGCTCAATATCTATTTGGTGTGCATTTGCATCTCGAGCAATGATTATAATCGTTGATTGAAATTTTTATCACGTGTGATACCTAATCTTTCCCCATAAGTACTCCATCCGGGTACTACATTTATGAGTACCATTCTTCATGTACATATTCAACTATAGGCGTTTCCTTGCCCTTACCTTTTTCTTTTCCCTTGGGTAATACAATTGTTTCTTTTCTAGGTTTCATTACTCGTGAATATCCCAACTTGTAAAACCATTATCCTTTGGTGCTTGAAACAATCTTCCACGTGAAATACTCTCTTTCCTTGATTTCTCACAAACTCAATGGAATATGTGCCCTAACTTGCCAATATTATCTCCATAAGCTCTACAAACCCTAACTTTTACAAACTTTCCAAACCCTAGCTAGAAAATAACTCCCACTCCTTCCTTAAGCTTCCAACTTTACTCAAGGAGCTCCACCACTGTGCCACATATTTTCTTGATTTTCTGTGATTTGCACTCAACTTCACTTGAAATCTCTCAAATTATCTCTTGAAAACGCCTAAGTTCTTCACAAGGTAAGGTAAAAATGAATTTACCTTGAGACCCCTTTTATAGATTTTCAAAATTTTACCACATTAAATGCTTGTCACCTACTACATCATGAACATCTTTAATTCTTATTTTTCTTCTTTTCTCTGCATTTTTTCCACCACTTTATTTTATGCGTTGATATCATAACCTTCTAGTGTGCCTACTACCTCCAAGCCACAGCCTCCCGGTGCATGCTTCCTTGTGACGCTACACATCTTTCCTCTACGCTTTCAACCAAGTAGTCTATCCAACTTTTGTCTACCTCGCGTTACACTACACAATCCTTCTTCCCACTTGGTCTTCAATCTGAGCAATTTTATTATTATCATCATCCTTTACATTTCTAATGACACCCTTTTCCCCTTTTCTACATGCGTACATTCTTCAACCGGCACACCAACTTTATTCCATGGTGCACACATTTTTTCCACTTCAACTTGACTTCAAGCACCGATGAGGTCTCTTTTTTGTGCATTTGTGCCTAGTTCACCCCACACTAAATTTATGTGCAGTCCTCTACACATGAACTTAATAGATTGAATCATATTCTTACATGCAAGGATGCTTATTAAAAAAACAAGGAAAACAAATAACCAAATGCAAAAACCAAAACTTGAAAGGGGAAAACTAATCTAAATGGAACTATAGCCTTATTACAAACACTAAGAAGCTTATTTATAGTATGGCTTTAGCCTACTCCCATTAAAGTAACCAGGCAACATGGTGTCATCCAACTCTTCCAATTGACTTATGCATAACTCAAGTATCTTGGTTACTACAAAAGGTCCCAACCAATGCACCTTCAACTTCCCTGGGTGGCATGCAAACTTAGATTCATAGAGAGGAACCATCTTTCCAATTCAAAATGTCTTGTTCTTAATGTGTATATCATGTCACGCCTTTCGTCATGCCTTCTCGCCTTCTAGCTCCAACGCAAAATTGCGTGTTGCTCATCTAATTGCATTAGTTTTTCAATGCACTCTGAATTGTTTGTTCATCATCCAATCCACCTCATGTGCTATACGCATAGATTGTAACATGAATTCTACTAGTATGAGTTATTTTGCTCCAAACACCAACTGAAAGGGTGTGACCTTGTTCAATCATTTTTATGTGATCTTATATGTCCAAAGTATTGTTGACACTTTATCATCCCAAATCCTTTCTTCCAACATCACAAATATTCATTGAGGTTTATCCCAAAATATTATCAAAGCTTCGTGTGTTGTCATTAGCTTAAGGGTGATAAGGGGTGGTTTTATGGTATGTTACCATAAACTCGCCAACTAAATTTTGATTGCCTCATATAAGAAATGAGTTCCATGCTAATTATGTTCTCCCAGGAACCTTGTTGTTGTTATTGTAGTACAATCCTCCATAGGTGCAACTTCTTCCCACCTTGTGAGATAGTCGCAGACAAGTAATTATATGTCATAATCTAGTCCTTCACACGGGTGTCAGTAATACTTTCTACAAAGTCAATGGCCCACTTCTCAAAGGGTTCTCGTGCTTTCAATAGGTTTAAGTGACATCTCATCTTTATTTCCATGCTCGCTAATTTCTACGACAATGATCACATGCTTTCACAAAATCCTTAACATCTTTGTACAAAGTTTCCCACCAAAGACCAGCCATAATTATCTTACACGCAGTCGCATCACCTGTATAATTTCCTCCTACTATTCCACCATTTTCCTCCTCTATAATGGCCTTGCTCTCATCTTCAAACACACACCGGTGAAATATTTCATCTCTACCCATCTTGTATAATTCTCCTCCAATTAATTGGTAAGGTGTTGCGCATATAGCGAGCTATTTTTTATCCAATTTTTTCATTCCTTTAGGCACCAATCTTGTGCGCAAAAATAGTGTTATATCCTCCATATCTACGAGTGGAAAATTCAACCTAAATAATTGTACATAATCCATTATTTCCTTAATACTCTATGCATCCTCTCCAGAATTTATCCTTCATAGATGGTCGCCCTAAATTACTCTTTCCGGCTTGACAACAACTATGAAAAATTCCTAAAAGAGAAGTATTCACCTGTAGATGTGCCCTTCAAAAAGGTTTATTGATCAAATATTTCAATGTCATATGATATGTATATAAGATAAATGGAGTAGTTAACAAGTATTGATGAAAATTACAAAGCATATAGATCATAGGAAGGGCCTCTTGCTCAATGATAGTATAATTTCGCTCTATTGGTGTCAAATTTCTCTTGCAAAAACATATGGGTTGATCAACATTTCCATCTCCACGTTGCGCCAAGACTATGCCAATAAGCAATACCAAAATCATCAACATGCACATGGAAGGGTTTTTTCCAAGAAGGAAAGTGCAAGATAGGTGCAGTGGTAAGCCTCTCCTTCAATGTCTCAAACCCTTGTTGTTGTGTGTCACCCCAATAAAACTTTCATTTCTCCTTCAAAGAACTCTTCCAGGGGTGCGATAATCTTTGCATACTCCTTAATAAACTTTCTATAGTAGCCAGTATGTCCCATAAATCCACGCACTTCACTTTGATTTGTAGGTTCCTCTAAACCCAAAATCACAACTATTTTGGTTGGGTCTACCAATAATCCTTCTTTGTAAATAATGTTCCCAAGTAGATTTCTAAAGGGTGTAGCAAAAATACACTTCCTAATATTAAGTGAGATACTTAACTGCATGTATCTCTCAAACATGAGCCTCATATTGTCACAATGATCCTTAACCAACCCATAAACAGATAAGTCATCTAAATACACCTACAAGAACTTGTGAATAAAATCCTAAAATTCCTGCACAAAAATGCACAAGAATACCACCTATGTATTCTTTAAACCAAAAGACATAATAGTATATGCAAAACTTCCCCGCTCTTTAGTGAAATTTTTCTTCTCATGATCCTCTTTCTCGATGTGCACCTAGTTATAGCCTAAGAAACCACCAATAAATGAATAAATTTAGTGCCATGTGACTCCCTCATGTATCTCCTCAATGAAAGGGGTGGGAAAAGGATCAATGACACATGCAGCATTAAGTTTCATGTAGTCTACACATGTCTTGATCCACACATCCTTCTTGATGCTTATAACCATATGTTTAACCCACTCAGATTTCTCAATTGGTTCAATGATTCTACACTTAAGCATATTTTCAATTTCCTCCTTACTTTTACATGTGGGTTTGGATTCATCTTATAATGCCTCTTCTAAACTAGATACATGCCTTCTATCGCTTTAATTTTCATTTCTCCCAATGAGGGGTACACTCCTTTCAACTCATGATAGCCTCGTGGAAATAGATCCTAGAAATTGCACAAATGCTCAATGATATTTGCTACCTCTTGTTCTTACCAATAATTACCAATAATGGCCTCCTTGGGCACATCTTCAATGCTGATGTTTACCTTCTTCGTCTTCATGGGTGTATGGTAGGTGTGAGGCTTCTCATCTGTTGTATCCATCACTTCACGTGTACCTTCTATGTGGCTAACCTCTAAATTTTTAACTTCTTCATCATCAATAAGGTACACCATTTTACCCATTTCTTTCTCTTTCTAGGCGTGGCTTAAGTGTAACTATTTTGTCTCTTCAGCATCCAGGCACACCTCAGGATCAGGTTCACCAAGCAACTCAAGTACGAACTTTTCTGCATTTGCATCATCCCCCATTGTGATGCAATTCATTATTTCTAATGCTTCATCCATTGAGGTTTATTATAAAAATAAAGAAATGTATTGACCATACCTTCACCATATCTCGTCACTTGTAGTCTCATTTTTGAGTTCCGTATGTACATACCATGTGCGTGCATAGCCTTATAGAGTGGAATAAAACTTATTTACCCATAGAGATGGTGGAAAGGACTCCTATCCTTGTTCCCATATTCTCTCACAATTATGGATGTGTTCCAAAGTAGGAGTCTTCCCATGATATTTACATATATGTGTAAGAGAATTACTTCATGTGAACCTAGTTGAGAAGGTGATTCTCACTTCTCGGCAACCCAACAAGTTATCCTTGTGTGCATCCACCAAATGTTGTTGTATCTACATAAGGTATAAACCAACATATTCTTGTGATCACATTCATTCTTCCAAAGTGTTCCTCCATATCATGTAAGAAAGACTCGATTTTCTTCTCTAATGACTATCGGATCTCGATATTTTCCCATGCACCTAACCATGTGTGGCTCGATCATTATAGTTACACATCCCTTCATATTGTTCCCAACCATTTCATATGTGTCATGGTCCTGCTTATCAAAAGAAACACTTGTGGTGTTACTAACTAACTACACATCTCCCGACTGTAAGATGTCTTCCTTGGTTTCATGGTCTTAGGGTCATATACTATGCATGCATAGATTCTATTCAGATATTCCTCACTCGTAGGCTCAACATGTGGTGTTTCTTTTGATTCATTTCGAGGTATAATGAAGTACTCATTCATATTCTCAAAACTGATGTTCCCCTTATCAAGCATAATTCTTCTTGTTCACATAACACCATGGTCACCCAAGTAATGCTAGAAAGTTGTCTCGCTTCATTAAGTTCTAATATCTCAAAGTCTCCAGTAATCTTGGCTCTCTGAATTATAATAGAAGCATCCTTCAACACCCCAATAGGAATGTTCCTTATCTTATTTTCCATATATAGCACATTTGAAGATGGTTTTAATGATGGTCTCCCCATATGATTACATGCATTCAATGTGTTCACGTTCACTTGAGCTCCTGTATCAATTAGAATTTTATTTGCCAACCATCCATCAATGATTACATCCAAAGTGATCTCCTTATCATAAACATGGTTCAAAGGTGATAAGTTTGCATTTAGTATATGTCACTCACGCTAACTCTAGTATGGGTTACATTGTCACACATCCAATCCCCTAATATAGGAATGATATTTTCTTGGCGCAACATTTTACATAACTCCTTCAAGTCATCCACACCCTTCTACGGGATCTCAATATTCTTCACATGTTTTTTCTCATGCACCTTCTCCTTCAAACATCTTATCTTGCCCTATAATCTCTAATGACTCCCATTGCTTCTTGATAAACATCATTATGATGTGCAAAGATCACACTACCCGGCATACATTACTTATTCTCACATGATGAGTGGTATGGTTTAATAGGTTCACACAAACTTGTTTCTTCAAACGACTAGTAACTAACAAGTGTTGTAAATCCAGATCAATTATCTTCTTTGTAGTCATTGATCACCCTTCGCGCACTCCACCTTGATCATCCCCACACATTTTTCCTTCTTCTTGTTCTTGTTCATGTGCTCATATAGGTCTTGATAATCTTCTAACTTATGTTTCTTTCCACACCATGAGTAAACTATATTTTGAGGACTATCATGTTGGTAATGATCTGGGGGCTAATAAGTATAACAGGTCCCACATGGAAATCTAATTCTACCTTTGTGACCTTTACTTATATATCCTCCATGGAATCCACCTCCTCCATTATTACGCCCTTCGTAGGGTTATGCGTTTTGTACCTAGGAGCCATTTACCATAGTGGTTTATCTTAATCCAGTCTCACATGCTTTATAATTGTGATCTATTAATCAATGATCCTTCATATCATAAGTGTATGTGTTACAAATATTATAGTACATAGATTCACTCTTCATAGTCACACACTTCAAGAGAGGACAATTTCAGACATCATGGTCTAAGTGGTAAATCTCAAAATATCATGCATCAATGTGCGACCGATCAAAGTAAGGTAGTTATCTTTAGTATGTCTTTCAACCTCACAATTTGTGCACCATATACCACTTTTAGTCTCATGTGGAGTTAGCAGTAAAGCTTCTCCAATTGATTCGTCATGGTTGTTATCTATGCTTCCATAAAAGGACTAACTCTTGTTTCCACACTTTCAACTCGCTTCAAGACTTAGAGTTGCTTCCAATGCCTCACATGGATCAGTCTACATCTTATGAGATAATGCCCTTCAAAATGGAGTCGCAATCCCCAAAAAACCATTATGTGTGTTGGCTTTGATGGATTTCATAGGAAAAATTGGACAACGTAGTCTTGAAATGCATGTCATACTCCCTTACGCTTTTAGATAAGCCTTGCTTGATATCCTTGAGCATGTTGATGCTCTATTGCTCAAACTCTAGGATGTGAAACTCAGCCAATAACATAGTACGCAAAGCATTATAGTCCACTATCATCCGATGTGGTTCATACTTCATGTAAAAAATATATGCGTGCTTGTAGAATAGTACAAAATTGACTTACCTTCCTATCGAAGTTCTAATTCCCTTTGTGTGCCATATTAATTCACACTTATTCACATTCTCTACGGCATCCTCTATACCTCTATACTTTGGTAAGTGGAGTGAAATCTTGAAATAAACCCGAGGTGTTATTTTTGAGGATGATTTGATGGTGACTAATGAGGTTTATGTGGTGGTGGTTATGGACCCTGTCCGCCGATCATGAACCATAACCTCCTCCCTGATTCCTCCATGTAAGAACTAACCTAGTCCTCTCACGTCCCCAAGTAGGATGTGGTCTAGTTGATTAACTTCCTCAGTGTCCCAGGGCTTGTAATAATAAACTTGAAACCTATTTTTGTGTAGTTGCAGTACACTCACAAAAGTTCTTCTAATGGTTTTTACATCAATACTATGCCCTATTAACGCTCCCGAAATAACCCAACAAGAGTACTCCCAAACACCTGCACTCCACCGTGTTGCCATGGGAGCGTTACTAGTCAAATGCACTTCTTGATTCAACATAAATTCATATCTACATTTATTTTCTTAATTGCCTTCACTACTCTACCCTTCAACTACCTTCATATCTTCAACACCGCTCCAAGGGCTAGGTAGCTGAAGCCGAGTTAGATGCACGCCCACAATTCTCAATCTCTCCTCCGACATGTTCACATCCGAATTTGATGGGAATTATCTACTCGTGCTTACCCAAGGTTGGGAGGACCTAATGTTGTGGCTCCTCATCTTCCATGAGAGCTTCAAAACCTTTGTGATCCATCATTCTCCTCAACTCCATTGACTTTGCAATCTCCTCGACATGTCCCTTTCTTGAGCTTCATTAAACTTGCATCATCTTTCTTTCTCTGTCTATCTTCTTCGCTGACCGCCGCCATCCTTTTCACACCTACTCCCGCCTCCACACGGTGGGGTTTAGCTAGCCATAGGTAATTTTTCCAAGTTTAATTCTATCATCAAGATCTTGATAGCTAAAGGGATACCATGAAAATAATATTCTCTGTGCTCGCAAACAACCTAAACTCATCTTCCTCTAGTCAACAATAAGTGGTGATTGCGTACTCCAACGTATAATCGGGAAGCACACCAGCCCATCAGCTTGTCTACATCTCTACTCCATGCTTCATATGCATCAAAAATTTCTCGATAATCATCTTCGCATCCAAACCCTCGATTTAGGATACCAAGCTTTAATTGATGTGTATGTTTTCAACCATTAATACAACTCTAGTAGAAAGAAGCTAAATAATGTGTCATATAACACATGATAAATATTTATTTTGACCCACTAGCATGCGCTAAATCTAGGTCCAATGTTATACCTCTACGTGAACTTATCCTATCCATCTTCTACCCATCTTTCAATACTCTCCAGAGATAATCAATACGCCATCTACAAGAAACATCTTGACAACCAAATTGAAAATAGGTCCCAAAAACGAAACCAAAATGTAGTCTTTAATTTGCACACCAATGTTATGCACACTATAATTTCATTCAGCAGGATTGAATGATCACCCGAAGTGTTTACAAATACTGATCCCTCCTTTATTATGCCTATCAGAATGTTAGCATACATAATCTTAGTGGTAATTTACTAAGTAATCAATCAAGTATCTTAACGATCGCATACACTCATTTTGGAAACACAACATCTCAAACAATAAATAAGATCAATTTCATAGGCACATCTCCATATTTAGATACATCAATGATCATAATCCACCACAATTATCCAATAATCTTCAAAAATAACTACATAATAAGAAGATGATACATACTATGTGAACACATAGTCATGTGTGCAACCATAACAGAGTAACATAACACTAACACAATGATCCCTCTACGTGTATTTTAATCAATCCTAATCCAATTATTTATAGGGGTGGGAACTTTCCCTTCACCACCCATGCACTTCCTAATAATAAGTGTGCCCAAAAATAGCCATGTGTACTTACATGCATGCTTTATAAACACTCTTTGTAATAGATTATATAATAATATTCTACTTTAATCTTATTAATAGCTAAATTTGTGCATGTGTTTTAATCCTTGGTCTACATGTAGTTTCTCCAAAAAGAGCCATTGTTTGTTCGCCAAGGTAGCCTCCTTTTATCCTTTGCATGGTGAACAATCCAAGTCTATTTTTAGCCTACCCTTGGAAAATGGTTAAGTCCTTACTCAATTATATTCTTATCCGTGCATGCCATCCTTCGCCTTATCCAAGATCCTCGGGGAAACCTTCATCCTTCTTGGTACTTAGCCAATTATAAAGCAACCAAAAAAAAAAAAAAGTCGTATGTGGCTATTCCTCTCGCATTGGTTGTTTAACAATGTTATTCTAAAAGAATGTATTCGAAAGTTATTATTCTAAATAAAATAAACTAAAATTCTCATGGAAAAGCTTTTGCCTCAAGTTTTATGGAAATAGAAAATATTCTCAAAAGTAATTTCCTTTTTTTGTATGAACTTTCCCGATAGAAGTAAATCTAAACTAATTAAAAGAAATAAATGATGTGCAAGGATTTATTCACTTCTTCCTCCAACTAATTTCTCAAGTAGGTCCACAGAGATAAACCGGGAAGAATTTATCAAGGAATATTTATGTAAGAAATATTTTGAAAAGAAATACTAGAAATAAAATAAATACATTTGGGAAGTGATGAAATCTTCCACTTCTACAATTCTACCAACTTAAAACAATGCATTCTTTCTATTCTAACAAATATAAATTAATTAAAGCTTCAAATAATTTAAGTACAACCCCAACCTGGTTACTACTGTATTGTGGTATCTTCCCAAAGGTGAGATGTTCTTTTTGTCTCCTCATCTTTGTATCCTCTTCCAAAGATGAATTCCAATTGATCTAGGAATGTACAGATGCTAGCTAGTAACAAATAAAAGCAAGAACTAGCTATGGTTGGCTTGGTGTAAGAAATGACTAAAAAAATGGTAGGAAATAACATAGCAATGAGTTGGTTGTCTGTATGGTTCCTCTCAAAAATTTAGCAACATAACTTTACCTCAAGAATGTGAAATATCCAACCCATCATACGAGTAAAAGTTTGGCTTTTATAAAAATATGGGAAAGAAGAATTCAATTACATGTGTCGATGAAGAAGTGAAAAATCATCAAAAGGAGAGGTATTCAACATTCTAAACATATCCAAACAAGAAGATAAAATCAATACGATTCCAATGAGTCCAAAAATAGGCAAAACGGTTGAGAAACAAGTGAGAAAATCACTCTCGAAATCCAAACACGCATTAAAAAATGTGTGTTTTAACTCTCGGATTTAAGGTGAAAGGACCACCGGTGTAGACATAATGGTGGTTACGTAATCGTGGAAGTGGTTACTTGACTACCATTGTGACGATTATGGAACTTTGGCTCAAGACAATGTCACAAGTCATAAAAACGGTCTTGTAAGAAAAATTAAATTTTGCAGACTAAATAGAAGGGTTGATTTTAGTCAAAGGAGGGATGTAGAAGAGAGAGGGAAGGATCTAGACCTAATTTTTACCTTAGAATAATTTTTAATCATCATTAGAGATATTGTGTTTTTCGTGTCGCACCATGTAATTTTTGGGTGTGTACATATTGCCCCTTCGGAGAATCATTTTAGCCATGAATGGGCATAAAATGTGAATTCTGAGTATGGTGCTCCCAAATGGGAGAGTTAGAAATTATACGTTAATCACTAGTGTTCAAGAAAATCCAATGTTCCTACCACCTTTAAAAGAGAGACGAGAATCAAGTGTAGATATAAAACATGATTAGCAAAATACTCTGAAATAAAATGATAAGATTAATTACCATATTAGCAAAGGTAAGAAATATACCTACTCCAGTGTCTGACCCTACATACACCTACTCAAAGAAAAATTAGAAAACCAAACTTGTGTTATATATATTACTTTTTACTATTTTTGGAAATCATTTATGTTTTGCAAGTTTGTTGAATTTAGAACTCTTGTAATTTCTTGACGAATGTTTCATTCGTGAGTATGGTTAAATTGGAAGGGATTTAGAAACAATGGTGATGGACCCAACAAAAGTGGATGGGGCTCAGGAATGGGTTAGATGAAAAATATTTGGTATTTTTTCATTAGGCTTTGGATTTTTCTTTTTGAATACATTCGAGAAGAACTTCTAGGAAATTCATAATGAAGCAGTCGTAAGGGGTCTCAAAGAGATGGATAAGCAAAGTGCCTTTATTTCTTAGTCTCATTTTTATGTATTTCTTGAAAAAAATCTCATTAGTGAGCATTTTGACCACACTTGTCCTTCGGTGGGATGGTGTTGTGCTAAGACATTAACAAACATGACATACATACATACATACATACATACATACATACATACATACATACATACATATATATATATATATATATATATATATATATATATATATATGCCTATTTTTTAGTTCGACACTCCTTTGTAAATTTATTTGTTTAGACTTTACTTCATTTGTGCACTCTTTTATGGTTAGGAATGTTCAAAGTTTTTTTTTTTTTTTGAATGCGTGTTATGGATGATGATGCAATGTGATAAAAAAATGATATGCATATGATTAAGAGTATGGTAAAAAATTGTAATCTGGATCCTTTATTTTCCAAGTAACTTTTAGCATTTTTGTTTCATTAGAAAAATGTGTTGAATATGATATGATGATAAGATAACCTCACTTCATTCTTAACTCCACGCAACCTAGTAAGATGCGAGGGATCACCACCAAGAGTCAAGAAGAACGCAAGATGTATGTTTTGAAGAATGTGAATGAGGATGACCAAAAGACAAGAACTTTGACAAGGATTTACTGAGAAACCTACAACCCAACCCAAACCAAAATTAACTTAACCAATTTGAAATGAATTTTTCTTGCAAGTTTTAACTAGAATTAGATTCATATATGGCCTATTGATTGATAAGATCTGGTTTTAAGAATAATTGTCTCTCTTAACATATACATCTAAGTCATTTTCTTGGGAATTTTTAGAAGCACTTTTATTTCCTTGTTTATTTACAACTTTTTGATTTATTAATGTGACCCCTACATCTTTCCCCATGCTACTAGTAAGAAGCATGGGCTCATCACCGAGGAAAAGACATAGGTGAGTAAGGGCACTTCCCTCCTTTTCCAATCTCATGCTACCAATAAGAAGCATGGGCTCATCACCGAAGGTTGGTAGGGATGAGAAGTGTAGTTATTTGTAATGAAATATTTTTTTGTTTATTGTTTCTTTTTTTTTTTTTTTTTTTAAACTTGACTTTGAGTTATGATTTTTTGGGAAGAAACATTTTCCCCTAATCTCAACCCCATGCAACTAGTAGGATGTGAGGGCTCAACACCGAAGATTGAGATAGGTGAACAAGAGTTCTAGGTGAAATGTTTAGAATGTTTTTGTTATAGAGAGATATTTTTAGGGAAAGATTTATCATCAAGAAGATTCTAGTGAAAACCATGGGCAAGAAGCACCCAAATCGAAAGCAATCATGGAGAAGAATGAGTATGTAAGTCCTTATAAAGCAATGTCAAAAAAATATTTTCAGATGAAAGTGATGATAAATATTATACAGTTTGAATATATGAGAAGAATGGTGAAGTAGGTATGATTAGGAGATTTTCCAATGTTATAAATTCAAATAATTACTTGAACAAGTAAGTTTCTATTTTACAATTTTAACAAAATGATAATGCAGTGACAAGACAATGTGAATGCAATGAATGATAATGTGAAAATACAATGACTATATATAGAAATGTCTCAGGTGATGTGATTCAATGGTTTTGTCAAACTCCTCACCTTCCAAGGTACACAAATGATAAGAAGGATTCTTGAAATTTCCATTTTCTTGACAAGGGCCTAATACCTTGGGTTTAAATTTATAACCCTTATTTATTATCGTATTCATCCGAACATCTAATCCTAGTATATGACTCATGTCATTTTGTATGAGGCATTTGTAAACCTCTTTTTCATGCTCTTGACATATCATGTTCATATGAACGTGGTGATGTTGTTCAACTTTGTTCCCTACATAGGAGTAATGATTGTATTTGGCATTTGTTGACTATGGAATTATGTCTTATGGACACGATGAGCTTGGTTTCGACACATTTGTATCTAGACCAAGTTTATAAATGGAGGAAGCCCTAGATATGGATTTAATGGGCATTGTTTTGTTCTTGAGATACTATTATCCTTCTGATTTTTTATCATATGTATATCCGCACCAAGATTATCAAGTAGGAAGAGAGGATAGACCGAGAAAATTACCGACTCCTTTTGGTTCAAAGGGGAGCAGAATCACTCATCACTTTATAAGATATTCATAATCTCCATGTGGTTTTAGTGGATACGGTTTCAACAAATATCACCTTATCCTTATCTTTATTTGCCACTTTGAATATTTTTGGGTCATTGACCTCAACCTTTAGAACATTCTTAGTGGTCGTGACCAATTCCTTTTAGGGAAGTGTTTTGTTTAGTTAACTACTTTGCAAGAAGCTCGTATTTTGAATGGACTCCTGGTTTCTTCTTGAGGTTCTCCAAATGTATATCAAAGGTTTTAGGATCCCTAAGTGTACGAGGCATTTGTAAACTTCTTGGAACAAATTGGAAGGGATAGCCTTCATCCAAAGAATACATGGTCTACCAAGATTATGTTATAATTTTTTTCCTTGTCGATTATGTAAAACTTAGTAAGAATAGTTTTTGCCCGAGGGAGACACGAATAACTATAGTTTGAATTGAGGTGGCATTAATGTTGTCATACCCTCGCAACATGTTTCTAGTAAAGGAGAAATTAGTCTCCCCATATCCCAACTTCTGCAAGAAAGAGAAAGGAACTACATTTACAAGCAGCCCCATCATTGATCATAGCTCTCTTGATGCAATTATTATAGACCCATACTTGTAATTATAAATTAAGATCTCCTCTTCGGTTATTTTAGTGTCGATGGCATTTTGCTTATATCAAATACAAACCTAGTATCCATATCACTTTGTCCTGAGGATGTATGTCAATGTCAATATGATTTATTTGAGCCCTAGGTGGAGGAATAACATGAATTATGTGACCAAGACCCAATGCATATAGCAACATAGAATGATGTGCAAGGGAATTCTTCAACAAATCTAGAAATGAAATGTGAGAAAAGGTCTTATTCAAATCTAAAATAAAATCATAAGCTCCTACATGTTTTGATACTATAGGAGCATCATCCTGCAAGAGAGAATGAGTGAGAAGAGGTTGTGAGTGTACTACCTTGTCAGATTTATTGCATTAATCTCTAATTCGACCTCTAACTCAACTAATCCCAAAATATTTGCATTATTGTTTGAATGAAGTTAGGGGAAACTCAAGAGTTGTCAGAATTTGAGGCCTCATGGTCATTATTCCTAACAATAATACCCTTGTTTATGTTTTGAGGATCCAATTTTCCATCCTCAAGATGTTTAGGAAATAGGTCGCAATATATTTCTAGGTTTTCATTATGAGGTACAACAGGTCTTGTATAACTAGGATATGAAGTCCCTTCAAAGTTTGTTAAAACATTTCTACAAAGAGTTACCTTTGCTTTTCGGGAGTTTTTGTATGAACTTGTTGCAATCTCTACAAGATCTAGCATCGTGACCAACAACATGGTGAAAACTGCAATATAGATTGCGATCATAGTCTCTTGGTATTTTATTCGGATTTTGTTGTTGGTTATAACCCTGATTATAGTTTTGAAACTGTTGTTGTAACCATAATTTGTTACTCCTTGGACAGATTTTGGTATTGGTTCGGGCCTTGGGTTTGAGCTTGTCGAGGAGGAAGATGGTTGAAATCAACCGTATTGATAGAGGGAATGGAATTAAGACCTCTTTGATTGCCCATGTTGTTGTAATTGTTGTTACTATTACCATTGTTTGTAAAACTAGCATTAGTTGTTTGATCAGTAACACCATCTATGGTAACACCACAATTACAATTCAAAACCTTAGGTCCTTAGTTTTTGGCTCCGTTGTTTTGATGGTTTGTGTTGTTTTGGTTAGGGACACCAACTTCCCATTGATACCGTAACTCTTATGCTCTTTGTTGATAGTGGCTTGGTTGATTCAAAGTGCACCTTCCAACACTTTCTCATAACTACTAAAAGAAAACTTTTGGACTTCCTCCTTAGTCTCTTGATTGAGTGAGTGAAGGAAAAGGTCACAAATTTCCATCTGATCCATGTTATGTGCAATTGTAGAGGAGTAAATAACTTGACACCATCTCCAAATGAAATGGGTAGCAAATTCATTTGTTTCTTGCATAATATGTAGAAACTCCTAATCATTATTCATAGCAAACTGTTCATGTCAAAGGCTCATGAATTTGGAAACAAGTTGTTTAAAGGAATGTATGAAGCTTCTTGAATCGATAGTATTAATATAAGGTGATTCCCTCAAGAATATTTAGAAATATTTTATCTACTATATATATCCAAGGAAGAAAATCCCTAATGGATGTAGCATAGGACTTGATATGAGTGTTCGGGTCTCCTTCTCCCTTGAATTTAGGAATATCAGAAATGGGCATGGAAGCATGACACCCTATATTTTGAAATCAAGGGGTGCTTTCAAATACTCAACGTAAGTGCCCATCACATAAGATTCCACCATTGACTCCCGTTAATAAAGAGAAGGAGGAGGATGATAAAAGGGACAAGCCATAGTGTAAGTATTGACTGGAATGTATGGAGCTCCTTGATACAAAGCATATAAGGAGTAGGGAAAGTATATGTGTCCATTTGAGGGGTTTTTGAGTACATGTGCAAGTAAGGAGGAACCACACTAGGATGTGGGCTAGTGGGTGTAAAACCAGGGAGCGTCACATTGATATTAGGAACGGTATTTGAGAATACACTTCCAAAGTGAGCCCTGTAGGATAAGCATGAGATAGATGAGGACCCATCGCTAGTGTGTCAGAACCCATGAGAAGATCACTCACATTCAATTAGATTGGATAACCTCGTTGCATAGGATGTTCCATTAGTTTTGCATTGGTAGGGGCTTACCCTTTGTTGTCAATAGGATACCCCATGTTCTACCCTATTGTATAAGGGGGTTTTGAAGGTTGGGAACTTTCTAGTTCTTTAATCCTCCCTACTAAGGTAGAAATAACATCATTATGTGAGGATTTAGTCCCTTGTTTGGGTCCATGTTGTGTATGGTTTCATTGAGTGGACACGTGATACCCTGTTATAAATTGTTCAACGTTGTCATTATTGTTTTCCTTAAAGATAGGAGTTTCAGGATTTGTGTCCAATACATTATTGTTCAACATTTTAGAGGTATAAATCTTCATCCTATCCAAGGAATCATCTATCATACGAAGGGGATTAGCAATTCATGTAAAAATGTCATCTTCTATAGATTGCATGCTAATGTGAGGTCTTGACAAGACTCTAGGGTAAGGACTTGTTCCACTCATAAAGGTCATGTTGTTTGAATTGATTCACAGTATTGCATATTTAAAGGTTGATCAACCTCTTCTATTCTCACATGACTAGTGGGATTTGAGACACAAATAGGGAGATTTGTGGGTTGTTTTTGTAGTTGTAAGCACATCCTGAAAGGGAAGGAGATTGTTGTGATTGAATGTTGGTGTAGTATTTATCAAATCCAAATGGCCCACCAAAACCTCTACCAAACATATTTGGGGAAGCATAAAATACCTAAAAAATAGGGGAAGAAATAGAAAGGTGAGATAGTCTCAATGAAAGATAAAGAAATAAGAAGGAACTAGTCCTTCGATTGGGTTCACCAATGTTGTACGCCTAAAATCAACACGTGATTTCGTATGCACGACTTCTCAAGGTCATGTCGAGACAACCGAATGTGACATATTGGATGGATAATTTATAGGCAACTAAAGTAAGTTTAGGGGCTATAAACCGGTAGCGTAAAATCCTAATGATTAAGTTGACAATGGGGGAAAATAGAGGCTATGAAAGGGTAGCGTAAATTTCCTATGGTTTGGTTGTTTGTGTTGATTTGAATTCTAAAGTATGTTGAAACTTCATTTTAAACAAATAAAGGAAGTAAAATTATCTTGAATAAAACACAAGTGTGTTTAATCTTATAATTCATAGGTTCATTCTCGATTAATTAAATAAAACAAAATGAACAATCTAATATATTTGTCTAAAAGAGATAATCAAGAAAACTAACTAATTAACTAACTGTTAGTGCAAAATCACAGCACCCCTAGATGTTGATCAGATTTCTAGGTTGATCACTCTAGCATCCAGTGTGATTGCACAACATTGAATCCTCTCTCCAAGTGTGGGACTTGCAAATATGAGAAAGGAATCTCCAGAGAAGGTCGGTTCCTACTCCTAAACTACCTCGCCACAAGCTATTCCAAAGTGCAAAGCGAGCTAATCTAATCCTAATCTAACCATGCCAAGGAGACACAGAGAGAGAGAAAAGGGAAAATAGCAAAAGCCTACACTAAAACGGTGATACACCAGAGAAGGAAAATATTGAACATCTATCAAAACTGCCATGGAACAAAGAGAGGTGAGCGATGGGAAGGATGGACAGATGCATCACAGGCCCAAGGATAGATTTCACACAGAAAATGTCCCAAAACTCCATGAACACAGCTCCAAACCTATAATGAACATTAGAACATGCACAAATACCTGCAATGAAGAGAGGCAAGAAGAGAACAAGTGAAAACGAGCAAGGATGGACAGATGCATCACAAAACACGTTTTTGTTGCTCCAGAAGTTTGCACAGAACATCATTTCAATAGTAAAAGGAAAAATTCCATTACAGAGTAGGGGAGGAGGTTTGAACTCCATTTTCAACCCTAGAGAAGAAAATAAGGGAGGGTAGAGCCGAAAAGATGAACCACTTGTAATAATCAGCCAAATCTGGCTTTTACATTGCATGGGTCGAGCCCATGAGAGAGAAAACATACAAAAACGTGGGAGCCCATTCCTCATTGACTACAAATGCATTAAATTAGCATGGAGGACCTTACAAACCCATACCCTGTCATTTTGACCAAATGGGAGGAGAGTGCGACCCATTCTGTATTAAATTTGGTCGCTGAAATGTCACTTCTGGCCATGAACACGTACCAGAAATGTTTTTGAATTTTCTCTCTCCAAACTGAACCAAAATTAGAGATTGACCATGGAATCCTATAGATAATTTCATAATCTTTCCAATGATATAAAGAACGTGCAAATCTGAGCTCTGGATCAAAAGATATGGGGGTCTGAAGTTTTAGGGCAAAACGGCCCAAAAACGGATCGGCGGGCAAAAATTTGAATTTTTCCACGCTCCGCTGGTCGACGCCACGTGGCAAGCACTGATTGGATGAGAAATTCTCTCTCCTCTACCTCCCGTGGGTTTCCCTTTGAAAATTTTGACTTTTCTTACACTTTGGAAAAAATTCATTTTCCCCGCGCCCGCCACTTGGGACACGTGGCATCATTTGGTTCGTCGACAGGGGCGCGGGGAAAACCTTTACCTTTTAGTTTTTCGGCCAAAACTTTTGCTAAATTTTCTAAGTCCTCCCCGAGCTCCGCACTTCCCCACCTTAGGACATGTGTCCTCGTGTCTATTGCTCTCTGCTAACCCTTCAAACTCGCCTTTGAACTTTTGGGCCCAAAACACTTAATCGAAATTTTTATCGCGCCTCCCCGCATGACACACGTCACATTCTCGATTCATTGATGATTTTCCGGCCTTCGCATCCCTCGCGTATTTTTGGCCCGGATGTCCCAAACCGTCTGGGACAAATTTCTCCGATCCGCCCGATTCGGGCTTCCCTGTCCCTCTTTGAGGCGAAGACATGTGGCACATTTCCATTCGCTCTCGGCTCTTTCGGCTCTCCACGTCCCGCGCGTACTTTTGGCCCAGATGTCCGAAATGAAAGTTCTCTATTTTGGCCTAACTAGGTCCGGTTCGTGTCCTCCATGTACTCTTGTCCCAATCACACGATCGCCTGGGAAAATTTTCTCCGAACCGCCTAAATGGACTGGGACTTGCGCTAAATCGCCGATCCAAGCGTTTTCGCGTACAGATTTTTGTCCCAACTATCCCAAACCGAGTGAAACAGATTTAGGCAATTTTTTTCCCTTTTTCAATCCGAATCAGCTTTTCGCACGTACTCTATGGCCCGATGTCCCAATTCCGCTGCATGGACTCGCCGAGAGGCTTTTCGACCGGCTTCACGCCCCGACGTCCCAACTGTCCCAAGAACCGCCTGGACTAGGACTTAGCCGATTTTCATGATTTTTTCTGCCCCAAGCTTGTTTTTTGCAACTTTTTCACCCTTTTTTAGAGCTTTCTCTTTTCTTCTCGGACAGAGAGTTAGAAAAAAGTGAGGGACCCTTAAACATGATTTTTGCCTCAATCAATCTATCTTACTCTGGATCAAGAATTTAATGCATGTTATCAACATTACCCTCGGGGTGAATTTTGGATAACACTAACATCTTTTGTATTTTTCATAATTTAAATAAAATAAATAAATAAATAAGTTATTCTACAAACATAGGAAATTAATTAAAATAAAATACTACTACCTCTAATAAATAAACTTAAAAATAAAGAATAGTTGGATGTGGCTATTCCTCTCACAGCACGTTTGTCCGACAATGTTATTCTAAAAGAATGTATTTGAAAGTTATTAATCTAAATAAAATAAAATAAACTTCTTCTGGAAAGCTTCTGCCTCAAGTTTTCTAGAAAGGAAAAGTTTCTAAGCAATTTCCTCTTTGTCATATGAAATTTCCTCAAAAGTAAATATAAACTAATTAAAATAAATAAATGATGTGCAAGGATTTCTTCACTTCTTCCTCCAACTAATTTCTTGAGCAGATCCACAGGATAATCTGGGAAGAAGTTATCAAGGGAAGATTTATGTAAGAAATATTTTGAAAAGAAATACTAGAAATAAGATAAATACATTCGAAGTGATGAAATCTTCCGCTTCTACAATTCTACCAACTCAAAACAATGCATTATTTCTATTCTAACAAATACAAATTAATTAAATCCTCAAAGAATTTAAGTACAACCCCAACCTAGTTACTATTGTACTATGGTAGCTTCTCAAAGGTGAGATGTGTTTTTGTCTCCTCGCTTTGTATCCTCTTCCAAAGATGAAGTCCAATTGATCCAGGAATGTACAGATGTTGGCTAGTAACAAAGAAAAGAAAGAATTGGCTATGGTTGGCTTGGTGCAAGAAATGACTAAAAGCAAATGGTAGGAAAGAATAGAGCAATGAGCTGGTTGTCTGTGTGGTTCCTCTCAAAATTTAGTAAAGATAACTTTACCTCAAGAATGTGAAATATCCAACCCATCATACAGGTAAAAGTTTGGCTTTTATAAAAATCTAGGAAAGAAGAAGTCAATTACATGTGTCGATCAAGAAGTGAAAAATCATCAAAAGGATAGGTATTCAACATTCTAAACATAGCCAAATAAGAAGATAAAATCAATACGATTCCAATGAGTCCAAAAATAGACAAAAATAGTTGAGAAACGAGTGAGAAAATCACTCCCAAAATCCAAACATGTGTTTTAACTCTCATATTTAAGGTGACAAGACCACCAAAAGATTTACAGACTAGAAGTTACGCAACTATCGAGGCAGTTACATAACTCACATTGTGATGATTATGCAACCGTCAAAGCAATTAAATAACCACCGCTTAAGACGATGTCAAAAGTCATGAAAATGATCTTGCAAGAAAAATTAAAGTTTGGAGACAAAACAGAAGGGTTGATTTGAGTCAAAGGATGGATGTAAAAGAGTGAGGAAAGGATCTGGACCTCATTTTTACCTTAGAAGAAGTTTTTATCATCATTGGAGACATTTTTTTTTCCATGTTGCACCATGTAATTTTTAGGTGCATACAAATACGTCCAATATTGATTGTATCTAATACATTTTTATAACATTAATATGTTGAAATTGTTCAATATATTAGTAATATAACATTGTTAGTTGTTAAGCATATTGTTATTTAAGTTGTTATACAAATTTTTCTTAACCTATGAGTGTCTATTTTATAGATGGTAATAATTGAAATCAATAATGATTTATAGTATGCTTATTATGATGTCTATATGGATATTGTGACTCTAACCATGATGATGTTGTGTTACATATAAAATATATAACTGGATATGTGTTCAAGCTTTGTACAAGTGCCATTACTTGGAGTAGTAAAAATAGCCAACACTCTCCATATATTTTACCGAGGCAGAGCATGTAAGTGCAATGGAAGTAGTGAAATAAGCCCTGTGGCTAAATCACTTGGAAAATATCTTTACAATGAATACTTAAAAACAATATTTGACACAAAAGCTTTGCACATAAAATAAGACAAAGCTTATGTATTTTATTAATATCAAAATCAAGCATTGCGTATAAAATGAGAGAGCTGCAATATTTATAGATATTAGACACTTCTATCTCATCCACAATATATGGAAACAAATCACCTAATCTGAGCAAATATGCAAAAATAGCATATTGCCCCTAACTGCCCTATTGCCCCTCATGGAAATCATCTAGGAACAAAATATGCAAGATAGAACATGATCCCACAAACATTGGGATGAGAACACTATCACTTAGTTAACTAACAACTAAGGATAGCTAATACCTATTAACATAAGTTTAAAGTATTTAATTAGATACTTTAACTTATTACATTTATTCAAATATCAACTAATGATGAATTAAGCTAAATTTTATTCTTAACATTCCCCCTTAATTTAGCATGGTCTCAAGTAAACATGAGAAAATTCTCTAAAACCCTCATTTACCTCAAGCAAGTGACTTTGTGAAGACATATACACATTGCATATCCGCTGGGCAATATTAGAGCTTTATGTTGTTGTTCGAACATGTTCACATATGAAATATACCTACACCTCAATGTGTTTGGTGTGCTCATGAAAAACTATATTCTGAAAAAGTTTTACTACTCCTTTGTTATCAACATGTAGGATAGTTGGATCTTTCGTGGTATTCCCAATCCTCTAAGTATATGTCAGAGCCATATCACTTCACAAACAGCTCCACCTCGCAACACGATATTCTTATTCTGTGGAGGATCTTGATACACAAGTCTGCTTCTTACTCCCCATGATATTGGTCCAGATCCCAAAAAGAATAAAAATCCTAAAGTGGATTTTCTATCATCTATGTTTCTTGCATGATCTAAATCTGAATATCTTGTCAAGAAGAAATTATTATTCTTCTTGTATTCTAGGCCATATTTCATAGTTCCTCTTATGTACCTCAGTATCTACTTTGCTATTTTCCAGTGAGAAACCCTTGGTTCTTGCATGAACCATGAAAGATAGCTAATTGTATAGCTGATATCCAGCCTAGTGTAAGTCAAGTAGATGAGACTCCCGATCAACTGCCGATAGAGAGTTTCATTTACTTGTGGCGATGGATCTATTCGAGATAGTTGAAGTCTTGTCTCCATAGGTGTGGAAAATGGCTTACAATCCATCATATTGAACTTCTTGAGCGTTGTCTTGGCGTATTTCAATTGTGACACAAAGATATGATTTTCTCTTTGCAAAGCTTCAATTCCAAGACAATAATGCAGGCTTCGAGATTGGTCATGTCGAGTGATTATGTTAGATCTTTATTTGTTGACTCAATTATCATCATTGATCCTCTAGTGTAGACTAGATCATTGACATATACTAAAATGATCACTATCTCCCCCTTTCTTTTTGAGATAGAGATTAGGATAAGTATGGACTCTGTTGAATCCATGTTGAATGAGATGCTCGTTGATTTTTATGTACCATGCCCTGGGAGACTGATTTAGACCATATAGTTCTTTTATGAGTTTACATACCTTTTCCTCTTTACCTGGTATGAAAAAACCTTCTAGTTGAGTCATGTAACCTTCTTCCTATAATTCACCATTAAGAAAGGCACTTTTCACATCCATTTGGTGTATTTTCCAACCAAATTGTGTACCTAAAGAAAATATTAACCTAAAAAAATTTATCCTAGTTGTGGGAGAAAAAGTCTCCTCATAATCAATGCCTTCTTTTTGAGCATATCCCTTAGCAACTAGTCTAGCCTTATGTTTATCAATTTTCCGTCTTCTTTGTACTTCGCTTTTGAAGATCCATCTACATCCAATCGGTTTTTTCTCCGTGGAAGATCTCGTAAGTTGTTATGTATTATTTTTCATAAGTGACTTATATTTTACATCTAAAACATCTTTCCAAGGTTTAGATCGTAGGGCTAAAACCGAGGAAGGCTCAATAGTTTCAACAACTTTACCCATTAAGGCCAAATTGACCTCATTTCGAGCCATACTATGAGTCCTCATTCCAAAGGGGTAGATGTGTCAGACACTATCCAATTTTGCATCTCTAATCATACTTTTATACCATTTAGGCATACCTTTTATGGTTCATGTGGGAGGTCAAATTTCATTATCTTCCCCATCATCACTAGCATCATCAAAATTATTACCATCCTCTATTTTCACCGTAGGAATAATTTTTTCATCATGTGAGTATATAAAGGAGCATATACTTCTCTCTTCTCAAATAAATCAACATCCCAACTAGTGTACATACCCACCTTGTTCTTGGATCCATAAGTCTCAGAGCCAAGTGCATCATCGTTGTATCCCAAGAAGATAAGTTTTTCTGATTTCATATCAAGCTTAGTTCTTTGTTTCTTAGGAATGTGCATACTTGATTTACATCCAAAAACTCTAAGGTGTGAAATAGATGGCTTATGCCTTGACCATGCTTCCCGAGGTGTTACTCCAAAAGAGTATGCAAAGTGGGAACTCTATTTAGTAAATAGACTCGCCGCTTTAAATGCTTTAGCCTAAAATGTTTTTGATAAACCTGCATCATCAATCATACATTGCATCATATCCATGATAGTACAATTTTTCCTTTCAACAACACCATTTTGTTACGATGTATGAGGAGGAGCCATTCGATGATGAATGTCATGTGTATTCGAAAATTTGTTGAACTCATTAATAGTGTATTCTCCCCTCGATCTCGGTGGAATGTTTTTGTTTTACTACTGAATCTATTTCAATAAGGGATTTAAAATTCTTGAAAGTTTCAAAATCTAGGTCTTTTTAGAAAGAAAATATATCCAGATTTTTCTAGAAAATCATCAACAAAGAGCATGAAATATTGAAACCCAAAGTGGCTAGGTCTCATTGGTCCGCACAGATCGGTATGCACCAAGAAAAGTTTTTCCTTAGCTCAAAATGTACTATGTTTGAATGGTACTCTATTTTGTTTTCCTGCCAAACAATGTTAACATTTATTTTTACCCTTTTTAGAGGTGGTAAACCCCTAACCATGTCGTATCGATGAAGTGTGTCAAGATAGCCAAAACTCACATGTCCAAGTCTTCAATGCCATAGTTGAGTTGATGATGTATCCTTGGCTACAAGTGCTTGATCATTTCATTGAACAAAATCCAACTGAAACATTCTTCCCACATTTGAAGCTTTTGCAACAATTTTGGAGCTTCATGACTTATCTCGAATTAGGCACATCTTTTTACCGCCTTTACAATCAAAGTCAATTTTGAGATTGTGATCTAATAATTGACTCATGGATAACAGATTTTTTGTTAAACCAGGGACATAAAGAACATCTGTAATTTTACAATTATGATGCCCAAGTGGTAGTGAAATGGAACCAATGCCTTCAACACTATATGATGTATCATCACCCAAAGAGACATGATTTTTGGTGGGTTTTTTACTCATTGTGAAGAACCAATATTTTTTTCCTGTCATGTGTCGAGTTGTACCTGAGTCGACATACCAAATTTGATTTATAGAATTGGATACTTCATTTGACTATGCAGAATATAGGAATTCATCATCATCAAATTGATCTTCTGTTCGCTACATTTCCTTTGAGTGGTTTCTTCTTCCACTTGTTATTATTTTGTCCCTATTTACTCTGTTGTTGACCAGATTTTGTTTTGTTGGTAATTAATATTTTTACCACTTGATGATCCTTGTTGGAATGTGTTGTACCAACAATTTTTTAAGTCATGTCCTTTTCAACCACAAATAAGACATTTTTGTTGGTCCTTTTGGCCTTGTTGAGTATTACCTTGCTTTTGAGGTTGTTTATTAGACTTAGCCTATTTTTTTCCTTTTTGATTAGAAGCAAGTGCCTGCTCTTCAGTTTTAGTAGTTGAGTGAATAGCTTCCTCTTGTTGTAGCATATTCACTAACTCTTCAAAATTGTTGTTTGACCAGTTATGTTTAACGTGGTCACAAAAATCCTATATGAAGGAGGAAGAGCTCTCAATACTATAGGCACGAGTGATGTGTCAGTTAATTCCTTGTCCAAAGCTTGAAGTGATACATGCAAAGTTACTACTCTTCTCAAAAACATTTAAACTTTCTCAGTTGGTTGCATTTTCAAGTTCAATAGTTGACTCTAGAGATGAAGTATTGTGTTCTTATTTTTGACTCATATATTGTTTTCAACTTGTCCCAAGATTCTTTTGTTGTGGTCTCATGAATATAAGGTTGTACCTCATCTTAAACACTAAACAAGATTATTAACTTTGTTTTTTAATTTTCACGATCAAATGTAGCTTGTTGTGTAACATATCTTACAGATCTTATTAATGTACTAGAAACAACGGACCATAGATTTTCAAAATCAAGTTGTGCGTAACTTTTTATTTTCCATGCTGTGATAATTATCGATCGCGTAAGTTGAGAATCTAGCAAAAAGAAATTTGGTGTCATAATTGCGGCCATTGTGAAAAGTGATAAATAGTAGAAGAAAAAATTGAACACTTTTCCCCCTTAAAGCATGCACACCCCCCAAAAATATTATTTTATTTATTTTGGGCTCCTTTTTGGCTGTGTACAATGAATTTTTGGCACTATTGGCCATGTTACAAATTTGGCTTGGTGGTCGATTTGCAAAAATAAAATGCCTCTCTTGGCCAATTTGCAAAAATAAAATGGCTCTCTTGGCTGATTTGAAAAAAATAATTTTTGGACTCTTTGGCCTCTTTTCAAATACAAACAATCTCTAATTTTTTCAATTTTTACAAAACAAAGCTTATTAAAAGTTAGACCAAGACGTAGAGCTCACAAAAACACACACTTTCAAAAAAATGGCACCTCAATCCGAGGTACCAGTTGAAAGTTATGGCTCTTTTAAGTTACAATTTCAATATCTTTCTAGACCCCTTTCCAAAAATGGAAAAACAAAATCTATACTTTTCAGCAAAATCCAAAAATGGAAAGTTTTTTAAAAGCATATTTTCTACCAAAAAACATGCTTAAAGACTTATGTGCATGCGCATAGCTTTGTTTCATCCCACCGTCAGTCTTGTTTCCTCCGCCACCGCCTCAATTTATCAGCTTTTATACATCTTTTCTTTAACTTCATTTTTCACACGCTTTGCTTTTCTCCAACAACATTTTTTTCCTTTTTTTGTCTCTATGAATTACAGGGTCTACACATGGATGGTTGTGCAAATGGAGGTTGGTTTGCAAACAAGATCGCTTGTTTTCTTCCTTTGGTCATTGTTTCTATTCTTTTGCCACTTTTTCCTCTACTCTCGTTCGTACATGGTTAGATGCTTGGAGCGTCAATTTGGAGATTGATCCAATGCCACAACTCACTGACAGGGTCTAAGAAAACACAAATTAATAGAGGATAATGGGGGTCTCTTATTTTAGAGACAAAAACCCCAAAACAATTGCATATAATTTTTTCTTGAATGAAAAACAATATTTTTTTAATTCAAGAAGTGAGATTCAAACTATAAATTCAAAAAATCACTTCCTGTGCAATTTTCTGCAGTACTTCTTTTGTTGTTGCTGGTGTGTGGAGTATGAGCAAGGGCTATGTGAAGAGGTCTGGGTCAACTTTGGATCCTCCTAGCTCAAGATTATTATTCCTCCTCCCTCAAACTTCCTACACTCCCTAACACTCACAAGTTCAGGCTCTTCCACTCTCTATACCAATTCTTGACAATGAATACTTGAAAATAATATTTGACACAGAAGCTTTGCATAGAAACAAGACGTGCTTGTGTATTTTATTAATATCAAAATAAAACATTACAGAAAATGAGAGAGCTGCAATATTTATGGATATTGGACAAACTTCTATCTCATCCACAATATATGGAAACAAAACACCTAATACGAGCAAATATGCAAAAATAGCATATTGCCCCTAATCGCCCTATTTCCCCTCATGGAAATCATCTCGGGAACAAAATATGCAAGATATAACATGATCCCACAAACATTGGAATGAGAACACTACCACTTAGTTAACTAACAACTAAGGATAACTAATACCTATTGACATAAGTTTAAAGTATTTAATTAAATACTTTAACTTATTACATTTATTCAAATATCAACTAATGATGACTTAAGCTCAATTTTATTCCTAACATACCCCCTTAATTCAGCATGGTCTCATGTGAATAGGAGAGAAATTCTCTAAAACCCTCAAATTTACCTCGAGCAAGTGACTTTGTGAATATATATGCACACTGAATATCTGTTGGGAAATATTGGAGTTGGATGTTGTTGTTATGAAAATGTTCACGTATGAAATGTACTTGCACCTCAATGTGTTTGGTGCACTCATAAAAAACTAGATTCTGAACAAGTTTTACTACTCCTTCGTTATCAACATGTTGGATAGTTGGATATGTTTGTGGTATTCCCAATCCATCAAGTATACGCCGAGCCATATTGCTTCACGAAAGCTCCACCTGCTTACATGATATTCTAATTCTATGGAGGATCCTAAAACACAAATATGCTTCTTACTCCCCCATGATATTGGTCTAGATCCCAAAAAGAATACAAATCATGAAGTGGATTTTCTATCATCTATGTTTCCTGCATGATCTAAATCAATATCATGTCAAGAAGAATTTATTATTCTCCTTGTATTCTAGGCCATAGTCCATAGTTCCTCTTATGTACCTTAGTATCCGCTTTGTCACTTTCCGGTGAGAAACCCTTGGTTCTTTCATGTACCGTGAAACATAGCTAATCGCATAGCTGATATCCGGCCTAGTGTAAGTCAAGTAGATGAGACTCTCGATCAATTGTCGATAGAGAGTTGTATTTAATTGTGGTGATGGATCTGTTCGAGATGGTTGAATTCTTGTCTCCATAGGTGTGGAAAATGGCTTACAATCCATCATATTGAACTTCTTGAGCGTTATATTGACATATTTCAATTGTGACACAAAGATATGATTTTCTCTTTACCAAAATTCAATTATAAGACAATAATGTAGAAGCCCTGAGATCGGTCATGATCATGTTAGATATTTCTTTGTTGACTCAATCATCCTTAATGATCATTTAGTGATGACTAGATCATCGATATATACTAAAATGATCACTATCTCCCCCTTTCTTTTTGAGATAGAGATTAGGATCATATGGACTCATGTTGAATGAGATGCTCATCGATTTTTATGTACCATGACTTGGGAGACTGTTTTAGACCATATAGTGATTTTATGAGTTTACATACCTTTTCCTCTTTACTTGGTATGAAAAAACCTACTGGTTGAGGCATGTAAACTTCTTCATGTAAATTACCATTAAGAAAGGCACTTTCACATGCATTTGGTGTATTTTCCAACTAAATTGTGCAAATAGAGCAAATATTAACCTTAAAGTTTTTATCTTAGCTATAGGAGAAAAAGTATCCTCATAGACAATGCCTTCTTTTTTAGCATATCCCTTAAAGAACTAGTCTAGCCTTATGTTAATCAATTTTTCATCTACTTTGTACTTCATTATGAAGATCCATCTACATCGAATCGGATTTTTCCCTGGAGGAATATCTTTAAGTTGCCATGTATTATTTTTCATAAGTGACTTATATTATGCATCTATAGCATCTTTCCAAGGTTTATACTTGTAGGGCTTCGAAATGAGAGGAAGGCTCAATAGTTTCAACAATTTTACCCATTAAAGCCAAATTGACCTCATTTCGAGCCATACTGCGAGTCCTCATTCTAGTGGTAGATGTGTCGGGGACACTATCTAATTTTGAATCTCTAATCATACTTGTATACCATTTAGGCATAATTTTTTTGGTTCCTGTGGGAGGTTGAATTTCATTATCTTCCCCATCATCATTTTCATCATCAAAGTGATTACCATCCTCTGTTTTCACTGTAGGGATGATTTTTTCATCATGTGAGTATATGGAAGGAGCATCTGCTTCTTTCTTCTCAAAGAACTCAACATCTTGACTAGTGTATACCCTCCTTTTTCTTGGATCCATAAGTCTGTAGCCAAGTGCTTCATCACTGTATCCCAAGAAGATAAGTTTTTCTAATTTCATATCAAGCTTAGTTCTTTTTTTCTTAGGAATGTGCATACTTGCTTTACATCCAAAAAATATAAGGTGTGAAATAGATGGCTTATGCTTTAACCATGCTTCCTGAGGTGTTACTCCATCAAGATCTGCAGTGGGAACTCTATTTAGTAAATAGACTACCGTTTTAGCTGCTTCAGCCCAAAATATTTTTGATAAACCTGCATCATCAATCATACATCACACCATATCCATGATAGTATGATTTCATCTTTCAACAACACCATTTTGTTGCGGTGTGTGAGGAGGAACCATTTAATGATGAATACCATGTGTTTCCAAAAAATCATTGAACTCGTTGTTGGTGTATTCTCCCCTCGATCCGAGCGGAGTGTTTTAACTTTCCTACCAGGACTCTATTTCAACAAGGGATTTAAACTTCTTGAAAGTTTCAAAATCTTGGTCTTTTGTAGAAAGACAAGATATCCACGTTTTTCTTGAAAAATCATCAACAAAAATCATAAAATATTGAAACCCGTGAGTGGCTAGGTCTCATTGGTCCGCACAGATCGGTATGCACCAAATCAAGTTTTGCCTTAGCTCAAAATGTACTATGTTTGAATGGTGCTCTATGTTGTTTTCTTGCCAAATAATGTTGACATTTATTTGTACCCTTTTTAGAGGTGGTAAACCCCTAACCATGTCGTATCGACGAAGTGTGTCAAGATAGCCAAAACTCACATGTCCAAGTCTTTGATGCCATAGTTGAGCTAATGATGTATCCTTGGCTACAAGTGCTTGATCATTTCATTGAACAAAATCCAACTGAAACATTCTTCCCACATTTGAAGCTTTTGCAACAATTTTTGAGCTTCATGACTTATCTCGAATTAGGCACATCTTTTTACCGCCTTTACAATCAAAGTCAATTTTGAGATTATGATCTAATAATTGACTCACGGATAACATATTTTTTGTTAAACCAGGGACATAAATAACATTTGTAATTTTAAAATTATGATGCCTAAGTGGTAGTGAAATGGAACTAATTCCTTCAACACTATATGATGTATCATCACCCAAAGAGACATAATTTTTGTGGTTGTTTTACTCATCAGTGAAGAACCAATCTTTCTTTTGTGTCATGTGTCGAGTTGCACCCGAGTCAAAATACCAAATTTTATTTGTAGAATTGGATACTTCATTTGACTATGCAGAATATAGGAAGTCATCATCATCAAATTGATCTTCCTATTTGGCTACATTTCCTTGTTGAGTTGGTTTCTTCTTCCACTTGTTATTATTTTTTCCTTGTTTACTCTATTGTTGACCAAATTTTTTTGTTGGTAATTAATATTTTTACCACTTGATGATCCTTGTTGGAATGTGTTGTACAAAAAAATTTAAGTCATGTCCTTTTCAACCACAAATAAGACATTTTTGTTGGTCCTTTTGGCCTTGTTGAGTATTACCTTGCTTCTGAGGTTGTTTATTAGACTTAGCTTGTTTTTTTCCTTTTTGATTAGAAGTAAGTTGAGTGAATAGCTTCCTCTTGTTATAAAGCATATTCACTAACTCTTCAAAAGTTATTTTTTGACCAGTTATGTTTAACATGGTCACAAAAATCCTATATAAAGGAGGAAGAGCTCTCAATACTATAGGCATGAGTGATGTGTCAGTTACTTCTTCTTCCAAATCTTGAAGTGATGCACGCAAATTTGTTACTCTTCTCAAAAACATTTCAACTTTCTCAATTGGTTGCATTTTCAAGTTCAATAGTTGACTCTAGAGATGAAGTATTGTGTTCTTATTTTTGGACTCATATATTGTTTTCAACTTGTCCCAATGGTCTCACGAATATGAAGTTGTACCTCATCTGAAACACTAAACAAGATTATTAACTTTGCTTTTTGATTTACATGATCAAATGTAGCTTGTTGTGTAACATCTATTGCAGATCTTGTTAATGTACCAAAAACAACAGACCATAGATTTTCAAAATCAAGTTGTGCACGAAATTTTGTTTTCCATGCTAGATAATTATCAGAACGCAAAAGTTGAGAATTTGGAAATAAGAGCTTTGTTGCCGTAATTGTGGCCATTATGAAAAGTGATAAACAATAGAAGAAAAATTGAACACTTTTCCCCCCTTAAAGCATGCACACCCCCAAAAACATTATTTTTTTATTTTGGGCTCCTTTTCACCGTATAATGAATTTTTGCACTATTGGCCTTTACATACAAATTTGGATATGTGGTCGATTTGATAAAATAAAATGGCTCTCTTTTCCTATTTGCAAAATAAAATGGCTCTCTTGGCCGATTTGAAAAAAATAATTTTTGGACTCTTTTGAAATACAAAAATCTCTAATTTGTTCAATTTTTACAAAACAAAGCTTATTAAAAGTTAGACCAAGACATAGAGCTTGCAAAAACACACACTTTAAAAAAATGACACCTCAATCTAAGGTACCAATTGAAAGTTATGGCTCTTTTAAGTTAAGATTTCGATATCTTTCTGGACCGAGTTTCCAAAAATGGAAAAAAAAAATTATGTACTTTTCTCGAAATCCAAAAATGGAAAGTTTTTTTTAGTGGATTTTCTACCAAAAATGTGCTTGAAGACTTACATGCATGTGTACAACCTTGTTTCATCCGTCATCGGTCTTGTTTCCTCTGCATATCAAGGTTAAGACACCTTTGGTTATCTGAGATAATATATCAGATCTAAGCATACATGCAAATAAAAGCGGATATTCTACCAAAAGAAATATACAAAACAAGAGATATAAATCAACACTAGATTTAATTATGGTTTACTCAGTGTGGGCTACATCCACCAAGAAACAATTCAATCTATTATCCAAATCTTTGACAAGATATATAATTGAAGATTTACAATCTTCCACACCTCTTAGATGTACAGTACTTTCTTTCACTCAAGCTTTTGCTTCTTCTCCAAGAATTCTCTCTCTCACCAACTTTTGCAAGTTCTTCTTAATTCTTGTTAATTCTTACTTCTAAACCCTAGCTTTCATGCCTATATAGTCATTTATAAACTTAGGGCACTTAGCCATGCAATTATAATCAATAGATCTACTTTAATGCTAAAAATAGATCTAATTCCCGAGAGTTAATTAAAACACTCCCGCACAGGTAACCAATGTCGGTTCACCCTAACCGATGTTGGTTCCTCCTTTCCTGACCGATGTCGGTTCCCCTAACTCGATGTCGATTCTTATATTTTTCCAAAGAAGTTTCACATTGCATGTTAAACTAAAGTAATTGAGCTCCACAACTCAATAATCTCCCACTTGGAGATTAATTATTGCACCATACATGTACAACATCATTTTTGGATCCTTCCTTAGCTTTGGTTCTTCCTCTTCAAGTATCAAACTCGAAGACCAACATAAGTGGAGTGTAGCTCCAACTTCTCCTTTACTAATGGCTTTGTTAGCATATCCGTAGGGTTATCTTGCTCATATGAATTTTTTCCAGTTTCAACCTGTCTATCCTCCAATACCTACTGTGTGAAGTGATACCTCAACTGAATGTGTTTCATTCTCAAATGAAATGTTGAGTTTTTTTCCAAATGAATTGCACTCTAACTCATCATTTGAATAGTTTATAATCACCTTACTCTTTTCCCAACTCTTCCATGAACCTACTCATCCATATCATCTCATTGCTAGCCTTTGTAGTTGTAACATACTCTTCCTCTCGTAGTAGACAAAGCCACAACCTTCGTAATTTTGAAATCTAACTAAGTGTCGTCCCACCTACTCAAAATATATCTAGTAGTATTCCTCCTACCATCCAGATCTCTAGCCATATCCGAATCAACATAGCCACATAATAAAATATCTCGAACCTCCATAACATAATTTCATGCTAGATGTCCCTTTCAAATACCCGAGTATCCATGGGACTGCTTTACAATGTTGTTTACCTAGATTGGCCATATATCTACTCATAACTCCCACTTCGCTGTAATTTCTCGGTCTAGTACAAACCATAGCATACATGAGACTCCCAACATTTCTTGAAGCATATGGCACTCATGTTATGTATTTGAACTCCTCTTGTGATGATGGACAATGATATTTGTTCAATTTGAAGTTTCCAGCCGTAAGTGTCCTAACAGGTTTTGCATTCTACATCTTGAACCTTTCTAACACCTTATAGATATAATCCTCCCGAGATAAATATAATTTCTTGTTTTTCCTATCTCTTTTATTTGCATGCCAAGGATTATTTTTGCATCTCCTAAATCCTTCATAGCAAATGTGTGAGCTAGCTTTCCTTAAGCTCACCAATGTCCCGCATATTAGATCTTGCAATAAGTATATCATCCACATACAAGAATAAAATAATATAGCTCTCATTTCAAGCTTCTTGAAATAAACGCAATGGTCAAATTCACATCTCAAGTAACCATGCTCATGTATAAAACTATCAAACCTCATGTACCATTGTCTTAGAGCTTGTTTAAGCCCATGTAGACTCTTTTTCAACCTCGCACACTAATTTCTCCTTACCCTTGACTTCATACAAAAACAAATATCAGATATAAATATCTTCATCCAAATCACCATGAAGGAAAGTCGTCTTCACATCTAGTTTCTCTAAATGCAAAACTTCTACTACAACTAAACTCAATACAATACGAATATAAGTCATCTTTACTACAAGATAAAATATTTCACCAAAGTCAATACCTTCTTTCTGTGCAAATCCCTTTACTACAAGCCTTGCCTTGTACCTTTTCTTTCCACCCTCTTCTTCCTTGATCCTGTAAACTCACATGTTCTGCAATTTTCTCTTACCTGCTAACGAACTTAACCAAATCCCAAGTCTACTTATGTTCTAAGGAGTCCATCTCCTCATCCATGCCATGCTCCCACTGGACGTGGGTCTTATCCTACATTGCTTCTTCAAAACTTTCTGGTTCACCATTATCAGTCAATAATAAATAAAATAGAGGTGTAAATATTTTTGAGGTTTACTTACCCTCTGTGACCTTCTCATAGAAGTTTAGGGCACCGGAGGCACATTCTGGACCTCCTGGACATTAGTATCCAAATCTGCCGACTGACCGATGTCACCACCAAACTGACATCGATCGCAAACCACCGCCAGCTTTGGATATTCTATAATCGATACCGGGTTCTCTTGATCGATGTCATCTGGGTAAACCGACACCAATTACTATGTAACCCTATCGGTAATACTTTTGAATCCGAGAGTTCATTTTCATACACAAACTTCTCAACCGGTTCATCCTTGGGTAACAAAATTTGATTCCCGTACATTATCTTTTCATTCTATTCAACATCATGACTCTAATAATTTTATAATTCTCTAAATCCCAAAAATGAAATCTGAAATCACCAGATCCATAACCAATGAAAGTGCATCTCTTGGATTTTTCATCCAATTTTTTCCTATTTTCCTTATCAACATGCACAAAAGCTTCTGAACCAAAAACTTTAAGAAAAGAAAGATCTACCTCTTTTCCTATCCAAGCTTCCTTTGGTATTCCACCATCTAGTGAACTTGAAGGCCCACGATTAATCAAATAAACCGATGTATCAATTGCTTCTTCCCAAAAATGTAAGGAAATCTAGAATGTATCATCATACTTCTAGCACGTTCCATGATTATCCTATTCATTTTCTCTGCAACACCATCCTCTTGTGGTTTTCTTAGAACCATTCTTTCTCTATGTATCCCATTCACTAAAAAATAATCATTGAAATCCTTACTAAAATATTCACCACCATTTTTAGATCTAAGGCACTTTAACTTTGAATTTGATTCATTCTCAACAAGGGATGTCCATCTTTTAGAAGTCACAAGAACATCATATTTACGTTTAATACAATAAACCCATACATTTCTTGAGCATCACAATGAAAGTAACATAATACTGGGATCCTCCATGAGAAGCTACCTAAACTGGTCCCCACGCATTTGAGTGTACAAGATCCAACTTTTTTCCTTCTTAGTTGCCCTAACTTTGAGAAATATCACTCTCTTTTGCTTTCCAAAGACACAATGCTCACAGAAATCAAGATCTAAATCTTTCAAATCTAATAACTTACCCTTAGCCTTTAAGATCTGCATTCCTTTTTTACTCATATGGCCCAACTGATTATGCCACATGCATGCATCTGAATCTAAAGTAGATAATATAGAAAAGGAATCAATAACACAGGTAGATAAATATAAAGTTCCTATCTTCTTACCTCTTGCCACAACAAGATCACCCTTGGTGACTTTCCAAGAGTCTCCTGTAAAAGTAACCATGCAACCATCTTCACCGAGTTGCCCGATGAAATACAATTCCTCCCGAGGCTTGGCAAATGTCTCACATCTTTCAATACCCATGTATTTCCATTCTACAATTTTAGATGAACTTCCCCTTTACCAGTAATACTGCAAGGTTCATCATCACCCAAATAAACATGCCCAAAATTTCCCTAGACATAATTTTTGAAATAACCCTTATTAGGGGTTGCATGGAAAGAAGCTCCTGAATCTAAAACCCATGATTCAATTCTATTAACTAAAGAAAGAATAAGAGCATTTTACATTACCTCTACTGCAGCAATATTTTCTTCTTTACATTTGTCTGGTTGTTGGTTCTCTTTATCCTTTGACCAACAATATTTCTTTGCATGTCCTTTCTTTCCACATTTTCAACAAGTAATTCCCTTACCTCTGGATTTAGATATGTTATCCCTTGACTTTGATTTCCCATTACTCTTACTCTTGGATCTCTCCTTCTACATGCCCATGCTTTTTACATTCAAAGCATTCCCAGATGATGATTCCTTTGTACTCTTCCCACAAATTTCTTCATTCAAGATTATACTAACCACATCATCAAACTTCAAAATATTATTAATAGATAATGTATTAATAACAGGTCATTACCAAGTTATTCCAACTATCGGAAAAGAACATAAGAATAAAAGTTCTTTTACTTCATCATCAAATGGTAGAGAAACCAATTTTAATCGATTTACAATAGATCGAAATCATTCAAATTACTAGATGCAAATCCAACTTCATGCATCTTAGAACTAAATAGTTTCTTTATCAAATAAACTTTATTTGAAGCACTAATTTTTTTGTATAAATTAGCAAGAGATTTCATTAACTCTACCATAGAAGTGGCTTTTGTAATATTGGAAGCCACGGATGCTTTTGCTAAGCTCAATCTTATAGATCTTAAAGTCTTTCTGGCATCAAAGAATCTTCCATTCTTCATCACCATCTTTGTAGGTCTAGACTTCTCATCCAACGGTAAATACAAATCTCTTTAATATAGATAATCCTCAATCTACATCTTCCATAATTGATAATTTCAATCGTCAAACTTCTCTACCTTGTATTTATTTTCTTCTGCCATTGTTGTAGCTCCCACTCAATCAGAAAACCCAATGTGAGTAAATTTTTCAACACACAAAACCCTCAAACAAATCTCTAATACTAGTTGTTAGGGTTAGCACACTAGTTCTACAGATAATACATCAGATCTAAGCATACATGCAAATAAAAGTGGATATTCTACCAGAAGAAATATACAAAAACAAGAGATATAAATCAACACCAGATTTAACATGGTTCACCCAATGTGGGCTACATCCACTAAGAAACAAATTGATCTATTATCCAAAGCTTTGACAAGATATATAATTGAATATTTACAATCTTCCACACCTCTCAGATGTACAATACTTTCTTTCACTCAAGTTTTTACTTCTTCTCCAAGAATTCTCTCAGTCACCAACTTTTGTAAGTTCTTCTTAATTCTTGTTGATTCTTACTTCTAAACCCTATATTTCATGCCTATATAGTCGTTTATAAACTTAGGGCACTTAGCCATGCAATTACAATCAATAGATCTGCTTTAATGCTAAAAATAGATATAATTCTCAAGAGTTAGTTAAAACACTCCCGCACGTGTACCGGATGTCGGTTCTCCTAATCGATGTCGGTTCTCTCCTTGCCGATTAATGTCGGTCTTGGGTGACCGATGTTGGTTCCCCCTAACCGATGTCGGTTACTGTATTTTCCAACAAGTTTCACATTGCATGCTAAACTGAAGTAATTGAGCTCCAAAACTCAACATTGTCGCCACCCCAATTTATCAGCTTTTATACATATTTTCTTTAACTTCATTTTTCACACACTTTGCTTTTATCTAGCCATGTGTTTTTCCTTTTGTTGTCTCCATGAATTGTAGGGTCTACATGTGGATGGGTATGCAAATAGAGGTTAGTTTGCAAACAAGATCACTTGTTTTCTTCCTTTGGCCATTATTTCTATTCTTTTGGCTATTTTTTCCTCTACTCCCGTTAAATGCAGGTTATACACTTAGAGACGCTCAATTTTGAGATTGATCCAATGCCACAACTCACTAACAGGTCTAAAAAAATAGATTAACAAAGGATAATAAGGGTCTCTTATTTTAGAGACAAAAAACCCCAAAATAATTGCATATAAATTTTGCTTGAATGAAAAACAATATTTTTTAATTCAAGAAGTGAGATTCAAACTATAAATTCAAACAATCACTTCCTGTGCAATTTTTGCAGTACTTCTTTTGTTGTTGCTGGTGTGTGGAGTATGAGTAGGGGTTGTGTGAAGAGGTTGGGGTCAACTTTGGATCCTCCTAGCTCAAGCTTCTTATTCCTCCTCCCTCAAACTTCCTACACTCCCTAGCACTCACAAGTTCAGGATCTTCCACTTCGATACCAAATCTTGACAATGAATACTTAAAAACAATATTTGACACAGAAACAAGATAGTGCTTGTGTATTTTATTAATATCAAAATCAAGAATTACAGACAAATGAGAGAGCTACAATATTTATAGATATTTGGTAGCTTCTATCTCATCCACAATATATGGAAACAAATCACCAAATCTGAGCAAATATGCAGAAATAGCTTATCGCCCCTAACTTCCTCTATTGTCCCTTATGGCAATCATCCAGGAACAAAATATGCAAGATAGAACATGATCCCACAAACATTGGGATGAGAACACTATAACTTAGCTAACTAACAACTAAGAATAACTAATACCTATTGACATAAGTTTAAAGTATTTAATTAAATACTTTAACTTATTACATTTATTCAAATATCAACTAATGATGAATTAAGCTAAGTTTTATTCCTAACAAGAGATACACATGGAAGTTAAAGGAAGTAATCCTCTTCTATGTGATAGTTTGAGTTATATTACTAGATTGCTAAGAATCCAGTTCATCGTCAAAGAAATAAGAATATAGAGGTTTATATGCATTTTATCCGAGAGAAGGTTCTTTGTGGTGATATAGATCTCTAGTACTACCCAAATGAAGATCAAGTTGCAGATATGTTTATGAATCCATTGTGTGTTGTAAAATTCTACAAGTTTTGTGCAATGTTTTTCCTTTCATAGTTTCCATTGAGGGGGAGTGTGCATGGCAATGTCACCTCCTAATGGTCGGTTGGTTGATATCTCCTTCTCCTCTATACTTCTTGTCCATTTGTAAAGCATTGTAAAAATATCTTTATGATCTTTTGTAAACTTATCACTCTAAGTTTACGATGTACAGTCTAGTGTGTTGCATCTATTTTTAAAGGAGGTTCTTGTGTTATAAAAGGCTCCTAGAGATGTTGTTTTGAGATTTTTTCCATGAGAAACTGTGAGATATAGTCTCAAAATCATGTTTAGCCTAAATCATAACTTTTTGTTTATGGATTCCAAATTATTTTTTACCAAAAGGTAATTTGAGCGTATTGAAGGTGTTATAAATCCTTCGAAAGTGATATGCTAGCCTAAACCTTCACTAATGGTTTATGGAATTGTAAATCATGTTGTACAAATAGGTAATGTTGGTGTTTAGGTGTGGAATCTATTTTAGTCTTATGGAGTCGGCATTGAAGTGTTGGAGTTCGAACGGATAAGTTTGGAGACTCCATGAGCATTTTGTAGTCATCTGTTATTTTCATGTTATGTATTTGTTGTGTATTTACTATTAATTGATGGTTAATTGGCGGTTGTCCTAGTGACGGATTTTCCATCCATGATAATTTGAAAGGTCTCGACTTTTAAACTTCTAGGGTTGGCTATAGAACTTCCTAGAAGGATTGTGATCTTATAAATAGAGGTGTTAGGGGTATACTAATGCATCTTGAGTGATCAAGAGAGATCTTGAGTCTTAGAACATCAAGAGGTGATCAATAGTGATCAAGGTTAAGTAATTGGGTGTTAATTGTGTCTTATATGTGGTTTAGCATCTTTGGGAATTCTGTTGTGAGTTCATGAGTGATTTTTGTGCAATTAGAATCGAGCCAAGACTGTGAGAGTTTTTTTATTCTTATTGATAGTAAAATATGAGCAATTTCTTGGTGGACATAGCCCACATTGGGTGAACCATGTTAAATCTTGTCTTATCTTCTTTTATGCATGGTTTATATATGTTGTTATATTTATGCAAGTATAATTATGCTAAATAGTTTCTTACTACTTTGTGATTTGAGGAATTGTTTCCACATATTTGTTCTCTAATTCCTAACAACTAGTATCAAAGCTTTGGTTGGTCTTTTTCGGAAGTGGTGAATCGCAAGAGAAATTTTAGCTTGAGTAGGAGCTATGGCAAATGAGGAAAGATCGAGAGTTGAGAAGTTCAATGGGCATAAATTTGGTTTTTGGAAGATGTAGATGGAGGATTACTTATATCAAAGGCCTCCATGTTCCTTTGGCTAGAAAAGCAAAGAAACCTACAACCATGTCGATGAGGATTGGGAGTTGCTTTAGATAGAAAGGCACTCGGGAAATTCGGTTATGTCTTACATCTTCAGTTGCTTTCAACATATCATAAGAGAAGACCACAGAAGTTCTCATGAATGCATTGGGGAAGTTATATGAAAAACCCTTTGTCTATAATAAAATATTTTTGATGAAAATTCTATTTAATATGAAGATGTCCGAGAATGGTGTTAGTGCCATTTCTGAGCTTGCATTTGTGTGCACTAATTTTTCATGTCCGATTTTACTCAGAAGCATTTTATTTCTCAAATTGGTGATCTGCAATTTCTCCCCCTGAAATGCTTCAAAAATGCCCATAAATTTTTTTTTCCTACCCTAGTTTAAAAGAAAAAATCCATGTGTGCTCTTATTTGTGCCCTAGGTTTTTCCAATTTTTGGGTTGTGTCGTTTTCCCTTTGCCAAATCATGCAAAAAATCAAAATTGATCAAATCTAAATTGTATGGGTTAATTTCCCAATCCTAAGGTCAAAAATAATGTCAAAACATGATTCAGTTGATTTAAAATCAAAAATTTGCAATCCTTGTTGAAAAATTTGATTTCTAGGGCATCCTTTAAATTTTTCACGATTTGACGGTCATACGGGTGTCATTTGCCCATCAAATTTATCATCGCAAGGTAATGGCAATGTGGCAGGTTCCTATTGGTTGGGGGTTGTTGGGAAATGTCTCTAACTTATCATTTTTGAATTTTCAGCAAAGGAAAATTTTGATCCATGGCTCTGCCTTCTGTAATGAAGTGCCTACGTGGCACATTTTGATTGGCTAGGGGATTGGCGGGTGGCGGGCTTTCCTTAGGAAATTTTTCTTTCATTATGTAAAATTTTCAAAATCAAATTTTGGCCCGAAGGCCCACAGCGAATAGGGAGAGGACACATGGCACGAGGGCGTGCGGATGGCGAAGGGACTTGGAGAATTTTGATGTTTTTTGGCTCAAAATGATGAAGTGAATTTTTGGCCCAAAAGCCCTTGGCAAATCATCAGTGGACACATGTCCAGGAAAGGATAGGATGGGGCAGTGGGTTTTGCAATGACTTGGAATTTTTAACTTCAAATGGTAAAAATCAAATTTTGGGCCGAAGCTCCACAACAAGTTAGGAAGTGACACGTGTCCAAGGAAGAAAATGGAGGCGGAGGTTCAGACCTCGGGGACAAAGTAAAATTTTGCCTTTTTGGTGAAAGGAGCTAAAGTGTAAATGGGAAGCGTGCCTCCACAACCTATCCATGATGGACATGTGGCACATTCTAAGAAGTCAAAGGAAGAGTGCGGGCCCACGGTAAGTTTTAAATTTTTCAAATTTTGTAGGAAGGTTTGAAGGTAGAATAGGAGGCTTGGCCCCGCGGCGAATCGAGAGAGTGCCACGTGGTGGAGAAGAGATCGGGCTTCCGGGCCCACGGAGGTTTTGTGGAAAAATTTCCTTTTTTCAAAAAGTGGCAAAATTGATAGAATCGGTCTGCGGTTTTCAATGGGGCCCACATATGGACACGTGGCGGGTCCAGGGGAGAGGCGGAGAAAAGTGGTAAAATTTCCAAATTTTCAAAAGGTCACAAATGCATTTTTTAAAGGCATGGGCCCAATCTAATCATTTTTTGACACGTGTCCCGCCTGATCCAAAGTTTAAAAAGGTAATATTGAGCTTATTTTTAAATGGCATTTTCCACGTGGAGGGCTGATATTAAAAGGTGGATGAGATCGATGGTTACTAGTGCATTCGTTTGTTTGGGCTGCCATGGGAGCTCCAAGAAGCTTGGAATCGTGATTTCTTCATCAATTTTCATCAAATCTTATATGATTTTGTGTCGCCTTGGCCTTCTGAGAACATTGGCATCATTTTCATGACCTAATTCTTCGATTTATGGTGTTTTTGATGTAATTTTGGCTCAGGCCCGAGAAAAAAACGTGAAATGTCAACATCAAAAGTTGCAGAGGTAAAATTGAAAAGGGGAAAAGGTAAAAATGATGAATGAAAGATGCTTGCATGCTTGAATGATAAAAATGTGCCCTTGGGGTGGATAATGACCCGAATTTGTGTAATGATTTAACTTTTTGTGCATACTTGGCAACCTGTGAGTTGTTTTTATGTTTGGTGTCACTATCATTAAATCGTGAGGTTTTTTGCGACAAATTTGATCCCATAGCATATTCTTTTCTTGGGAAGGAAGACTCCAATGTGGCATGAGGTATATAATGCATTTTGGAGAAATTGTAAAGGTCGGGAGTTGAAAATCACGAGCAAATTCTAAGAGAAAGCTCATTTTCTGACAAATCCACCCAAGAACCAGTTTAATGTCTCATGTGTTGGAAATGCATGTATGTGAGTTGGTTACATGTTTATAGTCATCACACAGCTCTGAGATTGTTCATGTAACTCTCCCCTGTTGTTGAATATAACAAGTTTTGAATTAAATCTGTGTTTTTCTTTGGGCAATATGATGTCTGTTATCAATTTTAAATGCTTGCAAATAAATTTTATTGTTCTTATTGCAATCTTGCATTGAAATTCTTTAGAAGTCACACAGGATCTCCATTTCTGGTTGATATTTTAGTGGCATTTGCAATCTCATACTCAGAAGAGCCTTCATCTGATAAGGAGATAAACAAATTTAAAATCACTTTACCTTCCTTGACTGCAGAGATTTCTTGTAAGCCTTTGGGGGTACCTTAGGCGTGGTTTGATCATGGATTTTTGTGTTTAATTGAGTTCTTTACTTCAAGCTTTTGTGGTGAGTTCTCAAAGATTGTGTGAAGAGTGCAACCTAGGATTCCATTTGTGCCTCTTCTGGTTGAAAGAACATCCTGATTATTTTAGGCATTTCATCTTATAGTTGTTCAAGTATTGTACAGATTATCAAAGATTTGATCTATCCCAGTTTGTCTTGTCAATCCCCCACCAAAAATCATCTAACAACAAAGATCCTATCAAGTATTATCCCTGATTTGCATGCGTATACCCACATAAGATCAAAATCTATTTGCAAAATTATGCATAACAGATTAGGATTTCCAATGTCTCTAGTAACCTTTGCCTTGTTTTGAGAACATACCCATGTTTTGAGAAGTGACAACTTGTGAGAGTTCAAATGCGGGGTGTTAGTCATGTTTTCATCAAGGTTTCCATCACAAATTTCAAGAAAAAGAAGGACATCTTCATCTCCTTCACCATTACAACATTACAAAATAGGTCCTCTTACCTTGGTTGCAATTCACAACCTAAAACAACTAGGACAAGATGAAGTCCTATTGGAGTGTTATCCATTTCTCCACAAACTGAGTGCTAGCTAGCTAGACCATATCCATGGCTACTAATGACATACAACGTGGTCTAATATATCTTTAAGCTCCATGACATAACTGTGGTGCTCGCTCGGACTGAAAAGGAGAAAAAATTTGGATACCAACAAATAGTTTTGTTATTGATCATCTGAATGAATTTAATATGATTATGATTATGTTAAACTCAGTGAAAATTGACTTTGATGATGAGGTCAGGACTTTATTGATTTTGTGCTCCTTACCAGATAGTTGGGATGGCTTGGTTATGGCTATAAGTAATTCGATCTCTAATAATTCAAATTTGAAGTTTCAATATGTGATAGGTGTGATCCTGAGTGAGGAAATGTGAAGGAAGAGCTTTGGGGATTCTTCTACTTCCTGAAATTCTTTGATGGTGGAGAGAAGAGGGAGACAAAATAATTGAGGGAAAGGTAACCATGGGAATTCGAATGATCGTGGAAGGTCAAATTCCAAGATCAAGTTGAAATTATGGCACTTTGTGAAGGTTTTTCATGCTAAAAAATATTTTTGGGCTCTTCAGATAATAAGAACAAGGAGGAAACTAAGGAGGTAAATGTGGCAATGATGATTTTTGTTAGGATGCCTTAATTCTTTCTTTAGATAATATTGTTTAGTCTTGGGTGTTAGATTTAGGGGTTTCTTTCCATGCCACCCCACATAGACATTACTTTACCGAGTTTGTTCAAGGTGATTTCATACATGTATATCTTGGTGATGATGAACCATGGAGTAGTGTATGGAAAGGTTATGTTGGTGAAAATGTAGAATGGGAACACGTCTACTTAAGGACATCATGCATGTGCCTAAGTTTAGGTGGAACTTAATATCATCGGGTCACCGGGTAGTGATGGTTATATGGTCAATTTTACAATGGATTCTTGGAAGATTACTAAGGGAGCTCTTGTAGTTGCAAGTGGTAAGAAAACAGTACTTTATTTTTAACCAATGGTGTTGATTATTGTAATTTAGTTGCTACGAGATGGAGATGTAACTTTATATCACTAGAGACTCGGTCATATGAGTCAAAAGGGCATGCAAATTCTAAAGGATAGATTTCTCAGATTAAAGGAGTTAGATTTGGACTTATGTGAGGATTGTGTTTATGGCAAACAGAATCGGTGAGGTTCTTCAAGGTTGGACCTACCAGGGAAGGATGGTAAGTTGGAGTTGGTGCATACAAATGTATGGAGGCCAGCTAAGATAAACTCTATTAGTGGTTCGTGTTATTATGTCACTTTCATTGATGATGCAACTAAAATTTTTTGGGTATATTGCATTAGAAAGAAATCTAATGTGTTTGAAACTTTCAAAAGATGGAAAGCCTTGGTTGAGAATGAAATAGGTATCAAGTTGAAATATCTCGGGTCAGATAATAGAGGGGAGTATTGCAAAGAATGAATTTCTTGATTATTTTTCAGTAAATGGGATCCACAGGAAAAGGACAGTTCTGAAGACTCCACAAGAAAATGGAGTATCAGAGAGAATGAACATGACAATCATAGAGCATGTTAGGTGCATGAGGTTACATGTGGGGCTGTCACTCATGTTTTTGGTGGAAGCAGTGAGTATAGTTGTTTATCTGATTAACAGAGCACCCTTTATGGCCTTGGATGGAGGTATACTTGAGGAGGCTTAGTCTGGTAAGAAAATTGATTACTCATTCCTTAGATTATTTGGGTGTGAGGTATTCATTCACATTGATAAATATGATATGAACAAGTTAGAGGCTAAGTCTGAGAAATGCACCTTTGTTAGATATGGTGAGGATGACTTTGGTTTCCGTGTTTGGAGTCTTAAGGACAAGAAAATATTTTGGTCTAGAGATATTGTCTTTAATGAAAAAATCATGTATAAAGTTCAGTTACAGGAATAGAAAGAGGAATCAAATAAATAATACATAGTGTTAGAGGACATTGTGGATGGCAAGGTGTCCAAGGGCCTATTCAGGTGCAACATGTTCTGGCACAACTAGTTCAGGAACCTACTCATCAGGAATCCCAAACTCCTGAGGTGAGAAGGCCTTCTAGGGTAAGAAGGGAAAATGAACGTTTTACTCTATCTTTGAATTATTTATTTCTCACTACCAAAGTGGAGATCCGAGTTCTTTGAGGAAGTACTATAGGTGGATGTTAGGAAGAAGTGGGAGCAATCCATGGATTAAGACCATATATCTCTTATGGAGAACTGGACTTAGGATCTAGTGGACCTACCCGAGGGCAAGAGAGTATTGTAGAATAAGTGGGTGTATATAATTAAAGAAGAAGATGGAGGTAGAAAAAGGTACAAGGATTGGTTGGTGGTCAAGAGGATTTACATGAAGAAAGGTGTAGACTTTGATAAAAAAATCTCTTGTTGTTAAAATGACTTATATTAGGATTGCTCTTGGTTTGGTAGCAATCAAAGACTTTCACTAAGAGCACTTGGATATGAAGACTACATTCCTTCATGGTGAGTTGGAGGAGGAATTTTATATGCATTAGCCATAGGGTTATGGGGTTAAAGGGAAGGAGAGGTTAGTGTGCAAATTGAAGAAGAGTTTGTATGGCCTGAAACAAGTTCCACGATAGTGGAACAAGAAGTTTGACAGTTTTATGCAAGAGAAAGGTTACTCCAGGTGTCACTCAGACCATTGCGTGTATATCAAGAAGTTTCTTGATGGTATTTATATTATTTTGTTCATGTATGTAGATGATATGTTTGTTGTAGGGAAGAACATGCAGGAAATAAAGGTACTCAAGAAGCAGCCTAGGTGACTCCTTTGCCATGAAGGATTTGGGGCAGCAAATCAAATCCTTGTATGAGAATAAATCGAATACATGAAGGAGAGAAAGTTGTTATTATCTCAAGAAGAGTACATAAAGAAGGTCTTGGAGAGGTTTAGTATGCAGGATGTTAAACCGATTGGTACTCCTTTGGAAGGTCACTTTAAATTATCAAAGGAGCATAGTCTCAAGATCGAGGACGATAGAATCCAGATGTCCACGGTACCATACTCATCATGCGGGTCGGAAGCTTGATGTATATTATGGTAGGCACTAGGCTTGATATTGCCCATGTAGTGGGAGTAATGAAACAGGTTTATGAGTGATCTGGGTAGAGAGCACTTTGGAAGGAAGTGAAGTGGATCCTTTCATATTTAACAGGGACCATAGAAGTAACATTGTGTATCGGTGAATCGGATGCCACATTGTGTGGCTATGTAGCTTCAGACATGGAAAGAGATTTGGACAGTAGGAGGAGCACGATAAGTTATGCATTTACGGTTGGTGATACAATGGTGAGATGAATTTCACGGTTACAAAAGGTTTTGGCTTTGTCAACCATAGAGGCTGAGTATATTGCTACCACAAAGGAAAACAAGGAGATGATTTGGCTACAATAGTTGCTTGATGAGTTGGGGCATAAGCAGGAAGTTGTGAGCCTACACAGTGATATTCAAAGCATTATTCATTTAGCGAAGAACTCCACTTTCCACTCTGGATTTAAGCACATTCAAATGAAATATCATTTCATCGTGGAAACTTTGCAATAAGATAAGTTGAATCTAGAAAGATTCATACTACCAAAAAATCCTACGATATGATGACCAAGGCGATCCAAGGAGGAGAAGTTGAAGTTGTGTTCAAATTTTTTTGGCCTTCATGGATGATAATGAAGGGTTGATAATTTCTATCAGTGGGAATAGTCTCCAAGTGGGATATTTTTAGGGTGTGGATCCTATTTTAGTCTTCTGGAATCAACATTGAAGTTTTGGAATTCAAACGGTTAAGTTTGGAGACTTCAGGAGCATTATGAAGTCATGTGTTGTTTTCATGCTACGTATTTATTGGTAGTTAATTAGTGGTTTTCACAGTGACGGATTTTCCATCCATGAGAATTTGAAAGGTCACGACTTTCAAACTTCTAGGGTCGGCTATAGAACTTCCTAGAAGGATTGTAATCTTATAAATAGAGGTGTTAGGGGCATCCTAATGCATCTTGAGTGATCAAGAGAGATCTTGAGTCTTAGAACATCAAGAGGTGATCAAGAGTGATCAAGGTTGAGCAATTGGGTGTCAATTGTGTCTTAGATGTGGTTTAACATCTTTGGGAATTTTGTTGTGAGTTCATGAGTGATTGTTGTGTAATTGTAACTAAGAGAATATTGTGAGAGTTTTTTTACTCTTGTTGATAATAAAATATGAGCAAGTTCTTGGTGGACGTAGCCCACATTAGGTGAACCACATTAAATATTGTCTTGTCTTCTTTTGTGCATTGTTTATATATGTTATATTTCTGCAAGTACAATTCTACTAAATAGTTTCCTATTGTTGTGATTTGAGGAATTGTTTCCACATATTTTTTCTCTAATTCCTAACAACGGGTATCGAAGATTATGGTGTACCTAGTCTAGTGTGTTGCATCTATTTTTAAAGGAGGTCCTTGTGTTATAAAAGGCTCCTAGAGATGTTGTTTGAGATTTTTTCCATGAGAAACTGTGAGATGTAGTCTCAAAAATCATGTTTAGCCTAAATCATAACTTTTGATTTATGGATTCCAAATCCTTTTGTACCAAAAGGTAATTTGAGCATGATGAAGGTGTTATAAATCCTTCAAAAGTGATATGTTAGCCTAAACCTTCACTAATGGTTTATGGATTTGTAAATCATGTTGTACAAACAGGTAATGTTGGCATATGGTTCCCCACATAATATTAAGGGGAATGTTAGAACATAATATTGTGTTCCTATCAAATTTAGTTTATAATGAAATAATTTATAATAGGTTATATTCTTTAGTATTTAATTTAAATTTTATGTTTATGTTTAATTGGTTGTTTATCAACTAATTTATATTAAATTAAAGGTACGATTTAATCATACCATGTCACTTAATATTTTAATGACCCACGGGGTCATTTAAATATGGTCATAGATCATATTGTTTTCACCTTGTGTGAATGGCTTGGAAAGAAGTGAGGAAAAGGAGATTTTCTTGATCAGTAAATGTGTTTCTCAATTAATGGAAAATTCTTGTTTATCCATGGTTTTATCCCCTTGGGTGTTTTCCATGTAAATCTTATGTTAAATGTTATTTACCTCGTTGTTTATTTATTTGTGTATTTACATTAATGTTTGTTCAATATTAATTTAAGATGGTTAAATAGGATGTATAATCCTTGTCCCAACAATGTACAATTTTTGACTAATACATTGTGTACTAAAACTTTTAATTGTATCATCTTCATATAGACTACTATTCCCTCTTGGATGACCTTTCATGACATAATAATCATCGTAATCCTATATGAGCAAGTCAATCATACCTCATTTAAGGCCCTAACACTTTAAGAGCTCCTCACGTAAAAGCAAGCACAAAAGGCACTCCAAGCTCCCAAAACTGCAAAATAACTCATGTACATCCATTAGGGAAGTACTTTCTATAGGTATAAAGTATCCTTGCAGGTATAGGAGTCTCCATCTTCCTCCACAAGCAAGAAAAGTGACCTTTCCCAAGTATTTAAGGAAGTGTGAAACTCAAGTTAAGAATTGTCAAAGCACAGGTTGTCAAATTCGATTGCACTAAGATAGATATCACATGTTAGGAGAACTATCTCGTGGTTTGAGATCAGTAGACATAAAATCTATGCACTTGGGTACATTTCTAGGTCATAAAGCATACTAATGTATACATGATTCCTAAGCAAAAAAATAGTGGTTGACAACTTCTTTTGCCTTTTACTTTATCTCTTACACTTTTATTGGCCTTACATATCTTACATCCTGTCGAAACTTTATTGATTTATCGTTTATGGCCTCGACACACTAAAGCACCTAGTTAGGATAGAAGCACCCAGTGCTCTTGTCCCTCTTGGGTGCTCTTGACCTTCTTTATCTTCTTCGTGCTCTTTTGGGTCTCTTTTACCTTTTGGTCACCTTTTAAAACTTTGGGTCATCCTTTTAGTTGTCAATTACAAAATTCAAACAAGGGAATCATATATATACTTAGTTATTTCTCTCAAATAAAGGGCCAAGAACTAAGCATTATCTATTATCACCTAAGTTTGTATCAAATAAACAAGAGCATTACAAAGCATAGATATAACACACTCATACAAGGGATAAGGGGTTGTATTGATCTACATACACAACATAGAGGGGAATTTCCTTATATTCCATCGACACATTTTACATACTCGGTATAATCTACGTCTATCCCACCATCATGTACTTGTACAAGGAAACCTAGGGCATCATTACACACACAAAACTCCATGGACTCGAAATGTAGTGTAATGCTCGGTCATCATATAACTCTTTGAGTAACAGTCAAAGTCACCCAACTCCCCATCATGCATATTATTTATTAGGTTTGATGTGATTTATGGGTATGTGAAGCTAGGTGTCTATTTTGTAGGTTACATGTACATGACTAACGATATTAGAGGGAAACCATAACAACAAAAGAGGATCAACAACGAACATCTTCTAGCCCAAAAGGATCGGAACTCGAGCATCTAAGTGGAAACTAGTGCCCAAATTAATCACTAGTGCTCAGTGCCCTCCTATACTCCCATGGGTACTTCTATCATGTATAGTCCCGAGTCCCAAAACCCTCGGTAAGCCTTTGTTAGGAAATAAGGGATAAAATATGCAGATTAATCCCTCACAAAATCGCAATAGTAGAAACTAATATGTAGAAAATATTACAGATCTCAAATAAAAGTGTAGAATAAAATAACATAACACAAAGAGATAGTATTTAACGTGGTTCACCCAATTTGGGCTACGTCCACCAAGAATCACTTACTCGCATTTTATTACAAGTCATTGTTCTCTCAATACAATACCCAGATCTGTTTGGAGCTATACTTAACAAACTCTCTACGAATTCACAGCCAAATTCAAAACATATTTGCAATGTTTACATTATATTTCTATCATATGCATAAAACCATATAAATAGACAATTACTTAAGCAGTTTTAGAAAACCGTGGGTATCAAAACCATGGGTAAAAACCATCCCATAAACCTATGGGTCAAAATCCCACCCATATGAGAAAATCGAGTTTCCCATATATCGTGCACGTTTTAAGGCCCAAAAATTACATGATACATGAAAAGTGTACAGTACTCTTAGTGTACAGTCTTCAACACTTTCACACATGAAAACAGGCTCCACAACCTAACAATATCCCACTTGGAGACTAGTTTTCCTTTGAGCAAGCTTCTCAACCCTTCACTAGTTTCCATGAAGACCAACCAAAGCTGAACACAACTTTAATTTTTCCTTGTGACCACCTTAGTCATCATGTCTACAGGATTCTAACTGGTATGGATCTTCTCCATCTTCAACTTCTCTTCCTCCAAAGTTTTCCTAATGAAATGGTACCTTAACTGTATATGCTTCATCCTAGAGTGGAAAGTAGAGTTCTTAGCTAGGTGTATAGCACTCTGACTATCACTATACAACTTTCCTTCCTCCTATTTATGCCCCAACTCCTCAAGCAATTGTTTGTAACCAAATCATTTCTTTGCTTGCCTCTCTGTGGCGCAAAGATCATACTCACCTTTGTGGTTGATAAAGCCACCAGCTTCTCGTAGTCGTGAAATCCACTCACCGTTGTCCCACCTACAAAGTGTAAACATAACCTATCATACTCCTCCTACTATCTACATCTCCAACCATATCTGAATCTACAGAACCATAGAAAGTGGTGTTTGATCCACTGTAGCACAAAACTATCCCCATGGTCCCTCTCAAATACCAAAGGATCCACTTTACTGCTTGTCAGTGATCTCTACCTGGATCACTCATAAATCTACTTGCCACTCCCACTACATGGGCAATATCAGGCCTAGTGCACACCATGGCATACATCAAACTACCAACCGTTGATGAGTAAGGTACCATGGACATCTAGTTTCTCTCATGTTCTATCTTGGGACACTGCTCCTTTGATAACTTGAAATAGCCTGCCAAAGGAGTCCCAACTGGTTTAGCATCATGCATATTAAACCTCTCCAATATTTTCTTAATGTACTCTTCTTGAGATAAAGTCAGCTTCCATTCCTTCCTATCCCGAGATATCCTCATACCAAGGATTTGTTTGGCTGCCCCCAAATCCTTTATAGAAAAGGATTCACTTAGCTTCTTTTTGAGTACTTTTATTTCTTGCATTTTTTTACCTACAACTAACATGTCATCCACATATAGACACGTGAAAATATAACTACCATCCTAAAATTTCTTTGTATACACACAATGGTCAGAATGACATCTAATATAACCTTGCTCCATCATGAAGCTATCAAATTTCTTATACCATTGACGTGGAGCTTGTTTCAAGCCATACAAGCTCTTCTTTAGTTTGCACACCATCTCCTCTTTACCTTTGACCTCATAGCCCTCTGGTTGCTGTATATATAGTTCCTCCTCCAAATCACCATGGAGAAATGCAATCTTTACATCAAGTTGTTCTAAGTGCAAGTCTTCTCATTGCAACTATTCCTAGAATAGTTCTAATAGAAGTCATTTTTACTACAGGAGAAAAAATCTCATCAAAATTTATACCTTTTTTATGTGCAAACCCTTGACCACCAACCAAGCCTTGTATCTTTTCTTGCCTCCTTCTTCCTCTTTGAATCTAAACACCCACTTGTTTTGTAATGCTCTTTTGCCTTTAGGTAGCTTCACCAAATCCCATTTCTAGTTCTCCATGAGAGCCTGATGCTACTCATCCATAGCTTGCTCCCACTTCTTCCTGGCATCTACCTACATTGCTTCATCAAAGCTCTTTGGTTCTCCACTATCAGTGAGTAATAAATAATAAAGAGAAGAAGAAAAATGTTCAGGTTCTCTTCTTACCCTAGAAGACCTCCTCATATGTCACTTTTCCATCCTAAGATCCTCTACCTCTACATATTCTTTCTTGGATTTTTCCCTATTTTCCTGCAACTGTTGCTTATACATGACTTTCTCATTAAAGACCACATCCCTAGATCGAATGATTTTCTTGTCCTTAATACTCCAACATTTATATCCAAATTCATCACCACCACCATAGCCAATGAAAGTACATTTTTCTGACTTAGCCTCTATCTTGGTCCTATCATCCTTGTCTATATGAATAAACACTTCACATCCAAAGACTCTAAGAAATGAATATCAACTTTCTTACCATAGCAAGCCTCCTCAGGTATGCCTCCATCCAAGGCACTTGAGGGTCCTCTATTTATCAAGTACACAACAGTGCTCACCGCTTCGCCCAAAAAGTAAGAGGCAATCCCGCATGTAACCTCATTCTCCTAACATTCCATTATTGTTTTGTTCATCCTTTCGATACCCCATTCTACTGTGGAGTTCTGAACCATCATTTTCCTACGGATTCCATTCTTAGAATAGTAATCATCAAATTCATTATTGCAATACCCCCTCCATTATCTCGACTTCGAGAAATTTTAGCTTAAGACATGTTTCATTCTCTACAAAGGCTTTCCATTTAACAAAAGTGTCAAATACATCAAATTTGTTTCTAATACAATAAACCTAAACTTTCCTTGTTGCATCATCAATAAAAGTAACATAATAACTTGAACCCCCAAGAGATGATACCTGAGTCGGCCCCCACACATCAAAATGCACCAGATCTAACTTACTCTCTTTCTTTGTAGGTCCAACCTTGAGAAACCTTACTCACTTTTGTTTCCCATATGTGCAGTCCTCACAGAACTCCAAACTTGTTTCTATATATCCAGGCTAATCCTTTTTTATGATCTCATGCCCTTATGGCTCATATGACTAAGCCTATAGTGCCACAATGTTGATCTACTTCTAAAGCCACAAGCTTACAAACATTAGTGGCTATAAGTGGTTAGATACAAGGTTCCAACCTTCTTACCTCTTGCCACCACAAGAGCACCCTTGTAACCTTCCAAGAGTCCACCGTAAATATCATAAGACAACCATCACTTCTCAACTACCCCGCAGATATCAAATTTCATCTTAATGTAGGCACATGTCTAACATCCTTCAATAGCCAAGGATTTCCATTCGCATCTTAACTCGAAAATAAAATTTTCCAACTATGTTGCGAGGCTCATCATCACCAAGAAAACATGCCCAAAATCTCTTTGAACATAATCAACAAAATAATGCCCATGTGAAGAAGCATGGAAAGAAGCCTGAATCTAAAACCCAAGATTCAATAATATTATGCAAAGAAATAATCAAAGCATCCCGACATACATTACCTGCTACCACATTTGCCTCCTTGTTTTCTTCATGTTGTTTCTTCTTGTCTCCGAAGCTCCCAACAATCCTTCTTTGCATTCCAAGACTTTCCACAATGCTAGCATACTATCTTGTTTTTAGATTTTGAACTTGCCCGATCCTTTGATTTTCCACGGTTTGCCCTATTCTTTTGTCTCCCTCGAGTTTCCACTCAAAAGCATTCCCAAGTAGAAGAATAACTAGAGATTTTTCTTCACATTTCCTCACTTAGAATCACCCCTACAACATCCTCAAACTTCAACTTTGAGTTAAGCAGGAACCAAGTTGCTTACCGCTATTACCAGGCTATTCCAACTCTCAAATAAAGAGCACATAACTAATAAAGCCCTAACTTCTTCATCAAATTATATTGTAACCAAAGCTAGCATATTTACAACTATATTAAAATCATTTAGATGATCTCTCATCAACCATTCTCAGACATCTTCATATTAAACAAATTTTTCATTAAAAATATCTTATTAGAGGCAAAGGGTTTTTCATACAACTTCCCTAATGCATCCATTAGTTCTTTTGTAGTATTTTCCTTTGAAACATTAAATAATACTGAAGATACAAGACACAGATGGATTGTCCCAAGTGCCTTCCTATCCAAAAAATCCCATTCGTATCCGTCATGCTCGAGGGTTTGTTCACCTTCTTAGACAGTGGAGTATAAAGATCCTTTTGATAAAGGTAATCTTCCATCTGCATCTTCCAAAGACTGAAATTCTACCCATTGAATTTATCAACCCTAGATCTTCCATCATCTACCATAGCTCCCACTCAAGATAAAACTTTCCCTGTGATTCAACACTTTAGCAAACCAAACCAGATCTAATACCAATTGTTAGGAAATAAGGGATAAAATATGTGGAATAATCCCTCACAAAATCACAACAGTAGAAACTAATATGCAGAAAATATTACAGATCTCAAATAAAAGTGTAGAATAAAATAACATAACACAAAGAGACAATATTTAACGTGGTTCACCCAATTTGGGCTACGTCCACCAAGAATGAATTGCTCATATTTTATTACAAGCCACCGCTCTCTCAATACAATACCTAGATCTGTTTGGAGCTATGCTAAACAAACTCTCTGAGAATTCACAAATTAATTCAAAACACATCTACAATGTTTACATTATATTTCTTTCATATGCATAAAACTATATAAATAAACAACTACTTAAGCAGTTTTATAAAACCATGGGTATCAAAACCATGGGCAAAAACCGTCCCATAAACCTATGGGTCAAAATCCCACCCATATGAGAAAATCACGTTTCTCGATATATTGAGCACGTTTTAAGGCCCAAAATTTTTTTTGAGGGTTACGCCCCGAACTTGCGCGAGGATACATGAAAAGTGTACATACTCTTAGTGTATAGTGTTCAACACTTTCACACATGAAAATAGGCTCCACAACCTAACAAATGGCCTTGATGACACTCTTCCCGATCTGTTTTAGTTGTTTCTCATTTCGAATCACTCAAAAATCAGCTAAGTCACCTTCTCTCTCTCTACTTATGGTTTTATATCTTTATTTTCTTATTGCTTGTGTCTTATCATATTTAATTACTTGTATATCATTAGTTATAGTAATTACTCTAAAATAAGATATAATTCTAATTCCACTACCACTCTTCCACCTACATCTATTATGCATGTTTCTATGCCTACTCCTACTAATCACTTTACCCCTATTACTTCTCACACACAACATGTCTCCTCTTCAGGCACCCATGACCTCACTTCTTTATACCATGATTTATAATCCTGAATTTGAAAGTATAAAAGAAAAATGCTTACTACTTTTCTCGCAACAAACCACTCCACATTCCTTGCCATATCTAGATTCCTCAATCCTCCTTCATAGCCCTTTTACAACCACCATTTCCTCTTATCTCTTCACCTAACTTCATTACACCAAAGCTTCCCACCTTTAATGGCCATGATGACCCTTAGGAGCACCTTTGATCCTCTCATGTTGCATGCCTCAACTATGCTGATGACCTTACTTTCTTTATCAAGCTAAATTATTTCCTTAAAGCTTACAAGACTATGTTATGCAATGGTTCTATGATCTACATGTCCATTCGGTAACTTCTTTTACATACTTATCCAATGCTTTTCTTGCTCATTTTTCTATCAATATTGGTACTAAGATATCCTATGCATAATTAGCTCAAATCAGAATATGATCCAATGAACATTTCACGGATTATGTCTTGCACTATAACAACAACTCAATAAGATGACCAATGTTCTAGCTGATTCAGAATTGCAAGATCTTTTTATTCAAAGTCTTTTACCTCCACTTCAAGAGAGTTTCATCTTCGAGACTTCTCCTCCTTTGATCAATTATGCCATACACTCAAATTGTGTGAAAGCAAGTTACTATCTATGGGAAAATTGAAATACTATGATACTTCCTCCTCATCTTCTAACAAGTTTCAAGCTAAATGTACATTCAAACCATCTTATAAGCCTCACCGAAGTTAAATCCACTATCAACGTTACTTCTCCACCTGTCACACTTCAATTGTAACCCATGAAGCATAATTTTACTAGGATTCATTATGCACCTCGGTTCCTCTTATTGTAAGTCATCGAAAGTAATCTAATCACTCTTCCTCCACCACTCCATCTTGATCCTTCTTTCCTAAGTGGCCGTAATTATGATAAAAATGTGCATTGTGACTATCACCAATGAAATGGGAATTCTATTGATCAATGCATTCGGATCAAAAATATTACTCAAGATCCGATTAACAACAATGTTATTGAGCTTCCTGAGCCATCTACTGCTAATCCGGTCAATGATAATCAAAAGCTTAAAATATTTAATGACCTATTTCCCAAACATGACAATCTAGCTACTGATTCTTTTACAAACCATACATGTCATGTTGTGTCTTCTCCTTCATTGGGGCTTCTATTGATTTTCTTATTGTTACTACCAATGTGCCACCACCAGTTATCACATTTTTGGATCATGATTATCATGCTACATTTTCTTCTGATTCATTGCATATTAATGTTGCCATCAACAATTTTACAGTCAACAATACTTCGGTCTATCCATCAACCTTTTCCAATATATGCTCTGTGGCACTCATGTTAGCTATCAAATTCCCAAATTCCCTAATCACATTTCTAGTTCCTAATTCTTACGGTTGTATCATGGTTCACATTATAGTTGGGACCCTTACCGTGATTATATCATTCCTTATTACATTTGAAATCAAAGGTCGTGACATGGTCTTAGGTCTTCCTTAGCTCTACACTACTTGGGTTATCCCATCCATGCTTCATTTTTGCCTTAAGTTCATCCATAACAAGTAATTTATCACCATCAAAGGTGTTCCACCATGTACACCATTACCTAGGCCCACTCTTGCCTTTATTTTCACACCACTCACAACATCTAGGCCTCCTATCCCTCCCAACCCTAAATCCACCTCTCTCGCACCTAGCTCTCCCATTCATTTAGGGCCTTCATCACGACCCTATCATCCCCACCGGTCCATTATTCCACCTTGTCATCCTAAGTCCCCTACTCAAGCAACCCATTCCTCTAGGTGTTCTCCACCTCCTTTACCACATTACTCTCATTCACATGCACATAATTACTCTCCTACACCACCAATCTTAGACCATGGTCACATGCCTTTGTCTCCTCATATATCAGTGGGGGGCCCTCGCTCCTCATTATCATCAAATAGTCTTCCATCCCTCACACACTTGGGGGGCATCACACTTTCTCCCCCTCCATCTCTATCGGTTGTCTTTAGTATCTACTTATAGCTTATTTTACTACATTTCATGCTTTGCGCTTCATGTCTACCTTTCTAAGCACTCTTACATCTTTGGTACACACAAAAGATACCATCATTACCTAATGATGCACTCTAGTTCTATGGTTCACACTTGATTGTTGAGGGAACACTTCCTCCATGAACCTCGCATCATATAATTTTCTTACACATTAAGCTTTTTACTTCACGATATAATCTATCCTAGCTTTTACTCTTAGTCACATACAATAAATTCATTACTGATGACACACTCTAGTGCTACGGTTCACACTTGACTGTTAAGGGCACACTTCTTCCATGAACCTCACATCATTTACTTTTGCTATACTTCATGCTTAGTGCTTCATGATACATCTTTCCTAACATCTAATCTTCATCACATACACTACATTCATTTCCCAATGATGCACTCTATTTCCATGGTTCATACTTGACTGTTGAGGAACAATGCACAAATAAACCTCACTTCTCACATCCTCGGCTATTCTCTCTCGCTTTGTGTTTCATGACTCTCTTCTCGAGCATTACCACATTGTTATCTTGCAAACTTTCTCTTCATTACCTAATGATGCACTCTTATTTTGTTGTTCATACTTGATCGTTGAGGGAACTATTGTCCCCAAATCACCGCACCCCCTAAATGGCCAAGCTATACGTAGGTTGTTCGATGTGATTGGGACACATGGGATCACCTCTCAAGCTATGGGACTTGGATTCAAGGTGAACCTCTAGAGAAGGTTGGCTTATTTTTCCTAAACTAAGTGTTGTACTACCCCCAATGCAATAAAATGGCTAACTAATCTTAGGCTAACATTTTTCCGAGTTTTAGGGAAAGAGGTCTGTAAAAAGGAAACTAAACTAGGGATGGTGATGCACCGAATAAAAGGGTATGTTAGATCGCAGAAGGGTTAATGTGAGTAAAATGCGGACATCATTAGTCATTTTCACCTATTGCAAATTTAGAAACGGCACAAAATACCACAAACTAGAAGCATGTGTTCCTTTGTTAAAACTTGAATCATACAAAAAGAGAGATCAAATTGGATTTGACACACAATCAACTAGCCATGAGGATAATAATATAATTTTAAATGATATAAGGAAAGACTTTTTCCACAAATGACATAAAAGATGTTATATTACTTCTCCATAACATGAAACAAAATGATCTCAAATAAAGGCAAGCCAACCATCTATACTAAGGAATCATACATTCACAAAGCATATGTAAATCAACTATTTAGCCCAATAAATCAGTTTCTTGGCAAGATATCTCTCTCGAATATAATTAAAGGTTCTTTAAATCTCTGAAGCACTCTTCCAAGCTTGAAGAGAAACTTCACCAAAAATGATCTCTCTCTATCTCGACTCTATAAACTTAACTATTTATAAGTTCTTTAGGCCGATCCATTACAGCTTGGGCTCTTAACTAACATTTACTAATAATATAAATGTGATTAATTCAAGGGAACAAGCTCCCATAAAAATAGAAAAATTGTTGCAAGGGTTTCACTTAGTCAACCCTACAACTCTGACCAATCCAAAGCTTAGATCCATCCTTTCATGGCCGCTCAACTTTGGCCTGGTTTTATAACTCCTTCCTCATATGCAGGTTTTTGTTGTGTTTCCTCCCATGCAACCATTCGATGTTTATAATCAATGAAGTGTTTAATGATTCCTTGAATTTACTCATCCCCGGGCCCACATGCGTAGTGATTTACCACATCTGTTATCTCAATCTCTCTCGTGATTTTAGGTGGGACCCTTCTAAGTTTACTCAAAACTTTCTTCAATCTTCTTGTGAAATTTTGGCATAAAACCAACCTGTCAATAGATTCACTACTTAAAGTTTTAGTAACTTTGTCATCACATTTCACCAAATCCTTAAAATTCTACTTGATTTGGTCCTCTGGAAGAGCGTCGATATTTTCATTGAAAAATTTACAGTTAATAATGTCAAATTCTTCTGATATGTCATTTAAAGCATCCATAATCTCCACTCATTTATCATCTAACTTCTTAATTAGATCTTGTAGCACCTGACACTAGAAGTCCATGGCCTTTTGATATTCGAACAGCTTTACAACATCATCGATTACATCCTCCTACAAGAGTAGATATGAATCTTCCTCTCTAATCTCACTCCATGTTGTAAAATTCAAATTCAAATTGTCGTTATCTTCTCGAAAAGGCTTCATCCATTTTGAAAATGGTAGTTTTCCCAACCTGTAAATCATTATATATCTCAATAGCTTCTTTAATTAAAGGTTCAACCTCCTGCAGTATACGTTCCATCCATCCATTTACCGATCTCCCTTTCTGGCCTATCTTTTCAATCTCATGATAAGAAATATCATCAATAGTAGATGAAACTATCATGGCCATAGTAGTTGAGACTTCAATATATGGAGTTGGCTTTGTTACTTTCCGTAGCAATGCAGTGAGTTGCTCGACCTTGGCCTTAAGCTCATCCTTGGAAGATTTATCCTTATCATACTTTTCTAGCAAATTTCCAAGAGCAACGTGTGCATCCTATTTTGCTCCTTCATGAGTGGCTTTGCCCAACGAGAATCTAGAAATATGATAATTTGCAGATATAATTATTTCTTTATTTTTTCCCTCAACAAAGCAAAGGCAACCTCCACAACTCGTTCCCTAGATGCATTCACTGTCAGGCTTTGAAACAATCTTTGGCCTCTTGCCCTATCTCTTTGGGGTATATTCTAATATGCTCATATCTATTACATCTCCCAGAGGCACTTTCTTCTTTTGCTTTGGATTTTTTTGAAAAAACCATTCTAGAATGGCTGATGCTGATGAAGATAGCATAGTTGATTCAAGACTCTAAAACATTAGCCACCATAAGATTACCAGAACATTAGTTCATATTTGAGTGGTAGTGGTAGTGATGGGTGGGGTGGATGTGAGGACTACCATAGGAGTTGATACAATAATGTTAGGGGATGAGATGGAGGAAAATGAAAGTGTTAGGGGAAGTGAGGTAGAAATGGGTGACCCAATAGTTTCTCCACTAAGAGGACTAGAAGGGATGAGAATACTTGGGCCATGGAAGGTGATGGGAAAGAAGAAATGATGGTAGAAGTGGAAGGAACTAATATAGGAAGGGACAATGGAAGAGAAGAGGGAAATGATGGGTCTTGTGGGACACTAGGAGAATCACTGACTTCAACTATTTCTGTCACAAGTGTTGTTGGAGGCATGACTTTGGGAATAGGAGCCTTAGAAAGAGATGAGCTCCCAAAAACAAATGAAATCTTTTTGGAATCGTATGGGTCTTTTTGAGTCGACCTTTTCCTCTTTGTGGGTGTAGATTGGCTCATGGTTGACGGGGCCCCTATATTTGTAGGTTGATCTAACCCCTTGGGTGAGATTCCCAAGGTAACCAACCAACTGTGAGTTCTTTGCAGAATGGGTCCCGCCCTTTCCTTTGTATTGCAACATTCTTCCACATACCAATCAATCCATGACAATGGTTGATTGGCAATATTATTACTTTTATACAATTCATCCAAAACTTAATCATTATCCCGCATATCTTTTGGTACTTCGGTTATTCCAAATTGTTTAACTTCATCCAAAGTTAGCTGTTCATAATCTCTCTATTAGATGATAAATTCATCCCAATAATGGATCCATATATCTTCTAACTGGGGCACATGGGAACTGGACCAACCTGTCTCGCCGAATTTTCCCAATAGTCAAAATTGGTCAGTGGATAGAAAGTTCTCAAGGTTACCTTTGCCATTTCTCGCATCTACATTCTTGGCCTTGTAAATATTTGGGTAAGTGTATCTACCAATTGAGATAGGAAAATGCATTCCCACTTTGTGCCTTTTATTTTTGATCTTGTGGCAATCCAAAGAATTGTCGAACCAATTCTAACAACACCCACTTATCAATGGGACATCTAGGCAAACTTGTTGGGAGCACTCACGAAACCGGGAATTTGAATGTAAGTAAATGTGGGGAACTAAAGATAGATAGCTCCCACTCGCATACCTCCTTAAAGGCTTCATCTCGAAATTCTCTAATTATACAAATTCTTTATCGAAACGGTGGAGGATAACAAGAAAGAAGGCATCATTGATTCTCAGTGGAAGTGTTTCAAGCGCCCCTCATCCTATGTGAGTTGAGGATAGAAATCATAGATTTGGGAGGTACTTCAAATACACTTGGTATTCAATCCGGTGAAGTCTCCCATGGCAGTTGTGGCATAAACCAAGAAGGGTGTCATAGAGAAACATTTGGAAGAATGCACTCTACTCAACCGATAGCAAATGGAGCTACTGATATGCTCCCCCCATCTGCTAAATTCACTATTTTTCTTGATAGTAGTGATATATAAGAACATCCACTCCTAAAATTCCTTCGCGAAGGGAAGACCTGAGACTCTTTTTAATAGTAAAATAAGGTCACTAACCTCCTAAATAAAATCTAACCGATGCATGGTCTTTGGTAATTTGGCAAAGCTCTTGGCCAGATAAGTTTTCAACGTGACCTTCGTGCACAACTCTGCTTCCTTGTCCCAATGTTCCATTGTTGATTCTAGTGAAATGGTTGTGTAGTCTTCAACATGAGGGAGTTTGAGAAAATCTTCAAAGAAATCTGGGTCCAAGAAGATCACGATTTTGCCATCGGCATCTTTAACTGAAATATATTCTTCATCATAGTGGGTTGCTGCATCTAAAACAAATTTTGGGTAATGCATGGATGTGGGAAAAATGGTAGAAAGAGAAATCCCACTGTCATATATAGCCTACATCCATGGTTTCTTATTTGGGGCCTTCACCCTTACCCAGAAGTTTGGAAAATCAATTTGTCCAAGGTCGGTGTCCCCTATGTTCCCTAGGTCAAAAGATAAGCAAGAGTGAGGGGAAACCCCGAGGAATGAGTATTTCATTTTTTCCTTGCCCTTGGAAGTGAAAGTAGACATCAAATTTTGCATTCTGAAATGCCAAAGAAAGTAGTCTTAAAACCTGAAAATCTCCAACCTCGAAAACCCGAAAATATCCAACCTCCAAAAACCTAGAAAATCTCCAACCTCCAAAACCCAAAATCGAGAAGTCCGAAGTGACAAGTTCCAAAACCCAAAAATCTCCAACCTCTGAAAACCCGAAGTGGAGAAGTTTGAAGTGACAAGTTCCGTAACCCCGAAAATCTCCAACCTCTCGAAAACCCGAAGTGTAGAAGTCCGAAATGAAGAGGTCTAAAATTCTGAAATGGAGATCTCTGAAATGAAGAAGTTTGAAATTCCAAAAATGAGGGCTCTAAAATCTAAATAGAAAAATCCCCAAAACGAGAAACATCAAACAATCTGAGGCTCCGAAAACTTCGAAAACCATGAATCTCCAAATTCTAAAAATAGAAGGCGCCGAGGGGGAAAATAAGAGAACTTTGAGAGGATCCCTACAACTACGAGTGCTGCAGAAAAATCAAATCGTGGAATCATGGCGGGCAATAGATTTGTCATTTCCCAAGGTATGCAAAGGAAGAACAAAGGAAAATAAATAAGGAGAGAAACAAACAAAAGATCTTAAACCAAAAGAAAAGACCAAAAATAAAAAATACCTTGAGGATGACATTGAAAGTATGAAATACAGTAAAAAAAATCGATTATCGTAGCAAAGTGTTAGGTGAAAATGATGCGTAAAATTGTGATTTAAATATAAAAACTTGATATTAATGGCAAAAATTTAATCCGTATGGAGGTAGGTGGGAATAAATGCACAGAAAGCTCGAAAGTCTGAAATTTGAAAGCCCAAAATTCTGAAATTTGGAATTTCAAGGTTTCGGGCTTCAGAGATTAAGGGATGAAAAATCATGAAAAGGCTCTGAAGAGTTCTAAAACCAGAAAGCCCGAAAGTCTAAAATTTTAGACTTTCAAACTTCGGAAGTCTAAAAGAAAATGACTCGTAAATAATTGGGAGAGTTCCGAAACTTGAAAGCCCGAAAGTCTGAAATTTCAGACTTTCGAACTTCGGAAGTCCGAAAGGATTTTTTCAAAAAGCGCGACCATTAGTTCTAAAACCTAAAATCTCGAAAGTCCAAAATTTTAGACTTTCGAGGTTTCAAACTTCAGAACTCTTATAAGGAAATTTCTAAAAATCGTGACTTAGAGTTTTGAAACCTAAAAGCCCGAAAGTCCAAATTCAAACTTTTGGGGTTTCGGACTTCGGAACTTGAAAAACATAGTTTCAACCTAAGCCAATTAAACCCCGAAAGGGAAAATCCCCAAAGTCTAAAATCTGAATTTCGACTTCGAGACTTGGAGAAACTTTAATATGTAGAGATATTCTATGTGAAGATTCTTTCAAAAATTTACTCCGATCAAATTAGTAACAGAACATTTTTCAATGAACCTCGTCTCACATGATTTCGCTAAGGAAACATGGCTCCTCTTATTTACACATTTTTCATATCACATCACACCATCACACTCACACATCATTTGCACATCTTGTTTGTACTTACTATTGACAACTTATACTAGTTACATGTTACACTTTGTTTCCTATGCTAGTTGGAATACTTAGTATGTCGTTATCTTTTCATATACACACATGCACGTTATCTTGAGGTGAATGCAGGACCTCTTACAGATTTTTACATGATGCATGATGCTTAACACTTCTCTTTACATGTCCCATCGAGGCTCCTAGGAGCATTTACATTTTCTACTTTCATACTCTACACATCACAAGTCATATTGTTACATTATTTACTACTTCTTGTTACTATCACTTTCTTTTCACTGCTATATACATGATTTGACATACTACTTATCTTTCTAACATGCTAACAGGTGCTTTATTTGTAGCATTTGACTCATAGGATCAATACAACCATGGTTATTTGTCATTTCTTCCTTGATATTGCTTGTTTATGCTCATTTTAGCCTTGATTGTCTTGTGATATTAGTGAGTGATGTTCCATGTATGAAACCCACTTTTCACGGTTTATCTTGTCTTCTTAATTGTTTTTTACGTTGTCTTTTATTACATGTTAGTTCCTTTTCACTAACACTTATTTCTAGCCTACTTTATTTGCATGTGCCTTAGATTCCACCATGCACATCTCGTACACTTTACAGTATTCACTCTCAAATATGTGTATCAATATCAAGCCTTATCCTTTGGGCTGCATTCTCCTACAACATCGCATGCACCCCAAATGAGGGGGATATCTATTAGGTGAACAAATCACCCTTACAATAGCTCAAAGCTCCGTAACATGTCAACATAGTACATAAATAACACAGGCACACAATTATAGAGTGGTCTAGAATCAAACTTGGATCACGACACAAAGCGATACTATCACCTAGTATTGGACAATAACGATGGACACTTATGTACACCACCCCGAGCATTTGTGTTCTTGGGGAAAAACTAGTCAATTTCTTAGTTTAATGCAATTTTGAGCAGCTTTGCATTATAATTCTCCAAAGATTTCAGGACACTTGCCTTGCTATGTACCTTGGGATATGATAATATAATATATATATGGGTTGATGGAGATGCCGACATGTGGCACACATCCCCTTAGTTATATGTATGGGTTCACATGGGATATGATAATATAATGTATAGGGGTTGATGGAGATTCTGACATGTGGCACACATCCCCTTAGTTAGTTATATGGGATCACATAGGAAATAATTATATTGGGTAATGGGTTGGCCTACATTGGGATTAGGTGTTACCCATCCTATTTAAAGGATGTGAGTATCATTATGAGGGGATAACGTATGTATGAGTTGATTCTTATACTTGGTAGAGGTATATTGGAGGTGTCCCCCTCGAAGTGGATTCCCATCTTGGGAGATTATGGAGTTACTCCTTCCTTAAGGAGCATTGTATTGGTTTGCCCTACCTTAAGGGTATTATTTTGCATATTTGGGCATCTTGGTTCCCCATATATCTGGTGTTTTATTATCTTCTGCAATTTATTGATTTATTATATGCAAGGTTCTTATCATGCCTCCAAGAATAGAATGCATTTAATTAGTTACAATAGAAACAATAGGTTACATATTAGGGATGTGCCATCTATAGTTGTGCATATTGGGAAGCTTCATGGAAGGAGAGAAACACAAGACATCTCTCCCCAACACTTTTCTCTTGGCATGAGATCACCCAAAAACTCACTCTCGGCATGAGATCACACTAAAGCTTCACCATTGGCAACAAGGCATCCAAATCCAAAGATATCCAAAGCATAACAAGAAAAATTTCTATATCATACTCTCTTGTGTATCAAGTACACTCTTTCCTATACACATTTTCTACTTACTTATACATACATTACTCGATTTTTCATTTACACAACTTTGACTACCGACTTTCTCTTCATTTACGTGTTCATCCTTATGCACAGCAAGAAGCAACCCACATCAACAAACACAAGCTCCAACAACACATGCTACTATGCATACACTTCACCCCTAGGGTCTACCTCCCCTTCCTAGTCTCCACGCTTTACATTACGATCACTTCACGCTTCACTTGTCCACTTGGCATGCTATCGGCTACACTCTTCTCTATAGGATTACAAGGTACACATCTTCTATCTACTTTATACTATTGAGTATTCACCCAATAACATAAAGTGGGGAAAATGTAGACACAAAATCTATGCACTTGGGTACATTTATAGGTCTTAAAGCATACTAATGTATACATGATTCCTAAGTAAGAAAACTAGTGGTTGACAACTTTTTGGGGCCTTTTACTTTATCGCTTGTATTTTTATTGGCCTTACATATCTTACACAAATTTCTCGCCGAAACTTTACTAATTTATCCTTTATGGCCTTAGACACTAGTTGAAATGCAACTTTTTCCCTAATCTAAAAAAACTACAACAAAAATGATAATCTACTAACTACATTCGATTACATACATCAATCCTTATTCTACATTACTTTATATGAACCACTAATAAAATTATACATATCTAAATTATGTGATTCTTTATTTTGTATAAAAACAATAACATATTCCATTAATATACATAATAAAATAAAAGAATACATTCACATGCACATTTGTCTAAATAAACATAAGATTTAACTTCGTTTTTATTAACTTTCAATAAGGATTACATAGTTTTTCGAGAGAAATTATCTGAGAAAAATGATTAGGAATTTGATACAAAATTCCAATGCACACAGGTAACAGAAACCAAACTATGGCCACACTACTGAGAGGAAATGTTATACACCTAGTGTATATTCACGTTGCCCTACAAGGCTAGGAACCATCCGAGGTTGTACATTGTACCCCAATTAGGACACCTCTGGTGCCCCTCTCTTTACCCACTACCTATCTATACCTTGGTCAACTTTGGAATTACTCCACAAGTTAAATCTTAGATATAATTACACAATCTTTTTCAAACTCCCTTGTAATTGTTTCTCTTCAATCATAATCATGTTCTCTTTTCATTTTCATATGCCTTTTATAATATTTCATGGATATTTATGAACCAACACAATGGTTCCATAGTTGTTCACTTGAATTAATCATCTTTAATCAAGTGCTTGGGTTATTCACTCCCACTTTTATTTTTCAAAAGTTTATTATAACACCTTTGTTATAAAGAATCTTAACTCAAACTTTTATTTAATAATTCAACAAGTCTTTAATGATTAAAGATTTAGGGATTTAGTCACATAACATTTCTCCCCCTTGAATCAGCTACTAGTCCTCAGTAGTTCCAAGTTTATTCTAAAATCACACGAAAAACACAAGTCATTAGTTAAATAATTCAGGATACTGATCTTTTAGAAAATATTCTCTTTCCCATGTAGCACTTTCAACATCACAACAAGTCCACTTTACTTTAACCTCTTTAATTTCTCTATTTCTAATATTTTTAGTCCTTCTTTCCAAAATCAATTCAGTTCAATTTTAAATTCACATGTAGGTTCAATAACTATGTTTTTCCAATCTATAACATGGTTAGCATCATATACATATTTCTTTAACAAACTTACATGAAACACATTATGTATTCTAGATAACTCAGGAGGTAAAGCAAGTCTATAAGAAAGAGTTCCTATTCTTTCAAAAATTCAAATGGTCCACAATAACAAGGATCTAATTTAGCATATTTACCTAATTTTAAATAACTTTTCTTAGGTTTAACTCTAAGAAATACTTGATCACCTATTTCAAATTCTCTAACAAATATTTTTGAATCAGCCCAATGTTTATACCTATCTTGGGAAGCTTTCATGTTTTGTTTTGCTTTATTTATAATATCTTCCATTTCTTTTAAGTTATCATTTGCATACCAAGATCTATGTTCGGATTTGACCAAGAAATTGGAGTAGTACAATTCCTACCATAAACAACTTCAAAAGGGGTCATTTTGGTTGTAGTATGATAACCTTGATTGTAAGAAAACTCAATCAAGTGCAAATATTGTTCCCAATTTCTAGGTTTTTCACCTGTATACATTCTAAGCATGTCCTCTAAAATTATATTTATCCTTTCAGTTTGTCCATCTGACTCTAGATGATAAGCAATACTAAAACTCAAACTAGTACCCAATTCATCAAACAAATATCTCCAAAAAGAAGAAGTAAATCTAGGATCTCTATCAGTTACTAAATCTTTAGGAAGACCATGCAAACAAAAAAATTCCTTAGAAAACAGATGAGCTATATCAGAAGCAGAGGTTTTGATTTTGGTTGGTAGAAAATGCACCATTTTAGTTAATCTATCAACCACCACAAGGATAACATCATGACCATTCTTAGTTTTAGGTAATCCTGTAATAAAATCCATACTAACTGACTCCCATTTCCAATCAAGAATAGACAAAGGTTGTAATGGACCAAGTTTACTACATTGTTCAGTTTTAACTTTTTGACAAGTCATACACTATTGTACATACTTTCTAATATCTTGTTTCATTCTAGGCCAAAAATAATTCTTTTTAACTAATAAGTATGTCTTTTGAAATCCAAGATGACCAGCTATAGGAATATCATGAGAATCTCTTAAAATTATTGGACTACCGGGTAATGTAAATAAGAAACATCCATAAATTATTGGACTACCGGGTAAACATCTATATGTATTTGTAATTTATCATTTTGTTGAGTAATCACAACACAAAAAACTTTACATTTTTCTTTAATACTTATTTTAAGTTGAACGACAGAAATAGTTTTTAAAGTCAATTGTCTTTTAGTTCCTTGCAAAATATGAGTAACTTCATATTGATCTTGAATACATGTTTATTTTCACAGTTAATAAGAGCATGATTCTTTTCTAACTAGGTCATCCCCAAAATGGCATCATATTGACCTAAGTTAAGTACATGAAAATATTCATGAGATACAATATTATCAATTTGAAAATATAATTCTTCCACTAAAGCTCTTGTTTGTCTTATCATCTGTCCATCAGCCATTTCTACAGCTACGGGTTTGATTTTTCTAGATAAAAATTCATTTTTTTACTAAGTTAGGTGATATAAAACTATGACTACTACCCGAATCAATCAAGAAAACAAGTGTTGCATTATTAATAGTTCATTTTACTTCAATCAATGACACTTGTTTATGTATAGTACATGTATCAACAACGGCATAAACTTTCATATTTTGGTTCCCTTCCTTTGATTTATCGTCAATTTTCTAATCTTTGTTCTTATCCCAACTCTTCTTTTTCTAAGGACAACCCCTAGCGAAATGGTTACCTCCACAATTCCAACATTTAATTTCTTCTGGTTTAGTTTTAACATAATCTTGTTTCCTTTGTTGATTTCCAATCTGAGTATGATTACACTTAACAATTTCATTGAATGGTCTTTTTCTATTTTTAAAATGGAAATTGGAATTCTTTTTCTTATAATCTTCTTGCTTTTGGTGAACAACAGTTTTATATTTTTCAAATTATTCCACTATTTGAGCAGCCTCATCGACATGGAAGTAGGTTTTCCACACCATACACTAGCCTTATATTCCTCTCTTAAACCATTAATGAATCTAACAACTATGTCAGGGCTCCGTAAAATGAAAGGCACAAATCTATTTAGATTCTCAAAAGTTTGTTTGTACTCGTTGACAGTTTTTAAACATTGTTTTAAATCAAAGAATTCATTTTGCCTTTGTTGTAAGAAATGTTCAGATAAATACTTCTTCCTAAACAAATTAAACTTATTCCATGGGACCTTATGGGCTTTAAGTTTTTTAGATCTCAAGTGTATCTTCCCACTAGTTAAGGGCAACATCTTTTAGTTGATAAGAAGTTATTTGTGTTTGACCTAACTTACTAGTATTTTGTAATTCAAAATATCTTTCTAAACTAGTTAACCAAGTTTCGACTTGTTCTCATGTTCCTACTTCCCCTGCATATTCAGGTAACTTAATTTTCCAAGAAAAGTTTTGTATTTCCTTAGAATTCTTATTTGAACTTTCTTTCTCAACACTAGAAGAATCAAAAGAACTAGAAGAATCATTTATTTTATTGGAAATAGAATCATCATCTAAAGAAGATTGTTTTCTCTTGTTTATTTTCTTTTTTGATTTATTACATTTATCATATTTACTCATAGCTTCTACAAATTGATTTTTCAACATTTCTAATTGTTCAAATAAATGATTTACTTCCCTACCCAGTTGTTGGTTTCGACACTCTAGTTCATTGTAATCCATGTTGTTTTGAGAGTCCATTCCGTCCAAAATTGATTTGGCTTCCACTTTGTGTATGCACAATTTATTTCTAGTGAGAAAACACCATAATCTACTAATTTACTTGATGTCACTCACAATATTAATTACTTTCCTTTTTACAATTTTTGACTAAGAACAATATATTTTTAACCTCTGGAGTATTTTCACACATTTTCCTAAGTTGGTAACCCTTTTACACTATTTATACTATAGCCATCACCAAACATTTTTATGAGAACAAGGCCATGGAATGGCATATCCTGCCAAAGGGAGTTTTTTTAACAGAGTTTATGTCAAATTTGAGGAAAGTTGTTGAAGTTTTAAAATACCTTCCAATGCCTCTACTATTCAAATATTTGAAAACCCGTGGGAAGTTCATTTACATGTCAATTATAATCACCAAGCATAGAGGCAGGATCAACGAAATCTGGAAGGGACACGTGTTTCCATCCTGGCACTCTTCAATAAGATGGGCACTTACGGACTTGAAACCCTTGGAATCAACCAAGGTTGATTAAAGGCGTCGGGTCTGGGAAGAGTTTAGTACAAAGGCATGGTCAAAGGAGGACATGCGGAGGCTAGGGAGACAAAATTGGCCAAAATGAGGACACGCATCATGATTCCATGGGGTTTTCCAATGATTTTGTCCCATATATACCAAAGCTCATGGAATTAACCAAGACAAAAATAATTTTGAGCCCAAACGGGTCAACAAGGTCAAAGAATAAGGACATGTGGTGAAGATCAAAGACAAAAGGACAAGGACAAAGTGGTGAAATCTCAATGGCAAAGGAAGGCACTACGTGTCAAAATTCTAGGTCAGTTTAAGGCACATGGGATCCAACAGACTTAGACCTCCAAAATCAACAGTATTTAAGAAAAATTTCGGTCCAAACAAGAGAGACATAAGACAAGTTAACGGAAGACATATACATAAGGACCAATCGAGGGTGTCACTTAAGAATGATCTAATGATAGAATATGACACATGGCATCATTCCACCATACTTTTGAGAGATGGCTCCAAGTGGATGTGAAGTTAACAGAATAATTGATTTTTAAAATAAATTTGACGTCCACATCATCACAGAAATTATAACCACTTAGAACAAAACACGTAAGACATGAAGGAAACACAAAACATATCAAAGGATTCCATGTCATAACTTCCAAAATAACTGCAAAAGTAGGGATGAAAACAACAACAAAATGTTTCAAATGAGGATAATTGCACTAATACCAAATGAAATGCAAATTTTTCCCCAATCTAAAAAGACTACAACAAAATGATAATCTACTAACTACATTTGATTTCATACATCAATCCTTATTCTACATTACTTTATATGAACCACTAATAAAATTATACATATCTAAATTATGTGATTCTCTGTTTTATATAAAACCAATATCATATTCCATCAATATACATAATACAATAAAAGAATACATTCACATGCACATTTGTCTAAATAAACATAATATTTAACTTTGTTTTTATTTTCCACAAGGATTATATAGTTTTTCGTAGAGAAACTTATCTGAGACAAATGATCAGGAATTTAATACAAAATTCCAATGCACACACAAGTAATAGATACCAGACTATGGCCACACTACCGAGAGGAAATGTTATACACCCAATGTATATTCACGTTTCCTTGCTAAGAACCATTCGAGGTTGTACATTATACCTGTTAGGACACCTCTGGTGCCCCTCTCTCTTACCCATTTCATGTTTGTACCCTAGTCAATTTTGGAATTACTCCACAAGTTAAATCTTGGATACAATTACATAGTATTTTTCAAACTCCCTTGTAATTGTTTCTCTCCAATCATAATCATGTTCTCTTTTCATTTTCATATGCCTTTTTATAATATTTCATGGGTAGTTATGAACCAACACAATGGTTCCATAATTTTTCACTTTAATTAATCCTCTTTAATCAAATGCTTGGGTTGTTCACTCCCACTTTTATTTTTCAATAGTTTATTATAACACCTTTGTTATAAATAATCTCAACTCAAACTTTTATTTAAAAATTCAACAAGTCTTTAATGATTAAAGCTTTGGGGATTTAGTCACATAACATTAGGTCCCGAGTTAAGACAAAAGCACCCAAACGCTCATGTCCCTCCCGGGTGCTTCGACCTTATTTATCTTCTTTATGTTGTTTTGGGTCTCTTTTTTACCTTTAGGTCACATTTTAAAATTTGGTTCGTCTTTTTAGTTGTCAATTATGAAATTCAAACAAGGGAATCATATACATATATACATATATATATATATATATATATATATAATATTAGTTATTGCTCTCGATAAAGGTCCAAACAATAATCATTATCTACTATCACCTAAGCTTGCATCAAAGGCACAAGAGTATTACAAACATACATCTAACACACTCATACAAGGGATAAGGGGTTTCATTGATTTGCATACACAACATAGGATGGGAAGTTCATTTTATTCCATCACACACATTCTCGCATACTCTGCACAATATACATCTAGCCCGCTATCATCATGCACTTACACAAGGGAAACACAGGGGCATCATTACACACATATACACACAAAACTACATGGTGTTTGAGATGTAGTGCAATGCTCAATCGTAAGATTACTCTTCGAGTGACCATTGGGGTCACTCCAACTCCCCATCATGTATCTTATTTATTAGGTTTGATGTGGTTTGTGGGTATGTGCAGCTAGGTATCTATTTTGTAGGTTACAGGTATGACCGATGATATTGGAGAAAAACCAGAGCGACAAAAAAGGATCAACAGTGAAGCTCCTCTAGCCTAGAAAGGATCAAAACCTGAGCATATGAGTGGACACTAGTGCCCAGATCGGTCACTAATGCCCAAGCACTCTTATCCTCCCATAGGAACTTTTTTCCTCTACAATCTTGAGTCACGAAACCCTTGGTGATCCTTGACCACACTCTTCCCAATCTGTTCCAGTAGTTTCTTAGCTTAGATCACTTCCAAATCAATCCAAAATCAACTAAGTCACCTTTTCTCTCTCTCTTGCTTAGGGTTTTATATATTTTCTTATGCCTTATGGTACTTAATTACTTGTATATCATTAGTTACAATAGTTACTCTAAAATAAGATTTAATTCAATTTAAATTAAATTAAAGACCTCTTCATAGTAGTGGTGATGTCGAAAGTGCACATGGGTGCCCATAACTCACCTAACTTTGTTTTATAGGAAACCATCTTGCAAAATGAGTGTTTGAGGTTCAATTAAAGTTATAGAGTCCTTTCAAGGAGAGTAAAGAAGACCGACACACACAAATAGTCATTTCAGGGCAAGAGAAGGGTATAAGGAATCATGTAGCACACGCTACGATGTGCAAAAAGGATCGAGACTTAGTCATTTTGGACATCCGGAGTAGAACACGTGAAAAGCATGACCCGGTTACACATGGATAAGATGTCACCTGGTGACAGGTTGGCCTAGGATGGAGCATGCTTACGATGGAATCTTCTAGAAGAACATCATGGAATAAGGTGGAGAGCTCAGGCCTGAGAAGCATGCTCGCATGGAGGACCACATTCGACACTTGGCACCGGATCTGAGGACGCTGGAGGATGGGTCAGTATTCCAGGAAAGCTATAAATACAAGCACCTACAGAGAGCAGAGACATAAACACACATACATATACACATAGAGATAGACACTAGAGAGTGAGTGGAGCTCTAGTAGAAATGTTGTGAGGACTCTATCAATGAATGGTTGTATTCGGGAGAGAATGCATTAGGCCTAGGGGTTGTAAATTTTCTTTTGGGAAGCATAGTTACATTAAGTCCAGTGCAATGCATGACTACGGGTCTACTTCTCTGCATGACCCTCTGTAATGGTTCCATGGATGTAATAAGGTTACTTGTTATAATATATACATGAATATCAATGGTTCTAATGCATATTTCTCTCTTATGAATTCTCTTTCCTTTCATGCTAAGTATGAATGCTTGTATGTTTCTTTTTGTCACAATACATGTTATGGATTCTGTTAAACTCTCGATCTGAAGTGACTGTAAGGATCTAGAGGCCATTCTGAGCCCTATGGTTCTTGTATGTCTTAAACTTCCCTTCTAAAATCTCTTACACTAATCATAGATGATGTTTCCCACTAAACTCACATAAAAGAGAGACTCGGTACCCGCGCGTGCCTCGGTGAGCACTCAGCTTTCACTAGGGTGATAGGCCAAATACATGGGGTTCCTTTCTTTTGTGATAGGAGTAAAAATGACTACATCTTGGTTTCCATTTCTGGACCTCTTTTCAAAGTTGTAGTGGGATTTAGCATACATCATGATCTATGTAATGAGTAATGACAGAGTGGTTAACGTTGGAAAATGTTGAATCATGGTTCAAGAGCATGAGGATGAATTTTCTCAGAGATTCAACACTAGACCTAAGTTTAATGCACGTAGATGGGTAGAAGAGAATCTCTACCACGATCTATATGAAACTTTTTTCTGTTGTTTCCCTATGGAACTATATGAATGGCTCTCAGCCTACGCATCTAGATCAAGTTGGCATTATAGATCACATGTGTGGACCCAAGAAGAGTACCAAAGGCTACAGGATGTAGATCTGACGTGGACCCATGTTGTGGATCATTGGTGGAAAGGAGTATTGGCTAGCTACACTCTGAGTATGCCATTTCCACATATTCTTGTCCTGGAGGTTACTGAGTTTGAGTTTCTAGGGAGCCCAGAGGATCATTTTTACGTGTTGTCCCTCTAGGCTTTGAAGATCTTGATGATTACCATGAGTTTAGAGGCTTTCCCAATGGCCAGCTAAACCACTCTGAGCACTGGGTGAGGAAGCTAGGGTGGAGGAAGATGGTAGATGTTGCATGGAGAAAGAAAGGGAGGAGAGACAACTCAAGTATGGTGAAGCACGTGAAAGGGAGATTGCTAGATGATGTGAGGTTACAGGTGTGATGGATGTATGGCGGTAGACATTTAAGAAGGATTTGAGGTTCACACTAAGGACGTGGAGCCTGAGCAGTCTGTGTGACCCCATCTTGGCAAGCACGTGAGAGAAACCCCTTCAACTTCTGATGAGAGTTCATCACGTGAGAAAGAAGAACCGTTGGCACGCATCTGAGCCCACCCAGTGACCAGACCCTAGCACTTGGTTTTCCAGATCAAGGGGATAATATTGCTAATCTAGTTGATTACATTGGAGGTGATCGTTCTATGCCCAGGAGGTATAATTTCTCATTTGGTACTTCTATGGCTGCAAAACACCAAATTTCAATGTTAGGAATTTTTGGGCAAAAGGTATAGTGCACACAAGCATTTTGTCTCTCATGTCTAGAAGTGGTGCGGGTATACTATTAGTAGTGGGGCATTGTCGCAGACCATAGGCACGTAACTCAGTGAACTATGGGAACCCTTGGCACGACCACTTCAGGACCTGGTGGGCCTGGTGGATCTAGTGGTTCAGGAGGAGTAGGAGCTGGTGGGTCTAGTGGATCTGGTGGTTCAGGACCTGGTGGGCCTGGTGGATTTAGTGGTTCAGGACCTAGTGGACCTAGTGGATCAGGTGGTGGAGGAAACATAGGTGGAAACCAAGGATCTGGTGGAGGAGGATTTGACCCCAACCACCCCCACAAGTTTTCTTTGAAATGTCTCTACATTTTCCTGATTATAGAGGTATTGAGGATGCATGCGAACATGTTCACAAGTGTGAACTACTATGGCACGTGAAGGGTGTCACAACCCCAGAATGGAAGGCTAGTCAGTTTGTAACCACATTGTAAGGGCACGCATAGCTGGTATAGGAAGTATGACCCTCATCGACAAAGAGTGGATTATACTACCTTAAAGAATGCATTCTTGGCAGAGTTCCACATTCTTGAGTTTGAGTAGAAGAGCATCAACACTTTGAAGGAGATTCAATAAGGAATGGCAGAGAGTGTGGAGTATGATGCACTTTAAGACTCTCTTGTCTAAATTATCATATGATATTCACCCTTCACAACGCATGCACAATGGTTTGTTGGAGGATTGATCACCCCTTTTAGAAGGGCCTTGTCTCATAAAACTTTTACAGACCCACGCGAGGCATTGAGGCTTCCCTACGCACCGAGGCTATCTGGGTAGTGTTGATACTTGGCATTAGCCCATTCTCGAGGCTCAGATTGCTGCTATGGCCAAGCAGTTGAAAATTGTCTGCAAACTCAGCCCATGAAACTCGTAGTGGTTTGTGGTGCATAAATTGTGAGATAGAGGGGCACGTTAAGGATAATTTCCCCGAGGATAGTATGTGTTGTGGCGGTAGAGTGTGAGATTTGTCATGGGGACCATGATGCAAGTAGATGTCCCTTGCACGCAAGAGTGCACAATCAGAAGAATGTATCTTGTTATTGTAAGATTTTCACTTCTACAACCCATGATACTAAGGACTGTAGGCTCATTGATCAAATCCATGAGGCCATCGATCATGGGGTGTGCCAAACCAATGTTACAAGTAGTTCCAAGGGTGATGATCACCATTATGAGGAGCGCATAGATGGAGGCACATGGAAGAGGTTTTCGAGGAGGATTCCATGGTCATGGTAACCATGAGGAGGAAGGAGTGAGTTCCCGCATGGAACCTATTTCAACTATGGATCTATAGAACATTACAAATGGAATGCCCAAACTCTTGTCAGTAGTGCTTTGGTGGTGTGAAAAGAAGCATAAGTATGAGGAGTGCCCAAATTGTTTGAGCATATGAATCAACAACACTCGGAAGGACAAGGGCACTACAATGGTCAGTATCAAGAAGGTAGATATATAGTGGATGCCTCGGTAACACGGATGTAGGTTTGGAGCCTGTCTTGGTAACAACAAGGGTAGAAGCCACCATGCAAAAGAGAGGTACCAAGACAAGAACCTAGTTTCAAGGGAGGAGGTCATTCATGGAAAGTATCCAGACCCCACGCATCAAAAGGAGATATATCAGGACACCATGGATGTTATTCAAAGCTTACAAGGGGAGATCCAATGTCTAAAGGAGCAATCCAGAAGGAGGAACAAGGAAGGAGGGTCGAGGCACAAAAGGATGACCTGGATGAGGTCAAGGAGGTGTGTAAAATGCTAAGGCAGGAGAATATCATTCCCTTGCTAGGATCATGGTTGAGAGAGAAGGTACCACACACCGAGGAGAGCATGAGAGACAGGTATTACACGTGAACCTTCCCCTCACAACCTCGACTATGACAAGGAGATTACATTGAATGCAATTGTAGATGGATGGCTCCTCAACGAATATCCTCATTGACACAGGCATGGAGGTTAATGTTCTAACTTTGGATGCATGGCATCAGATGGGAAGACCCGCATTACAACCATCTTCAAATGTGTTGTATATATGGCAAAACAAGACTAAGGCAATGCCCATCGGTGTCTTAAAGGATGCAACTATTACTATCCAGGGAGCCAAGTTTACTGGGGACTTCAAGTCTTGGCGCTCACCGAGGTGGACAATTTCCCAAAGACTACTTGGGCACCCTTGGTGTTACAAGAACAATGCGACCTTCGGTTCAACAAAGGGTACATCAGCTTCAAGAGAACAAGGAGGAATGGGTCATTATACCCCTGGCTGATGGGAAGTCAACACCCTATATTGAACCATTGGGGAAGAAGTTCTAGATAGGATATATGTGCGCTCAATCAGAGACCCTGAGATGATACACCCTACTAACGGGTTATCCAATTTGAAGATGCTCAGTCAGTGAGTGATACCACCAGTCTGGCATGTGACAATTGGGCACATGGGACTTATGAATTAATGGGATGGTAGTTGAGAGGGTCGGTGACCAAGGTAACAAAGGTGCACATGGTTAGGCACCTTGGAGGAAAAGAACTACCCAAGTATTCAGGAGGAGCCTTCCCTGAGATCTTTCTACAGGAGGTGGAAGCTCAATGGAAGGATGAGAAGGAATGAGGGGGATGTTAAGTTATGTCTTACTCAGCACAAAGCTAAGATCTTGGTGGTGGGCTACACATCAGAGAGCCTTTTAGAGTGGCGCGAGGTAAGAATTGCTCTCTCTATCAGATTTTCTAGGAGCAATGTACCCACCATCATCAAGGAGTACCATGGGAAGGAGCCCACCTCTTTCCATATCCAGAGTGTGAACGGGTCTGAGAGAAGGGCACGGAAAGCTTTCCACCATCCCTCTAGGTGCACAAGTTGTATTCTACACTGCAAGGTTACGCACACGCATGGTATATTCATTCGAGACACGCCGCCAGAAAAGGAATTGGCAAGAGCTCAGCAGCTGACCTTATTCAAACCTTTGAGTATCGAAGTACCAAACCATCGGTTGATAAGGCCTTGCAGGGTATCAAGTGCCTTACCATGGGGGATAGTGCCAGATGGAAGATAGGTTATTGGAATTACTAGGTGAACCAAGATTGGGGGCGCGCTTTGAAGAAGAAGTAGAGGAAACAAAGAGTTACAACTTGAGCGCATGTGTTTGGAAAAAGAAAAAGGAAAGTTGGTGTATGTGATTGATGGAGAGGAATCGAAAGCTTAGATGTTAGCCATTCTATAGGGATGCGCGAGGTAGTAGATAATGCAGATACTCACGCGCGCGCGCCTACCATGAGCCCTTAAAGATGAAGAAGGTTAACATCGGTTCAGAGAAGAACCTAAGGAAGCTATTATTGAGATTACTAGTCGAGAGAAGGAAGTATCTAAGATCATTGATCTACTATGTGAATTTGAGGATTTATTCCCACGTGGGTACCATGAGCTCAAAGGCGTTCACCATTCCTTGGGGAGATGAAGATAAAACTAAAGGATGGTGCGCGCCCAGTTAGGAAAAGACCCTACCGATGAATCCCAATTTACACATGAAGGTTAAGGAGGAGATAGACAAAATGATAGCTTCTGGGATCATTGAGGCAAGTGGAGAATCGAGTGGATAAGTCCGATGGTAATCAACATCAAGAAGGATGGGCGGATTAGGATCTGTGTGGATTATAGGGAATTGAATGCAGTTTGTGTCATTGATCCCTTTCCAACCCCCTTCACTAAAGAAATTTTGGAAGGAGTCACTGGGCACGAAATCTATTCCTTTACGGATGGATTTTCAGGGTACCACCAAGTCCGATTGCAAAGGAGGACCAGAGAAGACAACTTTCACCACCGAGTGGGGAAGTTTTGCATATACGGTCATGCCCTTTGGGTTGAAGAATGCGCCTACTTGTCTTTTTTCACATAGTGGTGCAAGCATTCCAAGACTTCATCCATAAGTTTCTTCAGGTCTATTTGGATGATTGAACAATATATGGTCTGGTTAAAGACCATTGTGACAATTTAAGGTTAATGTTTGAGAGGTGTAGGCAGTTGAGGATATCCCTCAACATTAAGAAATGTGTGTTTGCTACACCCTTTGGGACTTTATTGGGGCATATCATATGTAAGGAGGGCTTATTGGTAGATCCCGCTAAAGTTGTAGTTATTGTGGGGTTAAGGGAGCCTACTAGCCAGAGCGCAGTGCGCAGATTCCTTGGGCATACGGGCTATTATAGAAATTTATTAAGGGATATGCCAAGATCACCACACCTTTTAGAGGAGCTGCTTAGACATAAAAGTGCCTTCCATTGGGGAGAGGCGCAACAGAGGGCATTTGATACATTAAAAGATAGGCTTATCACCGCACCTATTTTACATTTTCCCTCTTGGGACAAGCCCTTTCATGTCCATGTAGATGCCTCAGGGACCACCATTGGAGCAATGCTTGCACAACCAGTGAAGGGATTGTTGATCATCCTCTATGTTTTGCAAGCAGGAAGCTGACACCAGCAGAGCAGAATTATACCACAACTGAGCGCGAGGCATTGTCAATGATCTACACACTTTTCAAGTTTAGATAGTATCTAAGCAACACCCTTTGTGTTTTACACCGACCACATGGCATTAAAATATTTGGTGAACAAGCCCATCCTACAAGGGCGTATATGTCGGTGGGTGTTGTTGTTTCAAGAATTTGAATTCACCATTGTAGTAAAGCCTGAAAAAGCAATTGTGGGCCTGATCATCTATCAAGAATTGATTCAGGGGAGGACGCACAGAGTATTGAGGAAACAATGCCGATGCAAACTATTTAGGTTGCAGCATGCACCCTCAGACTTGGAAGAGATTGCAATATTTTTAAAGGAAGGTGTGGCACCAAGGAATGAAGACTTTAGAGAAAAAGTAGTTGGCCATACGCACACCCTACATGTTAATCAGTGGAGACTTATACAAGTTGGGACGTGATGAAGTTTTACGTGTGTGTATTAGAGCATGAGCACCTAGCCATCATGGAGGAAGCACACAGAGGAAGTGCGGGTGGGCATTATGTAGGTGATGCCACCACATGTAAGATATTAATGGCAGGTTTGTGGTGGGAAACTCTATACAAGGATCAGTAGAGACTATCAGAAAGCATGTGTGACCATTGTCATTGCACTTGAAAACCAGAAGAAGAGAGATGAAATGCCTTTGTGCCCTATCCCTAGCACGAGCCTTTTGAAAAATGGGCAATAGACTTTGTAGGACCTATTGCACCAACAACGCGTAGGACTGGGTCACGTTATGTCATCACTTGCATGGATTACCTGACAAGGTGGGCAGAGGCAGCTCTGACTAAAGATTACATAAGTAACAATTACGGCAAGGTTCTTGTGGGAGAACATTATCACGAGGTATGGATGCCCATTGAGTTTGACCAATGATAGGGGTACGCATTTCTTGAATGAGACCATGAGGATCCTATTATCAGAGTTCATGGTAGCTCATCACAAGACTACGCCCTATCACCCACAAGAAAATGGAACCATGGAAGCATTCAACAAAATACTGAGTCATACCCTGACCAAAATTTGTGATGTCAAGACAAGATTGGGATGACAAAGTATCAACAGTATTGTGGGCTTACAGACAATGTATAAAAGGCTTAACAAAGCCACACCTTTTCAGTTGGTGTTTGGCATGGAAGCTATTTTTCCAATTGAATTTATGTTACCTTCTCTACGAATAGCACACGCAGGAGGGTTAGCCAATGAACAAGCACTGAAGAAAGAATTGATGAGTTAATGAAGTTGGATGAGAGACGATCACTCACCAGGTGGAGCCAAACAATAGAAAAAGCAAAGTAGAAGGCTTGGCATGATCACCACATTAGAAACAAGAAGTTTGAGGTTGGGCAGATGGTGTTACTATATGATTCTAAGTTTCTACACCATCCTAGGGAAGTTAAAGTCCATTGGTTGGGTCCTTACACAATCTCATACATCCTTGATTCAAAAGTGCATGCCAGTTACATAAGCACTGATGGGACGAAGTTTCCTAGACACTTCAATGGGAGTAGGCTAAAGCCCTACTATAAATAAGTCTTCTTGGTGTTTGTAAATAAGGTAGTTTTTCCAGTTAGTTTAGAAGTTTCCTTTATGCATTTTCCTTTCTTGTGTTTCCTTTCGCGTTGTTGTTTTTTTTTTTGCACCTTGGGCACCAGTAACCTTATTGCTATTTTGGAGAATTTGTGAGTGCACAGGACCGCATCATTTTAAGTGTGGGGTGGAGAAATGTGAAGGAGCACATGATTAGAGTGCCAAGAAAGTTGTGTTGAAAAGCCCTGTTGAATGGCCCAGTTGAAAGAGGTGTATGAGGAGAAAAGATGGAAGAAGAATGGTTGGTGCCAGATAAAGCTACTTGTAGATCCCACATACTAAGGAGGAGAATGCACATTTAAGCAACATGAGGTAGGTGAGAGAAAGAATCAGGATAGAAGAAGTGCCTTCAGTGGGGGGGTTACGCGCGCACAAGAGTCTCCTATCATGTTGGATTGGTTATGCGCTAGAAGGTTGGAGGAGTTTTCACGCAGGTTGGGCGTGTGAGTGAAAGCACTGAAGACGGGCTTTTTTTGAAAAAGTTGCATTAAATGAAAAAAGTATGGTGGTAGGTGAAGTAGCATTTAATGTTCAAAAAGAGAAAAACTATAAGTAAAGGGTCGAGGCACTTTCATTTTCACTTTGTGAAATAGAGAAAGGAGTGAGTTTTATAAACTAGGGTTTCCAGATTCGATCATGAAAGAAAGATCTGTGAGATTGAAGCGTGAGCAACCAGTTTGAGTTTGCAAACCAGAAGGAAGGGGTTACACGGGCATGAAAAGAGTTGTGAGGAGGCATGTCTTGTGGAATTTTGATCCCAGTTAGGGTTCGACAAACTAGGGCACGGGTTCAAGAGATTTATATCACGATTTGAGACCTAGAGGTTGAAGAAGTAGGAAAGAGTAACAAGGAGGGAGTGGAGTGATAAGAAGACCTCAACAATGGCACCCAAGAAAGGAAAGGGCAAGGGCAAGGCCAAACAACAAGAACCCGATGTGAACACAAATGAAGAATGGTATGCGGAGATGCAATACCCAGATGGGGTGATGATGGGTAAGGAGTGGGAATCCCACCTAAGAAATGTGCCTGTAAGTGATTATAACCACCGAAAAAACATGATAGAGAAGGAGATGGCACTAGAATTAGTGCACCCCATAAGTAAATGAACACCAGAGGGCTTGCCAATCTACGATGATGACGTTAAGGTCAAAATGGAGAAGGCAGGGTTGTTGCAACTCTATGAGTTGCCTTATTTTGGAAAACCAGAGTGCTCTGTATCAATGGTTAATGTCATGGGTACACAAAGATTACTTCCACTTTGTAGGGCGCAAGATGCGTGTCACTCCCCAGCTTATCTCTCACTTCACATGCCTTATATGTGAAGGAAACAACTTGGAGGATGACCTGAGCGACAAGGAGGCAATTCAGGAGACCATAAATGAATATGCCTACAAGAAGGGGTCATGGTATATGACATTTCAGACATCAAGGACCCCATGATGAAAATGGCCACACATCTAGTAACAAAGTCTGAATGGCCAGGAGAGATGGACCCAGTCAATAAGCCTTGGTTACATGTTTGCAGAAAAATTGTAGAAGGCACTATATACAACTTGTCTTACTTACATTGTGGAGGAAATTATCAGTTGCATGAAGGAGGGGGATAGAATCCTCTTCGGAAATGTCCTCCTAACCATTGTATTTTCAGAGATTGGAGTGCCTGACGCACTAGACAAGTTCGTATGGGAGTACCCCGCCGAGGATCCTTCACCCGCGAAGAGATTCGAGAAGTATGCCTATGACACAATGACAACACCCCACAAGGCGCGACTGGAGAAATGGTATATGTGCCTGAGGAACATGTTCAGGGAAGAGTGGAGGATCCCTGAACAACTCCCAAAGACCCACCGAAGGGGAAGCCAATTCACTATTTATCAACATTTCTACTGGGCAGTTCAAGCTGATAGATGAGTCATGGAGCCCTTGGTGCAAACTTCCTTTCACGTTCACTACTCAATACTTCCAAGCGGGAGTAAATAGATTTAAGGAATCAAAGAAGTTGAGGCTAGAACTAGGTAGTTATGGACCAAGAGCATAGAGAGATGCGGAAGAGATTAAACTACCCCGGCAGGTGGCAAGCACGCACGTACGGAAAGGTACGTGTCACACGAGGTCCAGATGACAAGGCCGATAACACTACCCATTACAGGAGGATCCATGCACACACGTGTACCTCCGTATAAGGCCAAAGTTTGAAAAGGGCATACCTGAGAAATGAAGTCTCCATACCTGAGGATCCCATGGAGAGGAAGAAGCCCGCGCCCAAGAAGAGGGGAAGAGAAGATAAAGCACCAAGTGTGCAGATTGCTCAGATAGTGAGCATGCCAACAACAAGCACCAAGCCAAGCACTTACATGTGGAGGAAAAGTCCCCGATGAAGGAGAAGACACCAGAAGTGGAGGCACCTAGGCAACCACTCACCAAGGAAGAGTCACCTGAGGAAGAAGAAGAGGCCGAATCCCCATCAAGGAGACACCTCTCAGAAAAAGTAGAGGGTGGAAGAGGAAGTTGACTCAGAGGAGACCGACAACTTGGAGAAGTACATGGGTAAAAGAGAAGGTGAGAGTGAAGAAGATGATAACAAGGAAGAAGAGCCTGAGAAGGACCAGGAGCCACATGTGTTCAATGTGTATGACTCAGAGAAGAGAGAGTGAGGAAGAGAAGTAGGAGTTCATATTCACACGGCGCAAGGGCACACAGATGAGGAAGGTGCCAAAGATATGGAGGGGAATGAGGAGGTTGCCAGGGAGAAAGCAGGAGCTATAAGTTTCACAAAGGAGCAGATCACTAGGTGGCAGAGAGAGAAGCAAAGAGAATGCTCGAGGCCCTGGTAGACCAAGAGTTGGAGCACAACGCCATATAGTGTGGAGGAAGGAGAGGAAAACACTAATAAGGAGCATGGCAAAGATGGGAGGAGGTCCCGCTCTAATAATGAGTTTTCCCAAAGGCACGCACTCGGGCAGGAGAGAGCCCTCGATATAGAACAAAGACAAGTAATGGGCTACATCAATGACTCAAGAAGGTACTACATGTGTGGTTCCAAAGCACGGTACCCATAGAAAGGATTTTATCCATGGGGTCATTTGAGAAGGAGGGCGCATACCCCAGAATGAAGAAGATGCTCTCTTGGGCATTTGAGTCCCACATTGATGAGCCAGACTTTGAAGTCTGCCAAGGAGTGATCATCACAATACTAGAGTCTAAGGGAGCCAATCCCTTGGTGAATGCCTAGGAACTCTCAGATGAGCAAGTTTGTAACATGCTCAACAAGGTCACGGTCGAGACAGAGGCTAGGCTCTTCACGCGCACAATGATAGGATAAGAGTACTAGAGGAGAAACTAGGGAAGAAAGAAGAGGAGCTAGCAGAGAAGACCCAGAGCTTGAAGCAGGAAGAGCTGATCAGCACACAGCTAAGGCACGAGTTAAAGAAGAGAAGATAAAGGTGCAGGAAGTGTACAAGAAGATGGAGTCTATCAAGGGCACCATCCTTTTAAAGCACCTAGACTTAGCGCCACCCGCACAAAAGTACTCATCCCTTCTAGAATGTATAGAAGATCTAACGTGCATCCTCACTATGGAGAGATGACCTTTGGCCCTAGAGTCTACGAAGAAATGGCCACACGCTTAAAGGAGGAGGATAGATTGAAGGTGGTAGTGCTCATTGCGAGAGTACAACCAGGTGCTCACAGAAGTTAAAGTCACTGCCCAATCTACTGAGGCCACATATGATACCTACGCAGATAGGGATAAGGTAGCAAGCTCCTTGGTCACCACACTTGAAGTAGAGTTGAAGGAATTCCAAGAGAAGAACAAAGGAAACAAGGCAGAGAGGGACAAGGTTCTTGCCAAAGTGGAAAGCAAAATCTAAGGCGATTGAAGCTTTAAGGAGCTCAATCAAGGCCCAAATGAAAGAACTATATCCTTAGATTACCAGGAGGATGGACATGCTCGAAGACCTGGGCAAGGAGATGGAGAAGATCATGGACACTTTGGGCACCCAGGGAATTGGCCTGAGTTTTGACGAGGTGAGCATCCTAGTTGGCGACCTCTGTCAGAAGGCACAGAGCGAGGTCGACATTTGGAACAAGCTGGAGGCAGACTTACGAGGGATTTTCCCAACTTGCTGAATTGATGCCCCCCATTCTTCATTCTTCCCCTATTCTTTCATTCCTTTATTCTTTTACAAAATGTAAGAATACACCTTGGTTCTTTAAGGAAGCCTACATTCTTGGCTAAGTAGATTGTTTCCACGGATGAGAACAGCGTAGTATGTGGGGGTGATGTTGACCCCGAATATTGCCAAGTATGAAGGCGCGTAGGCGCGCAAGGTCCCAGTTATGGAATGGTGCAAGGAAAAAATCACACAAGAGAAGGGTATAAGGAAGCATGTAGCACGCGCGACATGCGAAAGGATCAAGACTTAGTCATTTTGGACGTCCAGAGTAGAACACGTGAAAAGCATGACCCAGTTGCGCATGGATAAGATGTCAGCCTGACAAGTTGGCCTAGGATGGAGCATGCTTGTGATGGAATCTTCTAGAAGAACATCATGGAATAAGGTGGAGAGCTCAGGCCTGGAGAAGCATGCTCGCATGGAGGACCACATTCAGACACTTGGCACCGGATCTGAGGACGCTGGAGGATGGGTTGGCAGTCCAGGAAAGCTATAAATACAAGCACTGTAGAGACAAAAAACACACACATATACATATACACATAGAGATAGACACCTAGAGAGTGAGCGGAGCTCTAGAGAATGTTATGAGGACTCTATTAGTGAATGGTTGTATTCGGGAGAGAATGCATTAGGCCTAGGGGTTGTAAATTTTCTTTTGGGAAGCGTAGTTACATTAAGTCCAGTGTAATGCATGACTCATGGTTTTCTTCTCTACGACCCTCTGTAATGGTTCCATGGATGTAATAAGGTTACTTGTTATAATATATACATGAATATCAATGGTTCTAATGCATATTTCTCTTTATGAATTCTTTCCTTTCATGCTAAGTATGTTTCTTTTTGTCACAATATGTGTTATGGATTCTGTTAAACTCTCGGTTTGAAGTGATTATAAGGATCTAGAGGCCGTTCGAGCCCTATGGTTCTTGTATGTCTTAAACTTCCCTTCCGAAATCTTTTACACTAATCATAGATGATTTTGTGTTTTGATATTTCCTAGATCAATAGTCACTTTGTAAAGCATTATTTTGATTTGGGCAATTAATGTTGGAAGTTAATTAAATCAAAATAGCCTTCTATTGCATTATTTCATCCTTTTTATGTATGTTAATTAGAAACACACTAAAATATTAAAAGGAATAAATAGATTAACAAAAAGTGAAATCAACCATCTCACTCGCACAAAAATGACATAGACCAAGTTCCTATCATTATTAATCACACTAAGCATCCTTCCATAGAGCATATTGTATAACTTAATACTAGTATTGATTCATGTACTATTAAGGTTACAACATCTAACTGCGATGATGGATACTCCATAAATGATCCATTCATAACAAGATATACACATGATAAGAATGTGTAAATTCTTATTTTTCATGAATTATTACAATCCATTATTAGTCATAACAGCAACACCATCAAAGTATCTTCATAAAGTATGTCTCATTGGATTTGATCCTAAGATTGATAACCTCATGGATGATGGAGAATGTTGTTATTTCTTTTATTATAAGGATGAGCTCATGAACTACACTCCTTTAACTAATGATTTGATGTATGAGTGTTGGCTATATTTTCTGTATAGTTGAAAACCTAGGTAGTCATGAGATAAATCTCCCTCATTTACCGGTGAGGCTCCCATGTCAGATTTGTCAATTAAAATATGCTAGTATCTATATGGGGTTTTACTTTAACTATTCAGCTCATGAACCATAGTTGTATAGCTCTGCAACAAGTAAGCAATTGTTTAAAGAAAGGAAATATTTATAGAAGAAAGAAATAATAAAACACATGGAAGAAATGGGGAAGATGTGCAACCCAATCAATAGATAACAGAGTTGATTGCATGCACATAGAAGAAACCAATAAATATCAACACACAAAATTATAAGCAAAGGCAACTCCAGATCTAGATCTAAAATAACACAAAGTTTATTAGAAGATCTAAGATAAAAAGCCAGAAACAAAATGCACCATGACACAAAGTTCTCTGGAAATCTGCTCCTTTATATTCCTTTGCTTCAAGTGGCTATCAGGGGTTTCACCACAAAGTCTGGAACACAAGAATGCTGCTTACAAATTTTGATCCTTAACCCAAAGGTTCTTCTTCTACTTATAGAATGTAGAAGGGAAAGTACAAATGGAAAACTCAATTGAACTGAAACATAAACAAGAAGTAAAGATGACATTTGGCAATCATCCTCCGCTAACTTCTCCTCAAGTGACACATTTGTCACTTGAATAATAGAATCATTCCACATAACTTAAAGTAATGGTTTCAAAACCAATAACTTTAAAGTTTTACAATTTCATCCGGGAACGTGGAAAATAGAAGAAGAAATAATAGAAGAAGAAATTCTGCACAATCTGTAACATTTATATCTTCTTTTTGTCTTGATATTAAATATACTTGTCGAACATGTAATTTAGCATCTTCCCATCTATCTTAGCCATAGCTTCCTTTTCTATCCTGAATCTGCAAGCAAGCCTTCGTTCAATACCCTAATACATGCTTCCACATCCTCCAAGCTTGGCATGAACTTCACAATATTTGACTGCAATGCCACCAATTTGCTGATGGAATTCATCGTGAAAGACTTAATAACTCCAATTCTCTCCTACACCATTAGAAGAGACCCTTCTAGGGAATTAGCCACTTTGATAGGAAAGATCCGTGTGTATGAAGTAATATTTCGACCACTTCCTCATGAGTGAAAACAATGATATTGTCTGGTAAAGACGATGTCATACTCTCAAGTGCCTACATCCTCTACAACGATAATTCTTAGATCTCCAAATGGAAAGATACTACAAACTCTAGTTGCTTCCCCTTCTCAACTGATCCGTCAGCACAATCTATTCTGCAACCAACACTTCTCCCAACAGCTTATTGATTTCAGCCAAAGTACTCAGGTTACTCTCAACAACTGTGTTCATATCTACTATGCTTGTCACCAGTTGCTTCAGTTGATCTGCTGCATCTTTCATAACCTTCAGGTGGGTTGGCACCTCTCCGAGTTGTACAGAAGCTTGACGAATGATCAGACTTTTCCATTCATCGATAGCTTTCACCTGGTTGCTTGCATCTTCCATTTCCTGCATCAGATGATCACTCACCTACTTTTGAGCTGAAATGGGATGAGTGGAAGATTTAGCAACCTTGCAATGATCTCATACAACTGAGATACCTACTTCTGAAGTTCAACTTTCTCCACCTTTTCTCTATCAAGCCTAAGGAATAGAGCATCTATCAATGTCATGTGCATCCCGCTTGAATCCTTCATGGTGGCTTGACCTATGGGTACTCACAGTTCTTTTATGTCTTCTATCGTGAGCTCATCCTCTTTCTTCCCTTCGCCAAGGAACTAACATCTCGTAAAATTTCTGCCCCGACTCTCTCGATGATCAACCTTGAAGTTACCTTAGTAACTTTAGGTTTTTTGTCTTTTCCACCTAGACTCAGGAGAGCGATTTGCAAGTCGTGTTCCTCCAAGCTCATTTCCACTCTAGCCTTTGGAACCAATTACAAAGTCAACCATTCTGAGAAATTACTTCTCGAGAATGAGAAGTTGCCGAGTGTACCACTATCTCCCGCTCTGATTCCCCTCCATCATAAACCGCTACAAAGTTGTCGTTACCATCCTCTTAATCATCCAAAGACAAAGCTCTTTCAAACTCTCGCCATCTCAGTAGCTTCAACGCGTTTCTTCGAACAGTGCTAAACGGAGTGGTTAAGGAGAGAAGATGAATGATGTCGGATTTAATCGAGGAATGGCAAAGTGTCCTGCTGAGGTGCAACAGTGGGTGAAGTACTGGATGTTGGAAAAGTCGGAACTAACGTCATAGCCATGGAAGTGATCTTCTCCTTTGATTGAGACCTTCTGTACACTTTCATCTTCTCTTCTCGACTTCTTTCTTTCTCCTCTCTGTACTTCCTCTTGAAGGAATCTCTTGCGCTAATGTTACCGTGACTTGATTCATCAATACTTCATCAAGGCAGTTATCCCTTCGTTAGAACCAGTTTGAAGTATTCACTAGAACAACGGCAGACCTTTCCTTAATCATATGGCAACCCCTACGTTCTCCTGAAGTACAACTCTATCTCCTCCCATTTGACGGTATGTGTCAAGTAACACAGTCCCATCATCTTTAAGATCCACATGTATCCATGCTAATCCAAAGTTGAACACTTGCAGGTCTTTGATAGCCTACTAAAATCTTTCTTTCTAACCTTGTACTCACTTTTGCACTTCATCTAGAAATCTTCTAATGAAGGCACATGTGCATACTCCTAGGATATTGTCTTCCTAGCTACTCTAAATGGATTGAAGTTCAACCGTGCTAGGAAGAACTCTTGCTCATACTCAGAGAACATTTCGCTTCTAATCCTCATGCTTTATGAATGCTCTGATAGCTATAATGTCCCACATTGATTGGGAAGAAGCCCATAGACTTGTGTCATTTTGACTGAAGGTCATGCATCTCCGCAAGTTGTATGCTCACTCCATGGTGACCAATCTATCATTCGATATCTGGCGAACTTAACCGGTTCTCCGAAAAGCCGATGACCACGAGGTATGTGAAATCTACAAACCGAATGAAGAGACTACCAATTTTGGACGAAGTTCCCACACTTCCTTGCTCACCACCGTAATCTTTCTTACATGCAGTGCCAGTAAGTTGTGGGTAGCACTTGAAAATAGGGTCCTTGGAAAGAACACCACATCTATCCAGCTTGGAGAAGATAACTTGTGAAGTTGCTGCGTATACTAAATAGGAAGTCATTTTGAAGCTGAAAGTATGCCTCACATTCCGGAGTTGCTCACCAATGTTGTTGCTAATGATTTTTGACCAATTGATTATTGAATCTGCCTTGTTGATTTCAATGGTCTTGATGAAAGCATACATCCATGTGCGGAAGGTGTGAGCGTTTGCTTCACCATTTATCCTGAATAACAATTTGACAATATCCTCTACCTCTTGTACCATATTAGACCGCAAAAGATTTCTTAGGAACTTGGAAGGAGATATGGGCTTCTTCATGTATCTGCTGTTCATTATGTTCATGCAGTCAACTCTATGCTTCTCCCACCTGCTGGTGACATCTTGTATGTTAATAGAAGTCACCACCTTTCGTGCTGAGAATCTTCAAACAATAATTGATGAACTGTGCGTCCAACCGGATTATTGTTTTCCTGTAGCATCTCGGACTGATCTGGATGATGGATGGTAAGACCTAACACACTCCATAATGAACTCTGGCAACTGGGTTGTGTATGGAAACGCTACAACTCAAATAATTCCACTGCTTTTAACTGCATGCATGAGGGAAGTCTTTCTTGCTCTGGATCTGTCAATCAATTCAGAAAGAGGTTCCAGACCTAGATCTGTGTCTCCAATGTCTGTAAATTTAGAAGTGATGCATGACTTTGTTGTGCTCTCTTTTTCATCCCTCTTTGCCATGGTTGTGTCTATCTTTGTCTGAACAATTCTTTTTCTCCTTATTATTTGGAATTCTTCAAAACTGGTGCAGATCTGGATAATTCTTCAGATTCGGAGGATATGTTCAATGTATTGGACATTGATTTAAGCTCCCTTTCTCTTATAAAAGCACCTGTAATGAATTCCTGCAATTAATTCAGACAAAGATGGCAACCGGAACATGAACAGTGGATTTTAATCATAAAAATCTGCATAATTCAAGCCTCTTTAAAATTTAATGTTTTATTTACATGCAAAGTAAGCATGAATTTTACCAACTTCACCTGAGCACCTGCATCACTTATGCAAACAATTATCTAGACATAAATCAACCTCCTTCAACCTATGCACCAAAATTGGAAGCTTCCAACATTAATTACACCTTCTTCTGAGCAAAATTCCTCTCCAAATGGGGCGCACTTTATGTCTGGGCTGCACTTCTCTGCTTTTGAATTAATTAATGCAACCTTATGGCAACCCTTGCTAATATAATCCTCATAATTTTATAATTAATTAATGCCTTTCCTATTCCTGGCAATTAATTAATTATTTAATAAGCTTTACTCTTCAAATGGGGTGCCTATTTTGTGCATGCTCATGGCTGCCATAAAATAAAATAAATTTATTTAATTTTAGCCTTCTGCTTCAAGTTAAATCAAGCCTCACAATATGCTTTGACCTTAGCCATTGAAAATAGGAATTAATTAAATCATTTAATACTTTAAAAAGTATTATTTCTCTCCCAAATGGGGCGCACTTTTTGACATGAAGGGGTTGCATTAAATAAATAATATTTATTTAATTTTAGAACTATCTAATTCCAACTTCCTTTTGTCCACTTTCCTTTGTTGACTTTTCCACAAGCCTGGGCGCCAAAATTGGAGAAGAAATTAATTAAATTAATTAATTTAAGGTTGCTTTTCTTTCCCTAAAGGGGTCGCAATTTTTGGAATAAGGAATTTCTATTTTTAAAAGTCAATTGGCAATGGGATTATTTACCTTGCAAGGCAGCTCCGAAAATCCCATGATTCACTCGAGTTGTTTGACTTTCGTAATGGGATTATTTACCCTGCTAGGCAAGCAATAAAATCCCATCAATGCCTTAAGTGATTTTTTCTTTTATTTCACAATGAGATTTTTTACCCTGCAAAGCAGGTAAGAAATTTCCGTCTGCTTGTTGTCTCTAATTTTCCCATTGTGACTTAAGTGACGTTGCTTCCATGGGAAAAAGTACCCTGCTAGGTAGATACAAAATTCCCACCTACCTGCTGCTTCCAAAAATCCCATGATCCACTTCAAACCTCTTTTTCAAAAATGCGGCTAGCCCAGAAGAAGCTTTTTGGTGCACAACTTCATATTTTCTAAGAGAACCAGACCTCCGATGGCGAATTCCTTCTGGCACAACGTGCATAGGTGATCTCCAGATACTCCAGGCCAAGAATCAGGCCAAACTGGCAAAGGAATTGATCCAGAGAAATTTCATAGAAAACGAAACGGGAAAACACAAAAACACAAAAACACAAAACGTTGCCAGAAGTCACAAATAAAGCCCAAGATTCATTCCTGGTTAAAACCCTCTTTGGTATATGGGAATAATGATATGTATGATCACAACAGAGGTTAAATCGAGCACAAATTACCTCAAACGGGCTTAAAATAATTAAATACAAATTTTCCACAGCAAACCACAAATGACGAGAATAAAACAATTTTGGGCATCTGGGTATTTGGCAAAAATGGCTAATATGGCTCCTTGGGAATATCTTCACACAATACAAGAACTTTCTGGCAATAAAAACACAAAACGACCCATTATTTTAAAAGTACATTTTTTTTTAATACGGTAGTCTCAGATTTCAGGATGAAATTTGGGGATACCAATGAGCCACAACTAACTCCCTTAGATGGGCTCTCTAGTCCTATGACACTTTTGCAACATCTCCCCCTTCTTCCCCTTTTGCTTATCCATATGTTTTTATGACTTCACCCTCCATGACATCTCCTCCATATCTCTTCTACCATTATGGCTCCTAGTCCACCTAAGGTTGAACCTTACTACAAATGTGCGAGTGGGCCAAGATCGATCACACGTTAAATATGAACACACTAAAAGAGTAATGTTGTAAGAGAGAAGAGCCAAACATAGACCAAAAGCTAACTTGTATTTAAAATGCATGAAAAATAGCTTTACGAGAGCTAACTTCTTTTTCTGCATTTGCTATTAAAACCTTTGTCTTGTCTTTAGCCCATGTGTTGTAGTAAGCATGTGCTTCAACATTGATTCTCGACATGTGTTTAACATTATGTCTATAACATCATCATTGTAATCATTAGTATATGAAATTGTCCCTGACTGAGCTTTGTTTAGCAAAATGTCATGCCTTGTCGGTTGGCTCTTTATGACAATGAACAATGAATGCCTTTGAGCATGATTATGGTATCGTGTATTTATTTATTTATCAAAATTTTATCTCTCCTCTCCATAGACCACACCAAATCCATATCAGACATTATAACTTCTTGAATTGTTGCCCCCATACTATCTGATATCAGATTTTCTAATATAAAATGTGTCTTTTCATCATCTGTTTGTGGAGATTTTCTTGGAGGAGGAGGAGAGTCACTGTCTTGTACTTCATGCACATTTTGTTGTGGTTGTGGTGGAGTAGATTGAATCATATCATGGGTGTCAAAATAGTTACCCTTTTCAGCATCACCACTATCGAAGCCCAAATACTCCTCGTCAAGGGTGATGTTGTTGAAAAGTTGTGTGGTCGTTACACTTAAAACACCACCTAGTGAGAGTCCAGGAAATTATGTGGTTACAGGATGAACTGTTCTAGCCGACTCTGCAGAAACCTTATATTCTTTCCTGAAGATCTTCTTTTTGTTTGGATTGTACGTGTTGGCGGTATTGGTGGCCTCCTTGCAAGTGGAATGTGCTCAGAAGCCATATTACCTATAAGAAGCAAACAACAAATTGTTAGAAAATTATCATTATACGGTTGGGCCTTGTAAATGCTAAAAAATTGTAACTAAACAAAACATGCTAAATATTAAATATTACAATTTACCTTGCATGTTCAGAGACACAAACGTGACATTTTGATCTTGACCATCAGAATGAGTTTGATCTTCCTCACCAGTTTCAGTAGTTTCTGAATACAATAAATGTAGAAAACAAGGGTCGAAATATTAAAAAAAGTACTACTTACATAATCTATACTTGTTATTTGAATTAGTTAATTATATAAAAAGAAAACTTCATACATGTAGTTAAATGTGATGGTAGACATGATGCACATACCGACCCCCTAGGTCGCTTTTGACGAGGAGCTTGAATTAGTGTTGATTATGTTGAATCCATGTCAGAATCAATAGAGACCTCTGGAGGGCTTTACCTCGAGAAATTGCCTCCTTATGAGATGTTGCAACTATAATTCTTCTCTACAAAAGAAAATCTTACAATTATTATTTTATTGAAAAATATTGAATAAGAAATCATTATAATAATAAAACTGTAAAAGTAACTGTTACCTGTTGTTCTTCAAGAGTGAGACCAATCATTTTATCATTAATTGTAGTTGGAATTTTTGCTTGCTACAATTCGAAGAAAGCTTCTTGATAGAAAGCAAGAATATAATTGCAACAAGAGAATACAATCTTGGATTTATCAAATACATTGCGGGTGCGAGAGACATATGTTTTTATTCGGTTGGACAAATATGTGCACCAATCGAATTGTTGACCTACTAGTGTCCGCAATATATATTGAACTACCCAATACAGAATGTCTGCAAATCGCCTTGTAATATAAAGCGCCTCGAAAAAGTGATGCAACCGCAAGAAAAATTGGTTTGTAATACCCTGTAGAAGAAGGCCTCTTATTGAACGATTAAGAGGAGTTGCAATATCAGATGAGAAATGTTAGAGGCTTGGGTGGTCGAGTAATGTTAAGAAAAAAGCATTTGAAAATAATAAACTTACCATCAACCTACACATTGTAATGAGACTCCAAATTTTTTTGTCTTCATCTATAAGGACAACCTTTGTAGTAACGAGCGACTTCTTTTCGAATGGTAACCTAGTTAACCGATGTACGTCTTCGAGCTCAATTGTGAAAGAAATTTAATGATGACTCGGATGCACGAGGAGAATGAAAAATTGTCCCTCATTACGTTGTAAGAGGCGAAAAGATAATCAAGGACGAAGTATCAATATTGAATTGGGGCATGTTGACAAGCCCAGTAAATTGTGATTTTCCAGCCATTCCTTTTGTGCGTCTTTTAGTTTCATTAGAGCTACAATTTGTGGGAACATGAGGTTTTTGTATTAGAATTTGGGTGTAGGAGCAGATGTGGTGCTTGCCATTATTGAAATTTGGGAGAACTTTGAAGAATGGAGAGCTTAGAGTGTTTGAAATGTTCGTGGAAAAGTGAAGAAATGAACCCTGTATGGGTATATAGGGGTTTGAATGGTTTAAGGGACATATGGTGGAAAACTATTTGTTAGATATGATGGCCGCCCAACCCACGTTGGATGTATGACCAACCCACTCGACCAATCAAACCAGACCAACCTAATGATACAACCCGTCAAACCAAGCTCTTTGATTGGACGACTCAAGGGTGTGACAACTATTAGGTTAGATGGATAATGGGTTGGACGACCAAGGGTTGGACAACTAAGGGATCAAAGGTGGCGAGTTAGACGATTCTGAGGGTTAGATAACTAAGGAGTTGGACGGGTAAGAGGTTGGGTGACTGAGGGGTTGGGCAGCTAAGGGGTTGGATGATTAAGGGGTTGGACGACCAAGGGGTTGGATGGCTAAGGGGTTAGATGACCAAGGGGTTGGGCGGCTAAGGGGTTGGACGACATAGTTGGATGGTCAACCCACCCATCAAACCACCCGACCAACCTGCCCACCCACACCCTCCCGTCACACTTGTCTGACCAACCACCAGACCAAGCTACCCCGTCTAACCCGCCTCGACTAATGCATCTGACTAGCTAACACAACCAACCTACCTGACCAGCTTACCCGACCAACCCACCCAACCAACCTACCTAGCTAACCTACCTGACCCACCTATCTCGATCAACTTGCCCGACTAACCTGCCCATCCAACTATGCGAAAACCTCGAGAAAATTTCTCCATGCAAAATCGCCTTTCCTTGAAACATTTTTTCATAAATTCGCCAACAATTTGAAAGTCGATTTTTGAGATTTGCCACAAATTCTAAAATAATTTTTCGAGGGGGCTTCTTAAAATGAACCATGCCATGCACTGTTTCTCATTGGCCTCCTTTGCTTCATAGGGATAGAATCCCGCGGGGGTGGGGTGGGGTGGTGGGGGGCGAGTCATGGAAAACTCATCCTCTCTCACAACCATTCAGGTTGGTCTTCACCTCCAATATGCTCACTTACTTCAATAATTCGGCTGCTCCTTATCCCAAAAACACTTCAAATGACATTTAAAGAGTACCGAAGATAACATTAACACAATAAGCAATACACACACCATATAGGACTTGCTAACTATGGTTAAACTCTTTCCTGAAAGAACTTTATTTCTTATTTTTCGTTGGTAGTTCGTCGATATTGCAGTTGCCTTTACTGGAAAACATCAAATTCTGGTGGGCCTCTTCATGAAAATATTTTTGGCAACACTTGCTTCCCAAAAAAACACTTCTATTGATGGGTGACTGTCGTGCTTAGTGGCGGTCGATGGATGGGCAACAAATCCTTCTTCCTACCCGCATTTGGTAAACGAGAGAATCAATCAATTGTGTATAATTGTATACGTTATTGTGACTAGTTTGGCCGCATAGTGTAGTGAATCGTCAAACTGTTCCTCAAATTGTGTACATATAACACACATAATGTGCATGGCAAGGGTTTTTAGTTCAAGTTTTAGTGTTTCTGCACTGGAATTTGCTATGTTTCAATTTTCCACCGAGGTTAGAAATCATATGAATTTGTGAATTTTGTTGCAAATTTTTCACGTTTTCTAGGATTTGAGTGCATTTTATGGCGTTGGAATCAATAATTTATGTCAGAAAAAGGCTAAGGTATGTATTTTTGTTCACATTGTTAGTGCTAAGTTAAAAAGATCGAGACAAGTTAGGGTAAAATGAAGAATGCAGATGTATAATTGGAAAGTTCTATAAGATTCGCGTGTGCATGTGCTGGATTTCGAGGTCAGACCGAGTGAAGCAATCGCTGCATGTCCATAAAAATAAAAAGCGAAAAAAATCAAAACGATCGCTACTGTATCCACATGCTCATTGTTATCAAGAATTCTCTGACTTTTCTTTGTATGTTTAATCATATCCCACACAATCTTTCAGTGTCACCTTCTCCTTTCACTGACATTTCAATATTTTTTAACCTGGTGTTGCTTCTGCAAATGACACTCCAAACTCGAGGGCCCTCTTGAGTTGTCACACTTTTCATAGAATGCATGCGCTTCATGTCTGCTCACAATGCTTTCACTTGGCCGCCATTAATCATCAACATTATCATCACCAACAAGATCAACTTCACATTTTATCATTACTTTATGTCATTGCCATTGCAACGCAATAGGTCTCCATCTAATTAAGACCCGCAACTACAAGGCATAATTAATATTAATATGATGAACATGATAATAGATAATTTCCGTAATTGGCATGTCTATGCCACGCAAGTCTAAAAACCTCTCGCTTAAGAGAGGCTATCATATGTCATGAAAATTTGTAAGTGTCTTATCAAGCACCCCCGTTTGGTGTTTTGGTGTGGACTTACATTTACAAGTTAATTGACCTGAGATCAAATTAATTATAAGAAATATCATAATATTCTCTACATTATTTCTTGTTGCAAGCTTTGTTTAGTTCTATCAGATGCTAATCTTTGTTTTCTTCATTCATTGTTGTACTTGATGGAGATTTGTTAGGTGTATATTTTGGATGCTAAAGAAAAAGTTGATTATCTCCTCTTCCTATTTCATTATAGATGCACAAAATGTCGGTTCAATTGGAATTTATCCAAAATACGCCCATAACATTTAAGTAGGCCCTCTTTTTGGATTGCAACATATATTCGAGGGTTGTTTAGATGTTTTTCCTCAATTTAGTCATAAAATATTCTATGCCTTGATGTCTTAGTCTACTCTATTTATCTCTACCGTGGTAAGATAAGAGTTTTTGTCGAATTTTGTAGTTGTATTACATTTGTCTCTCCTCTCCATCACAAAAACTTAAAACAATTTTAAAAAACATATATTTCACTCAAAATTACAATTCCAACAAACTTTACATTGTTATCCTCTCGGCGTAATTTGCAAGTCATTTGCAATTGCTAGTATAATACTTCGTTGATCTAACAATGAATTTTTAAAACCGCTTTTGTTTTTTTACTTTCATCAATGGACACTTTTGTTGTTGGTGCCCCAACTTTTTCAGTGGCATGGCACGTGGCATATCACTTAAAAGAAAGGCCACGGCTTCGCCATATTCGACACAAAAATAGTTGCGGTTGAAGTGGTTTGTGAGGGTGGCGTGTTGGAGAGACGCGATGACGAGACCGTGACAGTTACCGGCCTACTTCACTTCTGCCGGCTAAAATGCAGGGATCAGCTTTTCCTGTTGATGATAATGTGCCCCCTGCTTCCTTAGGTTTTGTCGCCCACTCTTTGTGTACTCCGCTTCATCAAATAGTTTTTTCCGTGTTCTCGGATACCATTTATTTTCCACATTAATTCCACAACACAGAGAGGCATCTACTAACTCTCTGTAAAGGTAAATTTCTGCCCTCTTACTCGTTTTTTCAATCGGAGGTCTTCTTCAAATTGGCTGAAAATGGTCAGGGTTTAGGAAGTGCCTCAATTGTTTGTTTGCTCTAAGGTATACTTATTTTGCTTATGAAGTAGAGGAAACGGGATAGCAATACTGCACTTTTATTTTTCTCCGTGTCATGCGTCTGGATTTGTAGGATTTAGTGTAAAATATGCCACATAAAATGCATGGCCTTTTTTTTGGTTGGTTGAAATCGGTGCTTGTATTATTAAGAAAACTTATCCTCAAAAGGTGTGGACAAAGTCCCTTTACCACGACCAGGTAAATGCGCAAAAATAAGCCTAACTCTACTGTGTGACGCCTCATTTTTGGCAATTACACGCCTAATCAAGATTAACGAAGTTTGCATGACAACATGATACAAATTTTTTCTGGTTAAAATCATTTAGTCAAACGTTTTATGATACTTGTTTGTTGCTTGTGCACCGGTATATCCCTGCTTCTCTGCACGATCTTATATATGTAGCTGTGTTTGATATCTTTATTTTTTTCCCGTTTTAGTTCATACTAGCCTTGAATAGTGTTAATTTTCGTGGCACATTAGTTGTTAAACCGCAAAGCCTGATCTCTTTAACATCTAAATACTGCCAATTTACCAGGCGATCTACTATATGATTATTTGACTAACTGCAGAACTCGATCACTTTAATCCTCTGCAAATTCTTAGCAGATTGCAGACTTTAAAGTGGAACCCGTGTTAATTTACTTGCAAAGGAACCCTCCAATATCTTGTTGCCTCAGAAATAACCATATATTAATTTAGCTGTCAATGGTCTCATCATATTTTATAAACCACAGTTTTACAAAACCCGGTTAGATTTTTCCTCAGTAAATTGTCAAAAGTGTTTCATGAATTTTAATGAAGAGATTGGCTCATCTTTTCCCCATTCATGGAGGTCATTTGAGTATTGACTATAATTAAATTACTCGCAAAAAGCGACCAAGTTAACATTACAATAAATATTGTCATCTTGATGTTCGTTTTTCGTTGTTTTCTTCTTTGTAGGGAGAAGAGAGATTGTGGGGTTAAATAGTGTCACGGACAGTCTGAGACTGCGCTCGAGGTTAGGGATATCGCAGTCTGACATTCTAACACACTCGAAAATGACCAACGAGTAAGACAAAGCATCTGTTGTCCTCTCAACACAGTCTCCTAACCACCTGCACAATTCATATGGCAGCTGCAGACTCAAGTGACCCAGCTGCAGCCTTGTTGCAGCCATCAGTAGATAGAGATTCTTCGGTAGCTGTGCAGAAGTATGATTCTCTTACAAAGATGAGTGCATACCTTGTTGGTATCCTTGTTCCTCTGCTGTTTTCATATGTGTTGAGTAATAGAAAAAAGGAAAGGTGCGTGGAGTGCCCGTTGACGCTGCTGGAGATGATGGTATGGTGATGCGATGCTATCAGTTTCCTTCCCCAATAGAAATGCCTTTTGAAGGAGCTTCAACTCTAGCAGACCTCTTTGAGCAATCATGTAAAAAACACGCCCATGTGCAATTACTGGGAACCAGGAAGCTTATCAGCAGAGAAATGGATGTCAGCCCTGATGGTAGATCATTAGAAAAACTACATCTGGGAAATTATGAGTGGTTGACTTACGCTCATGCATTTGAACGTGCTTGTAACTTTGCATCAGGCTTGACAGAACTTGGTCATGAAAGAGGGGAGCGGGCTGCAATTTTTGCTGAAACTCGAGCAGAATGGCTCATTGCCTTGCACGTGAGTTAGCAATCTTTCCTCCTTTACTTATAATATTTCATCTGGTATTTGCTTCAACTAAGGACTTTGTAGACCTTTTTTAGAGCAGTGTATTTAAAGAAAAAGGTGTGTCATCCACTCTCTTTCTCTGTCAGCCTTTTGTGACGATGATTTTGATAGAGAACAAAACTGGATTTCAGCACTTAGAATGTGTGTAATCCAGTATATCACTAAGGGACAGGAAACTGAATTCATCAGTACATTGGTAAATGGCTATTTTTTATATCTAGACACAGTGAAAAGGCATGGACAACGTGATCCTTTATAATTTTTTCAATGAGGATAATCTTTGGAATGAAATCATTTCTATACCTTGAGAAAAAGCAAAATTTGTCATCAATAATGAAATGCTTTAGCTTGCATATTGTCCTTGCTGCAAAGGTTCTTTTCTAATAATAACTTTTGTTGAATTTGTACATTTGAAATAGGGTTGCTTCCGTTGCAACATTACTGTAGTAACAATTTATGCTTCTTTGGGGGATGAAGCACTTGCTCACTCTTTGAATGAGGTATGGCTGAACATCGTTTTCTTTCTTGTCTGTTTTTGTTCTTGGCTATGTTTATTTTTTCTAATTTTAAATACACAAATGTTTTAGGCAAATCTGTTCGGTAATATCATCATTGTCTGTAGAATTATTATTGGGTACATCATTGTCACCTTTATGTATTTTAAAATTTAAATTGACTGAAAAGCTTCTTTTTTCATTTTTTTGAGAATAACTTGTCAAAAGCTTATGTATGACACTTCCATAATTACCTATGAGGGTACCAAAAGCTGTATTTTACAGATAAAACACTTTTCCAATCCTTCTCATGTCCTTGTGTGTACTGGTTGCAGTTGACATTCAATGAAATAATATGTATTCCATGTATTTAAAGAAAAGGTAAATATATCTTTCAATGCAATCCAAAGGCAGCAATAGTAATAACTGCAAATGATGATTATGATATAATCACTGTTACAAGAAGTGTGGATTTAGTAGCAAAGATAGGCCTATGTTGTGAGGAAGTTAGTGGGTTATGCCCTCGTATTTTTGTGTGGATGAGATCAGGTTCAAGTCCTAGGTGGATTTTCATGAAATTGAAACACCTTGGACACATTGTCTAAGAGGCATGCATCACACGCCCTTTAGAGGAGTGCTCCTATGAGTCCCAAAAGAATGTTAGACAAAGCATGGGTACGGGTTTGTGTTGGATGATGCAACGACTAGCCCGTTGATGTGATAGATGCTTTGTTACATAATACAATTGTTTCATGGGTGTGCGTCGGGTGATTTTGTATTGGATTCCCACTTTTAGGGTTTGGGGGCTTTATGATATGCAATGCGTTTGCACTTGCAGACTAGTCACATCTTGGAATGGAAAGTGACATCATGTTTCCCTATTCACAAATTAATAACATACTTTACATGATGATAAATCAATATTTCTCTTCCATTCGTACATGGTTATTTTGGAATTACGAAAATGTCAAAACTTGAAAATCTATAGCGATGTCAAAATGGAGAATCTTGATCTGTGGAAGCTCCAAAGCTAGTAGTCATCAAGTCTCCACCTTCTACGGCATTTAACACAACATTGTCTAAGTTGGGACCAACATGATGGTAAAAACTACTAGCAGGAGCGTACACATAAGAAAAACTAGACGTGGATGCGATAAAGAAGCTTCCATTTTAAGATCCCCTTTTTCCATAAAAATCTATTTGGAGGAACTTGTTGGCCATTTAGCCATCTACAAGAAAGGAGCATCCAAACTTCCTCTTGGATCTTGTTACCATATTTTTCCATGCAAGAACGAACAAAGCTATTTTTTGTGAAGTTGGCTATTTTAGAAAAATGGCTATTTTTAGCATTCGCTAAAAATAACGTGTGCTAAAATGGAAATTGGATGAGTGGAAAAGAGTGGCTATTTTTAGCGTTCACTAAAATAGCGAGTGTCCAAAAATAGAGTGCAAAAAAACATGCACAAGAACTAAAGATAGTTGGATATGGCGCCAAAGGTTGCATGAAAGGCATGCTAAAATAAACAGCTGACTATGCTATTTTTAATAAAGCAGCTAAATATAGGAGAATTGGTGCCAAAATAAGGGGTAAAAGTTGCATTGAAAAGCATGCAAAAATAGCAGCTGAGTTGTCTAAATTAAAGCAGCAGTTGAGTGTAATCTTGGTGTTAAAAATAAGATGAAAAGGCATGCCAAAATAGCTGTTACACTTAAGTCTACGCAGCAGACCACAAGAGTTGGCGCCAAAGGAGAAGGGTTTTGGAGCCTTAGGATATTTCTAAATGATAGCAGCAGATTTTAAAGTCCACGCAGCAGCCTTAAAGGATATTTTTAATATTATTTCAAGACACTTGCATGCTGCCAGCAGAGTCAAGGATGAATAAAATAATATATTTTATTTTTGCATGCACAGCAGGGGTCTGAAATAGATGGCAGCAGTCCTTAAAGACTGATTTTTGTGAAGAAATCAGATATACACACTCTTCCAGCTGTTTTGCTCTGGCAATCCTAGCTTGTACTTGCATCTCTGAATAGAAAAATTCCATTTTGCCTTCTCATATCGTTGGTTTTCTGAGTATTCCTTGTGTTTATTAGGGTATTGTATTGCTTTGTTGTGGAATTTCTTCCCTACACTGTTGTACCTTGCCTAAACCTTTGAATTATTTTTGCAGATTAGCCTAAAGTTGTGCATGTGTGTGGATCTCTATATTTTTGTATGCAGTAGTACATGTGTGTGTCAAATCATTGGTGTATCACCGCAATTTTATATTTCCTGCATTCCTTCTCCCTTTTCCTTGTCAATTTTATTAGTTTTAGGTGATTCACAGGGGAACCAACCCACTCTGGAGGTTCACCTCAGTCATAGGTTACCCACAACCTTGAGGTGTTCCAATTTTGTCAACAGAGAGAGTACACACCATTCTTTATCAGGGTGCACTTCTGGGTGACAACAGGTCTTGCATCCCACAATTTTGAAAAGGCTTCTCTTTTTGTTCTTTCCAATGGGAGAGAAGGAAACCATGTATGATTGTAAAATAACATCTTTTACCTTTTTTAATGTCAACTTATATCCCTTTACAAAATCAAATGAATAGGTATGGAGGGTTAGGTAGTTCAATGAAGATTGTAATTCTATTAGTTCTTAGGCAGGTGGTTGTGCAACCATTTTTGAGTATATTTATAAGAGAGAATAATATAAATTATTTAGCTATAAAAACCGTGCTATAAGCAAGTATGCCAACATGAATCTATGATTGCAAGGAAATGAGCAAGAAGATTCATGAAAATATTATATTATAGTAGTTTCTGTATATATAGATATAGTTTTTCAAGCATGCACATGATAAAAACAACATGCAAGCATGAAAATGGTCAGAATCCCGAGCAATAGGATGTGGGCAACATTTTTTTATATAATGCTATAAATTATAGAAATGGCTTTAGATAATTAAGCATGCATACTTGCGAGGGATCATATATCAGGCATGCAAGAAATTATGCATATAAGATAATGAGACAAACAAGGGTGGTGGGGTAGGCATATACCAATAGAGGTAATTTGGATGCAATTCATATAGATTATAGTTTATAAAATCATATGAAAATAAGCAAGAAAGGAAGAATGTGAATGGCTGGATGCTAATTTTTCATGTATGGGTTGTGAATGCATTGAGTGGGAGTTCATGCATATTAAGTTGGAAGCATCACCAATCTACATAATTTTTAAAGGTTTTTTAAATTTTGGGGACAGACATTAGTTGGACATGTGACATTCTTTAAAATGAAATCAAGTCAGTTGTTTAATGTAAAAATCAAGATCCGTAACATGCATGTGATGAAATTTTAACTTCTTTTTGGTTAAGTAGCAGGAAAGACTGTTACAACTCTGTTTGCTTTAGGAAATGTTTGCAAATTGCAAATTCCTTTATACTCCTTATAAGTTCCTTTAAAATATTATATTTTGTGAAACATTTTCTTGTCACAGAATGTTTTCAAACTTTTTCAAGGCTGTTTCCCAAGAATGTTACGGGCAAGATAATTGTTTTGAACCTCATTATGAGTTTTCCCGATCACGGGACTAGGTTTGCAATACCATATGAATTAATTTTTATTTTGTGACGGTTGTGCCCTCTTCACTCTTCTCGCTAGTTTATTGTCATCTAAGTATTTGTTTCAGAGTTGGTTGGCTAGTGGTAGGATGATGTCTTAGATATTGTTGGTGGAGGTTCTAGCTGGTATCTTTAATATTGTTGGGCATCATAGATAGAATAGTTAGTGAAGGATCAGGTAGTTGCATCTCATATCCACTCTGTCAAATCCAATTGAGATTTGCACCTGTCCTTATCTACACAACAGTACGGGGCCACAACACACCTGATTTTTAACCTTGGTTTCTTCATGATAGAGGCCGTCTTTACCACTCCACTGAAACTTGACAAATTTGGACATGGGTTTTGTGAAAAGTGTGTATATCTCACGCATTTTGTAATTGGATGTTTGTGTAGTTTTTAAATAACCTCTTGGTAATTTAGTTATTTTAAAAAAATGGAATGGAAGCAAGTTCAAAGTTTCTTTCCCAATGTTTAATTGCTTTTTCAATTTCCTAACCTTACCCCAAATTTGACATAGAAGAAAGCCCATGGTTGTGTTCACAACTCTAACATTTTTATTTAAATTCTCTAACCTCATTCCAGTGAATTTGTTAAATGATTTCTTCTCTATGAATTTGCAATCGTCAATCGTGAACGTGAAATTATTTCTCGCATGTTCTTTTTAGCATATATTGTAAATACCAACTACATACTTGTCCAATCTGTTGAGTTGAGTTGCTCTTCCTGGGACTCTGTTCCACCCTTGCGAGTCTCCTCACAGGCTGTTGGAGATGATAGCAGGACCTCACCTTTTTGCTTTTCTCAGGTGATAGGTGAAGACTTAATCCATAGATGATATCACATTCCAAACTTGCAAAATTCTTAGCACCTTGCTTGGCAAAGACATCCCCAAAAATTTGGCCCGCAATAGCCTCTCTCTAGTTCTGCAATTTAGACTGTCGGTATTCACCAATGGGATCTAATCTCCCCTCTTCTCACCAAGCTGTGCAGAACTTCAAAGTCCTACCTCTCTCTGATCTTATATTAAAAGAGGTATTTTAGGACAGAAAAAGGTCTTGAAATGTGTCGAGGACTTCCTTAACAGATGGTTAAAATCAATAAAACAAGCATCAAGTTAGAACCTAGAAAATATTGGTGCCTTCTTGGTGGTCGATTGGTCGATGATGTGGGTATCCTTTTTAATCCAAGCCTCCAATGCACACTTTATATGTACAAGGAAATAATGTTTGGTGTCATGACTGTCTGTTGTGTATAATTTGAGATTAGTTGTCATTTTTACATGATGAGATTTTGCTCCTCTATAGCTCTTTTGCCATTATAACTAGATTCTTATGTGACAATCCTCTGCAGAAGTGGCTGCAAGAATGATCGAAAAGGGTACCTTGTGTCGGTGTAAAATCCTGCACCCTTGAAGCCTTGTGTGGAGAGTTGATAAGAAATTCAATAAACCTCTCTTTCTATTACAGAGTACTAGAACTCTACAGACAGCTGCCTTCCTTTCTGCTTTGGTTGCCTCAATGTAGCTGTGTATATTGTTCATAATGAGTTTCATTTGCAATAGTGGATTCCCTACATCAACAAGTGTCCCTTGTAATCCGGGCCAGCTTTCTTCTTCCTCTCTTTTGCTATCTCCAATCTTCTCCATAAGAGTTTCTTCTCATGTACCTCTCTGGTATCCATACACTTTCTTATTAAGTCCTCATTCTCTTTGTAGCAATGCTGATATCCACCGTCTCTCAATCGCGGTTGAAATTCTCTAGGATGAGTTTCATTCACGATAGTGGATCCCTTACATTAAGAGCATAGTTACCAGGTTCGGAAATCCGATTAAATTCAGAAGGGCAAAAAAATCCGAAAATACGGAGTTCTCGAAAAAATCCGAAAAAATCCGGAAAAATCCGGTTCGGAATATATATACATATATTATTATAAATTTATATTGTTGTATACTTATATCATTATATATAGACAAATCATACAAAAAAGCATCCATCTACCATAATCATCATCATCATAATGATTCTTTCAAAAGATTGCAAGAAGTTGCTTGGTCCAAAAAGGTACAAAAATGGATTTTATGAAAATAAGAAAAATATTGCCATCAATGCGTAGAGCTCGAGAAAATATATACTTTTAGAGAAGACGACACCTAAAACGGAGCCACAGAATGAAAGTTATGGCACATGCAAGTTTTTGCTGCTACATCTTCCCGGACCCTTTCCAAAAATGGCAAATTTTTTTCCATACTTGCGATTTTTTCACCAAAAAATAAAATATGCCAAAAAAGGAAATTTCCCGCAAAAACAAGGCCGAACCGAACCGGATTTATTCGGTTGCTTCAAAAAGTACGGTTCGAACCGGATTTCATACAGATCCGGCCGAACACAGTAACTATGATTAAGAGGAGTCGCTTGTAATGTGTCAGCTTTCTTATTCCTCTCTTTTGCTATGTCAAATCTTCTCCATAAGAGTTTTTCTCTCATGTACGTCTCCAATATCCATACACTTTCTAATTAAGTCCTCATCCTCTTTGTAGCAATGTTGGTATCCACTGCCTCCGGCCATTGAATGTCTCTAGGAATCAATGAAGCCTTCAGGATCATAGTTTCTGTGCGGTCACATCCAGGAGTCTTTGATAACATCTTAGAAACAGTTAAGGCACACTTGTGCTGAAAAATGAAATCTCCAATGGAAGCCTTCATTTTAATGAGGGCATCTTTTCTACTTCACCAAATTCTTTATCAACAGAGACCACTTTCCTCACGAATTCTAAACATAACAACTCTAAAGAGACAAATCTCCGGGAGCTCAAGAGGGCAACAGATTGGCTTCACATACCCTAATGAATGTGTAATCAATCCTCAATCACCAATCTGCCAAATTGTGGCGGGTTATGATTTGAGGATCATATTCCATGGGCCTCATAAAATTTATGGCTACTCTTGTCATTCTTGGCCTTTCACTTCCATAGAATAACTTATACAAAGGGGCAACATAATAATCCTCAAAAGTAAAAACTTCTTGTCCATGTGTACACTCCACAATTGTACTAGCTTCATGTGTTGCTGGCTAGTAGTGTAGTCTTTAGCATATGGTTTGATCTCTAGTTTCCTTGAGGGGACGAGTGAAGTGATACATGAAGTAGAGGTGGTAATAATGCCTAAATCTCCAAGTCTTTTCAAATTCAATGATCTCTGTGTGTGGTTGATAAGATAACAATGTGCCAAAGTCATACATCATTGAAGTAGACAAGGCACTGATACTTATGCGCATCATAGCCTTTGTCTTCTCTTAGAATCTGACACAAAATGAACATATTTTCCTGAAAATGCGTATAGAACATCCGAACACCAAAGGGTTTTTAATCGAGTCATATATATATATATATATATATATATATATATATATATATGTCATCAAAATGCCTGTTGTCTTTATAAATGATATGCTTTTGTAACTCTTAAGTTCATCATCACCCCAGGATCACTATTATATGTGAGAGTGCATGGTTGCTTCAATCACTGCAGCTTGTTAGTGTGCAGGACTAAAATTTCCTTATAGCCTCAGGTCTTAAATTCCAGAATGAACTCCTCTTTAGCATTCATTACTATTGTTTCCTTGGGAGAATACCATGTGATGGTTCAAGACCGCAATTGTTGGCTGTAGCTAGCAATTGATGAGACATGGTTACATGGGCTATTTTATTAGTCACATGAATTATTTTGTCTTATTGCATATTCATCTGCTTGTTCTATTTATGTACTTATTTCTCTAGAAGCTTCCTTGTACACCACTTTTCCTCGAAATTTCCACTCTCTAGAAGCTTCCTTTCTCTTTTGTCTTGAAGTAGCTTCATTTTTTTCTAGAAGCTTCCTTGTAATCTATAAATACATAATATACTAGAGTGTACATTAAATATACAGTCGCAACAATCGCTTTGTATTCTCTCTCTTTGTGGCAATTGTGCTCATATCAATCGGTATCAGAGCCTAGTGATCCAGGCCTGGTGCTCATTCCATCTTTTACTCTTATTAGATTTAACACCCATAGGCCTCTCCCAATCAAGGCATTCCATCTAGTATCCTTGAGGGTTTCAACATGTCTAGTTTCAATTTTGATATACACACTGAATATATCCGGCAAATGTGCACTTATCCTGCTGTTTGTGGTGCTCTGCAGCTGGAGTCAGCCTTTGACATAAGCTTTTGTATATCCTTCATAGTCCATCGCATTCCCTCATCAACTGAGTTCTTTGCATCCATTCTCAATCTTTCAGCTTCAGACTTCCATCCTCTACATTTTCTTTTGGACCCTCAGTTTGCTTTAGACAACAAGGATTTAGTTTGTGAAATTGTGTGGACATCCAAGGATGCCAATTGATTATCTGCTTCCATCATAAAATTGTCATCAATCAAGGGCTCTTAATTAGTGTCCAAGGTCTTTTTAATGCTTCCATCACCTGATCTGCTGTGGAAAACTGCAACGCAGCCCCGCCTTTGGCTTGAGAAGAAAACCTAGATTTCATATTTTTGGCAATTCCCAAAGGCTCACTGGGCTTTGAGTGCACTGCATGCTTTGCCTGGTCTATCAGTCCCAATACGTTGTCCATTGATCTGTCAGTTGATAACGTAGCCTCCATTCTGGGCTTAGGATCCCTTAGCCCATCATTACTCTTGGTAGGAGGGGATGGACCAATCTTTAAAGGCTCAGCTGTATGCCTAGGCTCCTGGGAAGCAGAATGCACCTCTCTATTCAACAATCTTATGGTTGACTTTGTTGCATCAAAATCACCTGAAGGCAAGGCCCTCAAAATACACATATAGGAGCCTGGAGCCATGCTTAGAAGATATGTGGAACAAATGGAAGATAGATTTAGAAATGTCTTAACAAATGTATGCTCTTACAAAATTAGATTGAGTGCTGTCTGGTTTTGGATCAATTTTCACTCATGCCCCAACCTTTCAACCTTTCCTGCCAACAACTTAAATAGATCGGGATTTTGTAGCACCAATGGGAGGTGGTAGAAATGGATCGAAATGGGATGCTGATCAATAGCTTCAACCACAAGGTTGAAAAGGGTTTCGAGGGCATAAGTTAAGATAAGATAAGATAAATATATTAAATGTCCAACGAGTGAGAAGTAGGTCAATGGGATTGTAATCATACATGAAAAGTGGATAAGATTCCAGCTAGATGACCAAACGGTCCCCGAAAACAACCAGAAAGAGAAGGAAGAAAAGAACAGGCAAGAGAAGAAGCCCGAAGGAAGTCTGTAGAAACGAGCCAAATCCGAACACGTAGGAGCGGAAGGGGAAGGAAGAAGATGCCGAAGACCTCCTCAATTAACAACCAAGATCGACTGAAAGAAGCTAGTGATGTGCTGAACTCTAGTGTTCGAAGCTGTAGAAGGTCTGGAATGTTGATGCCCGAAAGAAGGATGAACTCTCTGTGTTCGTCTAGTGGACCTCAAAGTCCATCGACCGGGGAGGGTGGCCTCTCGATAAGAACCTTGCATATAATAAATCAATAAATTGCAAAGGATAATAAAAAACAAGAGATATGGGGGCCAAGATGCCCTAATATCAATATATGCAGAATAATACCCTTAAGGTAGGGCAACACCATATAATGCTCCTTAAGGAAGGAGTAACTCCACAATCTCCCAAGATGGGAATCCACTTTGAGGGGGACACCTCCAATATACCTCTACCAAGTAGAAGACTCAACTCATACATACATTACCCCCTCATAATGATACTCACATCCTTTAAATAGGATGGGTAACACCTAATCCCAATGTAGGCCGACCCATTACCCAATATAATTAATTCATATGTGAGCCCATATAACTAAGGGGATGTGTGCCACATGTCGGCATCTCCATCAACCCATATACATTATATTATCATATCCCATGTGAACCCATACATATAACTAAGGGGATGTGTGCCACATGTCGGCATCTCCATCAACCCATATATATTATATTATCATATCCCAAGGTACATAGCATTGCCTCCCTCTTTGACATGTTTCGTCCCCGAAACATAAGAAGAAGCCATATAATGAGTGCACTTTAAATTATTGCACACTTGTCGCCATGCTCGATCATCCAACCACCCATATGAAATCCTAGTGGGTGATCTTAGTTCCAAACCTGATTCCATATTCCATTGTGCTCATCTGGTTCCATACTGGTCCATATGTGTTCCTTCTCGGCATCCATGCATATCCATAATTATTATTCCTGTGATTCCATGTCATATAATTATTGTTCCATTGATTCCATGTATAGCCAAAAGTATTCCTGTGATTCCCTGTATATCCATATGGATTTCTATCCTCATGTGTCCTAACATGTCTCCATGATTTTTTCCTCTCATGATGGTGTGGGTGTCGATATGGTGCCACCTTCGTATACTCAACCTTATCAACCTTTTCCTCAACTTTCTTGTCCTCTTCCACCTTGTTTGTTACTTCTTTTTTCTCTTGAGTAGAGAAATTATTTGTGACTTTATGTTCTTCATCCTCTCCTTCTGATTCATCCTTATTCCCTTCTTCACCATCTTCAAATTCATCTTCATGATCCAATTTTACATTACTTTTTTCTTTGCTAAGTGTGATATCTTGCAATGTAATTTTCTTTCTCTTGTACCATAATTTCATGAATTTCTTTTGCACATTAAGATTAATTGTTCCCAAGCTCTCTAACCAAGGATATCCAAGAACAATATCCATACCATCCATATCTAAAGCATAAAAATCTGAATGTAAAACATATTTATCCATAGAGAGCTTTAAATCTTCAAAAACTTGAATATGCTTACCATCCACTTGAGCTTCCTTAATATGTTTTGCTTGTACATGTAGATTTTGAGCTACATCCATATTGATGAAGTTATATTTGCTGCTAGGGTTTATGGAAACAATTACCTTTTTCCTTTGAATACACCCTTCAAACTGAAATATTGAAGCTTCCTTCTTTGGAGATGCACTATCATGTGTAACAACTTCATCATCAACATTTTCTTCTTCTTCTTCTTCTTATTTTCCTCTTCCTCACTATTATCATTAAATTCTTCTTTTGTTTCCCATCTGTCCATGAAAACTTGTTCCAGTTCCTCCAAGGACCAATTAGACTTTTCCTTTTCTAACTCGAAAAACCAAATGCATGCGAGAGCCACTAATCCACAATTTGAAGAACCAAATATCTGATGGTTCAGAGAATTTATGCCTAAATTTGTTCCACCATTCTCTAGCATCAATCCTGTCATCTCCAAAAAAAGTTACCATCCCCATGATCCACAAAACTAGGGTTTTAGGAATAGACCCTTTTGATCAAAACTTGTTCTAACCCTTTCGGCTAAAATTCAACCAAAAATCAGAAATCATAGAACACAAACCCCAATTTAATTTTTGAGAGGTTTCTGAAAATGTAATAAATTCAGGAAAATTCCTCAAATTGCGGCATGTGGAGCAAAATAGTGAAAAACAATAAAACTGCAATAACTCTGACAAAATAGATCCAAATATTCTGAAATTTTTACCATATCTTCCTGATCTGATTCTAAACACTTGGTAAAAATTTTAAAAATTAATTCTAAACAATGCGGCCTGTGAAGCAAATTTAGGCGAAACCCTAAAAATGCAATAACTTCAACACAAAAGCTTGAAAATTTATGAAATTTAGACTGTAGCTTTATGAAACCCTTTCGCAACTTTGGTAAAAAATTTGAGAAAATATTCATAGCCATTTCCAAAATATAGCCGAATCAATAAAATTAGGGTTTAGACCCAATTTTTTTGCGAAATCGATGCTCTGATACCACTTGATAAGAACCTTACATATAATAAATCAATAAATTGCAGAAGATAATAAAAAACAAGAGATATGGGGGCCAAGATGCCCTAATATCAATATATGTAGAATAATACCCTTAAGGTAGGGCAACACCATACAATGCTCCTTAAGGAAGGAGTAACTCCACAATCTCCCAAGATGGGAATCCACTTCGAGGGGGACACCTCCAATATACCTCTACCAAGTAGAAGACTCAACTCATACATACATTACCCCCTTTAAATAGGATGGGTAACACCTAATCCCAATGTAGGCCGACCCATTACCCAATATAATTAATTCATATGTGAGCCCATATAACTAACTAAGGGGATGTGTGTCACATGTCGGCATCTCCATCAACCCATATACATTATATTACCATATCCCATGTGAACCCATACATATAACTAAGGGGATGTGTGCCACATGTCGGCATCTCTATCAACCATATATATTATATTATCATATCCCAAGCTACATAGCAGCCTCGACCTCGTATGTGACTAAGTGTCCTTGGTCTGTGAAATAACACCTGAGTCCGGATAGATCTTGACTAGTCATTAGGATTGGTATCACCGTGTCACTTAGTACCCTTCCTAGGGGAGAGCACTGTAAAGAAGGAAGTAATGCTAAGTAGTCGTTTGTCTAGAGGAAGGTAGAAGAGACTGAAGAGACTCATCTCGAAGCCTAAGGGCCTCATGCAGATAAAGAGCAAGGCACCTCTGGTCATAGTATTTGAAGAATCCAGTGAGGGTAGGACACTCTCTGAACAGGCAGTGGATTCTCCCTCTGATCTCGTAGTAAAGGGGGCATCGAAAGATGAAATGCTCCTCTGTCTAACATCCCGGGAGGAAAAGCGGCAAATCCGCTCGGAGCGGTCAATCTGATGACACTCAACACGAAGCTTGTGAGAGCCAACTTTGAGGGAGATGCGAAGGGCGTGCATCCAATGTCGGGAGATATACTGGGGTCGAGAAATAAGCCCATTATTGACCTCAAAAAATGCTCAGCATAGAAGGCCATCTTTGGCCGTAACCCACCCTAGGGGTTGGTCCAGTGTCTCTTGAATGAACCGTTTGTAAATGTCGTCTCGATGATTTTATTTATATCCTGCTTACTCGGAAAGAGGTGAGTAGGGCGTCCAAAGAATAGATGTAAGGTGGGAGGTGGTCTATCTATATACCAATAGACCCAAGTAGTCGTGAAACTTCGGCATACCAACATTGGGATCAACCAGAGTGATCAACTGAAGCAATGGCCTTCGATGAGCAGTAAGCAAGGTAGGGGTACCTGTCCCTTCCAGCAGGGGAATCCACTAGTCTCCAATGATGTATGAAGGAAACAATGCCAAAATTGCTTCCAACCTAAAGGGACGAGTGCCGAACTCTGCTAGGATGATATCATGGGGAATTGTCTCCTTGTATTTGAGGAGAAGGATTTGAACTCTCTCCACTGCAACCCAATCGAACTCCAGAAGGGATGGACCCCAAACCTCCGAGCCATAAAGAACCGTGGGCCTAACAAGGGAGTCCGAGAGGGAAAGCTTGGACAAAATGTCCTGGAAGTGATGATGGAAGCACTGTCTCTCCAAGATTGCCAATGAGTCGTAGCCCTTATTAACCCTGGGGAGGTTGGAGTGCTTGGTCGTAAACTGAAGCGAGGTCCAGAGAAGAGCACTCCCAAGTAAGTGTAAGAGTTGGTGATCTCAAGCTCCTCTCCCTTGTAGAAGAAATGAAAATCAGATGTCTTCAGAGTATTGAATATCATAATTTTGGTCTTACCCAGGTTAATCATCAACTGCTGCAAGTGCCGCAAAAGAGGGCTAAAGCATCCAACTGTCTCTGTAAACCTTCCGCCGAGGAAGCAAGGACTACATCGTCTGCAAAGAGGAGAATATAGATCAGAACCTGGTGGAGAAGACAACCATCCCCCTCCGGATGTGGTCCCTAAGGAAATCCTCTAACTCATCCATATAGATGTTGAACAAAGTAGGAGACAGAGGGCAACCCTGCTTGACCCCAATGGTGCTCCTAATGAAGTCCGAGAGTCTGTAGAATGCGGAGATGACCTAGAACCTCCTCATAAAGGCGCATGATGGCAGCTAAAAGAGTCTCGGAGATGCCAATCTCTCTGAGCCTCTGGAAGAGAGCTTCCTGCGGAACAGAGTCAAAGGATTTCCGAAGGTCAACAAAGCAACAAAAGACCTTGGAAGAGCGATGACGTGCCTCCTCAATGATGGCTCGAAGAGTGAGGATGTGGTCAATGGCCTAGTAGGTGGATTGAAACCCCGCCCGACCTCTAGGTAATGCAAAGTGATGAAACTCGAGAGAGTCGCATGTGAAGTACAAGTAGCATAAAGCTTGGCGAATGTGTGACCCACCATGATTGTTCGGTAGTTGTTAGGATCAGAGGTAGGACCCGATTTGTGTATGGGATGAATAATATGGTGGGACCAAGACCTCGGAAAACCTGTGCAAACCACTTGGTTGAAGAGATCCACTAAATAGTTGTTCAGGATGCCAAGTCCCTGCTTGAAGAGTTCTGCCTGGAAGCCCTCCTCATCCGCTGCTTTGCTGCTATTCATGGCTGAAATGGCATTTTGAACATTCGTGTGGGTGAAAATGTGGCAAGTGGAAGGTGGGGATACAACTCGGATTAGGGCCTGGCCAGGGACGTCGTAGAGAGTGGAAGTATGAGCAAACATGGAGCTGGGATCCAGGTCCTGCGGAGGAGGGGAATGCCGGGGAGAATAGTATGCCAGAAATGCTTGGGAGAGTGTAAGAGGGACTCCCGCCTCCTGTCGAGAGATGAAGGTACGTTTCTTGTGGCGAAGGAGGTGGCAATACGCAGACTTGAGAGAGGTAAGGGATGGGAGAGCATGGACATAAGCAAAGTGAAGTTTCCGGTGAAGGGCTTTGTAGTCCTCATCATACCATTGCTTCATGGGACAAGTTTTCCTGTTGTGATGGGTGAGAGTGATGTCGAGTTATGAGGGCACAATTTCGAGGTCGCGAGGGCAAACCACGATGAAGCACGTGAGATTTCGAGCCATGAGGGCACAAACTAGGGGGAGAGTGCTTACAGATTCTTTGGAGGTGAAAAGAACAACTTGACCCTACCTCGGGAACCGGGGACCATTATTTAACATAAAATCTTCTGCCATAGAGAAGAAGTCAAGAAGAAGAAATCATTGGTGTCCTTCCATGTGGATGCCATCCATTGACTGATCTCTATCAAAGAGGACCTCTTTCCTAAAAATCTGCGAAGTAGGGAAATTCTCCCCATTTTCTTGGCAACCAATCCATGCAGGTCCTTGGCGGGAAAGGTCCATTGGTAACTCAACGATCGAGCAGGATGTCTCCCAAAGATAGTGGCACAAAGTTGCTTTCGCTTGGAGGAGAAACTCTAGGTTGCTCCATATTTGTGGTAGAGCCATTTGCGGCCCCTCCCAAAGCAACAACCCTACCATTATCACCACAATAGAGCTTCGAGAGTTGGAATGAGTTTTTGCTGAACCGGAGTGGCCTCCACCGAAAGGATCATGAATGTTCCTATCTTTGTGATTTGAGCCTTACAAAACTCGTTGTAAGAGTGGAAGGGGTTAGCAAAGTTTCTACACTCGGAGTACACTTAGTGGGGCGTAGATCCTTCATTGACCTCCTTCCCAGTGTTTGGTGATCTTGAAACCTCATGCGCCTTTGAAGAAATTTTAGGGTTACCACAAAGAAGAGAGTCCAATTCCAATTGATGGTTGCCTCCTACGGAACCGAAATGTGAAGCCCTCGCTGCTTGCAATTTTTTTGCCGCAGGTTTTAAAAACTCTCCATGCGCATTTCTTTGCTGCTCCTTTTATTGTGCATTGCTGCTCCATTCTCCTGTGATCCTCCTTGAATTCTTTCTTTGTTGCAATTGTGCTCATATCACAAGTAAGGACGACCAAAGAACCAATGTTATATGTTGGACATTCCTTACAGGGAAACAAGCAAATATTTTATTTCATGGAAGGAAAAATAAATCGCTGCCAAAGTATCTTAGCTCAGAGTCATGATTATCACCTATAGTTCATCAATAAAAAACTTCATTGGGTATCTATCCTTGATTGGCTTGCTTTGTGTGCCTAGACACTATGAGGGAAACTTTTGGTTCAAACCAACATGTTTCTTCAATCTTTTGCTCTCTGACGTTTTTGGATCCATTATAATCATGAGATAAATTAGAGGAGGGGAATTATGATAGCATTATCCGTTTCACACAATTTTGAAGATGATTGGATATCCTTTGTGAGTTCCTTTGTGTTCCATGACCCTAAATAGCTCCTTCATTCCTTGACTCAATTCTTCGTCACGAACTCTTCAAAGCTTTTAGTAAATTCTCACAACATAGGACATGAATTCATATAATAGAGTGCAAACAATGCATACAATTTGACTTAATTTCCATTTTCATCCTTTGAGAAAAGCATTAATGACATCATATAGCAAGTAGTTGATCTTTTTGAATCTAAGCTTCTGATTTTCTTAATTAAGGGATGTTGCTGCTTCGCCATTTGTCTTTTCAAAGCTTGTTAAGAACCTTGAAGAAATGCAATAATTTAGCGTGCCAAGTCCAATGCGCTTATCATTGTCACACATTTGCAAGATCGCCGTTTGTTGTTGAAGTGCAAATCCACAAAGTGTTTTGACATTTAAAACAGTGCATCAATGAAAAATGCATATCATTCTTTTTGCTTTCTATTGATGAATTAACGTCGTGCCTCCAATTGTCTTTCTTTGATTGGTCCTAATCATTATATCTGGCCCCACAAAGTATGATTCATATTATTGGCATAATATTCTTATGTTGAACGTAGGAGTAACTTAAACATTCATTTGTGCACTTACTTATCTTTTGACTTAACTTTCAGGTCGGAAGATATTCGTTGCATTGGACGTATAAAAATGGCCTAATGTTTAAATCGATGAATATACAAAGAAGGAACCCATCATTATATGCACTAATGTCTTAATCCTATGACTTTTGTTAATCCCTGTCTCAATTAGCTGTCCACTTTGAAGCATTGATTGTGAAGATGCGGACTGTCTAGAACGACGAATCGAAGGAGGAGGTCCGCGTTTGATTTAGGGATCCACAAGCTGCTCGATCTTTAAAACAACATTCTCCCAAAGAAGTTCTACTTCTTATTATCTTTCTGCATAAATCAACGGCTGTAATCGAGTGCCCACTGAAACAGCAATGCATAATGATTTAGAGGTTCATGAATAGCTTTGGTACTTCTAACAGTGAGTTGTAATATAAGGACCCACCTCCGAAAATTCATACATGCTTTATCTCACATCACACATACAGATCAACAATAACATTTCATCAAGGTCAAGATTAAGAGATTCAAAAGATTTGTGATAGCTATATAATATTACAAACAACTCACCAAAGAAAGGCTTTATTCACTTAATGAAATAACCCAATAAACAGTTCATGGTAATACAATTGCAGATCGATGGTCCACAATGGTTTGTCATTCTAGAAGGTACTCAAGGAGTGGAACGACAAAACAGTGAACAAAGGTAAGCTATTACATTTGATGGGGAATTCAGGCATGTCTTAAAATGAATTAGAATGCATTTTTTTAGAAATGCAAGGAAATGCCGGGTGGCAGCTACGAAGCCAACAAGGAAATAGACATCTAAGGATGGTATCAGACATTTTCAAGGTATGAAGCACAAATTTGGACTATAAATTCTTTGAAGAAGGCATATATGACATTTTCAACTTATGATTCAGTAATGACAATCGCTGAACAAAACATGGCAAGTATTTAAATGAAAAGAGGATAGGAAAATGACAAGCATGACCTTTCCCGCAAATAAAACTATAGTTAACAGAAAACAATTTAAAATCAGTGTATTTATAATGTTCACTGAGCTTGAATGGAGCACACAAGTTGATCTTCAAGAATATTAACTTCATGTCCCCTTTTCCTACAAACTATACTAGTTTATAACATTCCAAAGGGGACACATTCTAGGAATGACCATGTAAAGTGACAACCTCTAGCCCTGGGACATAAGGACATGGAAGTTTTTATCCTAGGGGGAACTTTTAGTTCCAACACCTTGCAAAGACCCTAGTTTGTTCTTTTGATATGAACTCATTTCTTAGATTAAAAGTTGTGAGCTCAATTCTTTTCAAGAGTTGCCTTCTTAGGCTAATGGAGAAAGTTAAGCCTATGTTGAAGTGGTTACAAGAACAATGAAACTAGATACCTTACCAAAGTCTGTGGTTTATTCTTTTGGTGTTAAATCATATTTAGAAGTAAAATTATTGAAATTCAATTTCTTTGGGGAGTGGTCTTTCTAGGCCAATGCAAAAATCTAATCCTGTGCAGAAGAAACTACAAGAACAAGGAAATAAGCATTGTATTTAAATATGCCCACCTCAAATTAAACATTATAAAAACATGCAAATCATGCAAAAATAAAACAAACAATACCTAATAAATTGCACAATTAAACATAGACGATAGGGGTACTTAGCTCTTGAAAATGCTATCACTCCAATGAACAAGCGTCTTTGAGTCGTTTCTCACCCTGTTACAACAATCTAAAACCATTCATGGGAATCTGCAACTGCTTGGACTTGTCATCAAACAAAGGAGGCCCTGAAATGAGGAAGTGCTAGGAATGCATGAATGGTATTGGTCATCCCGTATGGCCCTGGCCAGGTTACGATCTTGGCCAGGATTGTTACTTGGGCAGGATTGGTATGATCTTAGTCAATATTGGTAACTGAATATCTGTACGGTCCTAGTCAAGGCTTGCAACTCAGGAAGTGAACCTCCAATCTCATTCACTCGCTACTGATTTGTCCCCTTGTTTTCGGAATTTGCATGCTTGACCTCTGAATTACCAAAATGAGGATCCCGAAGTGTCGATGAATTGTCTTTGTGTCACTGCTTTGACTAAGTCTTGCAAGAGTAAAATTTGCGAGGGTTTTGATTTTGGGGTATGTGTGGGATAGGGTTAATATCTGCCCTTTTGATTTGTCAAACCCCTAGTGTACAAAGAAGTTGCTCGTCACCATATAAAAATACATAACAGTAACAATGGCAATGAAATGCTCTAGGAGTTTGTGATGATTGCTTGATAAATACACAATGATAAATGAATTCAACATGTCCTTGAATTTGGCAAATTGAGCAAAATTAGCAAACATCAATGGCCAAAAAGAAAAAAAAAAAAGGCGGGGGGTTGACCAAGACCTGGCCAAATTTTTATATAAAAAATCAGTGCTAGGACTGTACAAACAGTCCTGGGCTCAAACACAAAAAAATATAAAAGTGAAGGCCAAGCTGCCTATGACTTAAGGAGGACTACACAGGGGCTAGGGAAGTATTTGAGTATTATTAAAAACTCTTTGTTTTTGTAGTTTGGGATCACCTGCCACCAAACATGTCAAAATGCATAAATTGATGTAAAATAATGACCAAGGGTCCATTCTAAAGTGTGCACATTTTACCCCACTTTGAGGCATGTGCTTAACCTCAAATTAGGTGGTGTGGCTATAGATTTCAAAGTAGCACATATAAAGAAGAAATAGATGCCTGCAAATCCAAGCCTTCAAGTTTTGGGACATGTTTTGGAACCTACAAAATCATACTTAACTTCCTTGTACAAGCATCAGTGAGTGGAAAAAGTAAATGCTGAATGCAAAGTCAGTTGTTAGTGAGATACCTCCTTTGTCTCCAATATGCAGCACAAGTCCCATGGGTTCGTCATACCATCGAAGGAGGTAGAAGCGGAGTGGAGTTGAAACCCATGTGTTGTCAAGTGATGCGGTCCCGACCTCCTATATCTGAAATTAAATGATTCACTGAGTATGATGGGTAACATGTCCTTTGTCACAGATATGCAGTGGAAGTCCTGCGAGTCTATGATATTGTTGTAGAAATCATGGCTATAAAATGCAAGGAGTAGTTTATGTCCCCTTTTGGGATGAACGTATGAAGCTCATATCTCAAAAGAAATTAGATGCATATTTAAAACATAGAAATCTTATCATCGAATAACATCGTGTGCAAAGTTAAAGCATAATAAGAATGCACAAAAGAAGATATTTTTCTCATGTTGCTTGTTTCTCCCAAGTTGCCTCAAGATATAAGAAAACTCATTACATCATGGAATATGACAATTATAGCGAGTATACCATTGAATTTGTCATAGCAATGAGTCACATTGCACAAAAATACAACAATGAGCAGTATGTGCAAGAGAAAAAGAGTTTTTCCCTTGTGTTGCCCCAATATATACACATGACAAGGAAATAAAGCATGACAAGGAACATAGAAACAAAGCAAAAACATAAGCATACTGAATATTAGCATGTGTATGCATGGCAATATCATGGCAATCTTGTAGAATGGAAACCATTCTAGAAATAAAATGCATGTCATGGCAATGGGAATGTGTAAGCAGCTTATTAAAGCATGTGGCATGGAAACCATGCTAGGGTTTGTATCATAGAAACGTGTAGCATGGAAACCATGTTAAGAGCTAGTAACTTTGGAAGTAATGTATCATGTCAACTATGACATTCAATATAGCAATCATTTTATCATAGAAATCTTTCATCATGGATCACAAAAAAACATGCATTGAGTGTGGCAATTCTGTATCATAGATAACATATTAACATTAATATTATTGAAACATACTGCATAAAGATGAAGGAGTAACATGCATTAAAGGTAAAGTTTTGCCCCATGTTGCTCCAAGATAAGCATCAAATAGCATGGCAACATGAAACAAAGGGAGGTTGATGTATAAAACCTCTTCTGATGCATGATGTTGATTGGGTCTTTCAAAGGATTGCCCTCCAAGGTAGAAAGAAGATATGCCCCATCACTGCCCCATACACAAGTGGATAAGGAATTGTCCTTGTGGTTGGTAAGGGCTAGACAATGTATGCTTGATTTTGCATTTGTCACAATGCTTTTTGACAATAGTGGAAGGCGTATACACCTTATTTTTTATTTTTCACACTTACTAACGATTTCGTTATGCAGGGTGTTGGCGCATTAACCTCCCGAGTGCAAGCCTTAAGGAGCGCACTAGAAGTGGGGTTTGGGCTGGTTAGCAATACCTTATGAGAGATCATTGTGGCATTTGCCCTAGTGTCCCCTCCTACCACTTTATGACCACTTGATACCCTCAATACTACCACTGTTCACATAGCCTTTTATATCACCCTCATACCCTATCCAAGTGTTTGCTCTACCTACATTCTTTCTCCTCCCTTGTACCTTCTGTGGACTGTTTGTAGCCGACTGCATCAACCATGGTCAATCCGGTATGGTAGATGCCTGTTTTCAAGTGACTGCATCAACCTTTGGCTTGTGTGTTGGCCCTATAATGGTCCTATACTAATATCCTAATCTATATTATTGAAGAGAGAGATGATAATCATATTGACCATCTTAGCTAACATACATTCTGGTGAACCCGACGTGAATCTTACTCCACTCTTGATTGAGTCTTATTCATGTTATTTTTTTTATCTTAAGTTCTTAGCATTACTGATTTGTCAAGTATACCTTACTTGCAGAATTTCTTTTCTTCCACCTTTAGAATCCTTAAAGATTATTTTCCCATTTCTACTATGGAATATCTTTATAGCTCTCAAAAGGAAAACACCGATTGGACCAAATTCAACCTTCAACCCTTATACGCAGATTACAATATGGCCACTTCTAATTCTAAGAAAATCATGACTAATACCACTTTGCTAATATTGTTTCCACTAGATCTCAACACAAGCAAACTATAATCAATGAAGACATAGAGCAAGAGGGTCAATAGGATGATTACTTTGACTACACACCGACAATGCAAAAATGTATTCAAAATTTTCCCAAATATTGTTAGAGAGGCTTTTGAATCCATCCAAATCCTATCAAAAGTTTCCTAAATATTGTCGGAGAGGCTTTTGTATCCATCGAAATCCTATCAAAATTTTCTTGAATATTGTCGGATAGGCTTTTGAATCCATCGAAATCCTATCAAAATTTTCTTGAATATTGTCGGAGATGCTTTTGAATCCATCCAAATCCTATCAAAATTTTCTTGAATATTGTATACAAATTGCAATATAGCCACTTCTTATTCTAAGAAAATCGTGCCTAATACCACTTTGCTAATATTGTTTCCACTAGATCCCAACACAAGCAAACTATAATCAATGAACATTTAGAGTAGGAGGGTGAACATGATGACTACTTCGACTACACATTGACGATGCAAAAATGTATTCAAAATGGATGAGCTTGTCACCTATCCCAATCCCATTTCAAACATCTTCTCAATTGTTGGGGCAAGTTAAAGCATAACTTGCCTAACTTTTCATCCTCGACAATTCCGTCATCTTCTTCAACCATGACGGGTGGTAATCTTAACAATGTAGGTCCTCTTAACAATCCTATAAACACCATGCGATAACAAAATTAGGTTTTGCTCCAATTAAGATTATTACTAAAATGTGTAATGCTATGATATGAAATGATAAATATAGTAAATACAACAATCCTAAATCATGTGAGGATAAATATACAACCAACACAATGTTTTATTTCAAATTCTCTAACAACAAAGCAACACTCATTGAAAGAAGATGAGAATTGTAAACAATTTTCTCTTTTATAATTGGAAGCAAACTATCTACAAAAAGGTTTTCAAGTTCACTATTTGGTGTCTTAGTAAATTTTTTTGATCTAAGCGTAGAGTCCTAATGATTTCATTTGGCTCCTTATGTCGATTTGAGCCGATTTAACACGTGTGATTTTCATGCCAATTTTAATATGGAAATGAACCTAGAAGTCATCCACAAGGGTTTCAAAGCAATTAATGGGATCCTCTGAAGACCATAAAATGAATCAAGGGCATAATGTTTTAGGCTTTATAGAAAACGCTTAGTCAATAATTAATCATCATGAGAAAAGTCTAAGCAAGAGGCATAAAAGGATTTGATGTGATGTGAAGGGTCTCATTTTCTGTTATACAATTCAAATCTGCGGTGCAATGATGTTTGGAGGAAAAAGGTGGGAAAGAACTTCATTGGCCAAGGGTTAAGAAGAACATCATTGGAAGTGACCTTCTTGCTTATTTGATTTTAGTAACCCTTAAGAAAGGGTTTTTGTTTTGTGTTTTATATCTTAAAGAGTTTGCATTATGGTAACCATTTCTGAATTTTGAAAAGGTGATGGTTGAGGAGGAATATCAATTGAAGGATATAAGGACTGTGGAAGTGATATTGGGATATATCGAGATGGGAGATAATATTGAATTTGGGGGTGAAAGGATAGAATGTGGGAAGAGAATGGAGCTAGGAATAGTAGGTGGAGAAATGGCTTGAGCCATGGTAGTTGTGGGTGGTATAAGGATTTATACTTGGGGTTGAGAATAGGTTTTGTGATGTTCGGGACATACTTGCGAGTTTGCAACATCTTGGGTAGTAGGAAGATTAGAAGGTGGTTGAGAAGTGGATATACCATGAAACAAATTTTCCTACTGAACTTCTTTTAGTACATTCATCTATTGTGCGATTTGTGAAGGTTTTCCAAGTGAAACTTATTAAATTGATTCTATTAAAAGGGATATTTACTTGGGTTTGAGAATAGGTTTGACAAGGTTGGGAAAAACTTGCAAGTATGCAACATCTTGGGCAATAGGAAAATTATGAGTTTCTTCGAAGCGGATATACCATGAAACAAAACATCACTTCAACTTCTTTTAGTATGTTCATCTATTGTGCAATTTCTTGAGGGTTTTCCTAGAGAAACTTTTGAAATTGGGCACTAGGGTGTTTTAAAGTATTATGAGTTATGAATGGTAGGCTATTTTCAAGACTAACTTTGGCTTAAGTATTCACAAAGGCGATTCATGGTCAAAACAATCATCATTATTATCCCTATCATTATGCAAAGGCACATTATTACTATTCGTTTTCAAAGAAGAAAACACACTTTTAGGTTACATTTTGGTTTTCAAGCCCAATTTAGATTTAACAAAGGGTCGTGAAGATTTTACAATTTTCAAATTCGTTTTAGTTAATGCTAGAGTTCCTGTAATTGGATCTCGATTTATTCTATTATTTTTAGTCATGAAATGAAATCAAGAATAGAAGCATGTACACCACATGAAGCCAAACACACCAACGTTTTGGAAATTTCAGAAATTAAAGAGAGCATAGTGTTTGGGATCAAGCAATTTTAGGTAGGAAAACATTTACAAAGGAGGAACATGCACAAAGTGGGCTCACCGAATGACGAAACCCTAGGAGGTGTAAGACAGGTTGGGTTCACCAAAATGTATGCATTAAAATCTGCCTACCACTAATCATGTATTATAAAAACATGCAAAAATGTAGTAATCAATGCCCAATTAATTGCATAATTGAACATAGAACAAGATAAGGGTACTTAGCTCTTGAAAACACTATTCCCACAATCTAGAACTCTTTTTGTGAATCTCCAACCGCTGGACTGTCATCAATCGATTCCTGGGCCTAAAATGAGGCGGCCGCAAACATACAAATGACCTTGGTTATCCCGCACGATCTTGGTCCATCTTGTGCGGTCCTGTTCGGTTTATGCGATCTTGCCATCTTGGACAAGATTGATATGGTCTTGGTCCAAGGTCTCGAACTTGCAAAGTGAACCCCGAGTCTCGTTCGCTTGCTTGTGGATTGTTTCCCCTTGTCCTGAATTTTTGTGCTTGACCTCTAAATCTTTGAAACGAGGATTACCTAGTGTGGATGAGTTGTCCTTATGTCGCCGCCTTAAGCAAGTCCCGCAAAACTGAAATTGAGGAGGATTTTGGTTTGGGGTAGGTCGATTTTTGCCCATCGATTTGTTAGACCCCTCAAAGTTTACAAAGAAGTTGTAAGGAACCAAATAGAAAATGCATACCATGTGAATCCTACAAAGAAATGCTTTGTAGTATTGGATGATAAGTGAGTGATGATAAATGAATTTGTCTACGTGCCTATTTTATAGACACATGACCTCAAATTTGGTAAAGTGAGCATATTTAATGACATCAACAGTCAAAAAAGTGAAAAAGGTGGGAAGGGGTTAGCTTGAGACTCGGTTAAATTTCATTACTCAAAACTTGTTTCCGGGATATCTTTATCACATATTGCTAAAGGGATAAAACTCAAGACCAGGGCTTCTTGAGAAAGACTACACAGAGGTCATGGAAATTTTGAGTATTGATAAAAATGCTCAATTTTTCTAGTATAGGACCATATGCCAATTAACGAGTTAAAATGTGTAATATCCCCTTTTGGGATATTAATTAAATTTTATTAATCTACTTGCAATGGAAGTAAACTTAGAAGAGAAACCCTTCTAGGTTCACCTCAACTAACCCAGTGTCGGCTTCAATACAACCCAAATGGGGTTGGAGTGAGCCAAGGTAAGGGTTCAGATGGGCTATCTAGTCGAATTAACACTTCTTTAACCAATTAAATTGCAGAAGTAGAAAAATAAATTAAAACTGCTGAAAATGACTGCAAACTTCAAAAATAATATCTTCCTTAATATTGACTCTTTTTGCATGAAACCAATTGCAGATGGAAGATAAAATTAGGAGCTTTCAAAAGAACCAACAATCAGAATTTTTCACCCACTGAAACCCACTCAAAACAGCCCCGAATCTGCAGAACAAGTCGCTAGGGTTAGGAGAAATAATTAAATTTATTTTCAGCTCTTTTCCCTTCACTTCTCAGCCCAATAAATGTTGTTTCAGATCTGCAATAAGGAAGTTATAACAACAGATCGAAAAAACCTTTCAAACCCTTCCAAAACACTGATTAATAAATGCCCAGGTAAGTCGACTTGCATTAAATAAATTCCAGCAGTGTTAGCAAGCTCCAAATATCATGAAACAAGTGCATTTATCATAGAATAATGAGCAAGAACAGTTCAGATTTTATTCTTGCAAAAATAACATTCAAAACACCATAAATCTCCTTCAACAAGTCGATTTATATCATGACAAAACCAACAACAATTTTCAAAATTAATTGATCAAATGATAGCTTGAAAACTCTCCAAATAACCTCACAAACTCTCTCAATAATGGCGCCTTCACTTATATTGAATAGAAATGCAAATAACTTATCAATTCAAGCTCTCAAGGGCACACACACTTCACAATGGGTGGTGTTGATGAACACCTTTTGTTTTTTGATCACAAGTGGGCATACATCCCTCTTCAAGCATGAAGATAAGTTATAATAATGTCAACATGCGAAAAGAGTGCCCATCATCTTCTTTTATATCTTTTCCTTGCTCAATCTCCAAAGTTCCTTCTCCATTTTTGGCACCAAAATCTAGGAGAGAATCTTATTTTAAAAAGTGCCTGGAAATCACACTCAAAACAAATATTAAATGCATGGGAAAATTAAATTAAATGATGCCCATATGAATCGACCCATGCTTAGAATAAATCAATTTATTCAAATATTAATTATTAAATGATCTTAAGAAAATGTGACTTGCTTGGTTATTTTATTTACTTCAAAAACACATAATTATCATCCCAAAGAAATCAATTTTCTTTCTCTTATTTTTGATTTGCACAAAAAATATATTTTGATTATTAAATTTATATTTGCAAATCGATTTTCCTTTATTTTAATTTTTATTTGAAAAGGGGGACATTACAAAATGCATAAAATAATGTAAAAAATGACCAAGGGTCTATTTTTAATTGTCTAGACTAAGCACCTTACCAAAGACCCTGGTTCGGTCTTTTTGTGCATACTCACTTTGAAGTAAAATGTCTTTGAGTGTAGATGTACATTCTTGTTCTGGGAAACTTCAGAAGGGATACAACTTACTTCCTCAGCAATTCATCTTACCTCCTACACCATACTTCTTATACACTACCAACGCCCATCCATTTAAGAAGCAGTTTTTGTGAGGCCACCCAGAATGAAATATGTCATCTAATTCTACCATCATAATATTGCCCATTTGAGCCTCTTCATCCACACCTAGCAGTACAGCATCTTACAGGTTATTTTGTATGTATCCTAATGGAGCTGAACAGAAGGCAGCGCCCAGGAACTGAGTGGTAACTATTGCTAGTTAGAGATGCTTGTACTGAGATTTAATGTCCATATAAAAATCTTGGATTCAGCTTTTCTAGATGTGTGGAACCATTGCTTGATTTTATTACTTTTGAACATCCATACCTTCAAAAACTTTCTACAATAGAATATGGTTGCATTTCATTGGACTCCTTAAACATTTCATTGCATAGAAATAATATATAGCATGAGCTAAAGATTAACCACAGAAGGGTAAGATTTTCAAAGTTTCTTTTGGAGACAACTTAAGTGTGTTTTGTTTGTAGACAACTTGCTGGTTACTTCTATTGGGATGACATTTGTTGCTACTAAATTTGGAGCAGTTCTTAGCGCAGGATGTGTCTCTTGTGTCTACTAGATAGTAGATGGAAAACAACTGTTAGGAGGCAGAATGATCTTTAGTACAAAATAGCATGATTGAGGTTTAAAGGCTACCTTGTTATTACTAAATTTTCTTTGTGTCATCAGTTAGTACACTGTTGTAAAACCTAAACGAAGAATTTCAAGGATTTGGTTGAATCTATGAATTCTCTAGATCTGAAATGTAGTGCCATCTTTTTCCTGTTGGAAGTTTCTTTTTGAAATAACTCATATTTGAATATTTATTAATCACTAAAGCTTAAATTAAAAAGTGTAACACAAGGAAATAAATGCCAGCAATGCCAATAAGCACCCACTTGTGACATTTTATCTACTGCTTATTCTTCAGTTTATTCTGCTAAAGAATGGGAAACAACAGTCTGCTTTTAAAGAATAATCTGTATCCCTTTGCATTAAGGGCTTACATGCCAGTTCTAATAAATTACTGTTCTTGTATGACAGACAGAAGTTTCAACTGTGATTTGTGATCAGAAGCAGCTGAAAAGCTGATTGACATAAGCACACAATTGGATACTGTAAAACACGCGTTTACATGGAAGATGAGGGCATTACATCTGAGCCTTATTTATCTGGGAGAAGCAGTGGATGGACGGTATTATCTTTATCCAGAGTTGAGAGTCTTGGCCGAGAGAGACCCATTGATGCTGATTTACCAGTAGCTGCTGATGTTGCAGTTATAATGTACACAAGTGGTAGCACAGGCATGCCCAAGGTAGGTATATATTCCATGGTTATTGCCATGATCTGGAATAATGATTTTTTTTTAGCAGGACCATGATGATAAAGGATGGATAGTCTTTTGCAGTTATCTGTTGTAGGGTTAAGAATAAAGCATGCAACGTTTTTGATTAAAGACAAGAAAACAAAACATAATAGATGAACAGATATAAGAAATCACATCTAATATTTTGAAAGGAAATAGATATTCCTATACATAATTGCCACAATTTCAAACTCTTTCATTTTGAAGTCTCCTTGCTGTTGGGCCAATTACAGAAAGACAATCTATTTTCTGGCATTGCAAGCCAGGCTCATTTATTGATTATTCACTATTGAATTTGCAGATTCTAGTCGAGGAGATACTTGGTAAATGTTGTTTTTATTATCCATGTTTAGTGTTTTTTAAATGAGCGCCTTTGGCTTGTATTATTTCTTACTTGTATATGAGATTCCTTAATGATCATAATGATAACTGATTCCCTAACGGACGGGGTGTTGGGGGACCATTACAGAATGTCTTTACATTGTCTAATATCCCTAGTGATTTGGATTCCAGGAGTATCTGGTCAACAAGGCTCTAAATTGATGGAACTAAGATGCATTATAAGCGGAAATCATAACATATTAATAATAATTGCAGGAGGAGGATAATTGCAAAATTGAGAAGGGAATGAATAGAGAGAAGATAATTGTGAGTGTGTATGCATCAACAGAGAGAAGACAATGTAAATGTAATTGTATGTATTAACATAAACTCTACATTAGTAAAGTACACAATATTACAGCTGGGTGTATAGAGCTGTGCATTGTATGCTGCCTCAGATGAACATTGAGACACTAAACATATAGAAGTCTGTGCCAAGGAGATGTGTGTAGTGCAAAAACGCTGCACATTTATTGTTGAATTTTTGGAGGTGAAAATGAATGCAAGTCCAAGGCCTTAGTCTAAAGTTGCTGCCGGAGATGGAGGGGCCCATTGTGACAGAAACAGCGACCAATTGTGCAACAGAGTACTCTGCCACCATTGAGCAGGCAGGAAATTTTCCTGCCATCAATCTCCACAATTGGTTGAAGCGGAGTGACCTGCCAAAGCGAAAGCAAGGTAAGGAGTTGACTTGATGCCTTGTGGTTGGATGATGACCCAGTTCATAGCACTGGTCAACCGATCAAATAACATAACTTCCAGGTCTGCTGGCTCCCACATGGACAAGATGATGTGACATCACTCCATCAAGTTTGATGGCCTCCACCACTCTACAATAAATGAACCATGCAACTCACAACCTGCCATCGAAGACTCCAATAACGGTCCACACTCATCCAGCCATCAACGAGATCTGGCCAACCACTGGACTGCAGATTCAAGCATACAAGGCCATTTAATGTACTCGTCATGCGAGGAGTCCACTAACATAGCGCCATTGAAACAGAGCTGCAGAATATGAGTATCGCTGTAGTTGATGCCTTCATGACATTAATAGGAGTTAACGGACTCATTTTTGGGACGGTTACCCTCGTTGTTCTCTCAAAATGTAATAAACTCCATTGGAGCAAGGGATGAGCAATTTTCTTTTTTAATCAATCTCTGCCCCTCTCCGGACTGTGCAGCAATGGCCTTAGCAGTTCCTGATTTTCTTTTCATGTCAAGTAGTACGTTTTGAACTACTTTGCATGTACTAGATTTCAAAATTTTGAATAAAGATATTGTGGTTATTTGTTAACCTTTGTCTGATTTCATTTGTTTGGTCCTTGATTTTTCGTGGTGTTGGGTTCCTACCTTTTGCATTGTATATGATATTGTATTTTTAGACTAAGATCAAATTGTTTTGTGTTGGAACTTTGATGTAAGAAAGATTTCTTTTAACAACATTTTAATATATTTCTCTTCCCTTTTCCCCATAAGGTGTTTGTTTTGCACAAGAATAAATAAGTAGTCTGCCTTTCAAACCAAAGGTCACTTTACTAACAAGTTCCACGCAATGAAGTTTCCGTTGTTGCTTTGTGGCGGGTACCATATCAGGACATATCTGAACATCAACAACTTTTGGCATGCATGGTGAGACCTGAATCATCCCCGTGTCTGGTTTTCAAATTTTGATCAAGGTTTGGTAAGAATCTTGATCCCCATACTTCAAAGAGCGTAAATACTATTGCTGGCGACTCTACTTAGTAAAAGGATCAATAGCTTATGAGAAAGATCTACACAAGAGCAATATGTCAAGGATACCCTAGCCAAATATTGGCAAGAGGTGTGCAACCACCAAAGAAGAATAGGAGAGGAAAATTTGTGTCAAGAACCCCATCTCCTGTTGGGGCTATTCCACTCGCCTCACTCACTAGGATCACTTCACCCAAGAATTATGGTACACAATAATCTGCAACGAAGACATCTCCCCAATGTTGAATGGAACACTAGTGCTCCCCGCAATGTTTAGATTTGGAATAACATATCAGGTCTGCACTAAAATCATTCCATTTTTTCATTGGTGAGGTCCGACCTCTCATAAAGACTATAGTTAAGATGGGGCCAATTTAGGTTCAATCCATCATAATGAGAATGCATATGTCGATGTAATGTCCCCTTTCCTACGCTTAAGGCCTAAGTGCCAATTCGAGTCCAAGCCTTGGTCATGCCCAAGGGGCTATGGACGCTTAGGAGCTATTGGGTATGAATATCTAGTCCATTTTGTTATAATTTTTCGTTGACATGAGCGTAAAGTGTTCTCGGAGGGACTAGATATTATGTTTTGTCGTTAAGAAGGGTCCACATGACACTTAATGTTTTAATTTTGCGTTGGGGTCACTTATGTACCATGGCGACTTAAAAGGGGAAAAGTAACTTCGCTACTTTTATTTTATTGTCCTTCCTAAGGAAAAATGTGACTTAGGCTATTTGGGGCTCTTTTGCCTTGGGGAAAAATATATAAGGAGTTGGGAGGAAAAGTGAAGACACTTATTTTTTCTCTATGTGCAACTGCTGTTTGCGAATTTCCAGCTTGTGGAGTAAGATCCCATAGGGACCCTAGCTTCGGTGGTGAGAGATCCATCCCTAGCTAGTAGGGCATTTTTGGTGGTGAAAGATCCATCCTAGTTTGTCATTTGGAGTCTGTTTTCAGGGCTGTTTTGTAGAGATATTTTCAAGAGGAAGGGTTTTGGAGATATTTGGTGGAGAAAAGTAAAGGGTTTTCAGATCAGATTTACTGGCAGCGATAAAAACAGGTTTTGGCATCATTCCTAGAGATTTTTCAGAGGGTTTTGATCATTTTCCAAGGGGGCGACTTACTTTGGAAGTTTGCAGCAATTTTTGGAGGGTTTCCGGGTTGCCATTTTCAGATCTGAAGGTTGGGGTTTCATTCTCCATATTAGTATATGTAATTTCCAGAATTTCATAATTTTATCTTGCTTATTGGAGAAGTTACGAATTTTTGAAGTTTTACCACTTTGTTTAGGGCTTTCTGTAATTTTCTGGCAGCATTTTATTATTAAAAAAATCCCAAAATAATTTTCTTATGTTCTTTATAATATTAGCAAGCTCTCCTAAAAATTTCAAGTGATTTGAGTGAGTATTTTGAGAGATATCAATTTTCTTCAATTTGTTGCCCTAGCTGTTAAAAATCTGCAAAAAGTATGTTGCCAGGAAACGCGGGACAGGGGCCCGTATCGGGCAAGAAACGTTTCAGAAACGTTTCGGGGGGCAGAACGGGGAAACGCGGAAAACGTTTCGAAATGCCCGTGCCATTTCGAAACGGCACAGCGTTTTCGAAACGTTTACGCGTTTCGCACTTGTCAAGTTTAAAAACGAAAACGCGTTTTAAAAAGTGAAAAATCTTTGCATTAAATGCGGCGAAACCCTAAAACGGCTGCATACCTTGCTAAACACACTTCCTAAAAGCTATATAATGACCTCTTGGGTCCATTCTAAATCACACTCTCATTTTTCTCTTGCTAAATACAGTTTTCATTAAACTAGCATTTAGCATTGTGAAGAGCAAAGAGACATCAAGGAGCAGCTTGAAGGAAGAGTTTAGGACGTGTTGTTAAGCGCTAAAGGCTTCAAGGAGGAATTTCGAATCAGATTTGGAAGGTGGGATTGACTTCAAGGAGGAAAAACCAGGTATTTTTCAAGTTTTTTTTTATTTGGCTAAAGAAAATGTTAATGTGATCAATGATCACGAATGATGTGTGCATTATGCACACATCATTCGTGATCATTGATCATGATGTCAATATGTAGGTTGAATTTAGTAATTTTAAAACTCTATGCTTAAAAAAATAAAAAAATGTAACATTTTCTTTGCGTTTTAAAATAAAAAACATATATTCTTTTTTTAAATTATAAATATCATCCAAACTCTGTGTATGCTCTCACCTCGCACCTATACGGTGACCTTGGTGATCAAAAGCAGAATAGGATGTGTAGGGTTTTTAAATTTAATTCTTTTTGTTTTTTAAAAAAGTTTATTTTGTTTTTTTAAATTAAAAAATCCGAACTCTGTGTATGCTCTCACCTCGCGCCTGAACGGTGACCTTGGTGATCAAAAGCAGAATAGGATGTGTAGGGTTTTCAAATTTAATTCTTTTTGTTTTTTAAAAAAGTTTATTTTGTTTTTTTAAATTAAAAAATCCGAACTCTGTGTATGCTCTCACCTCGCGCCTGAACGGTGAACTTGGTGATCAAAAGCAGAATAGGATATGTAGAGTGTGGTTCTATTTAATAATTTATTGTTATCTAAGTTTATGTTTTTATTTTTCAATGAAGGTTTGATTCAATGGCATCTAGTTCAGCTTCAGTGGGAGGGCATGGGGAAGGGGAAGAAAGCCAAAGTGGGGGTGTGGATCCTAGAGCTCCTCTTTGGAGACATGTGCAAATTGTGGAGAACCTTGCTGGCGGTGGCTCTCGAGTTTGGGTATGCCATCATTGCAATATACAATACAAATCCTCTTATACCCGACTCAAAGCTCATTTAATGGGGAAATCAGGAACGGGGATTAGAAAATGTAACAAGGTTGAACATAAACATATATTGGCATATATGAAAGAGCAAGAGGACGCTGATATGGAAGCTTCAAGAGCTAGATTTAAAACAGCTCCTTTGCAAAATAGGGGTTCACAAAAACCACCCAACCCATCAAACCATCCTTTTATCCAAGTTGCAGTTGAAACTCCAACAGAGGGAGAGCATTTGTCACGAAAGAGAATTTCCAAAGGCCCATTAGAGCAGGCATTTGCAAATGAGAAAAGGGATGTTGCTGATGAGTTGGTTGCTCGATGCATTTATGCATGTGGGCTGCCCTTCAATGTGTTGCGCTCACCTTATTGGCAACAAATGGTGAGAGGTATTAATGATGCACCGAAAGGGTATAAAAGCCCTAGTTATGAGAAGGTCAGAACCACATTGTTGGCGAAAGAAGTGGCCCATGTACATACTTCTTTGCAGCCAATTAGGGACTCATGGAAGGACTCAGGGGTATCTATCATTTCAGATGGATGGAAAGATGCCCGAAATAGACCCCTAATCAACATTGTTGCAGTGTGCCCTAAAGGGGCAATGTTCTTAAGGGCTGTTGATTGTGAGGGTGAAGTGAAAGATGCTCAATTTATTGCTAATATTTTGATTGAGGCTATTGAGTCAGTGGGCCCTGCAAACGTTGTCCAAGTCATCACGGACAATGCCAAAAATTGTAGAGCAACAGGGCTGATTGTTGAGGGGAGATATGAGCACATTTTTTGGACACCTTGTGTAGTACACTCCTTGAATTTGATGTTGCAGAAGATTGGAAAAATACCATGGATTGAGGAAGTTTATACAGAGGCAAATGAGATCCAAATGTTTATCACAAATCATCATATGTCCCAGGCTATCTTTAGGAGGTTCTCGACATTGGAGTTGCTGAAGGTAACCAAACAATTTCCTAGTTTCTAATTTTTATTTGCTAACTTTTTATGAAATATCAAATTATCAATTGAATTCCTTTTAATTTTTTTTTTTAATTAACTTGCTTTAATTTATTTTAATAGGTTGTTGAAACAAGATTTGCCTCTCGCACACTCGTCTTGAGACGACTTGTGAAGGTAAAGCAAGCCTTAAGGCTTATGGTGATTGATGATGTTTGGTCCGTGTGGAGGCAATCAAACACAGAAAGAGCCATCAAAATAAAATCAGTGATACTTGATGATATTTGGTGGGCAAAGGTTGCATACTTGCTTAGTTTTACTGAGCCTATTTTATCTATGATTAGATATGCAGACACGGATAATGCTTGCATAGGGGAGATCTATGATGGCATTGACTCTATGCTTGAAAAAATTAGAGACATCATACAACAAAAAGAGTAGGATCCTGAAGAAAAATTCTACAGTGAAGTTAAGAATGTGATCATGAGAAGGTGGAATAAAATGACCACCCCATTGCATCTCCTAGCCTATGCCCTGAATCCCAAATTTTATAGTAGTGAAATACTTGCACTACCTGGTAGGCAAAAACCATATGATGACCATGAAGTTGCAAGTGGAGCTAAGGTAGCATTCCAGAGGCTTTTTCCTGATCCAGATGTAACTAGTACAGTCCGCTGTGAAATGACGCTCTTTGTCTCTTCATCTAATAGTAGCATGGGTGAAATAGATGCAACACTTGACAGGTACAAGATGACCCCATGCATGTGGTGGTGTGCACATGGCCATGATGCCAAGTGGTTGCGACCTGTTGCCATTAAAATCCTTTCACAGGTATCAAATATTAAAATGAAATCAAAAGTTTGTTTATTAATTAAAAATGTATGTTCGTACTTAGTAAATTAATATTATAGTATTACTAATTGAAAATTTCTAACTTCTTTTTTTGTAGAATGGGTGGCTAGCAATTCCTCTCACAGAACGGAATTGGAGTACATATTCCTTCATCCACTCAGCCAAACGGAACAAGTTAGCATCCAAGAAGGCCGAGGATTTAGTGTATGTGCATTCCAATTTGCGCATTCTATCACACAAGAGTGAAGCCTATGTTAGAGGTCCCAACAAACTTTGGGATATTGATCCTGAGACTAGCGACTTTGATGCTTCTGCTGCAACTCTTAGCCAACTTTCACTGCTTGGTATTGATGAAGAAGAATCGGGATCTTTTGCAGAAGGGAGGGAGAGTGGAGCTAGTGGGAGTGGAAATGTCGGTGCTAGTGGTGTTCATGGAGATGATTATGACTATGAGGAAATCTAGATGATATATTCTAGAATCTAGATTATTATTATGTATATGTGAATCATTGAAATTGTAACCATGTTGGATGATGACTCTTTAGAACTTAGAAGTTCAAATTTCAATGAATTCAAAATATTTTGAGTGCTTTATCAATTATCTCTTATGGTCTACAATTATAAAATGAGTACTATGCATATATATATATATATTTTTTATTTTTAATAATATATTGTACGGACGTTTCCGTCGACGTTTCGTATCCAAGGTTTTTTGAAAATTGCCGTTTCCGCGTTTCGTACCCGTTTCCGTTTCCGTTTCCTGGCAACATAGGCAAAAACCAATATTTCATTTGCTACAATTTTTTCTTTATTTTGTGTATCATTTCGTGGTATCCCACTAGGGATATTTTAGTCGCCCTTAAATTTCTTGCAGCCTCTTTCAAGGGTAGAGCACTGGATTGGTACAAAAGCTTGACCCCGCATTCGTAGACACACGGGTTGTGCTGTACTTTCCTTTACCACTAGTTTAAGGGAAGAGGTTATAACCCATCTCTAGTCAAGCAATTAACCAACATCAAAAGGACACCTATGGAGACTGCTCCAGTTCCACCTTAGATTCAAGAAGACCTAACAGAGGATACCAACAAAAGTAACTGCTCCAGAGTTCCACCGTAGATTCAAGAAGACCTAACAGAGGATACCAACAAAAGTAACGCTCCTACCCCATATGGCTTTTCTATATTTTCTAAAAGCTTTCAACCCAAATATAGCTTTAATGATCCTGTCTATGGGAGCAACTGCTCGCCCTACCATGTAGCAGGCGATTATTTTAGTAGAAAATTATTTGAGCCAATCAGGAAAGCTAGCCCCCTGGCAGACTATGCCACTCTTCTCCGAGAGTCACAATCCTGTCCAAATTCGTACTCCGCTGCCCACACCAGTTATGAACCAATTACCAGATCCTTTGCCATCAACTTCACAGTTTCAAACCTCAAAAGAACTAGGTGAGGTGATGGGTATGCTCTAACACTCTCTAACGAGCTGGTTGCCATTAGAAGACAGTAGTCACAAACTCCCCAAGGACATCATTCCCCAAATACTTAAGGTTCCCTAATGCGTACGATTATTATCCTAATCATAGGCCTATTGACCCACATGCTAAATATGAGGGTCTAAGGGCAAATCCTTACAACCTTCAAACTGCACCCAAAACTCTACCTTCTCCTTAGGGGAACTCCAATACAAGCAAAGTGCAAGTCCCTTTGCAAAACAACATGACGGAAGGATAAAACCTTTAATGCTTTCCCTGTAACCTACCATATGATTCAAATGGTTGCACCATTGGAAATCAGCAACAGGTCTTGATGGTCCAGAAGTCTCTTTGTCAGCTTCCTTTGGAGGAAGGTCTAGTTCAAGTCCCCGCAACCCCTGAAGTTAATCTAATCCTCGAGGGAGAAAATGACTTTTGTGGTCTAAATGAAAATCTGCAACTGGGGGCAAAACCTCGAGTCCAATTGGAGTATATAAACCAAGATCCGAAAAGAGAGCACTTGAGAAATCACCTACAGTTAGCCCAATCCTAGCAAGCACTCTAGCTATGGCATCAACGGCTAAACAAGAGGAGAATGAAAAGTCTGAAGGGTAAAACCTGCAATAGAAGGGAAGCCTCAAGCCATTAAAGCCACTTGCCTCCAAATCCGAGCAGTCTAAACCCATATACCCTATGGTGGAAAGACCTAAGAGTGATTGGACCGTCTATGATGCCCCAAAGCAGTAATACACAAGACCGTTCAATGTGATAGATCAGATGAAGAAGGTGCTAGTCAATGCCTCCTTATGAGAGGCATTATCTGTACCCATCCAGATGAATCTGTTTCAGGGAGCATTAATGCAACATACCAGGATATCCAAGTATTAAGGACAAGGAGGTGTCTTTAAAAGATAAAATTTCAAATCAGTCTCTGCCTGTATTCAAAGCAGAGAACTTAGGGGCAAGCTATATTAAACCTCCCTCCTTTTACCCTTCCTTGATTATTGGTGAATATCCAGTTCATAATTGTATGATAGACTCTAGAGCCAACAATACCGTATTCCCCAAAAAGATAGCAGAAACCTTGGGGATCAATTATATTCCCCAAGCGAGAGGAGTAAGCCATTGAAGCCACTTGCTTCCAAATCTGAGCAATCTAAACCCATATACCCTATGTTGGAAAGACCTAAGAGGGATTGGACTGTCTATGATGCCGCAAAGCAACAACCTACAAGACTGTTCAATGTGATAGATCAGATGAAGAAGGTGCCAGTCAATGCCTCCCTATGAGAGGCCTTATCTATATCCGTTCAGATGAATCTGCTGCAGGCAGCATTTATGCAGCATACCAGGATATTCAAAGATTAAGGGCAAGGATGTGTCTTTAAAAGATAAAATTCAAACTCAGCCTCTGCCTGTATTCAAAGCAGAGAACATAGGGGTAAGCTATATTAAACCTCCTGCCTTTTACACTTCCTTGATTATTGGTGAATATCTAGTTCATAATTGTGTGATACAACCTAGAGCCAACAATACCGTAATCCCCAAAAAGGTAGCAGAAAATTTGGGGATCAATTATATTTCCAAAATGAGAGGAGTAACCCAATTAGATGGAACCCCGATTCGCACTGTAGGTATCATAAATAACCTCGAAATAACCATCCATGTATGCTCAAGCATTAGTGTAGCACACGACATCTCTGTCATTGACCTGCCCCTTGTGTGGTTTATGCCTGTGTAGGGACTTCTCAGCCATGATAGGTGGATATATGTCATTAGTTTGCACCCACGTGGCGACACACCAGGTATGGAGCCAAACTCAAAATAGTTGTTGAACCAATAGCCTGCTACCATGTACAAGCCTGTAATGTGAAGCCCCTACCATCCAATTCTCCCATTATTGGGATATTCATGTTGTATTAGTGTGAACATAGAATATCTTGTTAGTATACTAGTGTGAACGTTAAAATATCACGCGTGTGTGTGGAATTCTATTATCTATGATAATATAATATTGTAATGCGAGTATGAAATAATAAAATGAGTTAATGAACTCATAAGATATTATATGAGTGATTTGTGAGAACAAATCACGCAGATGGGATTTTGAGAGATTGTTGGGTTGTTGAGAGTGATATTAGGAGCTAGGGGAATCATAGGGATATGTGGAGATATGCAAGGTATTGAGGATGGAGTTTGACTCCTTGTTTTAAGGATCCACTCAACCTATATATGTGAGCTACTCAACCTATATATGTCAACTATCTCCTGATGTATTGTTGACCCGTATGAGTTGAGTGTGTTATAAAATATTTGTACTTCTTGTATTTTCCATTATGAAAATCTGAGCAAATTGTTTCAATTATGTCAAAAGAGAATCTGGAGGTCTCAAGCTTGGATCTGAATGAAGATATGAAAGAGGTTCCTCATGTACATTTGGATCAATGGGCAAAAGATAAGTGGGAGTTTGACCCTTTCGAGAATTTTTAAGAAAGTGGAATGGGTACTTATTGTATCCGTGAAGAAGGATGCTCAATCCCATAGGTAATGAAAAAGGAAGATGAACACTGTGGTGGAATCTGGAAGCTCTATTTTGATGGAGCAAAGTGCAAAAATGGAGTAGGAGCTGATGTCGCTCTATATTTACAAAGCGGTGATAAAGCCCGACTAGAATTCAATGCACCAACAACGTTGCAAAATATGAGGCCCCGCCCCTCAGACTATAGCTAGCAGAAAAGAAGGTCAAGATCCTTGAGAATTTGGAGATGCCGAGCTTGTTGTCAAGAATGTAAGGTCTCAATGTGCTTCAAAGAATACCTTTGTTAAAATATTACAAGCATAGGTTCTGGGATCTGCTAGAATATTTTGATGCTGTTGATATATAGGCTATTCCAAGAAAGAAAAATACAGTAGCAGATTGGATGGCAGTGCTTGGATCTTAATTCTTCCGTTTAATTCACCTACTCAAAAATGAAAGCCATGTCAAACTCATTGTTAAACCCTCGGTGCCTGATAATGTTCACCATTGGTAAGTGTTTGATAGTGATCAACAACTTGCCTGCTTTGGAACGAAGTTCTCCAATGAACAATAAACAATAAACTATTAAAAGTACTTTTCAGTTTTCATGTTGGAAAGTATGTTCAACCTGGATGACCAGCTCAGAGGAGAAAGGTGGAATATCACCTTCAAGCCAGGGCATTACGGGATGTCAAGGTGTCTGTAGACAAAGCCATGAAGTTGGGATAGGTATGTACATCTGATCAAGAATAAACTTTCATATGATTCTGTATTTCTTGGGGCAACGATGATCTTGAGGGATACGATTATGATGTAATTCAACATAGTATAAAGCTTTGGCGGTTTTGCAACCCATTAAACAAAAAACAAAGGCTAGTGAACCCAAAGATTGAATCCCTCATGAGGAAGGAGCTTTCTAAGCTCATTTAGGCTCACATCATTTACCCTATAAAACATTCCACATGAATGGCCAATTTGGTTCTGGTAAGGAACTGTTCTAATTAAATCACATCAAAGCATATAATAATTAAAAGGGATAAGTGGCAGTCCAAATCAATTCTGAATTATGTAGATTTGATAAATCAGAATAATTTGTTCATTCTAAAGATAATAAAATGGAATAAACTGACCCAAGATAGTATTTTGGAAGTGACACAATGTGCTGTCCAGGATTGCAGTTGCCAAGATGTACAAAAATTATGGAAGTATAAAAATCTTGTGCGGATGGGTTCGTGGTGGCTAGACAGGTATGGGGTGTAATATGTTTGTGCTGGACATATTCAGCACTGGATGCATTCATGGGCTATGAAAGGGCCCTGTGTAGGTCCGATGGAGTTAGATGCTTTTGTGTAGGTTGACCTGAGTTCGATGCACTGTTCTCTAAATTCGGAATGCCGCGATGATTGCAACAGAATATGAATTGTTTTCTCCTTATGTCGACCCCTTTGCATGCTTGACCTTAAAAAGGGGTTAGCTCTTTGGGTTGTACTGGCCTCAACACACCCCCATGATGGTTGAGTGTTGCATATGTACCTCTACTTTGAAGAGGGCTCAAACTACACATAAATTTCCCACAATCCTATGGTGAGATGCAACACGTACATAGAATATTTAACTTAGAATGAATGCCTTTGTTTGGATTTCACACTTGACAACATGCACTTTGAGATCTTATATGTTTCAGAATTATGCTCTTGGCTGATCTACGGATGCTTTTGGAGGATTAAAGAAGGATGTGATCTTTTTAGGTCGTGATCTCCAAGAGTGAAGTGATGCCCAAATGATGAAATGGCTTAAGTTGCATTTGTATTTATAAAAGACCTTCCGTTAGTCTTCCTGCTCAATCAACTGACCCTATAATCATGTCTAGGCTGACTAAGACAACTTACCCATTTGAAATTATGACAATTTCAAAAGGGGAGAATAAGTTTGTAGCAAGTGGATGGATTTGGGGCCAAGTCTGTCCAAGAATTGTCCTGTGGGCCTTATAACTCAGAACTGAAAATGCAGATGTGCCTGTTTGTATATAAGTTTCATTCCTATATTAGACTGTAAGAGGTTCTGATAGAGTTGAGCTGAAAAAGGGGGACAACTTGGTGGATTAGAGGGCATTTGGAATAGGAAAATATGTGTGAATAAGGCAAAATTATTAATGGACCACATTGTAATAAATGTGCTAAACGAGTTGTTGCCAAGTGCCTCAGACTAAGTTAAGGGTAGTATAGATTGCCCTGCTTTTAATATGGTATTGACAAATGTTGGATTACAAGAATAATAGAAAATGCAAACTTGAAATTTTGATTGTAGGACGATGTAGCTAGAAGTCATGCCAATCCAATGTGTAAGCCTGAAATCTCAATCATAAGACGATGTTACTAGAAGCTACACCAATCTAATGTGTAACAATGCAAGGGTTACCAAGGATAAATAACAACATAGGGGCTATTAAGGCTAAATAGCTACACAGGGGTTATTGTGGCCAAGGGTATCTCGCTACAGGCAAAGAAAACCCAAATTTGACAACTTGGTAATGATAGTGCCTCTTGGTAAAATGGGTGAGAACTGTGGTGAAGTTTGTAAAAGTTGGCAAGATTGGTATAGGAATTGTTATTGGAATCTTTGGAAGTCATGTAGGATCTCACTGAATCGGACTGTAAATGAGTACTCTGTCTGAATTTCTGAAGTAAGCCCACTGCAAGACCTCCTTTTGGGACGAGGGAAGAAAATGGTGCATACATATCAGTCATCTGAAAAGGCGTTAAACACATCATGTGTTAAGCATATAGAGATAAACCGTATAAATTATGTATACAAGACATGATTGGATATATAATTATGGGTACTCTGTCTGAATTTCTGAAGTCCACTCCAAGACCCCCTTTTGGGACAAGGGAAGAAAAGTGTGCCTACATATCACTCATTTGAAAAGGAGTTAAACACATCAATATTAAGTATATAAAGATAAACCATATAAATTATATGCAAGACATGATTGGATATATAATCATGGTAAAGATATCATTTTTGCAAACAAATAAGAAACATGTCATCTAAGGCATAATCACCAAAGAGCATTGTCGAATCGAGACTAATTTTTCGTAAGACAACAATTAAGCACATGACAAAATATAATTATGGAAATGCATGGTAACATTAGTATCATTAGAGTAACATAAGCATCGCATGGAGATATGCGTGATATAAATCGCGACAACAAGTACATGTAAGCATTTTAATAAGTATCATGAACAAGCAACACGCAAGAAAACATGATTTAACACAAGAAGAGGATTCTTCGACACACAAACACGTGATATGATGACACATGACACGACTTGGTTTGACATGACATCATTTGATAAGACAATGACTTGACAAACATGATGACTCAATGACATAATTGGTATCAATAGACAAACATTGAGCATATAATAAGCACACAATCAGTCAGGAAGCATTAAGCACATTGTAAACATGTAAGCGATTAGTGAGCAATCAACATACATGATATAATTAGTAATTAGTAAGCATGGCGTAATCATTAAGCACAACATAATCAATAATCAATAAGCATGGCATAAACAATTACTAGTAAGCAAGGAGCAAACAACGTTAAGTACATAAAGGCAAACAATGTCATCAACGAGCAAAGTAGAATATAGTTTCCACAATAAAGCACATATAAAAATGTACAAGCAAGGGAAAAACATGTATAAGCTGTCTAAGTTGCTCTATATCATCCATGGACTAGCATGGAGAGATATAACCCAGAAATTCTGCAAGATGTCCATAGTGTAGGCTTGTCCCCAACATGGAATGGTTGCTCCTAGGTGTTGGCTTGTGAAGCACAAAGCATTTGTGTATCCAAGATAATGTCTAGCCTATATGTCACGTGTCTAAACTCATGCACGTCGTAAACGACATGCGCGTATTAAAATAGATATGTAAAATGCTAAGAGCATGACAAATAATAATGCCTAAGTCTATGTTCAAACAAAACAAGATACAAGTAGTCATCGTTTTGAATTTTTGGAATATTTGAATGTTTTTGTATTATTTTTAAATATTGTAATAAGCAAACATTAGTCAACCAGTAAGGCCAAGGGGCGAAGGCTGCAAAATAGAATAAATGAAAGGGTTCTTGATAATCCATGACTTTCCTTAGCACTCAATAGGCATGAGGGTCATGGTATGTCGGAAATATATGTGTGTCATCATTGGGAAGCTAGTGTAAAAGTTCGAACAGAATAACAATCATGGGGCAAGGGCCAATAAAATATAACAATAGAATCAAATCCAAGGGGCTAGAAGAATGGTCAATGTGAAGGCAAATGTAAATGTTAATGTCAAAATAAAAGATTGGAGGGATTATCATTTAGCTCAAATGAGGGTGGTCAAACAGGTAAACAAAAAACAATCAATTGTGTACTATAATCTGCATAGTTGAACTGGCATGAGAGGTAGTTCAGAATGCTAATCTATGATCCCGTCAATGGGATGGTCATATAAAGGTCCACTATCAATTGGTGTAAATGTGACATCTTTGTGGGCGAGAATAGTAGATGTATCACTATCGGATTATGATAAACGATCTTGTGTTGCATGGTAACTAGGATTATCTGTGTTAAGAGTATGCTCATTCATATGTTGTGGGGATCTAGTAGCCACAATAACTGTGGACTTCATTGTATAGCTGGAGAATGCATTGGTATTCTTTGTGGAACATGCTCAAAAGGTGTAATTTAACCATTTCAACACATATTTCTTAAGGCTTCGTGAAAAGAGCTTGGTCAATATGTAACGCCCACACTAGGAACAACACAACCAAAACACATATGATTTTCTCTCTCTTTATCATATAACAAAAATAGTTGGGGCCACGTAATAACAAGATAATGTGTGAACCATAACATGACATACATCACTTCGCATGCATCTCCAAGACAAGGAGAAGGTGATGCCAACAAATCAAAAGAAAGAAAATGTATAATACAACCAAGCCATCCAATAGCTTGTCAAAGGGGAAAATGATGCCATTACTTCCACTTATCCCTCCACTAAGGAAGGAAGACTAGCCTTTGGTTCCTCCAAGACAGTCATGCAACCGCGCATGAAAACACCCTTATCCCTCCACTAAGGCTAGTCTCTCCAACCTTTGTTTCCTCCCAAAAAAAAGAAACCCATACACCATAATAACACTTATCATAGTTCAAAAAATCGTAAATCGGGATTAATCGGCAGCCAAATTTTGAATCGGAAATCGGCAACTTTATCGCTACTTTTAAAAACATTTAAATTCATAAAATATACTTAAATTAAATGTAAAAACAATGTTAAATGATGCGAGAAGTGACTCTATAGAATGCCATAGGCCCATATGCATATTTTCGATTAAGTTTTGACCAAAAAAGAGAGTACAAAGTTTGCAAACAAAAAAATAAAAAATATTGTTTTATGAAAATAAGAAAAATATTGCCATCAATGCATAGAGCTCGAGAAAATATGCACTTTTAGAGAAAACAACACCTGAAACGGAGCCACAGAATGAAAGTTATAGCACATGCAAGTTTTTGCTGCTACATCTTCCCGGACCCTTTCCAAAAATGGCAAATTTTTTTCGTGGAAAAGAGGAGAATGGAGGAAACCCGAATCGCGCGAGTGAAAAAACGACTCAGATTTGGGGCCACGATTTTCCACCACGATTTCACCCGCGATTTTCCATGATTTTCGAGTGTACCCGAGCCGCGCAAGTGAAAAAACGACTCAGATTTGGGGCCACGATTTCACCCGCGATTTTCCATGATTTTATCCACGATTTACCACGATTTTCGAGTGTATTTTATCACCAAAAATCGCGATTTATCGCCATATCAAAAATCGCGATTTTTCAGAAGATATATCGTTTTCATGGTTGCAAACGATTTATCGCGATTTATCGCCGATAAATCGCGATTTTTGAAACAGAGACACTTATCCCTCCACCGTGGCAATGCAAGTCCCAACATACATACATGCATAAACATGCATGTGATGTCCCCTTTTTGGAACAAACTAGAAAATTAGCCAAATCTGAAAATAAAAATCTGAATCTTACATTTCAACCATAAACCCTCAACAAAAGCACTGAAATCTGGAACTTACTATTTTTAGTAAGTTCGTCAAAACCCTAGGCTGAAATATTCAAAATTCCATAACTTTTGATTTACAACTCCGAATTGCATGAAACGAAAGGGAAATGATAGATATTAATTAGGAGCAAATTTCCGTACAAGAAAACCACGAAAATACGGAAAACCTGATTTTTAAATCCCGAAATACAGCTGCAGCATCAAACCCTCATAACTTGCAAAATACTTATCCGAAAATTATGAACCATAGCTCAAAACGAAGCATAAATTATAAGGAAAATTATGAGATCAATTTTAGAATTTTGCATCCACGAATGCCATGCTAAAAAGTCACCTGAAACTCCAAAACAAGTCGCTGCCCTAATTTTGGGAAATTAGGTAAATAACAGAAATCTTCATAAATTCATATCTTGAGCAATACTTGGAATTTTGACACGAAATTACCCTTGTTGGAAAGCTTGGACAAAGAGCTTTCCAATGAACATAAATTCATCAAATTCCAACCAACAAAATTTTCTAGAAATGCAACAGAAATTTCCAGCAAAGTCGCCACTTTCCAAAATGGCAAAAATAAATATCAAGTCTTCAAATCTTCAATGACAAAGTCTTCAAAATCAGATCCACTTCAATTCCAAATCGAATGAGAGAGAGCACAATGAAAATCTAGGGCATACATCCCATTTCTCCAAGCATGGAGAGACATAAATGATCAAATCAACATGAGTCTAACAATGATCCCAACACTCCTTTTATAAGCAAGGAGGCACAAAATTCGAAATCCCTAGGAGAGGGAAATTATTAAATAAAAGCAATTTATTTCCCCTAGGTGTGGCGTCCCCTTTTCAAAGGGTGATTTTATCAATAAAAACCACTTAAATATTTATTTAATTAATTCCCCATTTAATTTTTATATTTTGGGAATTAAATTAAATAATCTTCACAATTAAATAATTAAATAATTATTGCTTGTGCAATAATATTTAATTATTTAATAAAATTGTTCCCCTTGCAACATCCCAAAGCCCACGGGGAAAGATAGGCTAAGGGTCTTCAAAAATGGGGACATTACAATGCCCATGCATGCAAGATACAACCACCATCAAATAAATGAACATGTGCTCCAATGAGCAACCAAAAAGCAACAAAAGATTAAGAATAATGAGAGTGTGAAAACAACATTTCATCAATAATATGAGACACATTATCAAGCCTTCTTACGAGACTTGCAAAGGGGAGGGATCATCATTGCAACTACCACTTATCGCTCCACTAGGAAATCAGGCTAGTCTTTGGTTCCTCCCAATAAACATGCAATATAAAATAACAAATATACACTTATCCCTCCACTTGAGACAACACTTATCACTCCACTAAGGCTAGCCATGAATTTCCTTGGTTCCTCCATATGAACAAACAACTCCTTATTCCTCCCTTCACTAACATCACACTTATCCCTCCATAAACAATGATGTACCCCACCCCCATACTTTCATACATCCACACAAGCAAAATGACAATAAAACAATTTCACATTGGCTCCAAAAGAGTGAAACGAAAACAATAATCATAACCACAAGGAAAGGTAGAGTAAGGTCTTTAACCACCATATACATATATTTCTTGATTTACATCTTATTACAATTTACTCCTTTTGTATTAAGCATTGGTTAAATGACAATTAGTATTCATACACACGTACAATCTCATGAATGAGACAACAATCAACAATGCCACATTCGCTTCACACGAGCAATCATAATACAATAAAATGACCTCATGAGGGAAATAAGAGGAAAGGGATTTTCCCATAATGTACATAGGTTATTTAGTTCATATTTCCCTTTTTGTTATACTCTCTTATTTAACATTATTGATACTAATTGGCTAGGTAGCCGGTTCGGCCCCCTAGGGCGGCAGGTTCGGGTCCGGTTCGGCGCGGGCACGGGTTGTCGGTTCGGCTTGGGTTGGCCGGGGTTCTCCTGCGAGGCCGGCCGGCCGAATACGTCGTCGTGAACGCACCCGGCCGTGCCCGGCCTACAGAGAACCCCTGGCCAACCTGCCGAACCGGACCCTTTTTTGACGCGTTTTTTAATTTTTTTTTTGTTTTTTGGTCAAAACAAAGGTCAAACCGACTTTCTAAACATTAAAATATTCTTTTCAACCCTAATTTGTGCGCCCAAAGTCTATAACAACAACAATAACAAGTCATTTACCTCATATTTTCATTCTTGCCTCTTATTTGCATATTTGACTCTCACCTTCAATTTTTCCACTATTTTCAATTGCTTAGGGTTGATTTCAAGTGCCATATAGTTGAAGGAGCTTGCAACAAGTGACAAGGAGTTCAAGGAGCTTGCATTATTGGTGTTGGGTGTATTGAGGTAAGTATTTTGTGATTTTTTTAGAGTGTTTTAGTTTGTTAGTTGTATTTAATATTTTATTATTTTTTAGTTGTTTTTTTGGTTTGTTTTTTGTTATTGTTTTAACTTTTAAGCTTCATTTTTCTACATTTGATTTCGTTTAAATTTAAATTTTAAACTTCCAACATTTTCTCAAGACTAAATTTGTTTTTATTTTTTTAAATGCATTGTGCAGTTAAAAACTTAAAATGGCTGCCAGTTCTAGTTCTGTGGGTCAAAGTAGTAAAGGTCTCCTTCACAAAAATGATCCATCCTCCCCACTTTGGAGGCATGTCAAACAACTAGAACAATTACCAGGTGGAGGGGGTTTTGTTTGGGTTTGCTCACAATGTAATATACAATTTAAGAGCTCCTACAGTCGGGTGAAAGCCCATTTGTGTGGGGTTGTTGGCCACGGAATCAGAACATGTGGAGGGTTGGATGGAAAGGGGTTGCCACGTGCAAAGACCCTTGCATACATCAAAGAGCAAGAGGAAGCAGATGCAACAATGGCATTAAAATCCAATCATCCTATGGCAAAAAAAGGAAGATCACATACCATTAGCAAGCCACCTGTTTCTCCTTCTGTTGATGTTGTGGCTCCAGATCACCCATTTTTGTCTACACCTATTGCAACTGAAGGGGAAGAGGATTCACCTCTTTCTCGCAAAAGAACAAAAGATGCAGGCCCATTGGAAAGGGCATTCCAGAATGAAAGCAGGGACATAGCTAACCAAAGTGTTGGACGCTTTATTTATGCATGTGGTGTCCCATTTAATGTTGTTAGATCACCATACTGGCATGATATGGTGAGATGTATTAATGAAGCCCCTAACGGATACATTAGCCCAGGGTATGAAAAGGTGCGCACCACCTTATTGTCAAAAGAAAGAAAGAAAGTTGAAGACTCATTGTTGCCCATCAAGAATCAATGGCTCGAAACAGGAGTGTCCATCGTTTCTGACGGATGGAAAGATACAACAAATAGGCCATTGATCAATGTGGTTGCCGTGTGTCCTAAAGGGGCAATGTTTCTCAGGGCTATTGATTGTGAGGGGCAAGTGAAGGATGCCCAATTCATTGCCAACATCCTCGTAGAATCTATTGAGGCGGTGGGGCCTCAAAATGTTGTCCAAGTTGTAACGGACAATGCAAAAAATTGTAGAGCTGCAGGGTTGTTGGTTGAGGCACGGTATGGACACATATTCTGGACACCTTGTGCGGTCCATTCCCTCAACTTAATGTTACAAAAATTGGGCACAAAAATTGCTTGGATCAAACAAGTATATGAGGAGGCAAATGAAATTCAAATGTTTGTCAGCAACCACCACATGTCCCAAGCCATCTTTCGTAAATTCTCAACATTGCAGCTATTGAAGGTAGCCCGTAACATTCTTTTTTATTTTTAAAAATAATTATTAGTTTTTAAAATTCATTAAATTAATTTTGTAAGTTTGTAATTTGTAGAATTTTGAATGTTTTAAGTTTACTTGTCTTAATTTTATTTCTTTTGATTTCTTATTAGGTTGCTGAGACTCGATTTGCCTCGCACACGCTCGTCTTGAGACGGCTTGTGAAGGTGCGAGAGGCATTGAGTGGCATGGTTATCAGTGACCTTTGGAGTATATGGAGGCAAGCAAACAGTGAGAGGGCCAGAAATGTGAAATTGTTGATCCTGGATGAAACATGGTGGGATCGTGTGGATTACTTGCTTAGTTTTACTGAGCCCATCGTGAGTATGTTGAGATTTGTTGATATGGATCATCCATGCATGGGTGAGATTTATGATGGAATTGACTCAATGATTGAGTCAATTAAGACCATCATAAATGCCAAAGAGCAAGATCCTACAGAGACCTTCTTCAAGGAAGTGCACGCACATCTCATTGAAAGGTGGAACAAAATGACTACTCCATTGCATCTTCTTGCTTTTGCCTTGACTCCAAAATACTATAGCGCAGAGATCCTTTCTTTGCCTAGGAGGGTCCCACCATATAGGGATGTTGAAGTTAGTGAGGGGTATAAGGCAGCATTTTCTAGAATCTTCCCAGATCCAGAAGTAGAAGACATGGTTAGAGGCGAGTTTGTGAATTTCATATCCTCCAGGGATCACTCCATTAGCGCTCTTCGTGACAAATACAGAATGGATGCTTATTCGTGGTGGTACCTCCATGGACAAGCATACCCCTACCTCATGCCACTTGCAATAAAAGTTTTATCACAAGTAAGATTTTAATTTTTTTAATTTCTTAACTCTTTCTTTTTTACTTTATATTTATAAGTTTAAAATTGTAATTTCGCATTGACTTTGCGGCTTGCCTCAATAGGTTGCGAGTTCTTCTTCAGCTGAGAGGAATTGGGGTACATATTCATTTATCCACTCAGTTAACCGCAACAAGTTGGGAGCAAAAAAGGCGGAGGATTTGGTCTTTGTGCATTCTAACCTGCGCCTTCTATCACATAAGAAGGAGGAGTACAGGAAAGGGCCAACAAAGTGTTGGGATATAGACCCAGAGACTCCAAACTTGGATGTTCCCATTGCCCAACTTTCATTGCTAGACCCGGACCTAGATAGTACTTTGCGTGAGCTGCAAAGTGGGGCTAGCGGAAGCGGCATTGCTGATGGTTCTGGTTGTACTCCTGGTGCTTGTGGTTCTAATGAACCACGTGATGGTAGTGATGCTCTCGTTGAAGACATTGGAGAAGATGCAGAGCCATCAGACTATTAGTCTATTACTAATTAGAATGTTGATGTATCTTGATTCTTCATTTTTGTGTTTACAATGTCAGATAATGATAATACATTGTAACATTTTGATTTGAACAATGTACTGGTTATAAGTTCGAACAATGAATTATCAATATGTTTTAACTTTTGTCGCTATTTCACCTATGTATATTTCAGATTTGTTTAATCTATGCATGTGTAAGGCTGGAATTTTGCTTATCTTGTTACTTTTCAAAATATTTTTAATATTTTATATGTATATTGTACTGCCGTACCCAAGTGCCGTACCCGGGCCCCCAAAAAAATTGCCGTACCGACGCATCGATCCCCGCACCCGCACCGAACCGTACCCACGCACGGCTACCTAGCTAATTGGTGTCCTCAATTTCAAGCTCAACAATTTTATTTCTCCAATTATCAATTTTTTCACTGAATTAAATCCTATGCCTTTCAATATTTAAACTGGTTCTTGTTATTCACTATTCTGATGACTGTAAATTCTTTATAGAAGTATATTCTCAACACATTTAACACAAATTCATGCCTCACAACCTTCAAATCGATTCTCCTTAACAGCTCATACCTTTGAAATCCTATGCCTTCCAATATTTAAACTGGTTCTTGTTATTCACTATTCTGATGACTGCAAACTCTTATAGAAGTATATTCTTAACACATTTAACTCAAATTCATGCCTCACAACCTTCAAATCAATTCTCCTTAACAACTAAGACCTTCGAAATTAATAAATTTCAATTAATTTCGCCAAAACGTGAACTCAAGCATTTACATGGCTTCCTAAAATTTTTGGTAAAAGTTTTCTTTCTTTACACCACCATTCGACTTGCTTCTTTTTGGAGATGATAGGCGACCTCTAGACAGGCTTAGGTTTAAAATTTTAGAATTTTTCGTGGGTCAATTTGAGAGATTGATGCAAAATTTGATTTTGTGCCCTAGTTGCAGACTTTCATGACCCAGGCTTAAAAAAATTCGATTTGCACTAGATTCAAGGTCCTTTTCTAATTTTCTAGCTTTTGAAAATCAATTCGACTATGGCTAAGCTTATTCACTCCTTGAATTCATATAAAAACCTCTGTAATTTGATCCGTAGCCTCTTGTCAGCACAGTGAACTGTAACAGTTATGTAATTCCAAATTTTCTTCTTTATTCGTTCATGCAAAGAAAATGGCTTCAAAACTTTTATTTTCGCCAACACACACACTGCATCACTCTATGACTCGTACCAAATAATTCTTCCTACTTGCATGATCTTCATGGCTTCATTTAGCCTTATACATGCTCAATTTAGTTTCACACTCAAAATTACAGTTCATGCTTGTTTATTTCATGAAAGCCACACATTGAAAAATTTCAAATACAAATAATGGAGGGAAAGCAACTTTACTACACTCTTAAGCTAATTTGATACCCAAGCTCTTGACTAGCATAGATGCTCCTGCATCAGATTTTCAATAAATATGGAATGCTACAATGACTGCGACAAATTATGAATTGCCTTCTTGTGCCAAGCCCTAGCTTTGCATGTTTAAACTAAAAGGGGTTAGCTCTTTGGGCTGGACTGGCCTCAACACAACCCATGATGGTTGAGCATTGCCTATGTACCACTACTTCAAAGAGGGCTCAAACTACACGTAATTCTCCCACAATCCTATGATGAGATGCAACTAGTAAATAGAATTTCCAACTTAGAATGAATTCCTTTGTCTGGATTTGACACTTGGCAACATGCATTTTGAGACCTTGTATGCTTCAAAATTATGCTTTTGTTTGATCCAAGGCTGCTGTTGGAGGATTAAAAAGGATGTGCTCTTTGTAAGTAGTGATCTCCAAGGAGTGAAGTGATGCCTAGATGATGAAATGGCTTGGGCTATATTTGTATTTATAGACAACCTTTTGTTAATGTTCCCGCTCAACTGACTCTAAAATCACATCTAGGCCAACTAAGTTAAGCTACTATTTGAAATTATGACCATTTGAGAAGGGAAGGACATGTTCTTAGTAGGTGGACAAATTTGGGGCTGAATCTAGACAAGGACTACTAAATTGTCTGGTCGGCCCTGTAACTTAGAACTGAAAATGGAGAGGTGTCTGTTAAGATACAGGTTTTGATTCCTCTATTAGATTGTAAATGTTTATGGTATTGCTGAATTGAAGAATGGAGACAACCTAGTGGCTTAGTGGGTATTCAGAATAGGGAAATATGTGTGAGTAAAGCCAAATATATATTAAGGGACCGCACGGTAATAAAGGTGCAAAATGCGTTGTTGCCAAGTGCTTCATACCAAATTTAGGGTACTATAGGAAGAAGAATGGGGATATACGCCTTTGTGTCGACTTGAGAGACCCAAACAAAGCCTCCTTGAAGGACCATTAGTCCCTGCCCTCTATGGACCAAATTCTTCAAACAGTGGCAAGTGTAGAAAGGTTTTCCCTATTAGATGGTTTCTTATGGTAGAACCAGGTTTGCGTCAAGGAGGAAAAGCAATATAAGACTGCCTTTACTACAAAATGGTGCACATACGCATATCAAAAGATTTGCTTTGGGCTATCAAATGTTGGAGACACTTTCCAGAGGGCCATCGATATAGCCTTCAAGGGGCTAATCAATGAAATGATTGTAGTTTATCTAGATGATATCATGGTCTTCTCAAATGATTAGGAAGATCAATTTGTACATTTGGAGAAAATCTTTGAGAGGTGCATGGAATTTTGTATTTCCTTGAATCCTAAAAAGTCCCATCTTTGCAGTCCATGGAGGTTATTTGTTGGGACACAATTTTTAAGAGTGAATTTGCCTTTGAACCAAATAGAGTAAAGCAATATAAGACTGCCTTTACTACAAAATGGGGCACATACGCATGTCAAAAGATTTGCCTTGGGCTATCAAATGTTGGAGACACTTTCCGAGGGCCATCGATATTGCCTTCAAGGGGCTAATCAATGAAATGATTGCAGTTTATCTAGATGATATCACGGTCTTCTCAAATGATAGGTAGATCAATTTGTACATTTGGAGAAAATCTTTGAGAGGTGCATGGAATTTTGTATTTCCTTGAATCCTAAAAAGTCCCATCTTTGCAGTCCATGGAGGTTATTTGTTGGGACACAATTTTTAAGAGTGAATTTGCCTTTGAACGAAATAGAGTCGCAACCATTCTGCAGTTCTCCCTTCCCTCACACAAAAAGGCACTGCAGTCGTTTTGGGGAAGATATTTTTGTGAGAAAATTCATAGCTGATTTTGTTGGACTGGTTAGGCCCATTACTCTGATGTTAAAGAAAGACCAAGTATTTTGATTGACCCCAAAGAATCCTCTGAAAAGATTAAGCAATCCATTTCCAAAGACTCTGTTTTTGCAAAACCCAACTTTGAGAAGGATTCCATTCTGTATGCTTTCGGGGATAATACAGTATAGTAGCTGTGCTTACCTAGAAAGACAACAATGAAAAGGAAAACCCCATAGCCTTAATGAGCCACTCTGAAAGAGTATGAACTTAACTACACCACTGAAAAAAAAAGCCTTTACACTGATGAAACCGTGCAAAAATTCAGGCATTTGCTTGCCAATAACAAGATCCATGCCCCAGTGTAAGGTACTACATTTTAGTAAGTGCGAGCAGTGAGAAAGGGTAGGCTGGATTACTAAGATAATGGAGTTTGATATTGATATCACGCCTACTAAATTTTTCAGAGGCATGGTTCTATGTCAGCACTTGGCTGAAGACTTAGCCAATTGTAAGTCCTTGGTATGAATACAAGGGATACAACCTAATTCAACTCACAAGGGAGACATCACTGAGAGAATCAGTAGAATTGGAAGGTTTCCACCAGGCCTTAATTCAACACAATGGAGAAATTTCAGATTCCAATCCATTCCTTACTTGCCGGTTAATGGGGTTCTATTCAAGAAGAATCATGATAAGGGCCTGTTGCGGTGCATAAAATCTCTTTTGGTAGAAGGTTGGCTGAAAGAATTCCGACAAGGGCTATTAGGTGGACATTATTCACCACATACCACGACAACCAAGATCATAAGGGCTGGTTACAACAAGCTAACTATGTTTTTAGATACTTTCAAATGAGCCAAGAAATGCAGAGAATGCAATTCTTTGTTTGAATAAGGGAGAATGCTCTCCTCACTTCAAATCCAATGGTAGTTGATGAGCCATTCTCTCAATGGAGATTGGATTTCATTGGCATAATCAACCCTCCTTCCAGAGCAGGTCACAAATTTCAATGGGCTAACACACAACTTCACCATGTTGAATGAATCAATTGCATTAAAGGAGGCTACCGAAGGGGTACTCGTTGAATTTTTTGATAACATTGTAACAAGGTTTGGTGTACCCCAAACTATAGTCACTAATAATGCCAATTGTTTCATAGGGACCAAGGTTATTGAATTTGCACACCAACTTGGAGTTTACCTAAAAACATCTTTTACTCATTACCTTTAGGGTAACAGTCTGGTAGAGTCCTCCAAAAAAATATGATATGTATTGTGAAGAGGGCTATGGAGGAGAATAAGAGACAATGGCATACCAAGTTAAGAAGAGCCCTGTGGGCTGATAGAATCACGCAAAACAGGGTATTGGTAATTCTCCTTGCGTATTGGTTTATGGAAAACATTTTAGGCTGCCTTCATTTTTGGAGCTCTCGGCCTTGGAATTTGCTCACAAGTTGGAGTTGAAGCATAATGGTTAGGATCACGAGAGCTTTTGTAGTTAGAACAAAAGAGAGAAGTTGACATAGGCAGCTTTTGACTACACCAATAGAGGGTAAAGAGATGGTTCGACAAGAAAGCTACCCCCTACATTCAAAGAAGGGGACTTAGTCTTAAATGGGACGAATACAAAGCAAAGCTTGGAAGTCATTCCAAATTTGACACTTTGTGGAGTGGGACAATGGGATCACAAACTGCAAGCAAAGCAATGCATTCAGGTATCTAGTCTCACTAAAGAGGCCTTGCACATTCCAATCAATGGATGTATTGAAGGGATCACCTCTAAGAGGTAACACTATTCCAACATGTGAATAATGTATCATACATATCTGTTGTGCGTTCAAAATTTTCACGTCCATAGTCAAATTCTTGATCAAATGCAAATCCTACTTACCGACTTTGAATTTGAAATGATGCATGATGATAGAAGATGCCATGAAAGGATCTTTAGAGCCACCGGATTATATAGTTCCATCACTTTCAGCTCTACAAGTTTTAAGAGCTCTCGGTCTCACTAAGGAGCGCCTATTGACAAACAATGACAAAATGGGCCAATTACACATCGTCTAGCGCCAATGAGGATTTGTCGGTACATTATGTTGCATCATTGGGTGTAAATACATGTGAGGCCTACCAAGCATCTTTCAAGTACGAAACAATGACCCACATGACACATGACGGATTCGGACAATTTTGATACCAAGTGGACTCATCAATTTAGTCATATACCAAGTTGCAACATTGGCTTGAATTAGATATGGGGTGCACGAGCTGTTGAGCTTGAAACATGTCACATCCAATGCGGGTGTGTCTCGTATTCATTTAGAGTGTGAATTGTGATGGCAAAGGGATTTAAAATTGAAATGGCGTTTTTCCCCACATTAGTTACAAAAAGATTTTCCACTATGAGAGCTTCTTTAAGAGTAGTGCGATTCCAAGAAGAGTCTTGTAATGTCCCCTCTTTCCACCTAAGCTTGGGCGAGTACCTTTGGCCCTTTATGTCTACCCGACGGCCAGGGGGAACCTTTAGGGTGACATAACTTTATTGTTTTATTATATTGTGCTATTATTTCTAAAAATAATAATATTATGAAAAGCACATATAATAAATAATAAAGTTTATTAATAAATTAAAATACAAATCATTGTATTAGAAAGGAGTGCGACTTGCCTTAGGAGGCATTTTTTGGAAAACGTACCAATTGGCCCAAAGAAGGAAAATGCGACCAGCATAGGGGAATGAAACAAATTGATTGGGCGACTTGGAGGTGGTAGTTGGGCTGAGTTCCCTTTAAATAAACAGTCGACTTGCATGAGGGTATCCAGATTTTTATTATCATATTTTGCATTGCTAAGAGCTCTGAGCTTTTATCAAAAATTCCAAGGACGAAAACCCTTGTGAATTTATCTCTTGCGGACGAAAACCCCAGGGGATTGAGAGGGGATTTCACTCAGAAATTTCCAGCGGTACTCATCAGATTTCCAGATTCAGTTCAGCCATATTTATGAGGAGATTTACAGATGTTTTTCAGTGATTTTTAACCAGCAGTTGGGTCGGCCCAGTATAAGCAGTTTATCAGTGAATTTAGAGATCTGCACTAGGAATTTAATATAAAATACAAAGAAATCTGTATTTGCTGTTTTTGTTTGACTGAAAATCAGTAGAGTACAAGGAAGATCCATCTAGGGATCTTTCAGTGGTATCAGAGCATCAATCCTCCCACCTGGAGGGTCTGTTTGGAGTTGTTTTATGCAGCCTATAGAAGTTGGGCCACACCGATATTATACTAGGAGTCAGGCACGTCTGAATATTGAAGGTATCATGGATAGAGGAGAAGGAGCACACACTCCTCCACGACGTGAGCGGCCTGATCCGGATGCCCTTTTCAGTGGAATGATTGATTCCCATCAGGAAATGATTCAGACCATGAGACAGCTGATGGAGAATTTGACTATGGATAGGGCAAGAAATCGGCATGATAGAAGGGAAAGATCTCGCATCCATACCAAGCACCACGGAAAGGCACAAATGGGTTCCTACAGAAGTGGGCAGCGTAAGAGGTTCCCCTCCACGAGATAGGAGATATATAGAGGAAAGAAGACCCACGAGGACTGTAGATCGACCTATGCAGCCCAAATTCCTACCAAGGGAGGAGCCGCCATTAGTTGAGGACCCACTTGAAGACATAGCCTTTCAAGATAATGTAATGGTAGCTCATGATGAGTGGAGAGCACTACCGGAAGAGGTACGGAATGCCTTTCCCCTTCACCAGTATTGTATGCAGAAAAGAGAGAGCTTGAAAGCTAGGCAAGCACAGAGGCCTAGGACCCAACAAAATAGAGAATTGAAGCAGGTTACCAATAAGGTGACCCTTTCCACCTTCGATGGTAGTGGAAAGATTAGTGCCAGGGCATGGATTCACAAGCTTGATACATACCTCACTCTCAAACCTATGCAGGAACAGGAGGCTATTCGGTTCTTACTCTTCACTTAGAGGGTGGCATATGATTGGTGGCACCATGGGCTTATCACACGCAGAGACATGACTTACTACATCATATAGGGAGTTTAGTGAGAAGTTGATTGCGATTGACCGCAAAGATGTGGAGCTATATTACAGGGATTTGGCACAGCTACGACAGAGTGGGCATGTTGATTCTTACATCAACGAATTTCAGCGGATTGCAGTAATGGTTCCCGAGATGCCCGAGAGACGTGTGGTAATGCTTTTTATTGAGGGCCTGCATGACAGGTTAAGAGGGTTGGTCAAGGCCCTTAGGCCTACTACATTACATGATGCTATCCAGACAACATTAGATTTGGAGACCACTCCCACTTCTTACCAGCCTAGTAAGAAGCCCTTCACAAGCTCCAAGCCGGTTCAGCGTCCCACTACTCAGCAGAGGAGTGTTCCCCCTCCTAGGATGGATCAGGAGACTCGGAATGAGTTGAGAAGAAAGAAACTTTGTTTCCATTGCAAAGATCACTGGGAGCCTGGCCACAATTGCCTTGGGAAAGGCAAGATGCATCTTATTGAGGTTATCTCGGATACAGAGATAGATTCTTCAGCAGATACAGATGCAGAGGACAATGGTCATGGTGCACATGAGGAGCAGCCTCAGGTAGAGCTAGGAGATGGAGATGCATCAGGCTCAGGTACTATTGCTTCACTTTCTGGAGTCCCTAGGTATCATCCCTTTCGTGTGAAAGGAGTACTGAAGGGCCAACGAGTTGTTTGCTTGATTGATAGTGGCGCTACGCACAATTTCCTTGATGAGGGATTTGTGATGAAGCGGGGATTACATGTTGAAGAATTTGAGGGGTTCAGTGTACGAGTAGCAGATGGCTTTGCTCTAAGCTGCACTAGACGAATTCCACAACTTAGTATCCAGCTAGGAGACTACACATTGACAGATGATTTTTACATAGTTGGACTTGGAGAGATAGATGCAGTTTTGGGAATTCAGTGGCTTCAGTCTCTGGGGAGATATGTGCAGGATTTCAGACGAATGGAGATAGAGTTTATGTCAGAGGGGAAGAAGATTGTGCTACGAGCTCTTTCGGATGGTGGGCCTAGAGTTGTTTCAGCACATAGGATGGAGTCTATTATCAGTCATGGGGAGGTTGCATGGGCAGCCCAATGTTTTGTTTCATCCAAATCTTCTCCAGATGGTGGACATCAGTTGCATACAGATATTTAGACCATAATAGATAGGCGCGGGTAGGTTTTTGGTGATATTCCTCCAGGGAGACCACCAGACAGAGGGTTTGAGCATGTCATAGAGTTGGAGGAGGGTGCCAAGCCTGTGATCACTACACCCTACTGTCATCCTAAGAAATTTAAGGATGAGATAGAGAGGACCATCAGAGAGCTTCTTGACATGGGGCATATCCGTCCTAGTTCTAGCCCATTTGCTTCTTCGGTGGTGTTGGTAAAGAAGGACGGGACGATGAGAATGTGCATCGACTACAGGGCCCTCAACAAGAAGACAATCAAAAACAGGTATCCCATCCCTCGTATTGACGAGCTTTTGGATGAATTGCATGGAGCCATTTATTTTTCGAAGATTGATCTTCGATCAGGATACCATCAGATTCGGGTTCGAGAGGAGGACATCCTCAAGACAACATTCAGATGTCATTATGGGCATTATGAGTTCTTGGTGATGCCATTTGGTCTCACTAATGCACCTGCCACTTTTCAGTCATGCATGAACCATCTCTTCAACAAGCAGTTGAGGAAGTTCGTGCTAGTTTTCTTTGATGATATCTTGATCTACAACAGGTCATGGGAGGATCATTTGAGGCATTTAGATGAGGTACTTGGCATTATGGAGATTCAGTCTCTATTTGCTAAGATGTCCAAATGCGAGTTTGGACTTACTGAGATACTGTATCTGGGACATGTCATTGGGGCCAATGGGGTCAAGGTCCATCAGGAGAAGATACAGGCTATGCAGGATTGGCCTCCACCTAGGAACATATCAGAGTTGCGGGGATTCCTAGGGCTATGTGGATATTATCGGAGATTTGTGAGGGGTTATTCAGATATTGCTGCACCATTGACAGATCTCACAAGGAAGGGGGCATTTAGATGGACAGATGAGGCACAGATAGTATTTGATGAGCTCAAGATGGTGATGAGCACATGTCCAGTCCTTGCTCTTCCGGACTTCTCTAAGCCATTCATCTTAGAGTGTGATGCTTCGGGTTCAGGTATTGGTGCAGTCTTGATGCAGGACCGTCATCCCATTGCCTATGAGAGTAGAAAGTTGAGGGAGAACGAGAGGTTGTATTCCACCTATGACAAGGAGATGCTCGCCATCATGCATGCATTGGCGAAGTTCAGACAGTATCTGGTGGGAGGGAAGTTCGTAGTGAGAACCGACCATAACAGCTTGAGGTACTTCTTGGAGCAGAAGGAACTCAATGAGAGGCAGCAAAAATGGGTCAGCAGGATCCAGGCCTATGATTTTGACATCGAGTATGTCAAAGGGAAAAAGAATGTTGTGGCGAGATGCACTATCGAGGAGACCCCATGTTGCTGTCCTATATTCTATGAGTGAGATTTCTGCAGATTGGAAGTCTCAATTGCTGGTCGAGTATTCAAAGAACACCTTAGCATGTGAGATCATGGACGGCAAAATTCAGGATGGGCGCTACCAGGTAATTTCTGATTTGATTTATTATAAGGGTAGGATTTATTTGGTACCTGAATCTAAGCTTAAGGGGAAGATTCTACATGCACTCCATGATGCACCATTAGCAGGACATCCAGGGTATTTCAAGACATATAGGCAGGTTAGAGAGAGATTCTCTTGGAAGGGTCTCAAGGAGGATGTCCTACAGTATATTCGAGAGTGTGTGACTTGTCAGCAAAACAAGTCCGAGCATACTTTCCCTGCAGGTTTATTACAGCCCTTACCGATTCCAGAGCAGAGGTGGGAGAGTATATCTATGGATTTCATTACAGGACTACCAGTTGTGCAGGGCTATGATCGCATTTATGCGATAGTTGACAGGTTGACTAAGTATGGACACTTCTTTGCCATCCCCACGAGTTTTAAGGCACCACAGGTGGCGGATTTATTCTTTAGGGAGGTATTCAGGTTACATGGGCTTCCGAAGAATATTGTTAGCGATAGGGACAACAGGTTTATGAGCACATTTTGGCAGAACTCTTCAGGTTGGCAGGCACTGAGTTGACTCCGAGCACTAGCTATCATCCGCAGACAGATGGGCAGACGAGATTGTGAATAAGTGGATTGAGGGGTACCTGCGCAACTATGTTTCAGGGCAGCAGAGAGCATGGGTCAAGCAACTTTATTTGTGCGAGTATTGTTACAATACTACGTACCACATGTCCATTGGGATGACCCCTTTCCGAGCTTTGTACGGTTATGACGCGAGATCCTTTGTGGATATGGCGTTTGGAGATAGCAGAGCTCCTAAGGCTCGAGAGTGTTTACAGGACAGCCAGGATATCCTTAAAACCCTTAAGGACAATATGCAGCATGCCCAAAATCAGCAAAAGATGTATGCAGACAGGCACAGGATTGAGCGATCATTTGAGGTAGGGGATATGGTCTTTTTACGACTCCAGCCTTATAGACAGAGTACTCTTAAGAAGAGTGGAGTGGAGAAGCTTAAGCCTCGCTTCTATGGTCCATACAGGGTGGTGAGGAGAGTTGGACAGGTAGCTTATGAGTTGGAGTTACCTTCTGAAAGTAAGATACACAATGTTTTTCATGTATCTTGCTTAAAGAAGGCATTGGGGCAGCATGTGACCTCTTCAGTAGAGTTACCCCCTTGGATGATGAGGGAAGACTGGATTTGGTTCCTGAGGGACTTCTAGATTGGAGGGAGAGAAGATTGCGGAACAAGGTGATACGAGAGTACCTGGTTCGTTGGAAAGATTTACCCTTGGAGGATGCCACTTGGGAGGGTGAGTCTATTCTTCAGCACCCGGCCTTACTACAGTTGCTTGTGGGCAAGCAACTCCGGGGAGGGAGGACTGTAATGTCCCCTCTTTCCGCCTAAGCTTGGACGAGGACCTTTGGCCCTTTATGTCTACCCGACGGCCAAGGGGGAACCTTTAGGGTGACATAACTTTATTGTTTTATTATATTGTGCTATTATTTCTAAAAATAATAATATTATGAAAAGCACATATAATAAATAATAAAGTTTATTAATAAATTAAAATACAAATCATTGTATTAGAAAGGAGTGCGACTTGCCTTAGGAGGCATTTTTTGGAAAACGTACCATTTGGCCCAAAGAAGGAAAATGCGACCAGCATAGGGGAATGAAACAAATTGATTGGGCGACTTGGAGGTGGTAGTTGGGCTGAGTTCCCTTTAAATAAACAGGTCGACTTGCATGAGGATATCTAGATTTTTATTATCATATTTTGCATTCTTAAGAGCTCGAGCTTTTATCAAAAAAATTCCAAGGACGAAAACCCTTGTGAATTTATCTCTCATGACGAAAACCCTGTGGGATTGAGAGGAGATTTCACTCAGAAATTTCCAGCGGTACTCATCAGATTTCCAGATTCAGCCAGCCATATTTATGAGGAGATTTACGATGTTTTTCGATGATTTTTAACCGGCAGGTTGGTCGGCCCAAGATATGCGATTTATCGGTGAATTCAGAGATCTGCACTAGGAATTTAATATAAAATACAAAGAAATCTGTATTTGCTGTTTTTGTTTGACTGAAAATCAAGTAGAGTACAAGGAAGATCCATCTAGGGATCTTTCAAGTACCCCTAAAATCCCACAATGTAGAGGTTGAACCAGTGGATGCAATAACTTTTGCTTTGAGTGTTTGAAAAGATGGGTCCAAAGCCAACTGCTAGCCAACAATATGCAGGAGTCTACAACTGAAGAAGGATGGGAAAATCCAAAATTAGAGGAGATGATTTCATCAGCTCAAATCATCCCAGGTAACACTTTCTCCTCCCTCCCAAGTTTCCAAAGCCTCAATCGGTTCAATCATGGACTCCCCCAAATATAAACCCTTTGCCCTAGCTTTATTTGCAAACTCTAATCCCTTAATGCGAGTTGCCAAGGGTTTGTTATTAAAGATGAGGATTCCATTATTGATAATTCTAATAAAGTCTACGAACCTCACGTGATGAGCAAGTCCGGTAAGTCCTTGAGAATTGAAGCCCGTGTGCATTTCATGAACCAATCTAGTCAAACTTTTGGCCACAAAACTTGGTCCCGCACTTTAGGAAAAATGATCATCCCCAATATCCAATTGTTATGAACTAGTCACACTGTGTTAACAATAATGACAGACACATGATATGTTAGGACTATGCAAGGAGTGGTAATTGCTGAAATTTCAGCGGAAGGTATAGGAAATATGTTGAACATCTCCCGTGTTCTAGGCATGATCCATATCATGATTCAAAATTCATGTAACCATTAGGATACCGCTTGTAACCAATTGTGAGCTATAAGTTTTGAGTTGAAGGATCTTATAACAAAACCACCTAAGCTCCCTATGGGGTTTATGACCTTTAATGATAGTGCAAAAGACCTCTTGATTATGATTTCATATTCTTGAAATGGATAGTGACAAGGAGGTTCAACTAGAGTAGCTTTCCATGATGCATGGGATCGAGATATTCTAAAGATTACGCTGCAATAAACTTTGATTTGTCTTAGTGGCCTAATGTATGCACACTCAACTCTCTTAGTTCACCCACAAGTTTTTCAAGTATCTTGCTTAACATGCTTGGATTTGTCTCCAACCTTTCTAAATTTGCGGGTTTGAATCTAAATCTCCCGTGTCCTACTTTGTCTAACCGCTATTAGTTGCAAAGTGCGCACTTATTCCAACTATTCCATACAACACTTTTGTAACTCATTTCCTAGCTCCTGTTGTGCCTATTGTAGAAGGAAGAGGCTTGTACAGGCTCCCTCCTTAAAGGGAGTAGATGTTGTAGGGTTCAATTAATGGGGACTGCTATTTTACTAAGGACTTCACATTCCTTAGATTGCATGACTACCCCAAAAAAGTTTTCAAGTTGCCTAAGAACATATCTAGAAGAGTATTTTCCCTGTATCTCAAGAAAATATAGTATATTGATCATGCATATGGGCTAGGGATGAAAAAGTGATCCAAATGTGGATATTAAATATGCCTAATTCATGTCATCCTTTTAAATATGTTTTGATTACATATTTGGATTCCTCGTGAAAAAATACACGTGTGAAAAAAACACCCAATTTTGCGATCGTATGCAAAAGTTATGGCTTGTGGAAGAATGAGCATTTTTGGCATGTTACAATCTTTGTGCAATGCCATAGCATTGCGCAATGCTTGGGAATAGAGGGTGACACTGCTGCCGGTGTGTGTTTACACAATTGTCGCCTGCTAATAGCGGCGGTTGTGTAAATGTTTTGGCATTTCGCAACGGTCCTGGGAAATTGGAAAGACATGGCCAAAATGTGGAAAATCAAGAGTTGTCTCTTCTTTTGCTTGCCCTTTTGGTTTCTCTAGTACACGAGAGGACGTTTGAAAGTTAATAATATATAAGGCATATTTTAATTAAGTTAGTTTAATATTAGTTAAATATTAACTAGTAAATGGTTAAAACTACTTCAACCACTTTGTAACCATCCTTAACATAATAAAATGACAGGGACACAATGATAATGTGTGCCTTCTGGTTTCTCTTCATCCTGCTCTTTGTACATTCTAATCTTTCTTTATTCTTTCTCTCTCTGCATTTGCTAACATTGGTATTAGAGCACAAGAAGGAGAAAGAATAGGAAGAAGCATTGTGTATTCTTGAATGCATCTAGGCCATGTGACAGGAGTTTCAAGTTTCAGTAAAAATACAGTCATCATCTACGGCTTCTTCGAAGGGCACAAATAAAGTCACGAAACATGAGTTTCAGGTAAGAGTTTGCAAGGCCGTGAAGGATGGAAACTAAGTTGCGAGGGTCGTGAGGACTGGAAACCTAGTTGCAAATAGTGTTTTCAATTCTTACCTGTTGCGAACAATGATTTTCACCAGCCATGAACATTAGGTTTTACCAAATTCATAACAATTTTTTTAAAGACAAGTTTAATTCACGAAAATAACAAGGGCACTCCATTTAAGGGTATGAAAGCCTTTGTCAAAAATCGCTAGTTTCTAAAAATCACGAATTTCATAGGTGAGTTTCGAAGGGAACTCCATTTCTACCATTAATACACACTCGTGAGGGCTGGAATGAGGTTGCAGTAAAGCAAAGCCATTGAAAACAAGGTCGCAAAGCTATTCTACCTTTGCTAGGGAATGAATCTCAATCATTACTAGTCGCAAATCTTGTGCTAGTGCATGAATCTCAGTCATTTCTAGTCGTGATGCAAGGGAATAAACAATTGATTTAAATAATACAAAATTAAGGGAAAAATAGAGAGTTTCAAAATGTGATAAGTGAAACAAGGGAAAAATACACATACAATCACTTAGGGCAAAATACAATTGCTGAAATCCTTAGGGCATGTTTTTAGTTATATTTTTCAAATATCAAGGGCACAAGAATGACTGGACTGTGAATCTTGAATTTTATGACAAGCTAAAGATTGGGAGTAAAAAGATGAAGGTAAAATTCCAAGACAAACCAAATGAAGCCATTTTTTGAAAATCTATCTGATGCTGAAATTGATGAACTCATTGATAGAGAATGCGTATTTTAAAAGAATCCCAACACTTTGAAGACATGAAGGAATCCAATGTAGGTAAAACTCGGCATGGATGGCTATCCAGATAGTTCGCGAGTCTATGAGTCTTGGGAATTTAGCCTTACGAGGGTCATGAGACAACTTGATGGAACACTGCGGGAGTGGCTCAATATGGATGGTTGTCTAACAATTCGGAAGATTCTGTAATTCGGGAGTTTGGGGAGGTTTAATCCAGAACTCGGGAATTCAGCTTGGGAACTACACCTTTACGAGGGTCAGGGAGGTATCTTGATGGAGTTCTACTCGGTCAAAACATTGTTTTCAAAAGGGAAAGCTTCTGAAGAATGCGTGGTCTTGGTTGGTTGTGTTATTTTAATCTTTTGTTAGTATGTTCTCTAGTGTAAGCCTTAAAAGGGGTTATTAAAATATAAGGCTTATTTTAATAGAGTTAGTTTAATATTACTTAAAGATTAACTAATAAATGGTGGAAACTACTTCAACCACTTTGTAACCATCCTTCACATAATAAAATGATAGACACAATGATAATGTGAGCATTATGGTTTCTCTTCATCTATTCTCTCAGTACATTCTAATCTTTCTTTATTCTTTCTCTCTCCGCATATTCTAACAGTTGTAAGCGAAGGAAGAGCTTGGAAAGGTCAAGCGAGAGTTGTGGAGTTGGATTTGCATTACAAACTTGACCAACAATGGAGTCTTTGTTCGGGATTCACTATTTGCTCAGTTGTGAGTGTTAGTTTCAGTATTGTTTTTATAGAGAAGTGTTTGAGGTGCTTACTTCTTGTGCAAGCTTTGAAGAGATTAACCCTGTCCATAAAGGCAGCAATCTGCAGTAACTTGTACGCTTTCTTGGATTACATAGTGGAAGGGGAGTGTAATTGCCTCATTCATTGGAGTTTTTCCCACCTTGGGTTTCTTTAGGATAAAAAATGCTTGTGTTTATGTGTATGTAGTGCTTCTATTCCTTATCATGTATGTTTTGATTCCTTCACAGTCATTACAACACTTAATAGTTTTGTTTTACAAATATTTGGGTTATTTAGTAACATTTACTAAGCTGGGTTGATAAAATTTGCATTGGTGAAACTTAGTGTGGAATATCCACCTAGTTTATGGATTTGATTGGTATCATAGCATGTTTTTCTTTTTGCCGTAAAAGTTTCTAACAATTTTCGCAAGTTGTGTTAGTTTGTGCTCCATTGTTGTGTGTGGTTGTGTGGCTTATGTTTGCAGTTTATGCCCAACAAGTGCTTGTGGGAAAGGTGTCTTGGTTCCCTTGCAAAAAGATATCTCCACTACGAAGTGGAAAAAGAAGTGAGAAGCTTGGCTTGTTGTGATGACGAGGAGACCCATACAACTGAAGAATGGTTCCGCAAGCTAGAGGAGGATGTTGCAAGTGTTTTACTTTCAATGAAGAAGTTGGATAGGTTCACGGAGACTCTCATGGAGAAGCTTGGTGTTTCAATGGGGTACTGAAAGTAAATGAGGAGGATCCTTCGAACGTGAGAGGATTGAAGAATCACCCCATGCCAACCAAGCTCCACCTCCATTCAAGGCTGAGGACAAGATTGAAATTTAGCCTTTTGATGAAGAGGTGAATGTGGAGAGGTGAATGTGGAGAGGCTAGACCATTGGCTAGCTCAGCTTAAGGTATACTTTGGTTTACATCAAATTAATGAATGTCAACAAATCTCATTTGCAAGGTTAAAGTTATCTAAACATGCATTAACTTGGTTTGAGAGTTATGCTCATTCTTTGGTTATGAAGAAGCTACCGCCCCTTAGTAAGTGGGAGGGATTTAATTGATTAGGAAGCAATTCTATCCTAATTTCTATGAAGAGGAAAGATCTATTGTTTGGCAGTATCTTTGTCAACAAGAAGGAAAAAGTACATGATTATACTAATGTGTTTCGCAAGATGGCGGTACAAATGGGTCAAGATACCTTTGATCACGACATCTTGATGAAGTATGTTGGGGGATAGCATAGTCACTTGAGGAGGCTGTTGTTGCTAGCTAAGCGCAAAGATCTTGATAAGGCTTGTTCTCAAGCTTATTACCTCGAGATGGATGAAGACAAGGGCTCGTCTCCCTCTTTAGATGACGATAAGGAAGGTGAGTTGAATGCAACATCTGTTTCTAACAAAGAATCTGTATAATTCTACGGGTGTTGTGATTTGAATGGTCATATGGAGGAGACTTGTTGGAAGTTGCATCCTTTTAGGAACAAGAGGAAGACGAATCTTATGGCCTCATTTTTGGGAAAAAGGATGGGTGCAGCCAAGATGGGGAAGATAGAAAGTGTCTCACCTCCCTTCAAGGAAGGTATGTTTGGGCAGTTCCAATGACAAAGATGCTCAACAAAAAGGTGATCCTTCTAAGCTTTTCCATGTCAAAGTTCAGATTAAGAAGACAAAGGTAGATGCTTTTTTGATTCATGCTCTCAAGCAAATTTAATTAGTAGAGAGTTGGTAGATAGACTTGGGTTGGAAGTGGACAATCATCCTAATCCTTATACATTAGGTTGGGTGAAGCAAGGAGCAGAGATTAAGGTTTCCAAGCAATGTAATGTCAAGTTTGGTATAAATGAACATTTCATTGACAATGTTGTGGATGTAGTACCTATGGATGTTTGTGGCATAGTCTTTGGCAGCCCCTACATGTATGAGCATGATGCAATCTTCATGTAGAGGGTGAATTAGTATCAGTTGGTCAAGGATGGGAAGAACTACATTATTCATTCCTATGAAGGGAAATCTCATATCTCCTTGGTAAGTTCAGCTCAAGGTAACAAGTTGTTGAATGCTAGTGGAAATATGTCTTTTCTCCTTTTGAAAGCTAGGGGGATAGATTGGTGCAGACCATTGCATGGCATATCTACTAACAAAGGGCAAAAGTTACTACTTGGGTGTTTTCTATCTGGTTGCAGTCTTCAGCCTTCTTTGATGGAAGGAAATTGGCCACACAAGAAGGAGCAAATAAGTGAATGTTGGAGTTCACAAGATGCACCTCAAAGAGAGGGTAGAGATGCCGGGAGGAAATTTTCTCACTTAATTAGTTCCTGAAGCTTTTAGGGACCTAAAAGCCTCAAATTGGGGAGATATGATCCAAATATGGATCTGAAATTTGCCCAATTCATGTAATACTCACTTGTAATCACTTTTAAAAGACATTTATTGTAAAATCACATTAGAATCTATATGTTTTGATTACATATTTGGATTCCTCTTGAAAAAATACACACTTTTCAACAAGAACGGCACCCAATTTTGAGTTCATATGCAAAATTTATGGCCTTCGGAAGAAAGAGTATTTTGGGCATATTACAGCCTGTGTGCAAACGCCATATCTTTTGGTGCAACGCTTGGAAACAAACGACGACACTACCGCCGGTGCGGTCACATAATCGCTGTTTACTGATAGTGGCGGTCCACTGCAGTCTGGGAAATTGAAAAGACATGACCAGAATGTGAAAAATCGGGAGTTGTTTTTCTTCTGCCTGACCACGGGAGGATGTCTGAAAGTTGTTATAAGTAGGAAGAAGAGCTTGGAAAGATCAAGAGAGTTGTGGAGTTGAATTTCCATTTCAAACTTGAGCAAGATGAAATCTTTGTTCATGATTCATTATTGGCCCACTTGTGAGTGTTAGTTTCAGTGCTGTTTGTATATAGAGGTGTTTGAGGTGCTTACTTATTGTTTTGCAAGCTTTGGAGAGAATAACTGTCCATAAAGGCAGCAATCTGCAGTAACTTGTACAATTTATTGGATTACATAGTGGAAGGGGAATGCAATTGCCTCACTCACTGGAGTTTTTCCCACCTTGGGTTTCTCCATGATAAAAATCACTTGTGTTCATGTGTATGTGGTGCTTCTATTCCTTCTTGTGTATGTTTTTGATTCCTTTCCAGCACTTCATAGCTTTATTTTGCAAATATTTGAGTTATTCACTAACACTTAGCTGGGTTTTTAAGAATCATATTGGTGAAACTTAGTGTGCTATATCCACCTAGTTTACAGATAAAACAGAATGGGTTGTATGATTCTATTCTCTTCCGTTTCAGTTATGACATCACCTTGAAGAAGAGGAAAACACACCATCTCCTAGGCAATAAAAATGGATGAAATCTATCAAAAGCCATGAAAAGTTCTATCACGAGTCAAGGCACGAAATAGAAGCTTGTAAGAATCTAGCAAAGTCTGATCCCAATCATCCTCACCACCTGATGATTTAGAAGCTTGAAAATATTCTCAAGTCTAGAACTTTTACCACCAAACCATGGTAGACCTTCTATGAGGAAAAACTCAATTTAATTCCTCCCTTAAGGTCTACCCTTCAAAAAAAGCCCAGCTGATCAACAGAAAATGGATTGAATAGAAAATTCAAGCTGGTGGAAGTTCAGAGTAAAATTTGGTGAGAAAGATGCAGGTGTTGATGAAGTTTTTGAGGATGAGAATTTGAAAAATTATATGACAAAAGACACTCCAACACCGAGGAAGATTCAGGCGAAGATGAAGTGGTAAATATCCACACTATTGAGTGGGAACCTACAAAGACTGTGCATGGGCCCTTCAAGGCAGCCGAGCCTGCACAAGGGTGCTCCAGGGATTGTTTTGGAGCTCATGGACAGGATATTTAAGACCCTATTGCCTTTGAGGATGAGAAACTTGAAAAATTATATGACAACAAACTCTCCAACACTGAGGAAGATTCAGGAGAAGATTAAGTGGTAAATATCAACACTATTGAGTGGGAACCTACAGAGACTGTGCATGGCCCCCCCAGGCAGCGGAGCTTGCAAAAGTTTACTCTGGCGGTTGTTCTGGAGCTCATGGACAGGATATTGAAGACCCTATTGTCACAATAGGCTCTAACAAGCCTCAAAGTCAAAACAAAGCAAGGATTGGATCCAGGCGTAAGAGAGGGCACACCCTTACTGAAACCTCTTAGAAGAAGTTTGATGTAGTTCCAACTACAGCAAGTCCTTCCAAGAAAGGAATAACACCTAAAGCCTCTAATAGTGAAAAGAATACCTGGGAGCATAGTTACCATATCTGGCTGGATCTAGGAACCTACACAGATTGTGCATGGGGCCCTCAAGGTAGATGAGCTTGCACAAGGGTGCTTTGGGGATTGTTTTGTAGCTCGTTGACAATGACAGGAGATTGAAGACCCTATTGCCTTCGAGGATGAGAAATTTGAAAAATTATATGACAACACACACTCGAACACTGAGAAGATGAAGTGGTAAATATCAACACTATTGAGCTAGAACCTACACTGACAAGGGTGCTTTGGTGATTGGGGATTGTTTTGGAGCTCATGGACAGGATATTGAAGACCCTATTGCCTTCGAGGATAAGAAATTTGAAAAATTATATGACAACAGTCTCTCCAACACTGAGGAAGATTTAGGAGAAGATGAAGTGGTATATATCAACACTATTGAGCGAAAACCTACAGAGACTGTGCATGCCCCCAAGACAGCTGAGTCTGCACAAGGGTACTTTGGTGATTGTTTTGGAGCTCATAGACAGGATATTGAAGACCCTATTGTCACAATAGGCTCTAATAAGCCTGAAAACAAAGCAAGGATTGGATCCGGGCATAAGAGCAGGCACACCCTTACTGAAACGCGTCTTAGAAGAAGTTCGATGTAGTTCCAGCTGCAGCAAGTCCTGCCGAGAAAGGATTAACTCCTAAATCCTCTTATACTGAAAATATTACCTAGGAGCATAGTTACTAAATCTGGCTGGATCTGCAAAACATCCGCCGGATCTGGATTTTTCAGGTGGCCTGGATAAATTTAGTCTGGGTCAGCCCTGTTTTTCCCAAATTTTTTTATATAGTTTTTTTGGCAATAAGAACATGCCTAACATGCTTGTATATCATTTTATATTAAATATATTAACATTTTATGTTGCATTATTTATATGTTTCTATGTATTTGTCAATTTTTGCATATTTATAAATTATGTGCATATATTATATATTCTGCATCAAATTTTATGAAATTTTTCCAGAGTTCCTGATTTTCAGAATTTTCGGCCCTCTCGAACGGATCTGGATTTCCGGACTTGGTAACTATGCCTAGGATCAAATGCTGCTTCTACTGGATCTGCCAATTTGAAGGGCGACAATGCAGATGATGATCTCAACAATCCCAACAAAAGGAAACATAGAAGTATAGGTCATCAAGATACTGGCCTAAGAGTGCTAAAGAAGACAAAGGTCCAAGCAAGCAAGAGAAGGAGAATGTAGTAAGCAATGCTCCTACAAGTGTGCCTACAAAGGTAAATATTTCTTGTGTTAGTGATTCCCGAGCACGTGTTAACATTTCTGTTAGTGCTTCCCTAGTTGTTGTTCCCCATTCTTCTTCCTTTGTGGCTCCATCTTTGAGCATTCCTTCTAGTCCTCCTGCAAATACTTCACTGGTTAGAGATTTAAGGCTTTCATAGCCCTAAGTATGAAGAAGAAACACTTTTGGAAAACTGTGTTTAGATTTCGATCAAAAAATTTCACAATGTTTTTCAAAAGCTTTTCTTCTTCACACTTCTCCGGTTGTTTATGTTTCTTCTTCTTACATATTGCTTCCTCCCTTTGTTGTCCCTCTTTTGTTTCTCCTTAGTCCGGATTTGTTTCTTATGGACCTTTGCTTCCATCTTTTGTTCAAGAAGGCTCAAACACCTCACAATCACAAGTCCTATCTCCCCACCAACCCTCAACATCCCTCTATTTCCTTCATAAGCCATGACAATGATATCTATATCGTCTCCATATCTATTTTCGTGATTCATCCTTCCATTCATTTCACCCACAACACCACAACCTGGTCTATCGGAAAGCTCAAGTGATACCCTATTGGCTTTGCTCAATATTTCATGATGTCCAGGACAAAGGAGCAACTATTTTTTAAGGATAGGAAAGCTAATATGGTCCCTATTTCTAATACTACGATAACAGAGAGAAAGAGATGTGAGATTCAGACTATGATATCACCTTTGTTGGGATGCCATTCAAAGATAGACACCCCATGGATCGAGTGCGGTGTCTTCATGCTTTGACCCAAAGCGTCACATTTGAAAATGAACAAAGCACCAAGAAGAAAGAAAAAGAGGTTGAAGAATTGTTGAACAACCTCAAAGATCAGCAAGTCATCACCAAGGCTTTTGAAAGCAAGGTGAAAGAGCTACAAACAGACGTGTCCAAGAAGGTCCCATTGAACTTCTTAGAAGGAGAAATGGAGAGTGAAGGACATATAGAAAAAGCTCCAAGAAGAACAAGAAAAGCCCAAGGAGCTGAAAAGTAGAACAAAACCCACGGAGTTGGTCATAAGAGTTAGCATCTATCTTGGGATAACATCATACGAGCAACTACATGGCTATTACTAACTCTTAAGGTTCATTGATAAGATCGTGACTCATAGCCAAATTGTGGCGGTAAAAGTGGACACAATGCAACAATATGTAGGGCCAAAAGCCCGAAGGCCACGATATAAAAGAGAATGCTCAATATCTTACCTAAGAACAAACCGACCAACTAGGGCATATCGGATAATTTTTCCGCCACACTCGGAAGGTGATTGAAATCTTGAAGATGGATGTGGCTAACAAATGCAAAGACCCGATCTGCACCTTCTTCCAAATCGTTCTCGGCATGCCAAGTTATATTAACCCGCTCTTGTGTTAGATCTAGAAGCATAAAGGAAAAAACAACAAGAAGATAGAGATGCACAAAACTGCACTGATTCGAATGACTCGGGCAGGGTGTATATATCTTTAGGGGAAGTAGTTATATGATCTTCAATTATAACTTTTTACAACCTCCTAACTGTTTAGAACCGTACAGGTTCATTATATATATTCAACACCCCCTTAATGACAAACCTCGAAACAACACCAAGTTTATCTCTAAACTTGACAAACAACAAAGGACCAAGAGGTTTAGTCATTACATCAGCAGGCTGATCTGCAGATGGACAAAAATGCAGAGAGATTTCACCAGAATCAACCAATTGGCGAATATAATGATGATGAATCTCAATATGTTTAGTGCGGGCATGATAGATAGGATTCTTCACCATTTTTAGAACACCTTGATTATCACAAAAGAGTGAAAGAGGTGTTGCAGCAACTTGGGAAACTGAAAATCAGTCAGAATCCGACGAAGCCATATTGCTTCGCAACTGGCACTAACAACAACCTTGTATTCTGCTTCCGTAGAAGAGATGGCAACAGTAGGCTGAAGTTTACTTTGCCAAGAAACAACTCTTGAACCAAAAGAGAAGATATATCTTGTGGTAGATCGTTGAGTATCTACAGATCCTCCCCAATCAGAGTCAGTATAGCCAATCAACCTGAAATCTGCAACTCTCTGATATAGAATGCCAAAGTCAAGAGTTCCTTTGACATATCGTAGAACTCGTTTTGCTGCTCCCCAGTGAATGAGTTTCGGTTTAGATAAAAACCAAGAGAGATAGCTGATAGCAAAACATAGATCCGGTCGTGTAGTTAGATAGATCAAACTACCCACCAACTGTCTGTATAATGATTCATCGACTGGTGGTGAATCATCATGAGCTGAGAGTTTCAGCCCTACCTCCATAGGTGTAGAAGAAGAATTACAATCATACATTTGAAATTTCTGTAGCAAGTTAGTGGCATACTTAACTTGAGATATGAAAATCAAGTGATCAAGTTGCCAGAATTCTACACCAAGAAAATAGTGAAGGAGGCCTAAATCAGTCATGTCAAAAGCAGCACATAAATCTGATTTTACCTTATGAATTGCAGCATCTCCACTGCCGGTGATGGCAAGGTCATCAACATACACAATAAGAATCACAATGTCATCATCATTGCTTTTGACATAGAGATTCGGATCAGAATGACTCCGTGTGAAACTTGAATCTTTGAGATGTTTATCTATTTTTATGTACCAGGCTCGAGGAGCCTGCTTAAGTCCATACAAGGACTTAATCAATCTGCATACTAGATGCTCACTACCACGAGCCCGAAAACCCTCAGGCTGTGTCATATACACCTCTTCCTCCAAATCCCCATTCAGGAAAGCACTTTTGACATCCATCTGATATACTTTCCAACCAAACTGAGCTGCAAAAGAAAGAAGAAGTCGAAAAGTGACCATCTTTATAGTAGGAGCAAATGTTTCTTCATAATCTATCCCCTCCTGTTGCGAAAAACCTTTCACAACGAGTCGAGCCTTGTACTTATCCAAAGTACCATCTGCTTTGCACTTGATTTTATACACCCATTTACAACCAATGGTGTGTTCCCCTGGAGGTAATGGCACCAACTTCCAGGTATTATTTTTAATCAAGGCATCATACTCTAGTTGCATGGCAGTTTCCCATTCTGGTATGCCTCGTGCTTTAGAGTATTTCTGTGGCTCATGAATATGAAGAAGATCAGAAGTAAGAGCAAATTGAGCGTGCTTAGAATAATCAATTTGCTTACCAATTCGGCGAGACTTTCCATCTAAGAGAGAGACAATTCTTCCTTCAACTCCTAAATAGTGGAGTAAAACCACTTAGGCCTTCGCTGAACTGAAGATGTGGTGGCTGGTGTGGTGTTTCTAGAAGAGAAGCCAACGGAAGTTCCGGAGGAGAAACCAACGCAAGTTGATTTCCTGGAGACTCAACAATCTCAGTGGGAGATTGGCCAGACTATCCTGGAGTCTGTGGAGGAGTATGAGAAGAACTGGATTCATGATCAGGCAAGGAAAGAGTACCAAACTCTGTTATGACCCCTTGCTGATCGCTGCCCCTTGGCTGGTCCCCTTGTTGATTACAACCAAAGAAAGACTCTGTTTCTTTTACATCAACATCTCGACTAATAATGATCTTATTAGTGGAAGTATCAATCAACCTATAGGCTTTAGATTGATCACTATAACCAGCAAAAAAATATCTAGAACATTTGGAATCTAATTTACTCTTATTTTTAAGAACCAAAGTATAAGCAGCTGAACCAAAAACACGAAATGTTGATACCTCTGGTTTGATGGTGGACCAAGTTTCCACAACTAAGGCATGTAAGTTGACCTCGACAGGATCAACAAGTCTATATAGACCACCATGCCCAATCCCCAGGGCAACAACCTTATTTTGCTTGATGTCAGACACAATACATTGTTTACCAGAAAAGTTTACAGAGATATTGGGATTATCAGTTAGTTGACTGATAGATAACAAGTTCTTATTCATGTTAGGCACATATCTAACATTTTTTACAAGCAATCTGGTATTATTATTTAGCATAATACGAACATCCCCAATACCCTCTACAACATGTGATCTTCCATCTCCTAAAGTAACTGAATCAGAAGAACAAGAATTAAAATTGACATACCAGTCTTTTTGACATGTGAAATGCCGTGATGCTCCAGAATCAAAGAACCAACATCGAGTAGGGCTGCCATTACCCGTGCAAGATGCCATGAGAGCATATTCTTCTTTTGACTCGTGTTCAACTGTAGCCACATGTGCCTGCCCCTTCTGCTTCTTCAGGGCATTGAGTCTTTTCCGATAGTCTTTCTTCACATGACCAAGTTTGTGACAATAGTAACATTTCACTTGATATTTAGGAGAGGAAGAGGATGTCTTAGCCCGTCGTTTACACTTTCCTTTAGACTGAGTAGCAAAAGCGCTCTCAGATTGTCCAGAAGTGGACTCTTGAACCTGTGCATGTCTTCGTTCCTTTTGCAACAAGTAGGAACTCACCTTGTCAAACGTAAGAGTTTGACTCTCCGCCATTAAATGAAGTGCCTCCACAAATGACTCATACGAAGAAGGCAAGCTATTTAGAACCAAAGCCACCATATCATCATCATCCACCTTTTTATTTATGGAAGACAACTGGTCTCGGAGATCTTTCATCCGAAGTAGGTGCTCAGATAGCGATCCACCTTCTTGTAATTTTACAGAAAAGAGCATATTTTTCAGGTATAAAACCCGACTCTTTTCTGACGTCTGATATTTACCCTTCAGATCGCCCACAACGTGCTTGCCACAGTGGCATTCCGCACTTCCGGTATCATATCATCTGATACCGACAACTTGAGAAGCAATAACGCTTCCTTATGACGTTTGTCATAATCCTCGAAGTTTGTCGCTGGTCGACTTTCATCACCCTTGATTATTTTATCACAATCACGAAACTCCGCAACCGTTAAAATCTTATGACTCCAAACATTGAAATTAGTGCCCGTTAATTTTTGTGAGTCAGGCAGAATAAGATTTGAAATATTCGCCATTTTATTATGAAAATAATAAAAATGGAAATAAAGTCTTTTGCCCACCAAATAAAACAAAACCACTTTATGCAAATACGTGGCAGCAAATAATCAAACAACAAATACGTGGAGGAAGAAATTATACAAACAGTTCAAATATTTGTTCCCAGACTTTAATCTCCCTCACGACTTCACCTTTTCCTTTCCTTTGCCCACACGAGTCAGGCTCTAGTATTTGCGACTGCCCTCCATGATTATTACAGCAAACTGGACACGTTTTTAGCAACGAAGGTAAAACTTCTGGTCGTTACGGCAAACTGGGCACGTTTTTATCCACGAACTGGGCACCGAACACTGGTCACGTTCAACAGCAAACTGGGCAATGATGGGCACGTTTTTAGCCACGAACTGGGCACCGAACACCGGTCACGTTCAACAGCAAACTGGGGCACCGAACACCGGTCACGTTCAACAGCAAACTGGGCAATGATTATTCTCGTATTTTTGCAAACGACTGAGTCTCCTGAGCAGTCATGAGTCTCCTTTTTGCTGGACGTTTTCAGACACTCAAAAAACGAGTTTATCTTCTGCTTGCGTCAACCATACTGTCGACCCCTCCTTTCATTGATGCCTATGGCTCTGATACCACTGTTAGATCTAGAAGCATAAAGGAAAAAACAGCAAGAAGATAGAGATGCACAAAACTGCACTGATTCGAATGACTCAGGCAAGGTGTATATATCATTAGGGAAGTAGTTATATGATCTTCAGTTACAACTGTTTTACAACCTCCTAACTGTTTAGAACCGTACAGGTTCATTATATATATTCAACATCTTGCAGCAAGGATTTCCTTCACCTTGTGACCAAAACAGAAGACTAATTCCAAAAGGGGATTTCAAGATGGCAATTGAGAGCAAGAAAAGTAATGAATCTGCATTCTTGAAGCGGCCAAGCAATCCCATGCGGGGGCGTTTTGAAGATCGTCAGACCAGTAACCGAGCTAGAATTGAAAATACATCATGCGGTGAAAGCAACTGATGGTTTTTCTTTGACAACACCTTTGAGTTGACTAGGTGCCACTGCGCTCTGATGAAAATTTAATTACCCATAGAATACGAATGGGGAATGATACAAAAGGCTTTTCATCCAACCCCTGCTTCCTCTCAGAGTGCATTCTCACATAAAGATATACAATGAAATCCATAAGTGGAAATGATACAGCAAGCTGGCCACACGGTGAACACCAAAGAATTATCTTTTGCATATTTCAAGGCAGTAGTCACCCGAGGCTCAAGAGAATTTACAGGGCCTATTGAAAAATAACAGGTGCATGAAACACCAGTTGGTAAAGATGTCAGGGCCCTTTCATCTCAGTAGTCTGTAAAGATAGTTTGACACCAGTCCAGCGCAGAACAGGAGTCCAAGTTAGTCCTCTCTTTGTATATGCTTAAAAAGATTCCATGTCAGAGGGCATTTATGGTAAAGAAGAGTACTGCACCTGAAGGGTATGCTCAAAAGGATACAGATGAATCTCCTTTTCCAGCTTCAGAACCTGGAAGTGATTTGGGTCAGGTACAAAAGATGACTATTTCCTTGTCAGGGAAATGTACCTTAATTACCAAAAACGGTTCACAATTGTTTTTAATTCTATGCTATGTGACTGCTTGACAGTCCCAGTGATGACTCGTGGCCAAACTACACCCAGACTTTCCTATAAAATGGGAATGCCTCAGTCCTGATTCAAAAAAGAGCTCTCTGAATGGAAAAGAATGACTATGCTTCAAGACAGAAAAGGTTGATCCTCCATCTCATTTTGTGGTCAGGGAGGGTTTCTGTCCTTACCGAAAATTGAATGGGGTGGTTTGGGAAGAAGGCTGAGGGAACATCACGGTTGCCACTTCCCTAACTGCCGGAGTATACTCAGTCCCTGTTGTAAGCCCGAACCTGGGAGATGCCAACTCCCTCTGGGATTTGTCAAGCACACAAGGTACCTGGGTGGTTGATCAACAGTCTCCAATCGAACCATCAAGGTTTTTAGTGTGCGGGACCTTTGGGGGGCATCTCAAAGTTCCTTTGATGTCCACAACATTCCAGGGCTTCCAGAGGTTACATTGGCAGATCTTGCTCAGGGATAGCTTCCCCAAAAGGTGCCTCCTGTTGCAGTTGATCCGCCAAGTCATGGCATGTGACCTAGGAATGGTTACCAATATTCATGCTTCTAGCTTCCATCAAGCAAATACAATGCACCATAGGCTGACACTTAACAGGAATCATCTCTAGTATATGCAGGTTGTGGTCCACTCTCGACCAAATGGGGAACAATATCGAAGCAGGGCTTTCTCCGTCTTTTGCATCCGCTAGCGTCAGTTCTCATAAATGACTCCAATATGGGTAGAGACTCCATGCCCAATGGACAAAGTAGCAAAGTCTAAATCATCCTTCTAAGTAAGGATACCCTTGAGAACCGTTAGAAATGTAGTGCAAAAATGCATCACACTAAGGCCCCCTGCGTTTGTTGTTTGTCATTTGTCGAATCTTCTGAGGCAAAAATCAAAGCAAGGCCAAGGCCTTCTAAAGTTGTCTCTGGGGATTGCGGGCCCATCATGACAGAAACATCAACCAATGGCACAACAGAGAACTCAGTCACCACCAAGAAGGCAGGAAGCTATCAATCTCCATCATTGGACAAAGCAGGATGACCTGCCATAACAAAGTGAAAGCAAAGTAAGGAGTTCATTTGATGCCTTGCAGTCAGACGATGACTCTACTCATAGGATCGCCAATTGTTGTTGACTGATTTAGCAACATAATTTCTAGGCCTGTTGGCTCCCACATGGACAAGATGACACAGTAGCACCTTCCATTAATGAGCCAACGCACGATTGTGTAGGGCAATGCCTTCCCGTCAGGCACACAGCTGGAAGAGTTTCTCTTTCACTTGGCCCCTGTCCTTCGGGACTGGGGAGATTAGCCGCGAGGCCTCCTTAAGGCTGGGTGGAAGCAATACGGTGTTCACCAGGAGCATTCCCTGGAGACTCCCACCTGCATGGTGGGGTCGGTATCGCTAATTGCATACAACAGATGATGTATGTTACTCAGCAGGGAGGTAACAGAGATCAGGTTTCACTGTTGTGTGCAAGATCAGAGTCGTAATCTGAAGTCGAGGGGTGATTCCCGAAGACTGCGCTTGCCCCTGACCGTCCTGAGCAAGGAGCTCTTCCAGTTCAGGAAAAAATTAATGTTGATGGCTTCCAATGGTCTTCAGGAAATGAATTGCATAACTCACAGCCTGTCCTTGAAGACTCCAGTAATGGTCCACACTCCATTCAACCAGCAATGAGATTTGTCTGACCACCAGAGTGGGCATTTGAATATCTGGCATTCGAGAAGTCCACCAGAACAGTGCCCTTTGAAAGAGAGCCATGGAATCCAAGGATCCCTGCAGGTGATGCCTGCATGGCATTAATAAAAGTTAATTTCATCATTAATGGGGCGGTTAGTCTCTCTGTTTTCCTATAGATATAATAAACTCCATTGGAGCAAGGGATCGTTGATTACCTCGCTATAGTTGAACTCTGCCTGTCTCTGGACTCTGCAGCAGTGACCTTAGTGGTTCCTGATTTTCTTTTCATGTCAAGTAGCACCTTTTGAATTACTTTGCAACAGTATAATAGATTTCAAGCTTTTGTATGTGATAATTGTTCATTAATGGCTTTTTGATATGTCATGCACTGATGGTTCCAGATTTAGTAATTGAATTTTTTTTGTTAAATAGATTGCTACATTTCAATTTTGATCTAACCAAGCGTAAAGTACAATATCAATGCCATTGACTCCTAAGGGATTGAAGTTTTGAAGCTGGTTGAAGTTGGTTAAGGAGAAGATCTTACTGAGCTGTGGTAGATGCTTCATACTAGAAGTTTCATCATTGCTTGTTGTCATGCCATGTTTTGTATGAGTTTCCATTTCTTCCACATATTGTTCTATTTTCTGGTTAATACAATCTCAAAATCGAATTCTAGTTTATGTCAAGGTGCGAGGAATTCTAGCTGGCACTTTCTGTTTTTCGGTTGCTTTTCTTTTGTATTTGGTTTTTTGTCCTTGCAGCAATTAATGTTAATAATCTTATTTCAACTCTGTAGGGAGTCATGATGACTCATGGAAATGTTGTTGCAACAGTTGCTGCTGTAATGAAAATTGTTCCAGGCCTCGGTAACAAAGACATCTATCTGGCATACTTGCCATTAGCTCATATTCTTGAACTCGCTGCCGAGGTATGGAACCTGACCATATTCAAGTTGCACTCACTAAATGAAGATGTTTGTAGATGTGCTGGCTTAAAGTGTTAACCTTGGTTTTGATGGCGTGTTCATCCCATTTACTAAGCAAGTTATTGGCATGTTTCAGGCTGTAATGGTTTCTGTAGGATGTGCGATTGGTTATGGCTCACCTTTGACACTAACTGATACATCAAACAAGATTAAGAAGGGAACAAAAGGTGACGCTTCTATGTTGGGTCCTACATTAATGACTGCTGTACCAGCTATTTTAGATCGTGTCCGTGATGGTGTACGGAAAAAGGTATGCAATAAGCATTTTAGTTGCATGTATTTGTTTTGATATTTATTTCTTGTTTGGGCCTGTGAACAATTTTTTTAGCTATAAAACAATGCCCTTTCTGCAATAATGTAGAGGATTTAACTAATGCAGGTTGAGGCAACAGGTGGGATGTCAAAAGATTGTTTGATATTGCATATAACCGTAGATTAGCTGCTATGGGAGGAAGCTGGCTTGGAGCGTGGGGTCCAGAGAAGGTTCTGTGGGATGCACTAGTTTTTAAGAAGATACGTGCGGTTCTTGGAGGTCATATCCGTGGCTTACTTTCTGGTGGAGCGCCTCTTTCTGGAGATACACAGCGATTCATTAATATATGCCTTGGGTGTGAATTTATTAGTGCTTTCCTTTTTTCAATCAATTTTGAGATTTTGAATTGTGTTAGTTATAAATATCATGTTCATACCTGTCTATTGCTTTGAAAGTGACAAGTGGGGGAGAGAGTAAATTAATGTTCACAAATGACCAAAGTAAACCAGTGGGACTTTAAAAGTACAAGAAGATACAATAGCAAGTAGGAGTGCTGGAAGAAACTTCAACAGCCAAAAAAGCAATCAAAACTAAAACAATAAAAGATCCTAACCAGAGTGGGTTGAAAAGACAGTAATATAATACATAGAACTGTATATGTAGAAAGAGTGACAGAGGGAGGGAGGAATAGGTGGAGGGCGGGCCATCTGAAATTGGGAACTTGAACGATTTCCCAAACAGAAACAATATTTGGAGATTCTACTTTAATAATTTTAGAAAAGAGGGAAAAGGGATGGATATGTTTGTACACATGCATGTCCGACGTCCGTACATACATGTATGTTATATGAGTATGTTCAGTTGTACACTTTTTTAGCTCCTCAAAAGCTTCAACTGCAATCCAAACTGTCTTTCCAAAATACTTGCCAAACTCCAGTGACCCTTTCAGAAGAAATTTGAGGTAGAAAGAAAGGCCCTAAAGATAGGCAAGCGCCCAAAACTGCAAACATGGATACAAACACGGCAACCCCAAAAGCTCAGACATTGATGGGTGAGAAACACTCAACGGCCACAACAGAAAAAGAAAAATACACTAGACAGATGTTTCTGACAACCTATACCAGGAAGATGCACATCATAAAAACAGATAAAGCAGAGAAAACATAAACAAAACACGGAAAAACCAAGGATTCACTGAGCCAGAGAAATCAAATTCCAGGGTGGAGGACTTGCAAAAGAAACTTCTGAAAACACTTAGAGGCCATAGATGCAAAAGAGGCTAAATGCAAATAATTTCAAAACAAAGAGTACTTAACTGTTAGCTCAGCTGTAGGATACAGCAAATCCAAACATTGACAGACAGTTCAACTATTATGGCCAGAATTGGCTGTAACATGACTGGTCAATCCTTCCCATTTGAAGCCCCTTATTTCCGTCATCATACAAAGGCATGCCAGGATCAAATGAAAGCTTACTAAACCTCACAGTATAATTAATATTTACTTTACACTTCTCATTTGGATTATTCTAGTAAGTAATCAGATTAATAGATTTTATGCTTTCATTCTAAATTTTAAATTTCATCAAAGCCCTTCCCCCATATCCAAGGTGACTTCATTTGCCATAAGATCTACTCCCTATTAGAGTTCAGGCCTGCTGGATTATTTGGATTCTCTCCAAAACATGATTGGACATGCATATCTTAGTTTGTTACATTTGTGGGTTTTGAATCTTTTACCAGTGAAATTTTAATATGCTTTGACTATAGGACCTGTTTAAAAACATGTAGATTGTGGTGGTTAAAATAATTTACGTCATATCCTTATTTGGAATATCATCGCTGCAGTTAAATTAATGATTTTTGACTTCCTTTAAATTTCATCAAGCCCTTCTCTTATACCCAGGTCACTTTATCTGCGATTAGACATACTCCCCAATTAGAAAGTGGATCTGGTGGTTTGCATTCCCTCCAAACACGATTGAATAAGATCTTAGTTTGTTGCAATTATGGTTTTTGAATATTTATGTAATATTGCTTTTCTTTGATTTCAAACAAGTAGAGTGTATATTGACATCTTTGTTGAAATTGTTACCCGTCAAGGTTTGAATTTAATCTTTGGCAAAAATGAACTATAGTTTTGAATATTTAACTTTGAGACTTTCATTCTTTGATATTTTATTTCATTCAGTAATTATTGTAGAACAACTCTAGCTAACCTTGTTGAATCAGTTGATATCAAATACTTTGCCTTGATCCTCTCTCCCTCTTTGTAGGGCTTCTTTGTAATTCTTTGCTTTGGATTGGTTACCAATAGCATAAGAGATTCTAATTTGTATTCTGTAATCCAAAATCAAGCATGCACATTCTCAACGCCATCTATGTCAATGGGCTCACTACACTTCCAAACATTAAGAGTAGTTCTTTCTGTGATATTAGCATTCCATTAATCAGCTTCTCGATAGTAACTAATTTGTTTCTTGGTTTATCCTCACTCTACTGTAGAACCATTGCACTCGAGAGCGGCGGTGAGAAATGGACACGAGCTGTAAATACCTTGTTAAAACTTCGAAATGTATGGAGAATTATTGCCGTGCAAATTTGTTTTCTCTAATATTCCTAGACTGAATTTGTGAAAACGTTTATCTCCACGAATTCTCAATCTTTATTTCCATCTCCTTAAGTAGGATCAAGCCTAGCCTGTGATGATCCTCCTTTTCAATCAGACATTCAAGATTTTCTTTTCTCTGTTAAAGACACTTCAGAGAAGTATTCTTTGGCTTTCACAATATTCAAGGGTTTTGAACAAACAACTGTGGTGTAGAGAATTTCTTCCATGCTTAAAAGATATGGAATATTCGATATCTCTACTGCATTTTATTTGGATATTTATTTTGGAAGGTCAAGCTTGTTCTGTGAACCTGGTCTATTCTCACTGAAAATAAAATCCTACAGTACTAGATGTACTCTAAGTTGCTTAAAGTGTTGTCTTATTTGTCTTTTGGATTTGCGTCCTTGGTGAATGAAACGTTTGTATGAATTGTTATTTTGTGTCAAGGTGCCTATACAGAAGTTTTGTTTACATTGTGTATCAATTTTTGGACAGAATCTAGTGCTTACAAAATAACTGGACACTAATAGTCTAAAACAATTGTTTAAACATATGTCATTTTGGATCCAGAGCGCCAATTGTGCAAGGGTACGGTCTTACTGAAACTTGTGCTGGAGGAACCTTTTCAGAGTGGGATGATACAACTGTTGGTCGTGTTGGTCCTCCGCTTCCCTGTTCATATGTGAAGGTAAGATAATCTGAAAGATGACAGTTATATCCTTATGAATTTCTAGGTAGTTGGATATATTTACCCATTATTGCACAGCTCTAATTCATGCATGGAGCTGAAATACTTTGTAAATGAGTTTTCATAGTAAAGAATGGTTAAAGGTAAAAGTAAAATCTATTTTTGATTGTTTAAATTTGTCAGAAGTTTCAAAGTAATATTGTGCTGAAACCATAGAATGACATCATCAATTGATTTGTCTTCCCATTAGATTGATTGGCCTTTGATTTGTACACACAGAGAGATTTTTGGACTGTATAAGGCACTGTAGAAGAGCTTTCTAGCGTTTAGCCTTGGAAGGATTCATTTGGATCATGCTCATTGCCTTTTTCTTATTTTTATTCCTCTGGCTTTGTCACTGACAGTCTACAGCTATTTTTGAAGACGAGTATTACCGGATGAGTGACATTAAGGGCCTTTAATTGACTAAAAATTATTTTCATGCACTGAGATAGAATATTATAACTAGAAATAAGGGAAGTTTCCCCAGTAACTCTTGATTTATTATGCCAACCAAGTTTGAATACTGGAGACTACTGCTGTTTACTGATCTGACTCGGGAGGATCGCTTTCTTCAGATATACTCCATAAATGAAGCATCACATAATTGTGCCAGCATTCATGTAACAGAATTTGTTTCTTTCACATTTTACTTGTAATTGTGGAAATGATGCCTGACCTGAGGCTCCATTATCATGTTGATGGATTGAATCTTAAGCCATGAGAACTGGAAATGATAAACTCCAAGGGTCTATATTTATATGTGAAAAAAATCCCAAGTTTCTTTGAGATTTAGAGCTGAGAATACAGATATCTGAGATCTACAAAGAGATGGGATTCATATCTGGGGCCCTGACCGTGACAGAATTTTGAATGCCAATGTATAGATGAGATCCATAGGTTTGTCTAAGTTTATGGAAATGTAATAACAATACTTAACTAACTAAAGGATTTTAGAAGAAGATCTATATTATTTTGCTGACCTCTACAGGCGATTGCCAGAGTTGATAAACGTTCTATGATCCCTTTTCTTGGATTTATTGAGTTTAGAGTCGTATATGAGGAAAGTAAGGCATGCAAATTGATTATAGAATGCGATCATACATAACATGATTACTCATATTTTATAAAATAATGAATACAAAAATTTGCAGGATTAGTGGAACCTGCACATGACTATGCACATGCTTTTTTCCCTCAATATAACTATCAATCGTATGAAATGAATTGTGCTGCAACTATATTATGTGACAGAATAAGCTTATCGCACTTTTGTGAATGATCTGCCATAGACTCATACATAACAAAATAAGCCAAGTCTGCAATTGCTAATAAGATGAGAATGTGTCCTCAAGAGATGGACCATATTTTATCATTATAGAAACTTGCAAGAGAAAAAACCAGAAGTGGCTGCTCATATGACCAATTACAAAAATAATATGAAAACTACACCTGCTCATATCTCGACAAAACATAGTGCCTGTTAAGTGTTGTGTCATAGTGTTGAAGTAGGAAATTACTTCCCATCAAAGATACGGCAGTTGTGCAGGTGGCATTCAGTCGGTCTGATGAAGGGATTAGATTTTCTTTTTTGGTTGAGATTGTATTTGAGGACAATTTTGTTTCTTTCTGTCGGGAACTGCCTGGCAGATTCAACCATTTGTTGCACCTGTGCAGAGATTATATCTGTTGTGAGATTAGTTCAGGCAGCAGATATAGGAATATGCAATCCGCATAGAGCAGTGTCTGCCAGTCATTGATTCTTTAGCGGTCCAAGTTGCTTGAGAGAAGAATTTAAATCTTTAGGGTCATACAAGGATATGAGGGAAGGGATGAGTTAATGGATTTGATGCTGCCATTCCTGAAGTTTTGGACTTATAGGAGCATTCCCTTTGTTTCTATGTTCATGTGTTTGATCAAAATTTTCATTTGATTATGATTGATATCTTCAGAAGGGTCGCTGTGCAAAACTGCGGCTACAGTTCAGAGGAACATGTTCATGTAAATGGAAAAGAACGAGGCATGGCTGAGGCTCTTTGATGTCCCTTGTCCACCAAAACTATAAACTGAACTATGGGTATGGGTTAGGAAGTGAATTGGATCTTTGAGTAGAGAGGCTGGTATAGTGTCCAAGCTTCACCTTGTGCATGTTCTGTTGGTGCTTGCCGAGTCATTCCATTGAGTAACACGACATGGACTGGTTACTTATTATCCTCCACTGTATTCTGTATGTCTTGAAATTGTCATTTTTGTGTTGGCCTATTTTGGGACAGTGCCATCCCCGACATTTCAATGGGGATAACACCCAAATTGCACCGTTTCAAAATTTTTGGGTGCCCTTTGATGGTTATCATTTCCCATTTTTGACTCTAGTTTACACATAAAGGGTGTCGAAGACGTAAATTTCTTCTTCACATCACTAACACAATCATTGGTTTTAAGGACTTATCAAGGAATCTGACTTCTCGACTTGCTTTACGGTTGAAGATCAATCCAGTTGTGTTATACAGGTTATGAATCACAATTTCAATTGTAAAAACAATCATGAGATGAATGTATTTGGGTTCTTCCACATGTTGTGTCGTAGTCATAATCTTAAGCGGTCGTAAGTCAAAATGTTTTAAGTTCCATGTCACAAAATTTGTATTATCTTATTGTTCTGGTATTCACGAGGGCTTTATTACCCAGTGGATAAGGCACAACCAGTTTGACATCAAATCAAATTTATAATGGTGGTACTTTGTAGTTTTCGATTAAATAATTAGTGAATAAATTAATATAGTGGAGGGGGAAAATATGTTAAGTGCATTAAGCAGGGCTAATTGTCCTTTATGTAACATGGGTACATGTTAAAGTCACTTCTGGCATTTGAACTGTAATATGTCCAATTAATTAACTTTTGAATTGAGTTTTATTAAGTATGGAGAGGTTGCTTAATTCATGCAATGAAAGGTGATTACTGTATTTAATCCATGCAAAATGTCAAGTGAAAAGCGTTAGATGTAAGAGGGAGATTATGATGCGAGGCCAAGTTGTAAAGTTGAGTTAGAAAAAGATGAAAGGTTGAGTCAAGGGTTGAAGGTAGTTATGCACTTGCCTATGCAATGTGATGTAATATTAAAAACAAAAAAATTAATGTAGAAGTAGTTTTAGTGTATGCTCCTCGGGATAGCACGCAACTTTGGATGTCATTCAATTTTATGTGTTCTTGTTTGTATTAATGGGATGTGCTCTTAATGTGTAGGAACCAACATCTTTTAACAATGGATATAATTGTTTTTTCCTCGCAAAATGAGATTTACCGTTTGTTGGAGAAGATTGATTATGTTCACATGACCAATTCCAGCTTCATGCAGCTGTTTCAGACTTGGTTTCCCCCAACTTTTGGGATCATCATTTTTGGGTAAATAATAATCACTGTGGGGTCTTTAGCATTGTATGAATTTTGAAACATTAATGGAATGAGTTAAGATTGGAGAATCAATCGTATTTGCAATTCGAAGAGCAAAGGGAGCTTGACAACAAATAAGGTTTTATAATTGTTCACGGGTTTTTAGTCCCACATTATAATATCCCCTTCCCAATCAAAGACCCTTAGCCTATTATGTCTTCCCGACGGCTAAGGAGAATTAAAAAGGAGACTTAAGTTTTATTACTTTATTATAAAGTGCTAAAAAATAAAATAAACATTATAAAAAGCACTTATAATAAAATAATAGACTTAATAATAAAATAAACATAGAAAGAGCCAACAAGAGAAAAACATTTATTAAATTGTTTATCCCTATGGAAAAATGCGACTAGCTTGAGGAGCAATTAGAAAATAGAAAAAGGCAAAAGTCATGGGTCAAAAGTTATCCTCCCAAGGAAAATGCGACTTGGCCTAGAAAGGATGGAGGGTGGAAAATGCATAGAAAAAATCATTGTATGCTGATTGGATATTTTGGAGGTTGTCTTGGGTCTCTTCTTTCTTTATAAGGAGAGGTCGACTTGTAGGAAGGCATTCTATGACCATTTGATATTTTCTTAATTTGCAACTGAAGCTTGAGCTTTTGCTTAAAATATTCTAAGGACGAAAACCCTTAGGATTCATCCCTCTTGTGGACGAAAACCCCAAGAGAATGTGAGGAATTTCTATTCAGGAAATTCTATTGAGCTTACACAGATTTTAGTCATTTCCAGCAGTTGTACGAAGGAGTTTTTGCAGATTTCTAATCAAGGGTTTGAAGAAATATTGCAGCAATGTTTATTCTATTTACCTCTAGTGGAGCGACCCATATTTTGGATGTATTGATGACATTCTAAGGTGTTTATGGACTATTTTGAGCTGTTGTTATAAAATCAAGTTTTTATGAATCATCTCCAATCATTTTCTGAATTTTTGGATAAATAAAAGTGCCATTTTTATTCACTTTCAAGGGCAGCAAGTCTGCAGACTTACATAAATTTTTGCAGCCTATTTTACCTTCAGAAAACTGTATTTTTATGCATGCATGAGTTCTTAAAAATATAGAAATCAGTTTGGAGTTAATGAATATGAATGTACTTGCTGATTTGTGTGGATTCCTCTTCAAATCCTAGTCACATTTTCTTGGGTTCATTCAAATTTGCATTAAATAAATTTCCATGTTTTCTCTAATCTGCAATTTTGAGTTTGGGATTTGCCTAAAATCCAACTGGGGGCAAAAATAGTCCCATTGGGGACATTGCAGTGGTATTAGAGCCGACTTTCCTCTAGCTTGTTGGGTAGCGAAAATGTCAGAATATGGCAGTTCGGAAAGATCTCAATATGGGTTTTATGAAGGAAATGTTCATCAACATGGTGAAACAACAAGAAACAACTAACCTTTATTTGAGCTAGCTCACTCGGTTGTTGAATCAAAGTAGATCTGGGAACAATAAGGAAAAAAGTGAGAACAAGTGATAAAGGGCAGTCAATAATAGAGGTGATTGATCGGGATTCCTTTTGGAGGAAATATCAATCTTTGAGTAAGGGTTTCAGAAATAATATGCCATTTCCAGATTATTGCATGATGAAGATTGGTAGCAAGCCCAAGAGAGACCATCATATGCCGATACCTGAATTACAAAGGCGTTTGGGGCAGCAAAAGAACTCATTTGAAGAACCAATAAAAGTTCAACATGATAAGCAAGGGGCAACAATTAGTGGGCAACAAGGTAAGGCAAAGGAATGGGAAAGAAACAACTCTGAAATAGAAACAAGGAATGAGTTAAGGAGAAAAATTATGCTTTGATTGTAAGGACCCATGGACACCCAACCATCGTTGCAAAGGTAAGGGATCTATCCACTACATTGAGGTAGTTTCAGATAATGAAGAAGAAGAAGCTTCTAGAGAGAAAGGTATGATTTCCATTGAGCAAAATAATTGCATTAGTAAGGAAGAAACATTGCTTGTTGGATGCCAAGTTAGAGAAATTATTTCAGCTCCAAAGGAACCAAATGTTGATAGTAGACAGGAGAAGAAATTTGTATATGCAAGCAAGGAGGATGTAATGGAAACTCTAAAGAAGTGTGAGGAATGGAATAAAAGAGCTAAGGCTGCTAGATTGATAGTTGCTCAAGCGAAACAACACTTACAAGAGTTTAAGGCAAAGAACTCTTCATTATTGGCAAGGAAAAAGGAAATCATGGCACATGAGTTTCAAGGTAAAAGTTCATTGGTACTTATTGATATTCCTTTGGTTTCTAATGATTGTATGTGGCAAAGTGAAGGAAATTCAGATTTGCATAAAGACAAATCAGATTCACACCATAGTGAAGAAGTCAAAGGAGACTTTATGGAGCAACTTGCACATGAGGAAGAGCCTCCCATGGACACTTATGTGAAATTGCAGCCTACTGTAATTTCCAAACCAACAACTTTTGATCAGCTTTCAGATACTTTCAACGGGCACTTAGGCAACAATGTTGGGGGCAACTCAACATATGTCTATCTTGAACACACAGAGGACATTGATGGCATTGAAAGGTATGAAGAGCATAATAATGTGTCTTATTTATTGTTGCCTATTCCAATTTATTTCCATCATGAGATGCATGATAAGATAGAAGGTGAAGTCTTCAATATGGAGTTTGTTGAACCATTGTTCCAAGTATATGTATATGAGCATCTTGTGAATGATATATGGTGGCAAGTTTTAGCCCACTTGATAGGTACAGGGGCCAGGCTTGCGGATCACTTCAACATGTTTTGTCTATTGTGCATGGCACTTGGACAAAACAAATGTGGAATTGCTTGAGGGCAAGCAATTTTGGGAAGGGAGGACTGTAATATCCCCTTCCCAATCAAAGACCCTTAGCCTATTATGTCTTCCCGATGGCTAAGGAGAATTAAAAAGGGAGACTTAAGTTTTATTACTTTATTATAAAGTGCTAAAAAATAAAATAAACATTATAAAAAGCACTTATAATAAAATAATAGACTTAATAATAAAATAAACATAGAAAGAGCCAACAAGAGAAAAACATTTATTAAATTGTTTATCCCTATGGAAAAATGCGACCAGCTTGAGGAGCAATTAGAAAATAGAAAAAGGCAAAAGTCATGGGTCAAAAGTTATCCTCCCAAGGAAAATGCGACTTGGCCTAGAAAGGATGGAGGGTGGAAAATGCATAGAAAAAATCATTGTATGCTGATTGGATATTTTGGAGGTTGTCTTGGGTCTCTTCTTTCTTTATAAGGAGAGGTCGACTTGTAGGAAGACATTCTATGACCATTTGATATTTTCTTAATTTGCAGCTGAAGCTTGAGCTTTTGCTTAAAATATTCTAAGGACGAAAACCCTTAGGATTCATCCCTCTTGTGGACGAAAACCCCAAGAGAATGTGAGGAATTTCTATTCGGAAATTCTATTGAGCTTACACAGATTTTAGTTATTTCCAACAGTTGTATGAAGGAGTTTTTGCAGATTTCTAATCAAGGGTTTGAAGAAATATTGCAGCAGTGTTTATTCTATTTACCTCTAGTGGAGCGACCCATATTTTGGATGTATTGATGACATTCTAAGGTGTTTATGGACTATTCTGAGCTGCTGTTATAAAATCAGGTTTTTATGAATCATCTCCAATCATTTTCTGAATTTTTGGATAAATAAAAGTGCCATTTTTATTCACTTTCAGGGGCAGCAAGTCTGCAGACTTATATAAATTTTTGCAGCCTATTTTACCTTCAGAAAACTGTATTTTTATGCATGCATGAGCTGTTAAAAATATAGAAATCAGTTTGGAGTGAATGGGTATGAATGTACTTGCTGATTTGTGTGGATTCCTCTTAAAACCCTAGTCACATTTTTCTGGGTTCATTCAGATCTGCATTAAATAAATTTCCATGTTTTCTCTAATCTGCAATTTTGAGTTTGGGATTTGCCTAAAATCCAACTGGGGCAAAAATAGTCCCATTGGGGACATTACACACATTAATTTGGTTAGGTGAACATATAACCTTTTTAAATTAAAACACAACTATGTATATATGGGATGGAGAGTGATGGTTGTGGTGCTCGACAATTACGATTCCGATTCACTTTATGAGAATTGGTTTCAAGGTTAAGACTCAAACATGTGGCATAATGTTGAGTGCTTGGGCTACATGGAAATGAAAGTGAGCTCGAGTTGTAAAATTGGCTTGGCCGAGATAGCTAGGGATGTTGACACTTGTTAGCATTTCGGGGACATTAACTGTGGTACCGGCGAGGAGTTGAATTGTGACAGATGGCGGTGATTTTGTGAACTCACGTTATCGAGAAGACTGGAGATCACTTGAAGATGGTCCCCATACATGAGAACTTGGGATTTTTCCATGTGGCATGATCCCTAGACTCGGGTTATTTAGAGCATAGTTTGCATACTTGTATTCGACAAACCGAAAAAAATTTGACTCGGCAAAAACTCGCAATACTCGCGAATATTTGGGAATGTTTGACAACTTAAAAATAGATGATTTTCTTTAAAAAACATACATTTTATGCAAAATATAGCTACAAAATGTATCAAATGCATTTGTAAAATGTTGGAGAAATGTTTTTATTAGATTTGCATACAAATAGAATACAAAATCGAATCATCATGTGAATACAACAACCGGCTGATAAGTGCTAGCTGTTTATCGTTTTGTTATCACAGTTTTTCCTTAAAGTTAAATTGGATTTCACATTTGGTAATAGAGTGAGGTTAAAAATATAAAATGGAAAAGTGGGTTGTTTATTATTACAAGGGAAATCAATTTTCATTTCCCCAATGGATTAGACTTTGAGGTTAATCATATTTTTCAAACAATTGATTATTCATACCCGTGTGATTTGAAATTAGATATCTGCTCATTAGTTCAATAGTTTTATATCATTATGTTACATCATAAGGTTTGGTATCACCATGTACATCAAATCAAAGTAAATAAGCATTCTTTATTGCGATATTTCTAGTCCTGTGTCATCTCTTTTTTATTGTCATCATTCTCTCAGCACTTGTAACACTAACAATCCAGTGGTACTTGTGTGTACATTGCTCAAGCTCTCTATTGCACTCAGACTCGGTATTTCCACAATGAATCTAGATACTTCTATTCCATTTTCCCTAAAAGGACAAATTTCGGTGTTTTCCCTACGGATTCTGCGTTTTCCTCTGCTTTTTCCGTGTATTCCGTGTTTTTTGGGTTTTTTCCGCGTATTATGCGTCGACGAGTTTAAGGCTTGGCATCACCGAGTATTGGTGAATATTCGTCGAATATTTGCAAAGCAAATATTCACCAATACTCGGTGAGTCCGAGTTGGCGAGTTTTCCTTGCGAGTATTCGGTTTTTCAAAATTTTGGTGAGTACTCACCGAGTTTTCCTACTATGATTTAGAGTTTGCATATAGGGTAACTCAACCAAGTCACGAGAAATGTTGAGGAAACATCATCTCGATTAGTCGACAAATGGACCTCTAAGAATTATTTGTGTACTTTATCCTTAAAAATGCAAATTGTGTATATATGTGATTGACGAGGCATGTGGATCAATAAAAAAATGGTTGCACATTCTCGTTTTTAGAAATACTGAGCACACCAGTACCCGACACTTTTAATAGTGTATCAATAGATCCAATTACATTTTTTTTTGAGATAGCAATTCATATAATGTATTTTTCGAACAATGTTTTCCATTATTCTTTATATATATATATGTATTAGAGTCATGATTTAGAGTTTCAAACACAAATAACCGTGAGATAAAATCAATTAAATACATAATTGTTTTAATATGAAGATCATTCGAATTATAGAGATCAAATTACAATGATTTACAAGAGTGAAATACATATCTTATATTCTGGATCAATCAAACTCTGTCTCTCTCTCTCTCTCTCTGCGTATAAAGGATCAGGCACCTTGGGCTATGGCTGCTTATCTATGGAGGAGAAATATCACATAAATCATACCTTGCCTTGACCAGGAACTATACAAGGTTGTGCTCTATACCCCAATTAGGACACACGAGATGCTCCTCTCCAAAAGCCCACCACCCACCTTCACCTTTCCATGCACAAGATGTCTGCAATTGTATTACAAGAGTTCTCAAAAGTATCAGGATCATTTTCAAAAATCATTAGTCATCTTTTATAGGTTTTCCCCGGGTATTTAACAATCAACACACCCATTCATAACAATATAGTTGATTAAACTACCATTAATTGGGCTTAATTTAATATTTTCACTCCCTTTTAACAAGGGTCATTACATTGCACTCCCTTAGTAAGGGTCACTCATTTATCTATATTCCTTTTAACAAAGGTCAATAATAAAGAGTTTCTTTTTATTCCTCGTCTCCATCAATTATTTACAATGGGGATTTTGTCACTAACATTATGCTTTGAATCACATGTTTGTAGTCAAGTTTAGGGGAAGGCTGTGTGCTTTTGGAAGGTTTCCTTTGTTTCCATCACACATGTATCTATCATTCATTTCCATTTTACACGAGGAAAAATATTTTCATTCAATTTTTTCATTTTTCTTGATTTTGCTCAGAGGTTCTTTGCACTTAGTCCACTAGATGATTTCCCATCTTTTTCCTTTATTTTCCATAGTTTTGTTCCATATTCATCTTCTCCTTTGACCTATTTTTCAGATCTTTCACTATCATTATATTCTTTTTGCATAGTTAAGGCATGACCAATGGCCTTTGCCTCCGGTGGTGTTTTCACACCAGATTATACTTCTTGATCTTTACCGTAATTTGCTGCATTTTCAACATTTGCTACATTTTCATCTAAATCCTCCATTTCATGAACCATTGGTTGTCCTATTTCAACATCCATATGGGATTGATCTTTTTACTTAACCTCATAAACTTATTCGTCCCATGTAGGCATATGCCTTCTATAGATACTTGTTCTGCTATATGCATTGTACTCAATATTGGTCTTGCTTGTGGTAATGATGAAAATTGAGTAGATTGCCTTGGAATGGTAATGCTCATCACTTCGGGGCTTCTTCATCGCCTTGATTTGTTCTTTATGCATATACTCTGTCCTTTTCTTTGTTCTACCTCCTTTTTGTGCAGTTGTTCGTGCTCCTTCTCAAAGCTTTCTACCTCATGCAATGCAATATCTTTCTTTTCGTGTTCCCCTTTTTCCTTTTTCTTGCTCTTTATATTACTTATAGCTCTGAGTTGAATCTGTTGTTACTTTGGGGTGTCTTACTTCCATGTCAACTCTTGTAGAAGCATATCGTCAAAAACCATAAACGAAAATGGATTAGTGTTCGTTGCTTCATACCTCTTGCTACAACCCATGTATTATCCATAGTATATGTAACATACGTCTCTCTAGAATGCATGTTAATGAAACTATTTGGTGCCCTAGGGTGTCAATTTATTAACTCTCTTAGTTCCAATAGCCATAGAGCCAACTTATTCTTTGCCTCTGGATGCAAAAGATACCCTTTTATTCAAAAATGCATATTCTTTGATTGCCATCTTTGGGTCATAATTAGGAAGAACTTCATCGTCCCTTATAGGGTCTTCCAATAAACAAACACTATCAAAACAATTAACAATGAATTTTGGATCTTTGTGAAATGCTTTACCTCAAAAGTTTTCTTGTGAATTTCAAGTAATTCTACAACCAGATACTTGGGGCGATTGAACTTGGTGTTTGAAGTCACCATTTGATGTGCTATGGAAACTAAAATTGCTGGTACATCTTTCCAACCTTTGGCTGTATGCCAAAATCTATCCCTGGTGTGCTCTACCAACTTCCTCTCCATAACATTATGATAATCAGAGCTTTTGGAAGAATTTTTTTATGAACCTCCCAATTATATCTTCTTAATTCCCTTTATGATGGATGGTTGGCTCTTTGCTCAATAACATGCATTATTCTCTCCTTCATCAGGTAAATTAGTGACCTTGGCTAGGGTTTCAGCATTGATTGGAGCGACCAAATATCTAATAAGACATATTTTTCCTGCTGACATCCTTAACAACAGTATCCGAACAAATTCATTCATCAACCCCAAAAATTTAATCAATCTGCTTGCTCCAGTGACTTGTATTTTGTTTTGAATACATGTTTGCTTGAGTTGTTAGGGTCTTGTAACATCCAAAAATCCCTATGGGGAAAGGGTGCAAAATCTGCAGCTTCAATAACAATAATAGATCCTTTGATACCAAACACATGTTTGTCATCTCCGTCCCTTTCTACACTCTTCAGCTCCTTGAAACAAGCCCATAGATTTTCAAAGGTTTTGTCAGAAATTTTAAACTTCACCATCTTCTCCATCTTATGCCAATGGACATCTACTTCTTCCCTAGTCATTTTTGCGTTCGTGTTTTGCTCGATTATACACTTCCAATCTCTCAATTCTTTGAGAAAAAATAGGTTTGTTCTCATTCAACTATAGGATTGCTTAAAATATTTGTAAAGTCTGAAATTCAATCTTTTTTAATTAATTATTATGATTTGAATCTCGATTCTGCAAAAGTCGTCGCCATGCAACATCATCTAATTCTTTAAGTGCAACTAGTGCCATGCAAAGTTTTTTATTATTTGTAAGATTTTCATGCCCTGTGGAGACACTGCAATAAAACAATATTTGAGAAGCTCGTTAATATTGTAAAGCTTGTTTTGATTGCATAGCTAGTTTAGTTTTGTGAAGGTTGTTAAGTTTTACAAAGCTATTTAAGGTTTGGCAAAGCTTGTTAAGTTTTGAAGCTTGTTATGTTGAGAGAAGCTCATTTTGTTTCACGAAGCTCATTTAATTGTGAAGCTTGTTAAGTTTTCGCGAAACTCCTTTAGTTGAGAGAAGCTCGTTTGTTTGAGCTTAGCTCTTGTAGCTACTGACCTCTTGTTATATCGAAATTCGAAGCCATCAATGCTTTTCTAACTTTATTGAAGAGTTGGCAATAGAAAATTGATGAAGAGCTGGCTTGAAATATTTGTAAGCATGATAAAGCTCAAAGTTTGTAAGAATTTTCCAACCTCTTTTTGTATTGAAATTCCAAGCCAGCAATGCCTGTCCAAGCCTTGATACTTTATTGAGACCACGACGCTTATCCAAGTTTGCAATGCTTTTATGATGCTGATGTTCAATCAGATCAAATGTTTCTGCATATTAAACTTCACATGCATTGATGCTTTATTTAATTCATATAACGCGATAAACTATTGGGAGTATACATTAATGGAGTATGTTTTTCCAGTCCTGGCCTTGGAGTGGTTGCTTATGCTATGATAGATTGTCGTGATGGGCATGCTATTGATTCTAATGCTACAATCATTGGACATGATGCTACAAACAAGAGTGTGAATACAATGCTTTCATTGATGCATTCTTAAGGGGTTGCATAGGTGTCCACGTCTTTAACCACTCAATTTTAGTAGTATAACAAATGAATGGGGATTGGAAAGTCAGTGCACTGAACCTGTGCCCCTTATATACCCGTGAAGGAGCTTTCTGCTAGATTTAATTCCTTTGTATTCCAACACATTTCTGCAGAGGCATTTGACATCTCGGCTGATCATTTAGCAAAAGATAAATTGAAAGTTGTTTGTAAAGAGCTTCAATGCATAATTTTCAATGAAATTTATTGATTATGTTGATGCATTATTTTGATGGTGTTAGATTAAAATTTAAGATATCCGCTTCATTTGTATTCAGATATTGTCATTATTATACAATTGATATTATGTCATTTTTCATTATCAAACGTGTCATTATACTATACATTCTTGATATTTTGCCATGATATTTGTTCAATCTGTTCAAATGTTTAATTATTCCATTCTAAGAAACTGTCGTATTCAAGGAAACTGCTATATACAAGAAACATTGTTTTTAAATTATATAAATGAGGGAAAGGGCCCTCACCCATTCACAAAACACTACATATATGACTAACCAGCCACATTTGGTAGAGTAGAACAATAGACCCAATTACAAAGCCAACGTACAAAACAAGCCTAAAACTTCACATCAAACCTTCATCAAAATCATTGCCACAAGCATTATTGGCCAGATAAGGAAGAAGCAGCCTAGTGATATCAGGAACTTGCAAGGTCCTAGAATTCTTCACATCACCCAAACACTAATAACACGAAAATGAGCACCTTCACCAGAGTGAGACACTCACAAACCCTCTTGAACTAGTTGCTTTAGAACAAACCATTTCAGGAGCATTGATGTACTAACAGAAATTATTGAACATAATTAGATTAGACAAATGAAGTTTGAGCTTGAGAGTATAACAATGAAGACTGCCCATAATTAGATTAGACAAATGAAGACTGCTTATAATTAGATTAAACAAATGAAGACTGCCCATAATTAGATTAGACAAACGAAGTCTGAGCTTGAGAGTATAGTTGGACTGACTATATGAAGTGCCATTTCCTTTACTGCAACCTTCCTTACCTTAAATGCTAAATTCGCCAAAACAATCACAAAAGTATAAATAACAATGAATATTTGCCTTTTCATCTACAAAAATTATACTGATGTCCAATTTTTTAATTTTATTTTGAAAGATATGGTTTGTATATACAAAAATATTTACAGAGAACAAAACAAAGAAAGGATGCGTAAATACAATGAGAACTATAACCCCATCCTAAGAGCAACAATGGTGGAAATAAAATCAGAATACAATCTAGGGTCCGAAGCCTGTGCATCCTTGATTAACAGGTCCTTTTACAAGGAGCTGGTGGCATATCTCGTCTCTCCACATAGACCAAAAGGATGACTGAGAGCTGTTCTCATGAGCAAAAACATTCTTGCACCTTAATTTTCAGAGAATAAATAATGTTGAGATCCTCAAGCAATGAGATTACCTAACAAATGCTGGGTGAACATGATAAAGACAATCTTTGTAATGTCCTTTTCTAGGGCTGAAACACACAAACAAAGAAATCACACAAACCCCAAACTGAATGTAATCTGATTTTTATAACAGCAGATCCAAAATTAATTGAAACCCTAGCAGCGAACTAAAATTTGCATTTTAGGGCATCAAACACCCATCAAACAAGCTGAAATTAGATGTACCAATGCTTCTCCAAATTATATATAATTAATGGAACCAATACCAAGCCAAAACAACCCAAAACATGTGTCAAATCTGAAATAATACCCAACTGCAATTTATTTTATGACAGCAGAAGTGCAGTCCACAAAAATAGCTAAAAATGAGGTCTCCAAACCCCAACAATTACAAAATATGGAAGATACCAACCTTATAAAATATGAGAAATCTGAATATCAACTTATAATGAAGTTTCGTGCCCTAGAAGGCACCCAAAAACACTCTAACCCTAGTCGCTCCCTAGGAGAGGGGCTCCAAACAATGCAAAAACTCTTGAAATGACTTCTCCTTGATGCCCTAGTTGCAAACCAGCAAGATGGTCTTCAATATTTTCCTTCACACCACCAATTTGGAGAGTTTTTGTTCTCCAATATGCCACAAGGAAGGGTTTCGTCCTCCTTGGATGCCACACTAATGGATTTTCGCCCTTTAGTGGAGTTGGATTAGAGCAATCAGCCCTAGAACCAAGTAGAAAAGTATATATGCCAAAATTGATGATGAAAATGAGCCTATGCGACTCCTTTATACCCCTTTGGTGGCGCCAAAGGTCTAAGGGATGAATTACCCCAAGACCAACCTCTTTGGAAGCTTGCTTTATTTTCTATTTTCACTTTGGGAGCTCTCCAACCCAACTGACCTGCCTTAGAGAGGAAAATACAAAAGAAAAACATTAATAGTAATGAAAGAAAATAGAAATGAAACCCAAGGACTTCCCTTGTTCAATTTCTTCTTGGCCACGGGAAGAAAAATGGGCAAGAAGTCTTCAAATGAGACTAATTTGAAAAAAGGACATTACAGTCCTCCCTTCCCGAAATTGCTTGCCCTCAAGCAATTGCAAGCTTATATGTCTAAGTATCATCATATCAAGGTGAAGGAACATGTTGTAGTGCTCCCATAATCTAGATCCCGTGCCTGTCAAATGAAGGAGCTTAAACCCAAACAAACTCATACCTCTGTTGCCCTTCTCTTCATTGAAATCCTCTTTATCTCCCTTTTCAAAAACAACAGTGACATCTCCTTCTTTGGCATGCTCAGCTGTATCAAAATCCTTCCAAACTGTTGTAGTTTCCGTCCTAGAGCAAGGAACAGATGAATAGTCAGTTGGACCAGCTATCCCTCTTATCACAAGACTCAAATCAGATTGTGGATAGGCTGGAAACAATTCACCACAACCATAAATCTCATGGAATCTTATCCAATTCAAGGCTATCAAATCTGATTTGTTTCTTCCTTTCAGTTGTAGCCTTCTTCCCACATCAACCCATGATGGAATTTCCTTTGAAAATATAAGTTCATAGCTGTTCATGACTGCTAATGGCAGTCCCAAATCTGATTCTTGCATGTTCAACCTTAAGACAATGGTATAACTATCAAACTGAAATCTTATGGAAAAAGGAAAATTCATGAGTAGTGTAGGGACTGAAAATTGTCTTACATAAGCTGGAAAATGAAGATCAGCAAGTCTATGGTTGAAATCAGCAGACATATTGGCCCTTAACTCAAGATTCTTGCAACCCATCCTTGTCCCAACTTGGCGTAGAAGATGGCTTTCAACAAGAAAGCTCCAATTTGCACTTAATTCTTCAAGTGTTCCCCACAAGGAGGTAATACTATGCATGCCTGGAACCAACCGAAAATTATCACCATGAAGCACCTTACCCAAGAGTAGACCCTTGCTAGCCTCTATGCATTGAGTGCCTTGAAGATATGCCTCTTCCTTCTTCATGCTAGCCATGCTTGGAAGCATTGCCTTCTTCCCTTTATCATTGCATTTCAACATAAGATGTAAACAACACATACCAATACTTATGCTCACCTCTTTTGGATGGTTGTTACCTTGCTGATTTGGATTTCCAATTGTTGTCTTGAAGCTGCCCCACTGAATTTTCTTCACAATTGGGTTTGGATCAGACCATAGAAGTGCGGATGAGTGGGTGTAGTGTCCATGTACAACTCTAAATTTCTTCCTAAGCAACGCCAAAGATGTTGGGATGTTGGCTTTGCTCAATCTCCATGTGTGAACCCTCTTACCCATCATATTAAGTGGAAAGAGTGTCTCCAAACCTGCCTCTTTCTCGCTGTCCATGGAAGATATGCACAACCCCATACATAATTTTGAAGAGGACAGCCCATCATGGCTGTAGTATAGCATTTCTAACTCAAAATTCTTGGATGTTATTGACATAGGAAGGGTGCAACAGCTGTAATACTTGAAATCCCTTCCACACATCATATTAAACCCAAAAATCTTCATCATAAATGTCAACCTACAGCTGTCCAAGGAGAGTACTATCCATCCAAAATGCAAATTTAGGAAGAGCATCTTACCATGGCTGTAGCATTGTGTTGTCTCATGCAAAATTGGCATGATGGTGGTGGAAGACCATCTTGCATATCCGATGCAAACACTATATCTTTCACCGTGGGTGAGAAATGCATCTTTCTTGTGGTTACCAATTTTCTTGTGGCTGCCATAAGGATGTAGATAACAACAGTCCTCAAGTTTGTATCAACATCCTTCAAAAGATTCCCCGGATCCCAAACTTCTATGTGCAAACAATCCGGAATTTGCAAGGAAGAATCTATGTCCCCCTTGTCCCTCAACATGTTCTTCCTCTTATCAAATTGACCATGATGCCCTCCATGATGCAAATATGGCAGCGACATAGGAGGAACCCATAAGTCCCAAATATGTGGGCCATGTTTAGGATTGTCAACAAAGAGTCCACTTCCTAGGGCTGAAGTGGAATCCTCTTCCCATTTGGTACCTTCATCTTCACAAAGTTAGCATATTTCTTAGGATAACCAAAACATTGCAAAGACATAGTATGAAGGTGATGTAGCAAATCCTTGCTTAGAAGATGATGAAATTGCTTACCATATGTTGCTGTCCTGAAATTTCCAGCGAGCTGAGGATTAACATGAGCATCAAAAGAGGCCCTTATTCCATGGGCATGCCTCCCAACAAGGTCACCCAAAATTCTAGCCCCATTAATCCATAGTTACCTAAGTTTCGGGATAGGGGGACAAGGGTACAAAGGAACCATGATGATGACCCATTTTCCGTGATTTACTATGAAGCATCAAACTTGCCCCATGGTCATCCTTTTCAATCATTTTCCCATGACTACAAATCTGAGATGGCATGGTAGAAAACAACAAATCTGAATTAGCTTCATACCTTTGGTTGTCTTCATATGTGTTTGGCATGTCTTCGTGGCTCTTACCATCATCAATTTGCTCCACATTAACTGCTGTTAGGATAATTCCAGCAGGCTGAGAGTGATTATGGGCCCTCGAATTGCCCTTTCTTCATGGTTATGACCTCCAACAATGCCATCCCCTTGTTCCTTTCCCAAATCTGATTTTTTTCTACTAATATTCAACCCTATGCAACCATTAGACACCAACAATTTATCATCAAACACTAAAAGATTTTTACCTTGAGTTGTATGCTCATTGATCTCTTTCTCCTTTCTTGGCTTGTGCTCCACTATTTCACCAAACCCTTGTGTCTTTATGGTGCTTTCTCCTCTAGGGTTGGGATATCCTTCTCATGACCCTTGTGCATGGCTCGGGGCTTGGACCAAGTTCTAATGCCCACTCTATCTTTTCTCCATCCTACAAACTCGAAAAATGATAGGGCATCACAAATAACTTCCAAAAGGGCTTGATACTCCTCAAAGCTAGCTGCAACATTGTTAACCTTTGAAACCCTAGGTTCTTCCTTGAATGTCCTTCCCCTCTGTAGGTTTTGCATGGTGAGGGCAAGAGAGTCCAAGGTGTCCACTAGTCTTTCTTGCATCTTCATCATTTTGTCCATTTTTCTTCACCTCATAAGAAACCCTCAGGCTAGGAAGACCGAAACTCTGCTACCACTGTAATGTCCCTTTCTAGGGCTGAAACACACATACAAGGAAATTAGACAAACTTAAGGACTTCCTTGTTCAATTTCTTTTTGGCCATGGGAAGAAAAATGGGAAAAAGTCTTCAAATGGAACTAATCTAAAAAAGGGGACATTACAATCTCCAAACGAGGAAAATCGCCAATGAAGTCTACTCTAAAACAACTTAGAATACGAGTCTCAATGTATCCCCAACACTGCTCTAGCGAAATGACACTACGAAAAGATATGCTTCATAGCCTCTAAATGGTTGCAAATTGGACAAATGCCATCGAGAGAGACTGTGTCTTGGCCATCTTGGCCTTGAGGGGATCCCTTGATTGACAATCAACCAGAAAAACTCTTAGTTTGTGGGAGATTCATATTGACCAAACATTGCAAAGACGTCGAATTCATCTTTCCTCTGCGTTTGTGGTTAGCCAACGAGCACTAAGGACCGTGGATAGCGATGTGGGGATCCCCGATTGACAATCAACAGCAAAAACTCTTAGTTTGTTTGAGGAGATTCATATTGACCAAACATTGTGAAGAGGTCGAATTCATCTTTCCTCTGTGTTTGTGGATAGCCAACGAGCACTAAGGACCGGGGATAACGATGTCTCTGTGATGGGGATCATATTAGAGAAGCGAATGACAAAATCACCATCTCCAATCCCTCCAAAGTGGACTAGGCTTCCCAATCCCAATATTTATTTCAAATAATTATGACTTAGGAATGAGTCTTCTTAGCTCCATGTTTGAGGGATAAAGGCGAGGAGCCCAAATCCTTGAGCAAGAGCCACATTCACAAAGGCCATTTTAGTAGGATTTGCAACACTAATGAATCATGTCCATGAGATTTGCTTGCCATTTTACAACTTTTTTTTTGATTGGCTCCTTAAAATTTTCCTTGTAGAATGATTTCAACCTACATGCACTAGTTGTGGAGGGAATATTCACTATATAAGATGCGCGGGAAGCTGAAATGCCTCATGTGTGGGTGGATGACATGCCTTAGTTACAGAAACACGGGGGTGCATGTTAGCTGGTAGGAAAAGTTACTCGGATTGTGGAGGGTGACTCCACTTTTTAGGTTGTGCGGAGGCACATGGTGAAATGGCAAGACAAGCCACTCATGGTGAGACGAAAGGACACGCCACTCAAATAAAGGCACCGCCTTGGAGGGACCAGAGAGAAGGTTGTTAGTCCACTAGGGCATGTTCATGTTGGTCTTGTATCTAACATGAATCGCCATTAAAAAACCCGTTGGATGCAAATTGGCGAGACGGTAAAAAACAAAGCCGATGGAACTTTGGACATGTACAAGGCCCATCTTATTGCAAAATATTATTTTACAACATGAAGGAATAAATGAGTTCTTTGCTCCAATTGTGAGTACTATGAAGATGGTAACGTTTCGGTTGCTTCTCTGGAGATTTGGACGAGGAGGTTTACTTGCTCCAACTTGGAAGGTTTTCAAGTACCTAGTCATGATCATTTGACTTGTAGTAACTCCTGTTCAAACTTGAGTAGGCTCCACGAGCCTGGTATATTTTGTTTGATCAACATCTTCAAGATTTTGGATTCAAAACTATGGAGGTTGGGCTGAAGCTATTAGCTAATGATGATTCATTACCGGTTAATGAATCACCCTACAAAGAATTGTTGGACAACCTGATACACAACATGGCCACACGACTGGACATTTGTTTTGTTATCAGCTATCTTTTTTGGTTTTTGTTAATACCGAAGCTCCAACATTGGACAACAACAAAACATCAGAGGACTGCAAATTTCAGGTTGGTATCTTTGCAGCAATTCGCGGATTCAATGACTAAACTTCTTGGTTCTATTGTGTTTGTAAAGTTTTGGGACATTAAGGGGAGCTATTAAATATATTAATATCTATTTGTTATACATTAGTTACTCATTAACTAATGATTAGTTATAAATTACCCCAACCATATTGTAACTCCTTTCAGCAAATGTAAACAAAGGATAGATTGAAAAGGAAATGGACTGCACATCAAATGAATGTGTGTCCTTCATTTTATTATGATTGGGAGTAGTAATAATGCAGTTGGAACAATTCTATGATTGTTCATAACTGAAAACTACGAACTAACACGTGTGCCTATAAATATATTTATTATATTTAATACGCTTCTAATGATAAAACCGTATACAACAAGTTTGTCCCAAAATTTTACAAACAAGAGAGGACCAAGAGGTTTAGTCATTAGATCAATAGGCTGCTCCTTAGAAGGACAAAAGTGAAGAGAGATATCACTAGAATCAACTAATTGTTGAATATAGTGATGATGAATCTCAAAAAGCTTGGTGCGAGCGTGATATACAAGATTCTTGACCATCTTCAATACACCTTGATTTTGACAAAAAATGGAAAGTGGAATAGGTGCAATCTAAGGAAGATGAAGATCAAGGAGAATCCGGCGAAGACAAATTGTTTCACAACCGGAACCGACAACCGCCTTGTACTGCTTGATGGAAGAGATAACCACAATGGGTTGAAGCTTACTTTGCCATGAAACAACTCTTGAATCGAAAGAGAAGATGTATCCACTAAACCTCCCCAATCAGAGTCTGTATAGCCAAAGAGTCTGAAATTTGTGACTTTGTGATAGAGAATGCCAAATTCAAGAGAACCTTTGACATATCGAAGAACTTGTTTTGTTGTTCCCTAGTATGCAAGTTTCGGCTTGCCCAAAAAACGAGAAAGATAGCTAATAACAAAACATATGTCCAAATGTGGATGTTAGATATATCGATTTCCCACCAATTGTCGATAGAGTGATTTCTTTGCTGGTTGTTAATCATCATGAGTTGATAACTTCAACCCTACCTCCATAGGTGTAGAAGAAGGATTGCGAATCGACACCTTAACCACTGTAACATATTCATAACATACTTGACTTGAGCTATGAAAATCAAATGACCATGTTTCCAAAATTCTACACCTAGGCAATAGTGTAGGAGGCCTAATTTAGTCATGTCAAAAACAACACATAAATATGATTTTACTCGTCGAATAACAGTGGCCCCACTACCCATGATGGCAAGATCATCAACATAAACAATAAGTATCACAATGTCATTACCATCGCTTTTGACATAATGATTTGGATAAGAAAATTGTCTTCCGAATTCGAAATCTTGTATATGTCTATATATTTTAATATACTAGGCTCGAGAGAGCTTGCTTAAGCTTATAGAAGGGCTTAATTAGTCTCGCAAACCAGATATTCATGACCACATGCAGAAACCTTCAAAGTTGCCCCATGTAGACTTTCTTTGCCAAGTCTCCATTTAGGTGGGCACTTTTACATCCATCCGAAAAACCTTGCATCGAAATTGAGTGGCAATTGAAAGAAGCAACCTAAAAAGTGTCCTTTGTAATATGAGTAAATGTTTCCTCATAATCTATTACCTCTATCATGAGAAGCCTTTCGTAACAAGACATGCTATGTACTTATCCACGTTACTATCAAATTTTGTACACCCATTTCGCAACCAATGGGTTGTTTTCCTAGTGTCAATTGCACCAATGTCTAGGTATTATTATTCATCAAGACATCATACTTTGTTTGCATAGCAATTTCCCATTTAGGTATGCCTCTTGCTTCAAAATGTCTTTGTGGCTCAACTATTTTGTGAAGATTATAAGAAAGAGCAAAATAAACATGCTTTAAATCAACAATTTGCTTACTAGTCCTTTGAGGTGAGGTTGTGCATTTGATTGAGGCATTTCATCCTCCCAACAAAGTGGAGTAAAACCACCAAGTCCTTTGTTGGACTGAAGAAATCTGGTCTGTTGAAGCTCTATTGGATAAGGAACCAATTCAGGTTTGCGTCTTCTATATACAAGTGTATTACTTTTGGGAGTCGCAAGTTGTGGTGGAGTCTGTGGAGGAGTTTGAGATAAAGGAATCACAATTTTTCAGATGTGACTTGTTGATCACACCCAATTATTTGTTGATTAGAGCCAACTATTTGGTGATCACATGTAAAGAATGACTCTTGTTTTGTTCACTTCAATTTCATAACTACCAATTACTTTGTTAGTGGAAATATCAATCAACTTATAAGCCTTAGACTGATCACTATAACTAGCAAAGAAATATCTTGTAGTTACTCCTTTTTTTATCAAGAACCAAAGTATATGCAGCTGAACCAAAAATACGAAAAGTTGATACCTCGGGTTTGGTTTTGGACCAAGCTTCTTCGGTGTGACGTCTTGTAAAGCTTTGCAAGGACTCTAATTGAGAATATATACCGTTGTGTTTATTGCTTCTCCCCAATATTTGAATGGTACACCTCTATTATGCATCATGCACCGAGCCATCTCCATGATAGTTCTATTCCACCTCTCAACCACCCCATTTTGTTGTGGGGTATATGGGGCTGTTAGCTGATGATGAATTCCTTCTTATTGTAGTAATCCTTGAACTACTTGGAAGTGAATTCCCACCAATTATCATATTTCAATATCTTAATCCTCCGTTGGCACAGTTTTCCACCAATGCCTTGAATTTCTCAAAATAAACAAAACAATTAAGCTTATTTTTCAAGAAGTAGACCCACATTTTTCTCGAATAATCACACCAACTTGAATTTCCAACCCACATTATTGTAGCATAAAAAATGAAGCGGAAATAAATATTGAGCTGAAATGTGCTTGTGGATGAGAGAGACTGATGCCTTGACCTGGTAAGAAGCTTGGACCTAGAGAGAGATTGCTGCCCCAATGACCGTGGATGTGACTTTGCGAGATTTAGGCAACCTTGGTGCGTTTTGCAAGTGTTGGAAGTGAGTGTATCAATGTTTTGCCATAGGATTTTCAAGTTAGCAAATGAGGTAGTGTTACTTTGCTTGTATATGGTTCCGAAGGTGAATTATCGAAGAAAGGCCGACCCAAAGCGATTAAAGGACCCATTGAAGAATTTGGAATTGAAAGCAAATATGGAGGATATGCTGGTGTAATATCAGACAAATAGGTTAGGTCGGATATAAATTCCTGACCAAACTATACGGCCTTGACAGTGAGGATGAAAAACATGTTAAATGAAGTTTTCATCTTGTTAGGTTGACTTGGTATATGGATTTTATGCATTGTCCTCTTAGAATGTGTCGGCATGCTAGTGTGCAAGGAAATACAAGTTAGACAAGAGACCTTAGAATGTATCGAGTGGGAATAACAAGGTAGTGTTTATCTTAGCAGAAGAGTGCATTGTCAAAACCAACAATGTGTCAAAAGAGTAAATTGCCAAATTTGAGTGTCTACATTTGCCCCCATTAAGTATGAAATGAAAATTACATGCTTAAAAGAAAAGATACCTGAGTGTGTAGACACACTTTGTCTTCGCTCGGAGTTTGTTTTGCATAGTCCTGTTGTGTTGGTGTTGGCATGTTCCACGATGAAACTTGTAACACAAAGTGTAGTCAATGTCCATAGTAAAGAATTGAACTTTAACTCAAATGTAAAATGTAACATGAAAGATTTACATTTGCATAAAAATGAAATAAATAGATGTAAACAAGGAATACCCCTGTTTGTTTAGCGGAGGTAGAAGCTCTCATGTTTTGTTTGTACTTGAAGATTTGCATTGTTGAACTTGTTGAAGGATTGGGGGTGATTAGTCCCCAATTGCGAGGAGAACCAAAGTGTTAGGTGCATGAATTGAACTTTAAGTCAAATGTAAAATGTAACATGAAATATTAACATTTGCATAAAAAAGAAATAAATTGATGTAAATAAGGAAGGAATACACCTATCTATTTAACAGAGGTAAAAGCTCTTGTGTTTTGTTTGTGTTTGAAGATTTGCATTGTTGAACTTGTGGAAGGATTGGGGGTGATTGGTCCCCAATTGTACCGAGGAGAACCAAAGTTTTAGGTGCATGCAACCCAACACAGAAATAGAGGAGAGATAGAAGAAGAGTGAAGTATCGAAGCATCCCATGAAGGAAGAAGATTTTGTATCAAAAGTCATTCAACAATTCGATATCTCCTCCTTTGATTGTAAGAGGAAAGGAAGGATTGCCTACAAAGAACTTAGCCGCTTTGATGTCTTCCGTAACCCCATGGACCACACCGGTGTAGACGGATCTAGGCCTAATTTTGTAAATTAGGACACACAGTAGTAAAGAGAACGAGTGCCCCATGCCCTTTCTATGTGCCGCACAACTGAATAGAAATTGAAAGAAACTGCAATGTACTAAAATGTAGATGAAGAAAGGAGTCTCATGCCTCCAAAGTTCCTGAACTGTAGTAGAAACATAGTGTCGTAGTGGAGTGAAGTATTTCATGCCCCTACAACCGATCTCGAACTAAGTGAAGTAGATTTGAGATTGTGTCAAAACCCGTACCTGTATGTGAAAATTTGAAACTAATGAGAAAGTTGATGTAATTGCCCTAGGTAGAACCATGTGGGAGGACCGTCCATACGGTCTTGACCAAACTTTACAATTTTGAACATGTGCCTGATTTTCTGGATTTCTATGTTTGAATGTGTTTTTGAGTACTTGTACCATGTTTGTACTTGTATATTACCCCATAATTCTGCTTGTGTCTATTGTAGGTGTAGAATATACCCAGGATGAATGCCCCCTCTTTTGAGGCATGTGCGAAAACCATGTTGAGCATGTGGCTCAAAAGAAAAGATGTGTGCCCATGCACTAGATGTTTGAGAAGTTAGATGAGAGTGTAGGATGTTGATGAGGTGGCCACCTTGAAGAACCTTTACTTGCAAAAGGGAAGGTTTTTGTGCATGGTGGCAACCATGGCATGCAATAAAGACAATAATAAGAACAAATAGAAACAATAGACACAATAACAACCTTAGTAATAATGCGTGTATAAGAGAACAACTGCAACAATCAATGAAGTTAGAGTCAATAGTATACAAACAATGTCACACAAAAGGCGTAGAGTTTGCAAACATGGGACACCCACGGTGTCACAAGACAATCTAGGCTTGTAGGTTGTTGACAAAAAGAGAATGCAAGATAGACATATAGCCACAAACATGAGACGCCCATGGTGGCACAAGACAAGGCACCGAGGCCACAACCAAAGTGAAACAAGCAAGTAGTAACACACACAACTAACAAGCATGTATGGAAACTAAGAGTGTCAAAGACACGATGAAATGATACAAGCGATATAAAAATAGACGTGAAGCAAAAGGTGTCAATGCTGCACAAGACGTGTTAATTTTGTTAGCTCAAAAGATAACATGTACACAATATATGTAATCAAGCATTATGAGAAAATAAAAAGGAATTACAATAGAACGACAACACCTTTGTGTAGTGTATAATAAATGCCACCTTATGTATAAGAAGTCTGGGTAAAGGGCCGACCAACACTTGTTATCATGTACCACTCTGTGTGTGTCTTGCATCAAACTCAATATACCACATGAACGCATGTGTGTAAAGAGTAAAGAGATATGCTATCTATCAAAGCCATAGTGACAAACAACATGTGTAATGTAAAGTGCAAACAACTCAAGCTAAGTGTATAGGTCCTAATTTTGTATTTTTGCAAATATATGAATGTTTTTGTATTTTGAAACTATGTTAATGTTTTTGTATTTTTGAAATGTTTAGCTATGTACAAGAAAGAGGGGTAGCATGAAAGCTATCCGATGAGAACCTCCTAAAGAGCTGGAGCAATTGTCGTAGAAGATGGAAGCTCGGGCCTCAATTGACTCAAATGCAAGTGGTACAATAGTAGTAATGTTTGACAAAGAAGGCATGGGAGATGACGTAAATGCATGGGTAGTGTGTGAAGTAGAGCCCTATGTGGAGGACTAGAAGAACAAGTACACCAAGACATACTAGAAGACCGGTGAGAAATTATAGAGGGAACATGTGCACTAGAGGAGGACTGACGTTGGATCTTATGGGAGTGAGAATCTGCGAGAAAACAATGTGTGAAACCGAAGGCCTATCGGGATTCCTAGGAGAGCTAGAGTTGTGAGAGGTAGTGTGTGCAACAAAGGCCTATCAGAAGACCTAGGAGAACTAGAGCTATGAGAGGTAGTATGTGCAACCAAAGGCCTACCGAAGACATAGGAGGGCTAGAATGACCGGAGATAGTGTGTGTAGAATCATGGGCTAGGAAAGAAAGAACCAAGGAGTGCTAGAGCTATTAGGGCCATTGTGTAAAATTAAAGACCTATTCGTGGATGCACTAGGGGGTAGGAATAAGAATTGTAGAAGAATGACTAGGAAAACTAGAAGGAGCCTTAAAGGGAACACCTCTAATTGTGACAACCTACGATTATGAATAAACTTGACACATTATTGTGAGATGGAGTAGCCCTAAGAGCACTTAGCCAAAGGAGATCTAAACGTAATGCGCTAGAGCTAAGAGTAATAAACACAAGAATGAAATTGTAGTGATAGAACCAATAGTGATAAGTAGAGTGAAGCGCCGGTAGCAAGAGATTAGTATCAAATGCGGGATTCTTTATGTAGAAATGCCAAGAGTTTTAAGTATCGTGTGAGAAAGAAGACGTTATCCTTGTTATGTGGATCAACTTAACCACCGTGTATAGGTACTTGATTAATAGATACAGGGATGGATAGAGTATTTGAAACAAACATGTCATCTATATCAGAGTCATCGAAAGTGTTAGGCGGTGTAGGAGACGATGTGTGAGTGATAATGCCAATCATTGTATCCAAAGGGTGATCATAAGAGGGCGGTGGTGGCACCGCACAATAAGTGTTGTGCACTTCTAAAGTAGATTTTCCATTGTCATGCTTAGGAAGTGGATCATTGAAGATTTTCAATTTTGCATTATCATTGGTTGGCTTAGAAGATTCAGTGGGCTCATCCCATTTAATGGCATTTGAATCAATAAGATCTTTAATGACATGACGAAGCTTGATACATCGATCAATGAGGTGACCAATACATCTATGATAATTGTAGTAAACGTAAGCATCAAAACTCTTGCTTTGAGGCTTTCTCGCATCAACCTCAAACGATGGAGGGAGAGACATGAGATTACACTTAAGCAATTGTTTCAATACAATGTGTGGGGCATATGGTAAGTGAGTAAAATGTTGTCGAGCGGGCTGAAGTTGGAGCTTAATTGGTTGAACAATAGCATTAAAAGCGTCTTTAGAAGTAACCTTGGTATCATTAGTCTTTCCTTTGAATGTGGATTTGCTTGGAAACTTGGCATTAGAGGTATTAGGAGGAGTGCTAAAAATACTTGAGTTTGTTCATATGTAACAACTTAGCTTCACGCTCCTTGAGTGTATGACATAAATGGTCAAAAGATCGAAACTTGTCAAATATGACCGATTCTTGCAAAGGAGAAAGAAAGCTTTGTGTAAAGAGGTCTTGTAATTCATTGTCAGCTAAAGATATTGCTCATCTTAGTAAGCATGGTCTTGTATTGTAAGACATAATCATGATAGGGTCATTGGATCCTTGTCACATTTTAGACAATTGTGCATAAGAAACTTTTTCCCCAATGTTAATAGAGAATTGTGCCAAAAATTGATTTTCCAAAGCGGTAAATGAGTGCACAAAATGTGTGGGGAGATCATAGAACCATTGTAGTGCAAAGTCCTTAAGACTTCTAGGGAAGAGCTTCGTGAATAAGATATCCTTAGAGGCGTAGTCAAAGCAAGCCATATGAAATGATTGAATATGTTCGGCGGGTTCCCCATTGCCATCATAGATAGGGAGTTTAGGAGTGAGAAAACTACTAGCCAATGCATAAGAAACCACTTCAAGTGTAAGTGGGTTATGAAGCAATTGCGTAGAATCCATAGTGTGAGAAGAAATGGACGCTCCTTGTTGTAATTGTAAGATTTGAGAATGTAATGTTTGAACAAGTGTTTCAAGATCTTATGTGCTAGATGAAAAAGTGTGCAAACCAAGAGGGGTGGATATTGTTGGAAATATTGTCATTGATGTCAAAGGCTTAATCATTGATGTATTTGGTTAATGAAATCGTGTAACGGAAGCTGATAGAACTGTTGACGGATTTTGACGGAAATGGTAGAAAGTAACGGAAATAACCAGCAGTATAGAAGGGTAGAAAACGAAAGTTTAAATACATGAAAAGAAGCGTTTTTGCATAAGGATTATCATGGTATAAGCGAGATATACACAACTGTACATAAGAGAGAGATATCAACATTTTAAGGTGTTCATATGCCATGTTTATCGTGAAAAAGAATATTTAATGATGGTTGGCAACGATTTAATGATAACGACGATTTATCTAAGGGCGCGCTCCTATCAAGTGGTTAATTGCATTGTTAATGTGCATTTAATAATTATGGGTTGCATTAATTATTTTTAGTTTTAGCCGAAACTAATGCACTTATTGTGTTAATGGAAAGGTTGTGTTGGTTGGAATGATGCGTCTTCGAAAGGATGTGAGAAGGATATATAAGGAGATGGAATCATTTGGTTTAGGCAAGCAATTTGAGTGCTTCATTCAAGTTTAAGGGAGAGAAGAAGAAGAGCAGAATATGAAATATAAAAAGGAGTGAAGGGCAGATTTATTTTTAATGAAGAGTTGTAGTGATTTATCTATGTGAAGGGACTGAAATAAATCGGAAGAATATTTTTAGCAAGATATTTTTGTTCTATCATCATCTGTCAAGCAAAGAACAACATAAAAGATAGGAAAAAGTTTGTTTTTTCGTAAGGAAGGTTGTGCCTTCATATTTGAAGAGATTGGCGTCTCTTCTTTGAGTTGGTGCTTAGCAAAAAGGGGTTGGCGCTCCCGTAGGTTAATGCCTACAAAATTGTAACTTGGGGATTGGTGTCTCCCGTAGGTTGGTGCCTACAAACATTTGAGAAATATAATAAAGAAGATTTTCTCCGTGGTTTTCTCCCGAAAGGGTTTCCACGTAAATTTGTGTCTATTTGTTATGTGTTGGTTTGCTTTGCATTCATTGATTGCTTTGATATATTCACTGTGAAACTGATTAATTGTGATTACAAATATGAGATTAAGTGTTAAATTTAAAAGAATATCATAATACTGATTCACCCCTCCTCTCAGTATTATCTTGTGTTTAACAGATATAGGATGTGTAGTAACAATGCTTGTAGGAAGAGGCATAGAGACATTTTGCATTGATAGATTAGGTGCCCCAAAAGATGTAGGCACCGTAGATGTTTGAATAGTAGATGTCTCAATGTGAGATAATGGAGCATGCTTAAGTTGATATCTTGTAGCATATAGAAGAATATCAATATTAGCCGATTCTGTTGTAAGAAGTGTGTAAGGTGTTGTGCCTCATCTTTGGGCAGATCACGAGAGTGAGTATCAGGGTTATTATTGGAGCCTTCACCTTGTAGAGGATCAATGTTAATAATGAAGATGGCATTGGCAAAGATATCAATAGTAGAATAAGGCCAAACATTAGGAACCCCGTTTGTAGGTGTAAAGAAGGATGAGCAAAGGGGTTGCCTTTGTAATCCCAAGTATGAGTATGTGGGCCTATGGGCTTGATGCGAATATCATAGAACATTGGAAATAATGACATGATGAGGTAGAATAGAAAGATAGATGCAACACCAAAAATAAAGAGGAAAAACGTAGAAAAGATCAACTCACAAGTTGTGTTCACCAAAATGTTTACACCCTTATTAGATTATGTGAAATCTAAGAATTAGTGAATTAAGTACACTAAAGGATGTAAAGGGGAGCTACATGAGGTTATTTTGATTAATTAACTTCCAACATTAATTATGTAATATCATAACAACACATTAATACTTACAACTAATGTATGAAAACAAGATATGAAATTGAAAACACAAGAGGATGAGTACACTTAGCTGTTTATAGATGGATCTAGGAAGTTATGGGAGTGTCGAATGTTGAAGCAGAGAGATCTCGAACTCGATGATGCTTCGTTAGGAATTGTGACTATAAACTAACTTGGGGCAAGACCATACAACTTTGTCAAGACCGTCCGTACAATCTTGACCCTATTGTCTCTTGGACCCGCTTGGATTTTGGCTCTGTGACTTTCTAGGATTGCTTTTGCGTGAAAATGTTTGTCGTTGTCAAACCCTAGTTGTCGGTCATGCTGCGAGGCTCTCAGAACATTCTGAACAAGATTTCAAACCCTAACCATGGATGGGAAACCTGTAAAAACAAACATTAATTGGGTTGTGGGCACCCTTGTGCACCATCGACGTTGCACTACTCCGAAGAGGCCTTAAACCGCATGTTGTTCTCCACCTAACATGTGATATCTGAATGAATGCAACTAGATTTGACAACTTCTTTGACAATGTTTGAGTTAAGTTTGGCTCTTACTAAAATACTTGGAGAAGGGATGTTTGAGTGCTTGTGGATGAGAAAGACTGATGCCTTAACCTGGTAAGAAGCTTGACCAGTAGAGATTGTTGCCCCAATGAATGCGGATGTGCCTTTGCGAGATTTAAGGAGCCTTAGGTGCCTTTTGCAAGTGTTGGAAGTGAGTGTATCGATGTAGTGCCATCCGATTTCCAGGTTAGCAAATGAGGTAGTGTTAGCTTGTTTATATATGGTTCGAAGGTGAATTATCGAAGAAAGGCTGACCTAGAGGGAGTAAAAGACCCATGGAGAATTTGGAAATGAAAGCAAAGATGGAGGATATGCCCATGTGCAAAATCATATAGATAGATTAGGTATGGATATAAATTCTTGACAAAATCAGACAAATTGACCTTGACCAGGGATGACAACATGTTAAATGAAGTTTGCATCCTTGTAGGTTACTTAGTATATGGAATTTATGCATTGTACTCTCAGAATGTATCGACATATTAGTGTGCAAGGATAAACAAGCTAGACAATAGACCTTAGAATGTACTAAGTGAGAATAAAAAGGTTGTGTTTATCTTAGCAAGAGTGCAATATCAAAACCAACAATATAAAAGAGTAAATTGCCAAATTTGAGTGTCTACAACATGTTATTAGAGGCATTTGTAGAGGACTTTTTTGGATTTTTTGAAGCCATGGAAGAGGAGAGGGGAAGGTCGAGCAAGAAAACATATTCATCCCACAATTAATCAATCATTATGTTATTAAGAGGGCCACTTCCATTGTGGCATCACCCCTATTGGCATAAGGATCATGATATATTAAACCGCAAACCAAGCCAACCAACCAATGCGGGATTGATTTTTTGATTGAATGAGGATTTTTAGAGTCGTAGACGCAATTCCAAGATGCATTGAAGAGGCATATCTGACTTGGGTAGTAAGGCATGTATTTATAGGCAATTGTAGAGGAGATTTTTGGATTTCTCGGAAGCTAGGGAGGAGGAGAGGGAAGGCCGAGCAAGAAAACATACTCATCCCACAACCAATCAATTGTTAGTAAGAGGGCCACTTCCATTGTGGCATCACCCCTATTAGCATAAGAATCATGATATATTGGGGTTTATATGTTACTCATGCAGACCAAGCGAACCAATCAATGTGGGAAGACATTTTTGATTGATTGAGGATTTTTAGACTCATAGAAGCAATTTAAAGGTGCATTGAAGAGGCATATCCAACTTGGGTAGTAAAGACATGTATTTAGAGGTAATTGTAGAGTTTTTTTTTGAATTTTTGAATTCATGAAGGAGAGGGTAAAGCCAAGCAAGCAATAATACTCATCCCGCAACCAACCAAACATTATGTTATTAAGAGGGCCACTTCTATCATAGTGTCACCCTTATTGACATAAGAATCATGATATATTGGGGTTTATATATTATTGTGGACCAAGCCAACCAACCAATGTGGGGTTTATTTTTGATTAAATGAGGATTTTTTTGAGTTGAATGTGCTATGTTGTTCTTTTGCTCTTGTTTGTTAGTGCACCTTTTTGAGTAGATTTTTGTGTTTGTACATATTTGTGCACTACATTGGCAAAGTGATCCAAAAGGGCTCACAATATTTCCTTGATCACAAAGTAGTCTTCAAAAATTGGCTCAAGTCTAAAACCTATGATGCAAAGCAAAATTGGTGAGTTCATGACTTGAGGGACTTTCACAGATAACGAGCACACAACATGCATTGCAACAGCTCTGTGTTATGCATACACACTCCTTACGATGGTGCAAAGTTTGTAAGTCTTAGTATGAAATCAAGACATTGCACATGTGGATGAAAGAGGGGGCAGAACCAGGAAACCTTCAAAATGTTCATGGAAAAGCATGGTGCATTTTTAGGGGCTTGTGTCAAAAGGTGAGACTCATATTGACGCCACACTTCTACTTATGAAACCGCAAGGTTATTAGACTTCGAGTGAGAGATACTTGAAGACATGGTGTGTGTGGGCTTCTCAAGGTTCTTAGTCATTGAAAATGGTGGATTCATCTAGTTGACAGCATCGTGCTCACAAACACACGCTGATAATCACTTACCAAGTTACCCACTTTAGAAGTGTGTTCGTTGGGCCGACTTGTTTTTGCATGGAGTTGTGTTATGTTATGGGTCCTTTGGGCCTTATTCCTCGTCTAATATTTGCAACACATTTAATCCTTGTCTGAGTAGGATGTAGTTGGCGCTTATTATTGTAAATGATTGATTGTGTCTCTATACACACACATCACCATACTTGAGAATGACATTCAAGAATTTGATGAGGAAATAGTCTAGGGTGCAATTATGAGGAGTACCGCAATTAGAAATATATGTACAAATTTGGGAAGTGCTAGTGGGATTGAATTACATGGTGCAACTATGCAATGTTTTATCATTTGTAACCTTGTGGGCATTGTGTGTTTTATTTTTGTAAGCCAGATTTGGCAAAGTGTGTGAGGTTGTGTATGTAACTCTTGTTGATGAATAAAAATATTGTTGTTGCTGTATGATTCCTCTGTGTATGTGTGTTTCTTGTTAAGCCTGCATGGTATAAGCCTTAAGGCATCCCTTCTTTGGGACCCCTAACTGTGACTGCATCATCAAGGGGGTGGTTGTACATACCAGTGCTACCTCTTGCCTACAAGTGCTCATCAATCCCTATACATGAATAGAGGGGAACCTCTTTTTGTATTACGTGTAAGGGGTATGCCTATATAGATGACCCACCTACGTACATGAATAGCTCTCAACTAGCCCACCTATGCATGCCCCAATCATTAAATCAAATACATACCACAATACAACATACAAGAATGTGATAGTACTCAACACTACTTTTTTTCTAGTAACGTGGTATGCATTTACTAACACATTCTTGTGAACATTCCCCTATCTCCATAAAAAGGTTTCTAAAAATCATACAAAATCAATATTTGTAAGTGCATTGCCAAGCACTCCGGTTCGGTGTGGACTTACGTTTACAAGCTAATTGATCTGAGTTCTGAGTTCAAGATCCTTAATCTAATCTGCACTCCCCTTGAGAAACAGAGGTGAACATACATCCTTATTAACCCTAGTCTCAACAACAAGTGACGGACAGCTAGCAACCTCAACACTCCAATATTAGCAGTAACTACTACCTAGCAAAAGAAGAAGCGAACCAAACTCTTCTGAAGAAGTGGGAACAACCTCATATAGGAAGAGAATAGACTAGGAACGACTGCTTGGACCATGCAATTCAGCAAGTGTCGTCTTGTAGCTTGACACTTGTCTCATGCAACTGCCAAGTTGCAGCTTTTCCCATTGCTCTTTTCCATTGCTCCTACATGGTCAATGGTCAATAATTAACCTTCTAGCATGTCCCTTCCCACCTGCGATGCTCTGGCATTTTTTCCTGTGCATCTGTTCCCTCCTTTGGCACTTGGCTTATCATATAGCTATTGATTTCCAGCACTCTCTAATGCCTCGTCAATGCTGCCTTATCCCTCTGTTGAGCTCTGCTTTGTCTTGACATGAAACTCTTTGATATCCCTGTGCACCTCATTGCTTGTTGCCAGTGCTATCTTGAGATGTAGTTTGGATCCATACTTATACTTTGGTGCTATACTTGCCAACAACTCCAATACACAAAATGAGGGATTGTTTTATAAATACCATGCAAGATAGAAGATTGTCTTTGCATTTGTCCACCTAAGAATAATATCTGCCAGTGCTTGAACACAAAGTGGAGTAGAATGAAACCATTTGGAAGCTCACCCCAACACAAGCTTGGTTTATCAATACTTAACAAACAAATGGTGTGGTTTATAAAAAACCTAGGTAGCCGGTACGGGATCCATTATGCTGGTATGGCAATTTTTTGGGGGCCTCGGGTATGGCACTTGGGTACGGCCGTACAATATATATATATATATATATATATATAGCCAAATAAGCAAAATTTCAGCCTTATACATGAATAGAGTAAACAAATTATTAAATAAGTGAAATAGCCAAATAACATATTAATAATTCAATGCATTTTGTCGTGATATTCATTGATTGAACTTAGAACAAGTACATTGTTCAAACTCCAAATGTTACAATGTATACACAAAAAATCAAGATAAATCAGCATACTAATAGTCCAATTATAATCATAAATAATAACAAATCACATGACTGGAATTCTGGCTATTACCAGCTCCCTCCAAATCTGGCAGTTCAGATTCCTTTGGGGTTTCTCTTATTATTCCTGCATTAGTCTTACTTGCTAGTGGAGATGCTGCCACTGCATTTTTTGATCCTACATTACCCAAACTCATCTCAACTGTTGCAGTTTCAGCCATTGTTTTAGGTACTTCTGTGAATGCCCTTGTTTTACCACAGTTGCATCATTTACCTGATCCCATCTATTGACCTTTATTAACCCCCAAAAATTTATTAAAATAAAATAATAATAAAAAAATTGCTGTTTTTACTGTGGGTACGTTGTGGGTATGGCCAGGGTACATCTAACAGTACCTGGGTATGTCCCAGAAAGTACCCAGATGTGCCCGGGTACTGCTGGATGTACCCTGGACATACCCCGGTGTACCGTACCCGTATTATGCGTACCACGTACAGTACGTACCTGCACCCATGCCCTGTAGGGTACATACCAGATACCTAGTAAAAACACATAAATAGGGCCTTGATATGCTTTATGTCATGAAATCCAAGATTCGTGGTATCAGTGAAAAGAAAGTAAATATTTTTCAAGCTTTTGACTTGAAGACTCTGTTCCATTGATTAGGTGGCAAACACAACTGGGCATACGAAAATTATAACCTGCATGTACTGTGAATCGGCCATCGGTAGAATGTTCTCAATAGAGGGAGCCCCAATCATTGATGGGTGGGCCCCTCAGGAGATACTGGGAAAAATGATATTGAATGAGAAAGAAGATGTGGTGAGCAAAGCTGTATCTTACAAGACCTCTTCTATGTAGAATTTGGGTTTGGAAACATATATCTTCCGAGTGATATCCTTTTGTCCCCACAGCTTGGTTTAGAAGAATATATTCATGCTTGTTGTAGAAGGGAGGGTACCTGCCCCATCCATCTGACCAAAAATGGACTGATTTGGCATCAAATGTTTTACAGAATAAGCAGGACTTCTAGATAACAATGCAAATACAGATACATTGCCAAATCACTGTCTCTCCTTTTGTAAGTGTCCCAGAGATAATATCCTGGGTTGTAATGTAGTATTTATGTCAAAAAAGCAGTCTCAATTCCTGTGGAAGAATAAGCATACAAATTTCAAATTTTGTTCCTAGCTAAAGACTGATTGAATAACAATAAATAGCATTATGTACTACTTAATCTTCTATGTGTATCTGTTTCCTGAGGTTACCCTCGGGGCTTATTTTGCCCGTTTTATCGTGAGCCTTTCTGTAGATTTGATTCTCTATGATCCTGCACTTTGAATTCGGAATATAGATGGCAAAATCTGTGAAGATTAATACCATTTATGATTTCCTTACCATTCTCAAATTTGAATGTCTGCCAAGGATTCTAATGTTCTTATCATTTTGAAGTATCTTCCCTTACATAAATACCTTTGGATAACTCTCTCTTCTACATTGCAAAATTTCCCAGCATGAAGTTTTTAGAATTTTTCTGTGCATTTTTTTTTGCATTTCTTTAGGCTTATCAGCTTCTTACTACATTTACATATTGTATTCTTCAATTACCTGGGAAACAGCTATTTGAGGCGGGTCAATTTTATAAGTATTTCATAGTTTTTATTACTTCTGCAGCTGGTTGATTGGGAGGAAGGTGGATATTTAACGGCGGATTCTCCAATGCCTCGAGGAGAGATTGTTATTGGTGGCCCCAATGTAACACTAGGATACTTCAAGAACAAGGAAAAAACCAATGAGTTGTACAAGGTGATTAAATGCTGGGAGCCAACTTTCTCATTTTGATTGCAAATTAATTATCACTATAGTTTCCATCCTAATATGATGTTGCCTCGAAAAGGTGGATAAGCGAGGAATGCGATGGTTTTATACTGAGACGTAGGCAGATTTCATTCTGATGGCTGCCTGGAGATTATTGACCGTAAAAAGGACATAGTTAAGCTTCAGCATGGAGAATATGTTTCCTGGGCAAGGTATAAATAATGTTTTTCCGAAATTGAATTCTTCTTTAATTTCTCTACTGTTTTTTTCGAATTTCTTATTATACTATGGTTTCTATTTTGTGCAGGTGGAGGCAGCTTTGTCTGTGAGTAATTATGTGGACAATATCATGGTGTATGCTGATCCATTCCACAATTATTGCGTGGCACTACTTGTTCCATCTCACCAAGCTCTTGAAAGCTGGGCTGAAAAACAAAGAGTTGTTTACAAGGATTTGGCAGATTTGTGTGAAAGCTGAAGCAATCAAAGAAGTTCAGAGCTCAATTTTGAAGGTCCGTATATAAACTATTACTATCAATTATTTGCATATTTTGTGTGGCAGTTTTTGTGTTGCAATTGAAAGTTCTAGCAGTTGAATATAATGAATATATTTATAGGCACACATGTTAGTTGGTAGTTTTCAGTTATGAACTGTCACATAACTGTTCCAACTACATTGTAACTACTCCCAATCATAATAAAATGAAGGACACACATTCATTTGATGTGCAGTCCATTTCCTCTTCATTCTATCTTTGTCTACATTTGCTAACATTGGTATCAGAGCCTCTAGTGCTCGTAAGGGTTTGGAATTTGAGGAAGCTTGGCAAGAAGCACAAATTCGAAAAATAAAAGAGTGCAAGTTTGAGGAAGCCCTGTGCTAGGGCATGAACTGAGGAAAGCATTCTGCTAGGGCTCGGAACGAAGAAAAAATGTTTTAGAACAACCTGGTTGATGCAGCATCTTGTCCCCTTATAGACTTATAGTCATTTCAGTTGGCAGACGCCAGTTTTGAAAGCATTTTTTGTGGGTGTTAGGGCGCAACATTTGGCATAATTTCTCTGCATTTCGCAGGTGCTAGGGCACAAAAATTGGTGCACAGTAATTCTGCTTGAAATGCGTGCCGACAGTTCTAAATAATCAGAATTTTAAGCCCAGAATAATCAGAATTTCAAGCCCAAGTCAAGGCATTGATTAATTCCTGAAAAAATTTTGCTGGTCAGACTGGCTAGTTATTGTTGCTGTTATATCTATTTCCGCTCATTGCTGCTGTTATATTTATTTTTGCTTCATTTTTTTATTCTGCATTAATTTGCGGGTTGGAAATTCAAATTGGTGTGAATACAAAACCTTGTTCTGCTGGAGGCGTAGAAGTTAATTGGACAATTATAATATTTGGAGCCATAAAATCCTGACCATCGTGGAATTTCACGATTGTGATAAAATAATGTGGCAAAGAAAGTAGGCCCGCTGCTAATTTTGCAGATTATGACAAATGTCATAAGGAAGCCCTATTACTGCTGAAGTTGTCGGTATTTGATGAATTGATACCAAAAGTCTGCAATGCCACTTTGGCGGGTGATCTATGGATCAGTTTGAAGGACAAATATATGACTTCAGAGAAGAGTCGGGTGTTATACCTAAAGAATTTGCTATTTTCAGCAAGGTTGCAAGAGGGTGGGTCATTGTTAGAGCACCTACTTTGGATGAAAGACCTCCGAGATCAGCTTGCCTCCATTAACAAAATGATAGATGATGATGATATGGTGGTGTTGGTGCTGAATAGCTTTTGAGTCATTTGTTGAAGTCCTCCATTTAACGGCTGAAAGTTAGACTTTTGACTTTTGATAAAGTCAGTTCCTATTTATTACAAAAGGGATGAAGACAAATTCAAACACTTGAGTCCAATTCTGGACAAATCGAGAGTGCTTTTGCTGTTCAATCCAAATGGAAATGGAAATGACAACTTGAAAATTTTATCTTCTAAATTTCAAGTCGCTTTACTATTGTCTTAAACTTGGTCATGTGAAGAAGGATTGTTGAAAAAGAAAATATAATCTTGCCAACAAAAAGCAGAAGGGACAAGCAAATGTTCTTGCAATTGAACAAGAGCTTGAAGAAGAGTATGCCCTCATGGCATCATGCTTGGATGAAAACCCTACAAGGTGCTGGTTCTTTGATTCTGGAGCATCAAGACACTTCACATGTCAAAAAGATTGGTATGTAAATTTTCACACAAATTTTAGTTTGATTCAGTTTCATTAGGGGATGGAAGATCTCATGCAGTAGAAGGGATAGGGGATATTTGAATCATATTGAATGATAATGTCAAATTAAATGTTAGATATGTACCTAACATGAATAAAATCTTTTATCTATAAGTCAACTAACGGAAAACCCCAATATTTTTGTAAACTTCTCTGCAAGAAATGCATTGTGTCTGATGTAAAACTAAACAAAGTTGTTTCCTAGGCATTGGGCAAGGAGGCTTGTATAAGCTGGTTGATCTTGCCACGATCAACTTACATGCCTTAGTTGTGGAGGGTAATACCAACATTTTGTGGCATGAGAGATATGGACATTTCAACCTTCGGTATTTTGCCAAACTCAGTAGAGCCAACATGGTTCTTGGTTTGCTTGCTATTCAAGAGAAACATGATATGTGTGCAGGGTGTTTGGTTGGAAAATAAAAAAGGAAGCCATTTCCAATGAAGGTGCTTGGTGTGCCAAGGGGCTTTTAGATCTTGTTCATGTAGATCTTTGTGAGCCATCATGGAAGTCTCCCATTGTTCTTGGTGCGAGGTACTTTCTTTTGCTGGTGGATGATTATTTGAGAAAGATGTGGGTCTACTTCTTGAAAAAGAAGTTTGACTGTTTTACTTTTGAGAAATTCAAAATGTTGGTGGAAAACTAGGCCAACCGGCGGATCAAGACATTGAAATCTGATAATGGGGGAATTCACTTCCAAGCAATTCAAGGATTAGTATAGTTAAGACATAATTCATCATCAATCGACAACCCCATACAATGATCATGGAGATGGCTCGGTGCATGATGCATAGTAGAGGTGTACTTGTTCAAATATTGGGGAGAAACAATAAACACATTGGTATATATACTCAATCGGAGTCCTTGTAATGCTTTACAGGACGCCGACCTAAATACGTTTGGTTCAGTTGCATATACTTTGGTTCTTGATAAAAAGAGGAGTAAGTTAGACTCTAAAACTACAAGATATTTCTTTGCTGGTTATAGTGATCAGTCTAAGGCTTATAGGTTGATTGATATTTCCACTAACAAAGTAATTGTTAGTCGTGATGTTGATGTGAAAGAAACAAAGTCATTCTTTGCATGTGATCAACAAACAGTTGGCTGTAATCAACAAGCAATTGGGTGTGATCAACAAGCCACATCTGAAAATATTGTGATTCCTTTACCCAATGAAAAGTCTAGTTTATCTCATACTCCTCCATGGACTCCACAACAACTTGTGACACCCACAAGTGATACACTTGTATATAGAAGACGTGAACCTGAATTGGTTCCTCATTCAATAGAGCCTTAATCGGAGACAGATTTCTTCAAAGGCAATGAAAGCTTAAGTGGTTTTACTCCACTTTGCAAGATGTGCAAGAGGATGAAATGCCTCAATCGATGCATGGCCTCGGTAGATTGGTAAGCAAATTGCTGATTTAGAGCATGTTCATTTTGCTCTTTCTTTTGATCTTCACAAAATCGTTGAGCCACAAAGATACTCTGAAGCAAAAGGCATACTTGAATGGGAAACTACCATGCAAACAAAGTATGATGCCTTGATGAAGAATAATACTTGGACATTGGTAGAGTTGCCTCCAGGGAAACAACCCATTGGTTGCAAATGGGTATACAAAGTCAAGTGCAAAGTTGACGATACTTTGGAAAAATACAAAGCATGTCTTGTTGCGAAAGGCTTCTTGCAATAGGAGGGAATAGATTATGAAGAGACTTTTGCTTTTGCAAAGATGGTCAATTTTTGGTTGCTTCTTTCAATTGCCGCTCAATTTGGATGGAAGATTTTTTAAATGGATGTAAAACCACCTTCTTGAATGGAGATTTAGCGGAGGAAGTCTATACGGTGTAGCCTTAAGGGTTTCAGGCACGTGGTTGTGAACATTTGGTGTGTAGGCTAATTAAGTCCTTGTATAGGCTTAAGCAGGCTCCTCGAGCCTAGTATATTAAAATAGATCAACACCTACAAGATTCCGGATTCAGAAGAAGTCTTTCTGATTCGAATCTTTATGTCAAAAGTGATGGTGATGACATTGTGATACTTATTGTTTATGTTGATGATCTTGCCATCACGGGTAGTGGGGCCTCTCTGCTATTCAACAAGTAAAATCAAATTTATGTGTTGCTTTTGACATGACTGATTTAGGCCTCCTACACTATTGCCTAGGTGTAGAATTTTGGCAACATGATCATTTGATTTTCATAGCTCAAGTCAAGTATGCTACAAATTTGTTGCAAAAGTTTAGGATGTCTGATTGTAATCCTTCTTCTACACCTATGGAGGTCAGGTTGAAGTTATCAACTCATGATGATTCACCACCAACAGATGAATCACTCTATAGATGGTGGGCAGCCTGATATATCTTACATCCACCCGACTGAACATATGTTTTGCTGTTAGCTATCTTTCTCGGTTTTTGTCTAAACTGAAACTCACACACTAGGGAGCAACAAAACGAGTTCTTCGATATGTCAAAGGTACTCTTGACTTTGGCATTCTCTATCATAGAGTCACAAATTTTAGACTCTTTGGCTATACAAACTTTGATTGGGGAGGTTCAATGGATACCCGAGAGATCTACCACTGGATACATCTTCTCTTTTGGTTTAGGAGTTGTTTCATGGTAAGAGTAAGCTTCAACCCATTGTGGCTATCTCTTCCATTGAAGCAGAATACAAGGCAGTTGTTAGTGCCAGTTGTGAAGTAGTTTGGCTTTGCCGGATTCTCCTTGATTGAAGCCAGATTCTCCTTGATCTTCAGCTTCCTCAGACTGCACCTACTCCACTTTCCATTTTTTGTGACAATCAAGGTGTACTGAAGATGGTCAAGAATCTTGTATATCATGCTCGCACCAAGCATATTGAGATTCATCATCATTATATTCGACAATTAGTTGATTCTAGTGATATCTCTCTTCACTTCTGTCCTTCTAAGGAGCAGCCTGCTGATCTAATGACTAAACCTCTTGGTCCTCTCTTGTTTGTAAAATTTCGGGACAAACTTGTCGTTGTTTCTGGTTTAGTCATTAAGGGGGTGTTGAATATAATGAATATATTTATAGGCACACATGTTAGTTGGTAGTTTTCAGTTATGAACTGTCACATAACTGTTCCAACTACATTGTAACTACTCCCAATCATAATAAAATGAAGGACACACATTTATTTGATGTGCAGTCTTCATTCTATCTTTTTCTACATTTGCTAACACTAGCTTTGGCCATACTATCCGATACATCTTATATTTTCTATAGTTATGGTGTATGGCATCGTATTTTATGTATTTGGCTGTAGTCTGAGATAAGATCTTTAACCCAAAAATATTGTATAAGCTGTAATTATTGTAAGCTCAACAGCAAAATTAGAGGCCCTCTAAAATTGAGACTGAACAAACATTTGAATTCTGAACTTAAGTTTTTGAATACTGAAAAAGTAGAATATTTATGAAAGAGCTAACTTATGCTAAATAGCTCTCAGATTGCTGAAACTGGAAAGAGCAGAAAACTATAATATTGCTGAAAAAATGACGAGGCAGTACATAGAAGACGAGAAATTTCCTTAGAAGGAATTAATGCAGGTTTAGGCCAAAATATATTCGAAGAACAGTATTATCATGGCAGTTGGTCCTTACACTGTGTAAACTTGTGCATAAAACACTTCCAACCAAAATGTAAAACTTTTTGTATGGCATAAGGGTTATTAATGGATAATTACTCTTACATAAAACTCTGTTGACTGTCAGAAAGCTATGTCAGAAGGTAAGCTGAGCTTTGTGGGAAAAAGTTTGAAATTCACTGGTCTTTATTCTCGTAAACATGAACTCAAACTTTATCCATTATTTTTACATGGGATGTTTTTGACATGCTTTTGCATCATTTTATAAATGTGTGTGTGTTGTGTGCGTGTCTGTGTCTGTGTTTCTGTGTGTGCATGCGTGTGTGTGTGTGCCTGTGCCTGTGTGTGTGTGCGTGTGTCCCTGTGTGTGTGTGCACCTGCGTGTGTGCGCGTGTGCATGTGTGTGCGTGTGGGTGTGCGTGCGCGTGCGTGTGTCCGTGCACGCATGCGCGTGTGCATGTGTGTGTGCGTGTGCGAAAACAGAGGACTGAAAGCTCTCTCCACTGTCCCTCTAACTAGTCTATGTTTTTTTTTAAAAAAATTGCAATGATAAAAATAAAATTCTATTGTTTGAACTTGATGTCATTTTTATTCAAACTGTATCCTCATCAATCGCGAACTTGAACTCGAACCTCGCGACTTAGCAGACAAATATAAATAATTAATATAAAACTCCATTAACCAACAAAACTACAATCAACTGACCTAAAACTCTGTCAACTAATAAGGTGAGGAGAATCTTACAGAGTCTTTCAGAGAAACAACTTGCTCAAAAAGCAGTGTTTTCTTATATTTTAAAATTTCAACCCTCACAATGTATACAATTAACATGTCAGTCTTTCATAAATCTTAAGAGACGTTCTTGCCACAAAATGATCACTAGGAAACAAAAGCTTTACTCATCTTTTGCTAACCTAAGTCACAAAGTTCGAGTTCGAGTTCATGTTTGATGAGGGATAAAGTTCGGTTCGAATTTTCCAATGGATAAAGTTAGGAAAAATGTCTAAAAGTTTGAACAGAATAATTTTTTACCATTATTATTTTCTTTAAAAATGTATTTATATGTCAGAGGGATAGAGGGTGAGATTTCCATTCTCTGTTTTCAATTGATAATATATACACACACATATTATAAACTAATGCAAAAGCATGTCAAATACTTGCCACATGAAAATAATGGATAAAGTTCAATGTTCGAACTTTTTCAATAAAGTTCGCGTACCTCGTGACATAGGTAGTAACCGTAAGTGCTGACATTAATAGTTAACAGAAAATTCCATTTTCACCTAAACTGTCACTAAATGGTATATAAAAGCACACTAAGCTGATACTAAATATTACATAAATGATAAAACACAGTATCGTCAACTTGAATTCTTTGCAAGTATATGACTTAAGGACACCGTGGATGTCTTTCCTACGCGAGGCCTTGGGATCCCAATTTGATTCCTGATAATGCCTTAAGGGTGGACATACCCTGACTGATGTACATGTTTATTCTCAAAGCATTAAAAGCAGTTTAGGGAATCAACTAGTGGTAGTAGTTAATGCTTTGTTTCCTAAAAAGCCCTACAAGAGCACAGCACTCAAATTCATCCCCCAATCCGAAAGTAAAATGTTTGGATAACTACAACAATGCAATCTTACAGTGGCAATTCCAACATGAGCCACAATATATCTGTTCAAGGCAGATGATGTCTTAGAAAAATCTCAACAATATCTCACCAAACCAATTATAAGTCTCGATGCAATGGAGAAGTGAGGTGGCAATGGAGACAAGATCATTGAAGCAAGAATACAACAGGGCAGCAGAGGAGCAAAAGGGAAATGGGAGTGAGATAATCAAAGCTAGATGACCTCAAGAAAACAGAGAAGTCAGTGGGGTGTGGAGACAAGATCACCGAATAGAATGAAAAAAGATGGCAATGGAGACAAGATTACCAAAAAAGAAGTCGGTGTGATTTGATAAGCGAGAGAAGAAGAAGCATACCTGTACCATGTAAGAAGAGAAGAACTCAAGATCTTCGGTTGAGAAGATGTTAAAAGATCAAAGATTTATGATAGGTATAAGTTCAAAAAAATATTCAAGAGTCTACAAAATTCAAGATGGGTTGAGTACCTTCCAATGGTCTCGGTTTATAGAAAAATTGAGGAATGGAGGTGGGTGGATCGAGAGGTCATGAATGGTCATGAAAACCTAGGTTACCGGAAACGCGGCTTTTGGCGGCTGGAGTGGGAGCGGGAGCGTCCGGGAGCGGTAGCGCGTGCGGGAGCTGCCAGGGAGCGGGCCGGCACTGTGGAAACGGCCGGCACGACGCAGCGCGCGTACCCAACCATTTCCACAAATTCCGCTCCCGCTCCCGTCGCAGAAAACACGCGTTTTTAATTTTTTTTAATTTTTTCCACTTTTTTAAACGCGCAAATCAATAAAAAATAATAAATTCTTCTAATCTAAAACCTAAAAGCTACATCTAAACAATAAAACAAAAGAACAACACACAAACATAACATAAAGCAAACAAACTCACATTGTGGCTCTCCAAAATTGCATTGTGCTTGTCTAGGGTTTTGAGGAGTGTGAGGAGCTATTGCTAAGCTTGGAGGAGTGTGAGGAGCTGCAAAGGAGGATTTGTGAAGGATTTGATTTGTGGTTTACTAAGTGAAGGTAAGTTTTTTTTAATTTCTAGCCTTGTTCCTCTATTTTTTTTTTATTATTTAATCTTTCACACATTACATTTTTTTGCTTATGTTCATTTTTATTTTGCTCTTTCCATTTAATTTTTTTAATTTTCATTGTTCAATCACAATGCAATTGCATGCCATTGTTTTCTTTGCTTAATTTGTTTTTTAAACCTTGTAGGTATTTCTACAATGGCAACAAGTTCTGCTTCTTCTGGGCAATCTTTGGCCAAAGACTTTGACCCAAATTCACCGTTATGGAGGCACGTAACAATAGTTCAACAACTTGCAGGTGGTGGTTGTTTTGAATGGAAATGCAATGAGTGTGATGGAATATTCAAAGGCTCTTACAGTAGGGTGAAAAGCCATTTGTGTGCCATAACGGGTAATGGTATAAGAGTATGTAGGGGGAGGAATAATGCTGGGGTGCCAAAAGAAAATGTTTTGGCATTTATCAAAGAGCAGGAGGATGCAGAGGCTAGAGTGGCTCTGAGAGTGGGTCATCCATTGGCCAAAAGAGGAGGTTCATCTCGTTCAGCAAGGCCTCCAGTTGCTCCATCACCTAGTGGATCCCCAATTGTGGCCATGCCACATCCATTTGTGGCTCCTATCTCCACAAATGAGGATGTTTCCCTTGCACGAAAGAAAAGTAAGACAAAAGGGCCATTGGAAAAGGCCTTTCAGAATGAGAACAGGGAGATTGCAGATGAATGCATTGCAAGGTGTGTATATGCTAATGGTCTTTCTTTTAATGTTGTGAGATCACCTTATTGGCATGAGATGGTGAAAGCCATCAATGAGGCACCAAAAGGGTATAAACCACCAGGATATGAGAAGATCCGCACCACCCTTTTGGATAGACAAAAAAAATATGTGGAAACCTCCTTGCAACCAATTAGGGACTCATGGACCAAAACTGGTGTGTCCATTGTTTCTGATGGATGGAAAGATGCAAGAAACCGCCCTTTAATCAATGTGATTGCAGTATGCCCTAAGGGGGCAATGTTTTTGAAAGCGGTTGATTGTGAGGGGCAAGTGAAGGATGCCCAATTCATAGCCAACATTCTCTTTGAGTCCATTGAGGCAGTGGGGCCTGAAAATGTTGTCCAAGTGATAACGGACAATGCCAAAAATTGCAAAGCTGCAGGGATGTTAGTTGAGGCACGGTATGGGCATATTTTTTGGACACCTTGTGCTGTGCATTCATTGAATTTAATGCTAAAGAAAATGGCAAACAAAATAGAGTGGATCCGGCAAGTGTATGCAGAAGCTGAAGAAATCCAAATGTTTGTCACCAACCACCACATGTCACAGGGCATTTTTAGATCATTCTCGCAGTTGGAGCTACTGAAGGTAAGGACAAGCTTTATTTATTTCTTTCTTTTTAATTTAATATTTAATATAAGTTTTTTAGTATTCTTTTAGCTTTCAATTTTATAATTTAAATTTTATTTTTAATTTTTGTTCCTCGTTCTTATTAGGTTGCTGAGACTCGGTTTGCATCACACACAATCGTCTTGAGACGACTAGTGAAGGTGCGAGAGGCACTCATGAGGATGGTAACATCCAATCTTTGGACTGTATGGAGGCAATCAAACACTGAAGGGGCTCAAAAAGTGAAGAACTTGATCTTAGAGGACTCTTGGTGGGATAGAGTGGGTTATCTGTTGAGATTTACGGAGCCCATTATGAGCATGATCCGGTTTACTGACACGGATCAACCATGTCTAGGAGAGATATATGACGGCATCGACTCAATGATTGAGAAGATAAAAGCCGTCATAAATGCAAAAGAACAAGATCCCGAGGAAATATTTTTCAAACAAGTGAAGTCAATCCTCATTGAGCGGTGGAACAAAATGACCACCCCATTACATCTACTAGCTTTTGCATTGACTCCTAGATTTTATAGCACAGAGATCCTTTCCTTGCCAGGGAGGGTAGCACCATACAGGGATGCGGAAGTCAGTGAGGGATATATGGTGGCATTAGCTAGGCTCTTCCCTGATCCTGAGGCCCAAGACCAGGTTATGGTAGAGTTTGGCAATTTCATAGCAGAAACGGGTCATAGCCTTCTCGCTCTTCGGAGCAAATACAAGATGGATGCACATATGTGGTGGTACCTCCATGGTACTTCATCGGCTTACTTGCAACCTCTGGCAATCAAGGTCTTGGCACAGGTAAGTTTTTAATTTTTTTATTCTCTTTTCTTTTAGTTTTTTAAAATTTAAGTTTGAGTGTTTAAATCTGAAGTTGAACTTTGCATTGACTTTGAAGTTTGGGTTGCCTTAATAGGTTGCAAGTTCATCTTCCTCTGAGCGCAACTGGAGTACGTATAATTTCATCCACTCACAGAAGCGCAACAGATTGGGGGCTAAAAGGGCTGAAGATTTGGTATACATACATTCCAACTTGCGCCTTTTATCCCACAAGCAGCCAGAGTACAAGGAAGGGTCAACAAAACATTGGGACATTGATCCAGAGATAGTTGACTTGGATGCTTCCATTTCCCACCATGGAGCATATGATGATGAGACGAGTTCTGTGGCACCACGAGACCTACATGCACAAGGGGGTGCAACTGGCAGTGGCCCTAGTGCGAGTGGTTCGAGCCCATGTGGTTCTAATGAACCACATAATGATGATGATGTAGCTGGTTTTGATCCTCTTGATGAAGAGGAATATGATGAATATTGACAATGAAAGATAGTTTGAGCTTTGAATATTGATCTATGATTGAATTTAATATATCATGAGATTCATGACATTCACATTGTGTTTGATTTAAGTATTTTAAATTTTAATTTAACTTTTAAGCTTTTAAGTTTCTAAGTTTTATCGGTATCCTAGCTTGTTTGTTGTGGTTATTCACTTATTTAGCTTATAACTTGTCTTTTATCTTGTCTTTCATATGCATAATATGTGGTTAATAATTAAATTCCTATTTAGAAGGCTGAAATTTATATATTTTTTAATTTTTATATAGTTTTTGTACTGCCGTATCCTACGCCGTATCCGGGGTCAAAAAAATTTGCCGTTTCCACGTATCGGATACCCCGCTCCCGCTCCCGTATCCAAAACGTTTCGGTAACTTAGATGAAAACCAAAGTTAGTTACATGGACAAATCAAAGTAAACAGGGTTAGCCCCTCCCATGTGACTTTTGACTCATTTTTAATGACAAAAATGAGGAAAGCTAATTAATTGGTATCATGACAGAAAGTTGTATGATTGAATGCCCAAGATGCATTTGTAATCAAAATACATGAATGTGTAACTATCTCATAGTGAACAAGGTATTAATGACATTAAGTTTAGTAGCATGATATTAAAGCACATCCTCATGACATTGGCGTGAGATAGCATTGAATGTCAGAGTATTGCAAATAAAACTACAAAAGGGCTACCAATGCACTTGGAAAGGGGTTTTTGAGTGATTTTAAGAATTTTGTACATTTCAAAGTGCTGTAAAATGATTAGGGAGAGTAATCAAGGTCGCTGTTTCCCTCAAAGCAATTTTTTTGCAGGATAATAAAGAAAGGCAATCAAATATCAAGCACCTAATTTTTGTATCGTAGTCTCCAAGAAACAAAATCCACAATCAAAAATATAGTTGACTTCCTAGACCCTTGCCCTCCACTAGCTAATGTCTCATTTTATTGCCTTTTAAGTTTTAATGAATTGGCGATGCTTCTATTGCTGTATAGTAATTAGTTGCTGTGTGGAGAAACTAGAACTTGGGGAGAAAAGGTGCACATCCATTTTAGCTTGAAAATTCTAATTTAACTGTTGAGAAAACTCCTCACTGGGCTCTTATTATTCTCAACTCTGTATTCCTTGCCCAAATCAAAGAGTTGTTATAAATCTTTAGTGATGAAGGCTTTATTAGTGGGCTTACCCCACTAATGGACAAGAGCTTATCTATTAAGAGGAAGCTATAAGAGAAGCTACAGGAAAAAAAAATTAAAAGCTTTTCTTTAATTTAAAAGGGAAGTACATAAGCAAGGCAAGCTCTAATAAAGCTTTTGTATTTAAAAAAGAAAGAACATAGTAAATTTCAAAAGGACCCACTAAAGCTTTAATTCAAATATAAAAAATTTCTTCTTTTACAGCAAGCAAAGCAACCTGAGCATGGAAAATTGAAAGTTGTAGATGCCAAATCTACAGGAGCTGTACTGAGCAGGGATGAAATGGAAGCTTTTGTATTTAATTTTCAAAATAATGCACAAAATATAGAAAATTGCAGCCAAATAAAATATTGATTTTTGCAGATTTTTTAACAGATCTAGGGCAGGACAATTATATCTATAGAACTGAATAAAATCAATAACTCCTAGGATACTTGCCCAAATCACTTGAAAATTTAAGGAGAGCTTGCTAATATTATAAATAACACAAGAAAATTATTTTTGGAATTTTTGGAATAATATAATGCTGCCAAAAAATTACAGAATGCCCTAAACAAGTGTGAAACTTCAAAAATTCATAACTTCTCTAATAAGCAAGATAAAATTATGAAATTTTGGAAATTACATATACTAATATGGAGAATGAAAACCCAACCTCCAGATATGAGAATGTCAGTCCGAAACCCTCCAAAAGGGTGCTGCAATCTCCAAAGTAAGTCGCCCCCTTGGAAAATGATCAAAACCCTCTAAAAGTCTCTAGAAATGATGCCAAAACTTGTTCTTATCACTGCCGTAAATCTGATCTGAAAACCCTTTGATTTTCTCCACAAAATGTCACCAAAACCCTCAAAACCCTTCCTCTGAAAACCTCTGAAAATATCTCTGTAAAGCAGCCCTGAAATCAGCTCCAAATGGCAAGCTAGGGTGGATCTTTCACCACCGAAGAATGCCCTACTAGCTAGGGATGGATCTCTCACCACCGAAGCTAGGGTCCTTGTGGGATCTTACTCCACAAGCTGAAATTTGCAAACAACAGTTGCACATAGAGAAAATATGAGTGTATGCAAGAATGACCTCTATCACTCCCCCAAACCTCCTTTTATAACATCTCATTACCTTTTTCCAAGTTGGGAGCTCCATGTGGGACTAAAAGTGACTTAAGTGACCCCAACGAAGAAATAGAATAATAAAGTACCATAAGTGACCCCAACGAAGAAATAGAATAATAAAGTGTTATGAGCCCCCCCCATAACGACAAAAACATAACATCTAGTCCCTCCAAATCACTTTATGCTCATGTCAACGAAAAATTATAACAAATGAACTAGATATTCACACCCAATAGCTCCCAATGTCCCTAGCCCCTTGGGTATGACCAAGGCTAGGACTCGAATTGGCCCTTAGGCCCTTGGCGAAGGAAAGGGACATTACAGTCCTCCCTTCCCAAATTTGCTTGTCCCCAAGCAAATGCAAACTAGGATGCTGCAAGATCTGTTGTCCCTCCCAAGTAGCATCCTCAAGTGGCAATCCCTTCCACCGCACCAAATATTTTGTGATCACTCTGCTCTTGAGCCTCCTCTATCTCACCTCAATAATAGATTTTGGCTCTAACACCAACTTCCCCTCCTCATCCAGTGGTGGAAACTCCGTAGATGGTACAATATGTTGCCCAAGTGCCTTCTTAAGGCACGAAAACATGGAAGACATTATGTATCTTATTGTGTTTTGGAAGCTCCAACTCATATGCAACTACCCCAACTCATCGAGCTACCCTGTAAGGACCATAAAACCGTGGTTTCAGCTTCTCTGCACCCTTCTACTTAAGTGAGGACTGCCTGTATGGCTGCAAGCATAGGAATACTAGATCCCCTACCTCAAAAGACCTCTCTATCATGTGCCTATCTGCATATACCTTCTTTGATTTTGTGCCTTTTGAAGGTTCTCCTTGAGAGCTTTTAGGATATCCTGGTTCTCTTAACCAATCACGAGCTTTGGGAGCTCGGCTGTCTGCTAATACCAAATCCACAAATGACATAGCGTCATACCCATACAAAGCTCTAAAAGGAGTCATGTCGATGCTCATCTGATAGGTGGTATTGTAGCAATACTCACCCATGTGTAACCATCTAATCCATGCCCAGATGACCTGTCACATAACTCCGCAAGTAGCCCTCTATCCACTTATTAACAATCTCTATCTGTCCATCGGTCTGTGGGTGATAGCTTGTGCTAGGGGTCAACTCCGTACCTGCAAGCCTGAAGATTTCCTGCCAAAATGTGCTCATGAAGATCTTATCCCTGTCACTGACAATATTTTTAGGCAAACCATGAAGCCTAAAAACACTGTATAAAAATATCTGAGCCACGTCTTGCCTCATGCCCCTTAGGTAGGGAAAAGAAATGAGCATACTTAGTCAACCGATCAACTACAACATAAATGCAGTTATGCCCATGTACCAAGGGGAGTCCTGTGATAAAATCCATAGATATGCTTTCCCACTTTTTCTCGGGAATGGGAAGAGGCTGAAGTAATCTTCTGGGAAAAGAATGCTCGGATTTGGTTTGTTGGCAAACCATACACTCTCTGACATGATTAAGGACATCGTCCTTCATCCCCTTCCATGCAAATCTCTCTCTGACAAACCTGTACGTTTTGAAGTATCCAGGATGTCCAACTAATGGTGTATCATGTACTGCTCGAAGGATCTTCTTCTTCATCTTGGACCCTGGTACAAGGAAAATCCTATCCTTGTAGTATATGAGATCATCCAAAACCCTGTACCTATCATCCTGTATAATGCCATCCATGATCTCACATGCAAACTGATTTTTGGAATACTCAACAAGTATGTGAGCCTTCCAATCTGCTGAAATCTCAGACATAGAACTAAGCATAGCAATAAGGTAAGGTCTCCTAGATAAAGCATCAACAACAACATTATTCTTACCTCTAGTGTACTCTATGTCAAAATCATAGGTTTGTACCTTGTTTACCCATCTCTGTTGGTGATCGTTGAGATCCTTCTGCCCCAGGAAGAACCTCAAACTGTTGTGATCCGTACGAACCACAAATTTGTTGCCCACAAGGTACTGTTTGAATTTGGCCAAAGCATGCATAATGGCCAACATCTCCTTGTCATAAATTGAATACCCTCTCTCCACAGGGCTCAATTTCCGACTCTCATAAGCAATGGGGTGCCTATCCTGCATGAGAACTGATCCAATACCCTCTCCTGATGCATCACACTCCAAAAAATGGGCGAGAGAAATCTGGCAATGCAAGAACGGGACATGAGCTCATCACCCCTTGAGGTGATCAAATACCTGTTGTGTTGCTTTTGACCAAGCAAAATCCCCCTTCTTGGTCAAGTCTGTCAATGGAGCAATCAACCGAGAGAAATTCTTCACAAACCTCCTGTAGTATGTGCATAGTCCCAAGAATCCTCTCAAATGTGTCAATGTCCTGGGTGGCGGCCAATCCAAAATTGCCTGTATCTTCTCTCTATCCACCTTCACTACTCCCCACCAATCACATATCCCAAATATAGAAGCTCTGTCATGCCAAACTCACACTTAGAAGCTTTCACATATAGCGAATTAGCTTCTAATATCCCCAATATCTCATCAAGGTGCCTGATGTGGTCCTCCCAAGTCCTTGTTGTAGACCAATATATCATCAAAGAAAACCAATACAAACTTCCAAGTGGCGGTTGAACACATGGTTCATGCAAGACTGGAATGTAGTTGGTGCATTAGACAATCCGAATGGCATCACTAGGAACTCAAAGTGACCATAATGGCATCTGAAAGTTGTCTTGTGCACATCCTCGCTCTCTAACCTTGATCTGGTGATATCCAGATCACAAATCTATTTTAGAAAAATAGATTGCACCATGTAGCTCATCTAGCAGACTCATCAATACGTGGCACTGATACTTGTTTTTTATTGTCTTCTTATTCAAGGCATGGTAATCTATGCACATCCGCATGGTCCCATCCTTCTTCTTCACCAACACTACTGAAGAAGCAAATGGATTGGAACTCGGTCTAATATGTCCCATATCAATGAGCTCATGGATAGTCCTCTCAATCTCATCCTTAAACCATTTGGGGTGACGGTAAGGAGTAGTGACCACAGGTCTAATGTCCTCAAGCTCAATCACATGCTCAAATCCCCTATCTGGAGGTACACCTGGAGGTATGTCGCCAAAAACTACACTATGCCTGTCCAATAGGCCCTATATATCCACATGATACTCTGGCTGTCCATCCTCTGATTCCTTGGTAGAAACCAAGCATTTTATTTCCCAATCAACCCCATTGTGCCTGTGAATCCTCTCAATCCTCTTCATTGTAACAACCCTGGTGCATCTGAAGATAAACCTCTCAAGGTCACATTTTCCCCTCGGACTTAAACTTCAGCTCCATCATCTGAAAGTTAGTTCGAAACTCACCGAGGGAGTGGAGCCACTTGTACTCCAAGCACAAGGTTGGTCTCTCCAATGCCAACTATATAGAAATCATGATAACTATATAGTTACCCATCGTGATGCTCAACTGTGGAACTCATTGCGTGCATCTCATAGACTCTCCATTGGCTACAACTACGTTGAAGCCCTCAAAATCTTCTACCTGTAATCCCCGCTTCTCGACCAATGATGCATCAATGAAGTTGTGGGTTGCCCCACTATCAATGAGTACCACTACTCGCTTGACCTATAACACTCCCCTAACTCTGAATGCCTTGTACCTCGGGTACTAGACAAAGTGGCAATAGTCTCATGGGGAAAGGTCTCATCCTCCTGTTCAACCCTTGACTCTGTGTCAATGTCTCTCCATCTCCATCCTCCAATCCCTAAGTATCCAACTCCTCATCATCATCACTCTCCTCAAAGACCTCTATGAATTGGGCCTTCCCTCTACCTCTGCAATCATGTCCTAGGAACCCAAGGTGTGCGGAATCAAACATAGTTTCTTTCACCTCAACTCATCTCTATCCTCTCTAGACATGAATGGTTTCTTTTCACATCTTGCCTAGGTAGGGGCACCTTCGGCTGTGAACCATCGGATCTAGAAGGAAGTACCTTAGGTTGAACTCGAGGTGGGAACCTCGACTTTGGAGTGGACAACTCCAAATCACGTGCTCTCCTAATAGCCTCATGCAAGGAAGAAGGCTCAAATGCCTTCACAAATCCAACTAGAGCATCCGTCAAACCTGCTATGAAAAGTGAAGTCAACCTCATCTCTGAAACATCAAATACCATAACTGATAACCTCTGAAAATCTGCAATGTACTGATCTAGAGAACTTGTCTACCTCAAGTGAGTCAACTCTCTAAAATGCCTATCGGGGTCCCTCCTGTCAAATCTGCTCATCAACCTCTGTGTGAACTCTGCATAAGTAGTAATATGTATGTGCCCCTGTGTAATCAATCCATGGTGCCACCAGTCATGAGCATCTCCCTCAAGATGTAGGATTGCAAACTTAATTGCATCCTCTTCACGCATGGGATTCAAGTCAAGTAAGTCTTCAACTTCTAAATCCAAGACTCGCATGGTGCACTTCTTAGAACCATCAAAGTGTGGGATGGAGATTTGTCCCAATCTCCTCTGTAACTCAGGTACTTGTATCTGATGATCTCTCTTGGGCTCTGCTACCAATCTTCATTTTGCAATACTCTTGGAATGGCATATTATCACGAAATCCCTCACTCAAAGTCTGGTACCTCTCCCAACAAGACTCCTCATCCACAATATCTACTGGTTGTCCGTACTTGTGAAACTTTTGGATCCTTCAAGAAAGAAGGTTCGTGAAGCCCCAAAGGCCTAGTAGAAGAATGGGGAGACCGCTGCCCTGAATGTCCACTCTCACCTCTTTGACCCTGTTGTCCCATATTGCTATTTTCCCCTCTATCTGTATGAGTCTCAATTCTACCCTGCGCTAATCTCTCAGTGAGCTGGCTCAAATAGAGATTAGTAGTTTCTTGTTGCTTTACCATGTTGGTGAACAATTGTTTCATCAGATCCACACCCAGGTCCTCACTTGTCTCTTGTCTCTTGTCTCCCATCTTTCAACCCCAACAGGCTGGAGAAACAACTACTCTGATACCACTTGAAATATCCCTTATGGGGATACCACAAAATAATGCACAAAATATAGAAAATTGCAGCCAAATAAAATACTTGATTTTTGCATATTTTTTAACAGCTAGGGCAGCGAACTGAATAAAATCAATAACTCCTAGGATACTTGCCCAAATCACTTGAAAATTTAAGGAGAGCTTGCTAATATTATAAATAACACAAGAAAATTATTTTTGGAATTTTTGGAATAATATAATGCTGCCAGAAAATTACAGAATGCCCTAAACAGGTGTGAAACTTCAAAAATTCATAACTTCTCTAATAAGCAAGATAAAATTATGAAATTTTGGAAATTACATATACTAATATGGAGAATGAAAACCCAACCTCTAGATCTGAGAATGTCAGTCCGAAAAACCCTCCAAAAGGGTGCTGCAATCTCCAAAGTAAGTCGCCCCCTTGGAAAATGATCAAAACCCTCTTGAAAAGTCTCTAGAAATGATGCCAAAACCTGTTCTTATCACTGTCATAAATCTGATCTAAAACCCTTTGATTTTCTCCACAAAATGTCACCAAAACCCTCAAAACCCTTCCTCTGAAAACCTCTGAAAATATCTTCTATAAAGCAGCCCTTGAAATCAGCTCCAAATGGCAAGCTAGGGTGGATCTTTCACCACCGAAGAATGCCTTGCTAGCTAGGGATGGATCTCTCACCACCGAAGCTAGGGTCCCTGTGGGATCTTACTCCACAAGCTGGAAATTTGCAAACAACAGTTGCACATAGAGAAAATATGAGTGTATGCAAGAATGACCTCTATCACTCCCCCAAACCTCCTTTTATAACATCTCATTACCTTTTTCCAAGTTGGGAGCTCCATGTGGGACTAAAAGTGACTTAAGTGACCCCAACGAAAGAAATAGAATAATAAAGTACCATAAGTGACCCCAACAAAGAAATAGAATAATAAAGTGTTATGAGGCCCCCTAACGACAAAACATAACATCTAGTCCCTCCAAATCACTTTGTATCATCATGTCAACATTCCTGAAAAATTATAACAAATGAACTAGATATCTTGATATGAAATTTACTTCTGTTTAATACTTTCTGGATGATGTTGTTAAAACAGGCTGGCAAGAGTGCAAAACTTCAGAAGTTCGAAATTCCTCCAAAGATCAAGCTACTTTCAGATCCCTGGACACCTGAGCGTGGCCTGGTCACAGCAGCACTTAAATTGAAACGAGAAGTTTTAAAGAAGGCTTTTGCAGAGGAACTGAAGAAATTGTATGGTTAAATGAAATGTAATGAACATGGATAATGGCAAGGGACTGTAATATCTTAAATGGTCATTTACCATTTTTTTAAATAACAGTTTAGGGAGGAATTTGATGACCGGTTTTCTCCCAATTATTTTTCTGAATTCTTTTCTGCTTCTGCATTGGTCTGGGATTATAACCAAAGCCAGAAATGGCTAGGCATGGACATTGTTTATATTAATATTCCCTCTCTGTAACTGTTCAATGAGAGGATTGAGGGTGAGCATTGGTTTTGTAATCATAAACTAATAAATTAGACATTGCAATGTCAATTAGTCATTAGGTTTAGTATGTTATTTAGAACGAGACTGTCTCAAATCACTGGATTAGAGGAGGGCCACATCATCTACAAAGGAAATATAGCTGTCACCACATCACATAGAATACGACTAACATTAGCATGGGTATGTTGATGAAGAAGATCCTCTACCTCATCAATGTAATGCAGAAGACTGGTGGAAGAGGGGCATCCCTGCTTGACTGCAAGGGTACTCTTCACAAAGCTAGAAAGATGGACTGATACTAATGAGAGTGTCATATGAGTAGATTTAACAAAAGGTTATAGCATTTTTGATCCCTCTAGTCAAGGCCAGTGTTAACAAAGATAATGTATCTGATGAGGGCCAGTGGTTTCAAATGCATTGTGTTTCAGTCTTTTGAGATGGTCATTGAAGGTTCTCATTTTAAGTTGGAATATAATATTAATGGATATCCAAAGTCATCAAAATCATAAAATAAAACAAACTCAATCTTTTTGCAACCTCTAACAAATGGGACAGCAAGAAGATGGAGGAGAGCCCAATAGAGAAGATATAAGCAGTGATTTGTACCCTATTTAAAGGAATATAGTTCAAACAATTTATTAGTCAACTCAATAGATCTGAGCCTAGGTATTGATTCACACATTGGTATGTGATTTAGGCTGAAATATGCATCATGGTTTTAGATTTATCAATTCCCCATTATAAGTTTAGAGATCCTCATAACGAGGCAGTTCAGGGTCAGATGTTCACATTCTCTGTATAGTAGTTTATTCAAGAGGCGATTTGATCCGAGTCAGGTAAATTGTGGTTTCCTTATCAGACCTTAATTAACAGGAAATAAATATTTGATAACAATTCATATGTTTAGCTCAGACCTGATCATATCATGCTACAACAAGTCTTCTTGCCCATGGCTGAGATTGGTGCTTTATGAATCGCATTTCACAGACACAAGGGTTGACCAGCTGTTTTACAGGTAATATCATTAGTCAATCTTTAGGTCCATTCAAGATTTAATTTCAAGCTATAATACAGGGATGATTTATTGATTTCAATATTGTCATATTCTTTAGTGCATAATAGACATCAAAAAATCTTAAATTATGCAATTTGGAAGAGATGATTTATGAAAAATCTTTTTACTTAGCCATATTGCTACCACAAAATGGTCCTCGGAAACTCAGCATATAAAAATAATTTGGCCTTTTTAGTTATCCAGAACCAAATGCCCACCTCTATGGGCTATTCTCCAACTCAATTTCACAGTGCCATGCGGGGAAGATAAATTGAAGGAGGTTATAAATATTCTACTTACCACAACTGCCCTTTGAATAACCTTTCTACAGATCTTCAACTATTGCAGACTGACATTTTCCATGAAAGCCTTATAGAGAGTAAGCGAATCTGGTCCCACCTCCATGTGAGGGAAACTCTTATGGATGCTCATAAAGTGTTTGACCAAAAGACTGAACGAGTTTTCTTCTCATGAGATGTCCTAACTGCAACTAACAGAATATAGGTTTTGACACTGCTGTAGGTACACTTGTATATGTGTACGTCTAATGTTGAATATTACACAGGGGATGGGGATTGTTTTGATAAAAATACCTCAAGTAATGTGGCCTTGTTGAATACATTAATTATAGGGTAAATGATGTTTCTAGATGTCATGACATCAAATACCTCTGTTGTAAGACATGCATAAAATGGATTTGCTGAAGCTACCCTGAAGACACTTAAGGCAGAGCATTCCGCAAGTTCAAGACTCAACTCCTCCATCCCTATCTATTTGTTTATGTATTATTCCTCCAATGTTAATATATTCACCTATTTAGTTATTATTATTATTATAAACACACGGTTAAATACTCATAGTTGAAGTATAACAATGTATATTTGTGTATTTATGTATGTATGCCTTTTTATATTCAATTCATATTAAAAATGTGTTGTGTTATAAATAAAAAAATTAGATGAAAGTGGCTATGAAATCATGTAATGGATGACCTAAAAACCCATGGTATCCTATGTCTATTGTTGACTGCAAAGTTCTAGGGATGAAGCCATTTAGATATTCCTATTGGCATGCAACTTTTATCCTAGTTGCAGACGTTGTTTGTATTGGTGTCAATTTAAGTTTAGTAGGATGAGCCCCAATGGTGCAAGGGGAGGGGTTGGGTTATACAAGATTTCCCACTACTCTATCTTTGTTAGTTGACAGGGCCAGTTCAGGGCCACAAACCTTTCGTTTTGTTTTAATCAAGTCTTACGGGTTGGTTAGGGCTGAGCCCTCCCACCCAAAACCAAAACCATTTTTCTTTTTGATTATATATATATATATATATATATATATATATATATGTGATTTCAGCAACCCCATATATATATATATATATATATATATATATATATATGGGGGTTCCCCGTATCTATATATGGGGTTGCTGAAATCACATATACATAGTAGGTCTGAGACGCCCCCGACTATATACTAGATGGATTTGGCCCCTAATCGGCCGTCCCCATAGATATATGGGCCTTTGATCAAGTGCCTAGTCTCTATAGCCTACCTGCCCTAGAGAATAGTTCGGGGTATAGGGCTCCCCTCGGCCTCAATTCTCTGTATATGGGGCCCTCGGTATATATATATATATATATATATATATATATATATATATATATATATATATATAAAAAACGCGGGGTGGGTACGATTGAGCACTCCCACCCAAAACCAAAAACTAAAATGATTTTTCCTTTTTATTATATTATATTATAATCTTCAAGAAATAATATTAGCATTACACACAATATTGTGTATATATGCAAATAAACCCTCACATTGAAATACAAACATATACATTTATACATATATATGTGTGTGCATGCGCACATGTAACTACAAACATGCTTATTCAATTTTACTACTATTATTCTTCCTACATTCATATTTTATTTTGTATATTTTAGGTAACAATATATAAGTAGGTTCCATAATATTCACAATGTTTGTCAATTCCTTTAATTGCAAAAATGGAATGAATATACCAACATTGTAAGAGAAAAAACTTCAATGAAGGGAAGCAAGCCATTTTATTTCTCGTCTCAAATGAAGTATTGCTCTTTATTATTATTGATAAATGGTTTTTTAGGAGACAATATATAAGTAGGTTCCATAATATTCACAATGTTTGTCAATTCCTTTAATTGCAAAATGGAACGAATATACCAACATTGTAAGAGAAAACTTCAATGAAGGGAAGCAAGCCATTTTCTTTCTTGTCTTAAATGAAGTATTGCTCTTTATTATTATTGGTAAATGGTTTTTTGGGAGGGACCATACCTAACAACAAGAAGGTTCAAAAACCATATTTACAAAGATACATTAGTGGTTTTTTGACAAGTGGGGACCACACCCTAGAGAAAAAGGGCCTAAAAGCCAAATATAGTAGTTAAGAACAAAAGCAAGGAGCATCCTGCCAAAAGGAAGCATGAAAACAACACTTTGCAACACCATTGTAGTTCCGTAACAACACAAAACCAACAAAAACAAAAAACAGAGGAGAAACAAAGATCTTCACTTGAACACCTTGTTAAAACATTTTTGACCTCCTCCAGGGCATTAAAGAGATTGAGAGTTGTGGTTTGTGAGGGTTCGTTCATATTAATGGTGGAAGTAGCAAGGATCTTATCTTTTCCACCTTTCCATATTCCGGGATGAATATTGCTTGAGGTTACACACCTGCTTGACTTGAATTTCCATGAAATCCAAGAAGGCCCTATGCATAGCCATATGATCAATTTGCTTAGTCCTAATGTGCCCAATAGACTCCTCCAAGGAAGCCAACTTCTTAGAAATTTCCTCAACTTTTGCCTCAAGAGAAAGAGAGTTGTCAAGAATCTTTTTGCCCTTAGGACCTTTCTTGTATAATTGAGCAACATCCTTCCTCATATCCTTGATCCAGTCATCATGTTGCATAATCATGCCTCAAGTCTAGAGGGGATATCAAAATCATGAGTAGTTTGGCCAATGGATAAAAGACTCTCAACAATATCTAATTCCTTCCCCTTGTCACTTTGTGATAGAGAATGTGCTTAGATGGAGGAGGAGAAGGGGTAGGGAATTTATGATTCTTTGTTTTCACCTTACGTTAGAACAGGGGGTTTAGGAGGTGGGATAGAGTGTGTAGGAATGTTGGCCAAGTGAGTATAGCAATACTGATGAAGCAGAAAAATGACACCTTGATGCAAAGGGAGGCCACACTGGTGGGTATGCACTTCCTGAATAGATTTTTCTAGAGACTGTAAAATATAGTAGGGAATGCTCACCCTAGGGCCCCTGCGAAAGTGATTTAGAAGCACTAAATGATGCAGGGGAAGAGTGATGTAATGACCCTCCAGAGTAACATAACGAACCACCATACGAGCAACCTCATCATATGGGGCTGGGATGGAGGAACAAACTAGACCGGCTTTGACAAAAGCAAGGGTTTCAGTTCCTTCAACAAATTTCTTTTCCTCAGCACATTTGTCAAATTTATTTCTATAAAATTTAATGCCCTCCATGTTAAGGCCGGTTACAGAAGCAATGAGATTCTCAGTTATGGTGTAGGCCTTACCTCTGTAGGTAACTTCCCTGTCTTTCTAGTTCTTGGCAAAAGAGACCGAAATGTGCTTATCGTGCCATTTGATTCTCTCCATGAAATTTGTAAAACCACATATGATCAATGCCCTCCATAGGTCTCCATTACTTTTCCAAGTAGGGTCACCACCTCCCATGGTAGTTATTAAAACAGTTAAACTCGTTAATAAACAGAGAGCAACCTTATGAAGGCACACAAACCGCTTCACAACAACTCGATAACCAAAATGATAAACCTATTCTTTGTAGTGATTAATATGCATGGAGGAGTCTAGATACAAGCGTGTGGAATCATCATGATTTCATAACTTCACATGATCTCCTCGATTAACTATACTATACCTTAGTACATATGACATTCTCTTCATTGATGATGATAACATTAGATATTTGGGGAACGTTGTCATTGATATGCCAATAATTGAGGTGCTTACTAGATACCCCAAAGTTAGCAAAGGAATCGACCACTTTATTTCCTTCTCTATAAGTGTGGCAAATTTTGTAATTAGAGAAGGTATTACAAATGCTAGTGGCCTCCATAATAAACTCTTTTATAGTCCAACTAGGAGGGTGGATTCCATTGAGATGATTGATAATATTTAAAGAATCCCCCTCAATAATGAGATTAGTAATGTTACAGTCCTTAGCAATTCTTAAGCCCCAAAGAGCTGCAAGTGCTTCTACATAGTGATTAGACTGAGTACCCATAGGGCCTACATAAGCAACAATAAGATGACCATGATGATCTCTAATGATTCCACCCCCACCAACTCCTAGATTGCCTTTAGAGGCACCATCAAAGTTCAATTTGAACCAATTCACTAGAGGAGGAATCCATTGAATGATAGAACGATCAATGGAAGGAGTTTTGACCTGAAAATCTCCCATAATAATATTCCAATTTAAAAGAAATTTCTCATCTTTAGGAAAGTTCTGCTTTTTGGGAGGTTTAAATTTGAGGACATTTTCTTTACTTCAATAGTGAGTTCTTTAAGCAATCTTTTGCAAAGATTCTTACAATTCCTGAAAATGATAGAATTCCTAGCCTTCCAAATTTTCCAAAGAGTGTGAGGGAAGATAAGCTTCCATAATTTCCTAAGCATGCAGTGCTTGAAAGGAGGATGCCATTGCTCCCAAGCTTGCATAATATCTTTAGGAAAAGTCCAACAAACTTCAAATCTAGAAAAAATGAGCCCCCACAATTTAGAAGCATAAGAGAAATGAAGAAAAAGATGATGAATATTTTCAGCTTCCTTCCTGCAGAGACAACACATGTTAGGCATAGTGGATCCTCTTTTGATGAGGTTATCAATAGTAAGAATTCTTTTATTCAACACCAACCAAAGAAAATGATTTATTTTGGGGGTAAGTTCCTTGTGCCAAATCTTACTCCAATCAAAATCACTATGCATGTCCCCCGAGATCAATTGATAACCAGTCTTGACCGAATATGAGCCATCAAAGGAATTAGTCCAAATGAACTCATCCTTGGAATTCATGTTGACTGATCTGGATGTTATCAAGAACATTTTGAAGGGAAGCAATAATGTTCTCAAACTCAGGCATCCCAAGATAGATATTCTTCCACTGGAATCTACCATTAACACAACCAATATAATCACTTACCTTATGACCAAACTTGGAAGTGAGATTGGCTTCAAGCTGATTCCAAGAGTTGTTACTATCAAGATTCTAAAAATCAACCCATTTGTCCTTCCAAAAAGAATGTCCTCACCATTTCCAAGCTTCCACTTGCAACCCTTCTCAAGACAACCTCTGGTTTTGATGAGATTGTTCCAAAAAATAGAGCTAGTTGGAAGATTTTCAACATTGAGGAAACTTTGAGCATTGTCCTGGGCTAAGTATTTAGCTCTTATAATGTCAATCCAAGGCTGATCTTCTTTTAAAGTCTCCAGCTCATTTTGGTGATGAGGGAAACATTCATAATTTTGATATTTTTATGCCCAACCCCTAATTGAAGTATTGTTAAATTGTAAGGTAATAAAAAATAATATTAAGGAGTCTATTTGTTTGATTAGAGAGAGATATCAATGGTAGAGATTTGGTTTTCATTTCCAACACTTTTTTCAAAGCAATTTTTTTCTCCAGATTACCAACCATGCTATAAACTATGCAATGTAGTGGATAAAACATTAAAAAAAAAAAGCAAATTGTAAATTTATAACATTTTATTTCAAAATGAATAATGGCAAAAATGAATGACGACAAGGAACATTAAACAAGTTTATAACGCAACAAAGCTTCAAAATTGATTCTCTCGTATTTTCCTTATAACTTCCTCTCGATCTCATAAGAATCCACACAAACACTAACAAGTCTTATTCAAAATCAAATTTCCATTTACAACTTTCATGCATTCCTATTCAATTACAAATTAAAATATGTTGGTTCAACACTTGATTCCTTAAAAACACTTTGAATTAAGCAACAAGATATTTATACAACATATCTCTCAAACATTTAAATGGAGAATACACCACTTGCTTCATGCAACAAGATCATTCACTTATTTGGCTTACAACCACATTAAAATAATTTCCAATAAGGATTTACAACAATGTTTTCCATAAATGAACTATAACAAGTTTTCTTACTTAGAAGATCAATAAGATGCACAAGTAGAAATCGTTCACTTTCAACTTCCAAGATAATAATTAAATATTCGTTTTATCACTCCTTTTTTTGTGCGCTCCACCAATCTCTCCATATATAAAATGGAGGAAGTCAGTAAACATTCATATCCAAACCACAAAACAAAGGATAGATTTCCTTCTCATTTACCCACAACATTCCCCAACTCACAAGAGGATTACCAAATAACAAGCAAGACACAAGAATGGAGAAACAATCAAGTCATAGTCACGCCCCATAATTTTCTACACCAAAACAACCCAAGTTTATTGGGAAAAGATAGAAGGTACGCCATAAATAAAAAAATAAACCATAACAAATTCATGCCAACCCAAGGCTTGAAAAGGGGATAAAAATATAAGAAATAACCCTTATATCTCCAAAGATGTGAAGGGTATACCTTTTTGTCCTCAATATCCAAACCCCTTATTCCTCCATAAAAATTTCCCTTATACTTGATCTAAGACATGCTCCACTAAGAAATCAAAATACAACCAATTGAATAACAATAAGGGAGAGAAAATAATATTTCACATATAGGAATCAAAATGGAAGAGGCATAACTCTTTCTCCTTGTCCCCAAAATCCTTTTAATTCCGCACACATGCACTCGCAAGAAAACACACCAAATAAACACTTCTCTAAACTTAGAAAGTAACTCCAAAAGTCAAAGATGCATTCCCTAAAACACTTTGAAAAGCTTTCTTAAATAAGAAAGTCACCAAGTTGGAGCACCCAATATGATGGTGCCATGTGGCATGCTCCAACCACAAGAGCAAAATAATTTCTAACCATACATTCAAAACTATTATAGGCCCACATGGACCAACACTAGCTCTCCTTACAAACCAACCAAAAACATAAATTTACGTACATGATTTAGACACCAAATCTAATCAATAACCAAGAAATCACAAAACTCAAATTTACAACATCTAGGAAATAATCAAACTTACATTAATACGTTTGTACTTCAACTCTTACATAACTCAACTTGAAAGTTAATGTACGCACCCTATTTATCATGTTGCGGATTTAAAATAACATATGATGATGACGAGGATCTCCAAAACACGGCGAAATATTTTAAAATGCTCAAAACCATTTCCCAACTCCTTCTTGACCCTTCATCCCCCATTCCACCTCTTTCTCGCTCTTTGGGCTCTCTTGGAACTTTGTTTTCTTTCTTCTTCCCTTCTTTGTCCCCTTTGGAGTAATTCGAATGCAAGCTGCCGTGACAATTTTATCCCTTGCCACAACGGTTCCGTATCCGCCACGACAATTTTGTCATACTTATCGGCGATTACGTAAATCCCCACGACGATTTCATAACCACCGCATAGAACCAATGGTTCCGTCACAATGTAAATTAAGTTAAACTCTCATTTCTCATGCATGAATTTTTATCCTTCATTTGACCTATGCACACATTTTACTTTGTTTTTAATGCCTAGTTCACTCCACCTATCTCCCAACACTTGAGTTTACTCCCTAAGCGATTCAATCTAAACCATAGATGTATTTTTATCTCTAGTTAAGATTGAGAAGACCTAAATGTTGACTACTAAGCAAATTTGTACGCTCATTTGCTTTGCCCCCAAATTTTTGAAGATACTTTTGCCAGAGAATATTTTTGTTGTTACGCCATTGATTTAGAGAGAGAAACCAAGTCTAAAGAAGATCGTTTCTAGTACAAAAGCATCCTAAAGATTGTGGATTGTTGTTGCTACCCAAAAAGAGAACACAAAGGCCACCAAACCGACTTCAACCTTCCCTTAAACCAACCATAGATCAACCGTGTGTTCTTCTTCCCAATTTCATCAAGTTCTTTTAAATATCAACCACAAATCCGTTTGTAATGAGCTCAAGTGGAGTAGTTGGTTGAGGGTATAAACACACAAAAGTTCAGATCAACCTCATTTTAATGACATGAAAAAGGTCAGATCTAGCTAAGTTGTTTATTTTCATAGTTAGAATAGATTTAAATTTCTTTCTTTAGTAGTAATTAGAAAATCATCAAAAGAAAGAGGCAATAAAGAGATTAGATTAGCTTTGTTTTGTGTAAATTCATGCTAGTAGATTAAAGATTTGAAATCACCTTGCTCTAGGTTTTTTCCATCCTGAGATCGGAACCTAGGTGCTTTAGAATAGGAAAGTAATTTGTTTATGAGATCTAGAGTAGTTTAGTATCAAAGTTTTACATGAAAAGAAACACGAAAATATTAAAAAGAAAGAATGTAGTTTTAGTTGTTAGATTTAAACTTTCATTCATTCATAGATTGAGGAAAATTCAATTGCAAAGTAGATCACATTAAGCTTAGCTTATATATCTTAGTTTACATAACTCTTATGTTCCAAATGAGCTCTTAGATCAATAAATTTCAGTCATACAAACATAAAGGTCTTAGATATAAAAATATCAACCTCTTGAGGGATACTATTATTCTCATTTCTTTACTTTGTAGAACGTTCCAATTCGGTGAGAACATATTTAGTTTGTTATTGTAATTTGTTTCTTTCGATGCATTCATTGCAACTTGTAAAACTCATTAAAACACCAAAACTATCATTTTGTTTAAATTCCCATTAAATCAAGTGAAACAATTGGAGAATTGACTATTAAAAATCTTGTGCAAACAATTCAAATCTAACTTCTAAAAGCTCCAGTTCCAGTGTATACTTGGTTTTGTTGTATCGTATTCAAACGTGCTTCAAAAAACTTTAAAAACCCTGAAATGAAACAAACATGGACAACAACCTTAAACTTGAATTGAACATACATATAAGATGACTTTTTAGACCTAAAACAAGCTCAAAGACATTCACGGTCAAGCTTGCAACAAGTACAATACATGAATGTGTTATTTCGAGTAAAAGAAACACCATAACTCAAACAAGGATAGTTGTTGATCTAAGGGATAATTAGTAACAATTTTGTTCAAACAACGCCACATGACATCCCTAAGGCTTTAATACTAGCTCGAGATCTAGATATTCCCGGGAAGAGTTTGACACTTTCCTTACGTCCTCACTCCACTTGAATACCGAAATATCTAGGACCACATGTTATCCGAGCTTAGGAAAGAGGTGTTCTGCTTCTTTACCATCCCTTGCCAAAATCATCGCACAATCATATGTTCTTGGCGTGAAGCCCCACAAGAAAACCATATCTACCACCTCATCAAATACCTATTACTATTACATATCTGAATCCTTTTGGCTTGTTCACCATCTGCTATTATTCCCTTCCACATGACCTTACCCGATTAAGACCGACCCACATCCAACAACCATTTCACTTGAGTAGTGCAACCAAACATCCCTCCTTTCATCAACCAGGACATAAACTTAGGGCTTCGTGTCGCTATTATCCTCAACCATACCATCCATCACAATCAAGTCCATAGGAGTGTTGCTTTATCCTTGATGAACATGTCTTGCTTTCCCAAGAGTATAGGTAGAGGTATTTCTTTTCCATCTTGTTTACATTTTCCACATCCCCACACTTAGCATCCTCACACCATTCACATCCCTAGTCCAATATCATCCTATCATCCTCTCACGTCAAATACCTTGCACTCCACGAGGAGTCAATTGCACACTAAAGGCTCCTATGCTTTTTGGGGTGTAAAACTCGTGAACCCAATGTGAAGGAATAGTTTCTTCTCTTTTCCATATATATTTCACTTCTATCATTCCATCTTCTCCCTCTCTCATTATTCTGTGAATGTTTATACAACCCTCAAATATGTCAGTGGTCAGAATTTAACAGGCTGTTTTGGGCCTAGAGGCTTATTATGCTTGCATAAATGCCCAACAATCACCTTCCTTGTCTAGTTGGGCCGATAACAATTCTTGCATCTCACCTCTATCATGTATCTCTTCGACTCAAATGCCAAATGTTTCTTCTAATATAAGAATCAAAGATATTGATCAACCATCAATCTATTAAAACTCTCTTGTGGAACCTACCATTTCTAACAATATGACGTTATTGAGGAGGAATTTATCTACGAGTTTTGATCAGGCCACAAATTAACATGCAATTTGATTTCCTGCCATCTTACTTACAAGTGATGACAAACTCTTAGCACAGTTTGACCAAAGCACTAACATGATGAGTCACTAGATAGGCTACAAGCAAATGCCACTACCCTCCTACAAGACAATGTTACTTCTACCCATCAAGGCCTCAAAGCACATCCTAATGAGGAGAAGTATCACATGGTACTATCCTTCCCCACACAACGAAACACAAAATATAGCGTCCCAACAAGATCAACCTAACCCATTAGAAAGCCTCATCTCTACCCTAGTGAGATGAATTAAAGAATTAGAAAATGTTTTACCTTCTCGACATACAAAACAAATGGTCTCAGGTTATAATGCAAAGCTTAAATAAGTTAGACCATGTCCAACCTATGCAATAATGATCACAAAAAACCCCTTTTGCTAACTACACAATGCAACCAAACCTAGGATACCTCTCGGAGGTCCTAGCATGTTAGGCATGAGTGGACCTTTGTCATATCCTTTTCCCACATACACACTAAATAACAACATTGCTTCATACTAAGTGTTGCTTAAACATAACAAACCCCATATAATACTATAATCAACCTATGTCATGCCACATGCTTACCCTCAAACACAATATTATGTCCACTAACCACAAGTCTATACTCAACCCTTGCGGACTTTCCCCTAACCCAGATACAAACCTTTTCCCAACCAACTCAATAGTTTTTCAGGTCCCTCTCCCACATGTCCCATGCCACTTTATCTATATTTGTACTCCAAATCTACCTAACACAATAATTTCTTCTTTGTTTTTCACACATTGAATATCCCTACTTATGTAGCTATTATGAATCCCCTTCACTTTGGAAATATTAAAGTGTTACAACTAGTTGCACGCACGACATGAATAATCCTACCACTGATTTTAGTACATTGGGAACCTATGTAGAATACCTAAAAGAACCCCTTGATTCCAACATCTTTGCGAAACTCCTTCCTTGCCGTCAACCTCAGTTACTAAATAATAAGGGTGAAGGAGACCCCAATGCTCACATAAAGACATATACCACTGCAACTTGTGAATTACTAGTATGGGATGAAGTCATCACAAAAATATTCCACAAGAGTCTCGAAGGCATAACACTCGATTGGTATTACCATTTTCCTAAAGGCTCCATACACTCATTTAGGTAGCTCATAGCTGAGTTCATCAAGGCTTTTGATAGGAACAAACTCATAAAAACTGGTATTAGGGAATTTCTTTATATCAAGCAATAACCCAACAAATCTAATACACATTTCATCATGATATGGAGACAAGTGCTTTATTCCACTTCCAGTGCCCCAAACATGGATATAAGCGAGTTATGTGACATTTTCCTCCACACCTTCAATATGGAAACTAGGGAAGATGTAAAAATGTTCTTGTAAAAATCTTACAATAAATCTTTAGAGAGTGCATTAGGAATCCACAAAAAATGATAAATAACGGTCGTATGACCTATGGTGCAAATGGAGGCTTGTTGTCCCCACCAAAAGTCCAAAGGATATCAAAACAATAATAATAATATACAAGCCTCCCAAGATTCTTAAGGTCTCGAAGTGCTCAATCAAAACCGAACGCTCTGCGCAGATTGTGTTACGAGACCAACCTAAGATGCCAAATTTCCCTAATAACATAATCAATCAGCCCAAAAATGAAAACAATAATAACTGCTAATGGAAACATTCACACCAAAAATCAACCCCTATGAATGTAGTTGATTTTAACTAGGCTCTAAATACCAATCTTAATTAAAACCAAAATCCAATCCAACAACCAATTCGAAACATGACTAGAGAAGGCCAATATAAAAACAATTTTGGCCCCAACAAATTTGGCAACTTTCAACCATTGTAGACCAACCAAACCATCGGTCCCCAAACTATGACCCTTATTCTCGCTTACTTTATAGGGTTAGAGGCCACAACACCACTACTTGTAGAGAATATAATATACTTGTCTAACACCTTCCTAAAAATCAAAGACAAAACTTTCACAAGCAATTCTCAAAGGAAGAAAACCTCAATAACCAATCGATGACTCATATAGGTCTGTTGCACTCAAAATTTTCCATCTAGACATTTATCAAAATCCATTCTCAAATCATCAACAAAACACCCTTCTAAATAATGTACAATCGAACAATGTACAATAACATCAAAGGAAACCACATCTACCATAACCAAAACAACCAAAACAACAACAACATCAAGTAATAGTTCTGGTTGGAAACCATGATGCGGAAGCATCAACCTCTAACACGATTAATCCTAAAGTGATCCCGTGTCTAGGCACACCAATGAAACCAAACATGATTGGAATTGTAGAAATAAAAATCGATGAAGAATCCAATCTGATTAATAGGAAAAAATAGTATCAAGATCCTAATTACCCATTGTAGACTCCTTTGAGGTACAAAACAACACAACCCCCAAACAACTAGGGAATTATGATAATGTCATTGAACTTTCTTAGATTTTTTTCTATATTTCATTTCTGGATCTCTCGAAAAACTCTCCAGCCCATCAAATCACTCTTACACACCGTGGACTTAGACACTTGGCCTATTTCACACCTCCACCGGAAGCACAAGTTAAACATATTGATATGTATATGTTCCTCTGGGTGCCATGATGAGAGACGTGAATAATTATTTGACTTAGGACAATTTCTCGAAGATGAAAAAATTTATAGAAGAGGAGATCGTGATCTCCACATACAAATATGAATATACAACAACTTGGTGAAGCGAGCTATGGTGGATGATAGGGCGACTATTAATATTGTCCCTTTTTATCTTTTGCAGAAGCTTGGATATGGTGAGACTAACTGCTCATCTACTAAAAAAATATTTGTGGTTATGACAACCTTAGAGCTACATCTATCGATACCATCGTTCTTCCCATAACTCTTGGTATGAAAACCATTCTTACTGAATTTTATGTTATAGATTGATAAAAAAATTATAATATGATCTTAGGACAACCATGGATCTATCAAATGAAGGAAATTCTCTCAACAATGTTTCAGGAAATTCGTTTCTTGCATATAGGGAAGTGTTTTGTTTCCAAAGGGGATATGAACCCATTTGATATAATCCAATCCAACACTAAAAGGTTTTCAAGCACCCATGTTCATCACGAGTTATCTACAAATTATTTATAAAACAACTATGTCCCTAAAAAGGGAAAGATAAAATTTACGAAAGATGATGTTAAACCTAAACCACCTCTCTTAGCTCTTGACGCTTCTCCTTCGAAGAAGGGTGAAAAAAATAGCTTGAGGAAGGGAATGAACTCTCTTCATCAACATATATTTCTAAATCAGAAGTTGACTCTCCCTAAAAACCATTGCTCAAATTATTAACATCTTAGAAAAGGATTCACCTCTAGTGCTTCCTTTCGACCTAAAAGGACCTTTCATATACCTCTTCCTACTACTTGAGAACAACAAAGAAAAAATTTCTTTAGCCATGGTGGCTGCACTCGAACATGGTTGAAATTAGTGATAGTCAAGTTCCTCAATCCATTCTATCCTATGAACCCCTCCCCAAAAATAATTTGTGGACCATGTACTATGATGGAACCAAGGGCACTGCGGTGGTAGGCATCGAGTGGTTCTAATTTCCACGAGAAAGGAGGATTTTAGATTTTGGTTTTCTACTAGATTTTGAATGAACCAATAATAGAATTGAGTGCGAAGCTTTATTGACCGGTCTTATCTTAACCCACGGACTTGGTCTCCAAAGTCTACGAATTTGTGGTGATTCTCAACTTATCGTGAACTAGGTCACAAAGGAATATTGGACAAAAAATAAACATTTTCAACTATACAAAAAATGATTCTTAGACATTAGTTAAGGATTTCAATTTCATATCTATTGAATCCATACATAGGAGTCAAAACCACATAGATGATGCCATCGCACGCTTCGTCACAATCACTCTTGTCCTTTCCATGGGATTCTCGAACCCGATTTTGTTGTCTCCTTAAGTTGTGGCTCTCTCGTCAAGAATGAACCCCACCGAGATAGGTGTAGTCAAACTAGACAACCTTGAATTGTTAAATCTTGACATAATAGAGAATGATGAAACCAATATAGAGTATTTATATGCTTATGAACACCTTCCTACCTTGCATCACAAGAAAGGTTTTTCCATGAATCTACATCCTTCATCCGCCCTAGTGAATGAATATTATGAATTTTATTGTAAAATAAAAATATATGATTCAACCATCAAAGATCTTGACTTTTGCGAAAGTGAAGAGGAAGTCTTAGATCTTATGGCAACACCATTTGAGTTTAAAGGACATGTTTCCCTCATTGATGATACCATTGGTATAAACATAGGGACATAGGAAGAACCAATGATCTTAAAACTTGGCTCTTCACTCTCACCAAAAAAGTTGAAGACCATAAATCCTTTCTCATTGAGTTGTGTAAGGTTTTCATCTTCTCCTAATATGATATGACCGACATCCACACAAATGTTGTCATCCGTAACCTATTCACAAAACCTAAAGCCAAGCCGTCAAACAAAAGTTATGACTAATGAAACCCAAGATAACACGAATGGTGAAGGAGGAAGTCATCAAGCCTTTCAAAGTTGGTTTCATAAGATCGGTAGATTATACAATTTTTTTTTATCCTAGATCATACTAGTTTTGAAAAAAATGGAAAAGCTGAATGTGTATTGACTTCTCGCGACATTAACAAAGCAAGTCCCAAAGATGAATTTATGTTTCCCTGTATCGATGTGATTGTTAATGAAACCAAGTGGGTATGAAATCCTTTTTCCCATGGACTAGTTCTATGGCTATAATCAAATTCACATTTTAGAAGAAGATAAAAAAAAACCTCATTCACTACCCCTTGAGGAACCTTACATTACACCGTCATGCCCTTTGGTAACAAAAATGTAGGGGCAACTTACCAATGAGCAATGACCCACATATTCCTTGAATTAATTCACATGATCATTGAGTACTATGTTGATGGCCTCCTCACTAAAGCTAGAAAGAGAGAGGACCATGTATGAGTTCTTGGAATCTTTCTTATGCATCTCATTGAGTACAACGCCACCTTAAACCCCGAAAAGTGTGTGTTTAGAGTGACAAGTGGAAAGATCTTAGGATATAAAGTATCCCAATGGGGCATCAATGTTGATCTTGCTAAGTTACATGCTATCCTAGAGATGGTTCCTCTATCTAGCAAGTTAGGGATTTGATCTTACCTTGGGAAGTTAAGAGCTATACAAAGGTTCATTCCAAATCTTACCTACGTGGTTAATTGATCAACAATTTGTTGAAGAAACATAACACCACCAAGTGGATCCATGAATGTTAGGAAGCCTTTGAATATGTCAAATGCTTCCTATCATCCCCTTCCACTCTTATGGATCCTTGTTTTGACAGGCCACTTATTATTTACTTGTGTGTAATCGACATTTCATTAGCTTGCATGCTTGCTCAAGAAGACAACAATGAAAAAGAATGGGACAAGTATTTCATAAGTTGTGTTTTGTTGGACTATAAATTTTAGATGAAAATTGTCTCAAAGTTGTACAACATCACGAAGTACACGCCGCCCACATGGCTCGAAGTTACAATAAGAATATTCATGAACACCCTATTTAGGTTAGTGGTCCCTTATGACTCGTCAAGATGACTAGATAGACAAGAAGAGTGGCGAAGGAGGAAAGTTTCGATCCAACTAGTTAGGACATTTTTTAGTCACAAATGATTTCAATAATGGGGCCTTTCACCTCTATACACTTGAAGGTGAGGAGTTTGGCGAGTCGATTATCTATCTTTACCTCAAATGGTATTATGTTTAGTTTTGTGTTATGCTTTTCCCTTTCTGTTTTCATCTGCATTCTATGTTGTTTTACCTCATTATGTTTAATACATGACAAAGTTGTTTAAAAGTGAGATTTAGTCTATTTTCTCTACGTGAAGATCCTTTATTCCTTCATCTAGTGTCAACTATTTCGCCTATTTTACTATTGTCTTACTAGCAATTATGTTGATTTATCTCTACACTAAAACTTTGGTTCTTAGTTGGCTAATATCACAATTCCCTTGTTTCCAAGAAAAATTTAGTTGGGCGTAGGGATTTCAATTTATGTGGGCCTCTAGAAGTTTGTTCGTGACATTCCCCTATTTCCACCTCTCTTTTCGAGTATGAAACATTGGCGTGTCTCAACCCTTGAAATATCTCTTTCCTACTCGAGTATTTTGTGTCTTGGTTTGTGCCTCCTTACTTAAAGCATGATAAAACATTTTTGGAATTTTTAAAAGATTTTCTCTTCTAAGGGTTTTAGGTTTTACAGATTGAATGAGCAAAAGAAGCACTTCCGCATTTTTGTGAATTATTGTTATGTGTTTAAACATTATGGATTTTTAATGTGTTAAAAACACCTTTTTTATATATATTATTCATATATTTATTTCACATCTCAAATAATGTTATTTTTACATTTTTAATAAAATACATTTAGAATATTTTACATATACTTAATTATTTTGAATATATATTAGTATAGTTTATATATAAATGTATAGGAAAAATGACGGTCATACATAAAATATGCAAGTCGCATGTGACGGTTATTTCAAATATTTGTAAGTATTTTACGGTTAAAATCATGATAGATGTCTAAACGGCCGTCAAATTTAACCCATGGGCCACAAATTTATCTTTGTGTTCATGGCTGATTTAACCCATAATGGCATTGGTTATGGGATGACTATTAGCGAGAGCTCCATTTAGCACAATTCATGTAACATCCTGTTTATTTGATTATGTGAGGGCGAACTTTGAACTCGATGCACCTATCCAATTACCGTCAAATTTAACCCATGGGACACAACTTTTATCTCTGTTTGCAGGGCCAATTTAACCTATAATGGCACTTGGTTATAGGATAACTATTAACACGAGCTCCATTTAGCACAATTCTCGTAACATCTTGTTTCTTTGATTATGTGAGGGCATAACTTTGAACTCGCTGCAACTATCCAATTATTGCTAAATTTACATGTTAACTTGTTTTCTAGCACCAACCTAATAGGGGCCGCAAGAGGGATGTAAACGAAAGCACACGCCAAAGGGGAAATTACGAAATAAGTTCATGACATTGGATAGATTGTTATTTCAATCCCGTGGAGCACAATCTTCCACACCCACATTTTCTTCACATTTAGTTGGATACCAATAAGAGCTTCTGCACATTTAGTTGTGTCTCAACGTCTTTCAATATTTTTTCAATGGCTTCCCAAGCCATATTATCATCCGTTGCATCGGATGAATCAGCCAAATTGTTTAGAGAATCAAGAACTTTCTTGTGCAATTTTAGAGCCTTTTGAAATCATTGTAAACAACCATACATATTATATTGGTGTAAATGTTGATAACATTAAGTAGATTACTAGCTTTTGGGTATTGAGAATCATAGTTTTGAACAAAATTCATCGGATCCAAAGCTTGTTGGCAGGCTTCAATAGATTTTATCAGGTGATTGACCCCCCTGTAAAAAGGCAAGAGTATTATGGTTGTATTTAGCAAGGAGAGTGTTGTCATCCTCATGCAGTTTTCATCTAGAACTAGGTAATGTTCTACAACATCTTACAACCGTTCGAGATGACCTATAAACTTTCCGCCGCCTTCAAAATCCTGATAATGAGATCTAATCATTGATTAGACCCTTGTAGTTGCAGCCTATCTTTTTTTATTGAAGTGAATCTTTGCTTGCTTCTTAGATTTCTCATTGGTTACCCACAAATTTTCCAGATTTTCTCATTAGCGACTATTGTCATTTGAGATGCTAAACGCCAGGGCCTTACATTCATAAATATTTCAATACTACAATGCCTACAAAACTTTTGTATCTAGCCAATATTTTCTTTAGATAGGTCCTCCACGTTACCTCTTGCCACATACGTGCGGACAAGTAAATTATAAGAACAATCACTACTTCATCTTCAAAGTTCCTTACAAATTTAAAGCCATAACTTCTTCCTCCACACACATTTACTCCCTCATCTTCTCGTCTCACATTCTTCCCCATTCTATTTGTCATCTTTTTCTACACACTTCCACTTCCTTCTCTTCACGCACTTTAGTGTTTCCAAAATATCATTGCCTCTCCTATTGGCATATCCATTGCATCGTTGCAGTGTGATTGCTAGTTTCATTATTGTACATGAGTGAACCAAATCATACATATATGAGATTGAGAGATGTTATGGGTTGAAGAATCACCTAGATTATAGGATGATTTTCGTATAAATGTATTGTGTTAAAGTACCATGTAATAGAAGAATATTATTGAGTATAATAATATATAATATGCTTGGCTTCGAATATCTTAGCATGTGTTAATTCTCTCTATCAGCTCACACAATAACAAACATTGGTATCAAAGAAGGAATCCATTATCTGGGAGTGCAATATGGTACTGTGAGCATGCTAGATGGATTTTATCATAGCAAATCATGTATGTATAGTTTCCATGAGATTCTCAGTAGTCATACATTCCTATTAATCATTATGAATTAATAGATAAGTGATCCAAATATTTATTTCCATTATTGGATACATATACACCTTGTATTAGTTCTCGTGGATCCATGCTTCCAATCCATAACATCATATGTTGGCGCGTACTTGAGATCGACTATTAATTTTTAACAGATCAAACTAACAAAAACAACTATCAAAGCATCTCAATTCCACTCAACCTTGACAAAATCTATAGACCCGTGCACAATTATGAAGATTAGATTGAATGCTCTAACACTATACTTGAATAAAAAACTTAATAAATCTGCTTTGTAACTGAGCGAACAACAAATTGTAAGAATAAAGAAAAAGATTTCAATGTATTGTATTATTCTACTATGTATACAATGCTGAAGAAGAATTCTTTTATAATAGAAAATAAGTCATAGCTATAGTTTATTAGGCAGCGAATGAAGCTGCTAATAGGGGAAAACTAATCCTATGACTGAAAGAAACTACCCAGTCTGCAGTTTATTAACTAACATAACAATCTAGTTAAAGAAAAATAAAGAGTAGATGAGTGGAGTTTGATGGTGGAATTGGTGGTGGAACTGCAGTGTTTGCAATGCTGACCATGCATCCTTCAATCTCCCCCTGTATGAGCAATGGGGATGAGTCCCAACTGATTCCTCAAAGCAACAAAGTTGGCTATAGATAGAACTTTGGTAAAAATATCAACAACTTGCTTAGTTGTAGGGAAAAACTATAATTCCACTGTCCCGTCTTGAACTAAGTCTCTGATGAAGTGATGTCGAATCTCAATGTGCTTTAATCTTGCATGAAACACAAGATTTTTTGTCATTGCAATGGTATCTGCTTTGTTATCACGGTAAATAGTGGTTGGATGTTCTGAACCAATTACAAATCTTCCAAAATCCATCTAATCCATATTGCTTGACAACTAGCGGTTTCAACTATCGCAATATACTCTGCTTACATGGAAGAGAGAACAATGGTGGCCTAATTTTTACTAATCCATGAGACAACTCCAGAGCCAAGTGAGAAAATATAACTAGATGTGGATTTTCTATCATCCACCGAATCGCCCAATTAGAATCATGTAACCACATAGCTAAAACTTATGTGTGGGAGAATAATGAATGCCAAAATTGTGTGTACCACTCACATACCTTAAAATTATTTTTGCAGCATGCCATTGAGACTCATGTGGATCTTGCATGAATTGAGAGATGAGGCTCACATCATACATAATATCGGGTCTTCGGTAGTGAGGTACATGAGGCTCCCAAAAAACTTCTATATAAAGTAGCATCTACTTTGTAACTTGCATCTTCCTTGGTTAATTTTTCACCAAGGGCAACAGAAGTAACAAAATGCGATTGCATGACATCATTCTAAATCGCTTCAATAGATCAGCCACATACTTGGTTTGAGAAATGGATATACCTTGATTTTTGCTGCACCTCCACTCTAAGAAAATAATACATGCATCCCGGATCTGACATCTCAAATTCTTGTTTCATTTCTACTTGAAATTTCTCCATGAGAGATGGGTACATTACTGTATAAATGAGATCATCAACATAAAGGAAAACAATTAGAATATCATTACCAAGATGCTGGATATAGAGGGTTGGCTCTGAGGAACTTCAAATGAATCCTTTCTTCAAGAAATAACTATCAATCCTTGCATACCAAGCACGAGGTGCTTGCTTGACCCATAAAGAGCGAGTTTTAGCTTGTAAACCAAATGTTCTTTTACTAGAATTTCATAACCAATAGGTTGTTCCACATAGAATTCCTCATCAATAAAACCATTTAGGAAGGCTGATTTTACATCCATCTAATAGATTGGCCACTTGTGTTGTGCATCAATAGCCAATATAATCTTGATTGTATCAAATCTTGCAACTGGAGCAAAAGTATCTGAATAATCTACTCCAGGCATTTGTGCAAATCCCTTAGCAACTAATCTTGCCTTGTCTCTATTCATAGAACCATCAACATGATATTTCACCTTATAAATCCATTTGACACCAATCACTTGCTTATCTTTAGGAAGTTGCACTAATTCCCATGCATTGTTTTTAACAATTGCATGCATCTCTTCATTCATAACATCAATCCATACTTGTTCTTTCACGATTCTTCATACACGACGAAGGTTCAACTTGGATGGTTCTAAATAAAGAAATATTAGAAACTAGATTCACATTATAATTCCTTTGATAAATTTCATTTAAACTTCATACCTTTCATGAAGAACTTGGACTTGATTGTGGACTAGAACTATCACCCGAAGAGGAACTTGGTGAATCGGGGCTTGAACTTCCACTTGAGATTGTGGGGAGAGGAGGAACTTTTGAACATTTTCTATACCCATGATGAGTGGTGTAGTTTTTTGAACTTCTTTTTGCCATTGCCATACTCCCCCTTCATCAAAAACCACATCTCGACTAATAATCCATTTCTGTGTGTCAGGATTATAGAACTTGTATCCTTTTGTGAAATCTGAATATCCCACAAAGATACAAAGTTGGGATTTTGCATCTAACTACTTCCACTTCTTTTCTGGAACATGAACATATGCAGGGCAACCAAATACACGAAAGTGAGCTACTAAGGGCTTGTGTCCACTCCAGGCTTCCTTGGGAGTGATATTATGAAGCAATTTTGTTGGGCTTCGATTCAAAATATAAGTTGTGGTTGCTACTGCAACTCCCCAATAGCAATTAGGAAGGTTTTTGAACTACAACATACTTCGTGCCATCTCCATAATGGTACGGTTCTTTCTTTCTACAATGCCATTCTTTTGTGGGGTATAAACTGCTGTAAGTTGTCTCTTAATTCCATGAGTATTACAAAAATCAACAAACTCATTAGAAGTGAATTCTCCCCCTCTATCTGTTCTAAGTATTTTGAGAGAATACCCGCTTTGATTTTCTGCCATAGCCTTAAAATGCTTGAAGCATTCAAATGCCTCAGATTTCTACTTAAGAAAATAAACCCATGTGTGGCATGAGAAATCATCAATAAATGTCAGAAAATAAATATTCTTACCCAAATATTCCTCTTGCATGTCACCACAAATTTCACTATGCACAAGCTCTAGAGGAGATTTTTCCCTCCATGATTTGTTCACTAGAAAACTATCTTGATGTTGCTTGCCAAGTGCACACCCTGAACAAACTTCTTCTTTTTCTTGAATTACAGGAAGTCCTCTCACCATGCCTTTCTTATGAAGCAAACTTAATCCTTGAAAATGCAAATGACCATACCGTTGGTGCCATAACCATGAATCATTTGTGGTTGCCTTGAGAGAATGCATCTTAGTGGACTCCAAAGTGAGAGGAAATAATTGATTCTCTGTCATACAAGCCTTTGCTACAAGATAATGATTAGCTGATTTATCAAATATTTTGTAGCAGTTATCTTCAAACACAACCTTGTAATTTTTGCTACAAGTTGCCCAATACTTAAAAGATTATGTTGTAATTTGGGCACATGCAAAGTGTCATGAATAAATGTAGTTTCTCCTTGCTTAGTTTTCACTGCAAGGGTACCTTTTCCCATTACATCAACCTCCTTATCATCACCAAATTTCACTTGAATTCTTACAGATTCATCTAATTTGACAAAGAGATCAGATTTACTTGTCATATGATTTGAGCAACCACTATCCAAGAACCAAACATCCTTTTGAGGTTATTTTTCCAAATTTCAAGTGAAGAATGTAGAGTGTTTTGCTTCTTCAAAAGAATCTTCAGTATAGTTGGCTCTTGACTTATTCAAATCAGATTTTTTCTTTCTACATTTAGATTCATAGTGTCCATACCTTTCACAATATTGGCACTGGATGCTTCTTTGATCCATAGAACTTCTTCCTCTTCCTCTTTTGTTTCCTCTTCCTCTTCCTCTACCACATCCTCTAGATGTAGAAGAATCCCCTTGAGATTTGTTTGATTGAGAAGGGGTTGTAGATTTTCTTCAATTCTTACGATGAGTCTGGGAAGGCTTGAACAAGGTTCACTTTAGAACATTGCATACACTCCTCATGAGATTGTAAAGATCCTATCAACTCTGAAACTTTGAATGTGGCTAGATCTTTACTTTCTTGAATGGCTATGACCATTGGATCAAAATTTGGAGGAAGAGATCTCAAAACCTTTTCCACAATTTTTCGCTCTATAACACTTTCCCCTTGAGTTTTAAGGTGGTTCACAATACTTTGAGCCCTAGTAATAAACTCATGAATAGATTCAACTTCCTTCATACTTAAACTTTCAAAATCTCTACGAAGGGTTTGAAGTCTTACCAACCTTATTTTCCAGATCCTTGGTATGTAGTTTGTAGGGCCTCCCATGCATCCTTCGAATTTGTCATATTAGCTATACGGAGAAAAATTGATATATCTAATGCAGATTGGATAACAAAAAGAGCTTGATTGTCCTTCTTTTTATCTTCTTTCAATTGAGTTTGTTGATTTGCTTTGTTAAAGCATTTAAAACATTTTGATATACAGGTTCTATGTATCCTCATTCTACTAAATCCTAGATATCTTGGGATAATAGAAGGGTCTTCATCTTTATACTCCAGTAATCATAGTTGTCTCCGGTAAATAGCGGAAGCTGAAATGAAAAATTGCCACCATTTGACATTCTAACAATTCTTGGAGAGAGCTGTTAACTGCAACTTTGTAAAAGATATCCTATGCACCATCTTTGATACCAATTGACGATTAGATTGAATGCTCTAACACTATACTGAATAAAAAAAACTTAATAAATCTGCTCTGTAACTGAGCGAACAACAAATTGCAAGAATAAAGAAAAATATTTCAATGTATTGTATTATTCTGCTGTGTATACAATGCTGAAGAAGAATTCTTTTATAACAAAAAAGAAGTCATAGCTATAATTTATTAGGTAGTGAATAAAGCTGCTAATAGGGGAAAACTAATCCTATGACTGAAAGAAATTGCCTAGTCTGCAGTTTATTAACTAACATAACAATCTAGTTAAAGAAAACTAAAGAGTAGATGAGTGGAGTTTGATGGTGGAACTGCATTGTTTACATCGCTGATCATGCATCCTTCAAATTATTAATTGGTTTCATTGTAATTTTCTTATGTAGTGTGCAATAAATCGACAACTGCAAACATCACATTCTCTCCAAATTGAGCCGCTTTCAATCCAAGAAATATGAAATTCAATGCAAAGGAAATTTTTAATGCAACACCAACCAATTCAAAGCCTTTGGTCTTCTCATGATGCCTTATAAATACATCACAAATATTTGAATGCAAAGGTATTTTGTTTAATACAAACCAAGATTTAAAAGTCTAGTATGTCTAATAGTTGTATCATTTTCCTAAGTAGGCCGATGATGGATTATTAGGAGTTTCTTAGTGTGTGTTTTAATATATAAATGTTTTGTTGTTCCATATTAGAACTAGGTATAGTAGAAGATTTTCAGTCCTCCATATCATTGTGTCAATTTTTTTACTCAAAAGTGTCATTATTTTCATAATTGTAAAAGTCAACTTACAAAGTGGTTATATTTTTTGTTATCGTCATGGTTTCCATTGTATTGGTACAATAAATTGTATTAAGAGTCTTTAAAAATAGTATTTTGCAAAATAAAGGTTTAGGTTAGAGAATAAGTTTACAATTTCAAATCTCTAAGGTTTTTGTGACTTAGTTAAAGTTGTGTCGTCAAAATTGTTGAGTTATTGTTATGATCAAAATTGCATATTTTTCGATTTGATTCGTCAAGTATATCATTCAATTGCAAGTAAAGAGTTGATGTCATGTAAAAGAGTCAAAAAAATTATATATTTTTTCCTTATGGACATATTATCGATGGAATTCGCGTCCACATTTTGAGAGGATACGATGAAGAATATTACATTTCTTATGATATTTTCAATGACTATAAAGAGGAAATTGTGCATGGCTTCGAGGGCTTTGACCATTGACCCCCACATCTGTACCTCAACATGGAGTGCGCTTAGTGCACTACCTTGGGACCATGCAAGGGGCATTGTTCTTTGACCCGTTGGGGTTGCCACCCCAAGACCCCCACTTTGGAATTTCGATCCAAAAAAAAAAATGGTAGGGAAGTCGTGTTGACAAAATATGCTAAAAATTTGAGCTTAAAATTTCATCTTGTTGATTAGTTAGAGATTGGAGGATTGAGGCACAAGAGGTTAGAGGTTGATCAATGACCTCTCACCAGTCACCAACAATACGGCCGCATTCAACATTGGTGGAATGTTTTTCATTGTGAGTTTTCTTTTAGTTTAGTATTTGATTTCCAGGTGAGCGGTTTTCGGTTGTGTGTGGTGTGTCTCATTTGCGGTGTCCCTCTTGTTTTTTGTGGTTTGAATAAATGGAAATTTCACATTTTGGGGGAACATAAAATCAATGTTCCATTTCCATTCTACACTAGATCAGCTACAATCAATGATATGTAATGTGAAACTATCCATGTTCAAATTCGTAATAAGTGAGCGATTCCTATGTAATCTCTGAAGGAAAAATATAATGGAAAAGATGAGAGCAAAATGAAATGCAACATCATGATATTTGGGTTGTTGGTTATCCTGTAAAACCATATATATGTTTGGGTTGTTGGTTGTCCTATAAAACCATATGTATGTGCAGGTTGTTGGCTGTCCTTGGAAAACCATCCTTATTGAGGTTGTTGACTATCCAAATAAATCATCCAGATAATAAGCACGCAAAGGTGGCAAGATGTGAAGGAAGTGTGATTGTTTTTCTCCCATGTTCACACTAAGGGGGAATGTTAGGAAAATTAGTGTTCACATGGGTATTTACCGTAGAGTAAATATTACTTACGATGTTGTAAATAGTTAGTGGATTTACCATATGGTTAAATAGTTTGTAAATTAGTAACAATAATATAGAGTTTGTTATTATATTATTGTATGTGAGTGGAGTTGTTAAACAAACTCACGAATATAGGAGATTGGGAGATATTATGGGTTGAAGAATCACCTAGATTATAAGACACTTTTCTATATAAATGTATTGTGTAAAAGTACCATGTAATAGAAGAAGATTATTGAGTATAATAATATATATTATGTTTGACTTCAAATATTTTAACATGTGTTAATTCTCTATATCAAATCATATAATACCAAACAATTTTGTACAAGTTGTCTATAAAATCACATCTCTATCTCGCTTGTAAAACAACTAGTCAACGTATATTTGTATATGTGTTTCATCCATTGCATCATCATACATGTAATTCGAAAAGCTATAATGTTACACATAAGAAATAAAAAGTTGAAAATATGCATAACCAAATGAGTCTTATATCATCTTATAAAAAAATTCATATATATATAGGTCGATCAAATTTCATATAATTTGTCATCCCATCCACACTTTGTATGGGAAAGTGCGGGTTCAAAAATTAAAATTTACAAAAATGGGGTATACTAGTGCCTCCATGCAAAATATATGCTGTAAAGTATAATAGAAATAAAGTCACAGATGTGACCCTACAGCTAAATAATGTGGAGGACTCCTGGTCCTCTTCCTCTGCGCAAACATGTTGTGGAATCATGAGGCTCCTTGATTGACTCCTATGATGTGATCCACTCACATGAGGTGCCAAAATCATTTGTTTCGGGTTCCTCCTCGAGGAAGTTTTGTGTCCACTTGAACGTGTACACATCACCTCTCTTAGGGTATGGATCTCAACCTATAGTGATAAGGTCTTGGCCCTCTCTCGTGGCTAAAAACTATGCCCCATGGTAACCCACAAAAATACATCGGTGTGCCTACCAACACTCCAAGGAAGACCAAGGTCCAATTGTAGCTCCTCAACGTTCTTCGCCGAGCCTAGGAAAACATGTCAACCAAAGTGTCTCGAATAAGCTTCCACCACTCACCAATAGTCTCGACACACACACACACACACATAGAGTCGGAAAAATGTCTAAAAACTAACACCACTATAATAAGTAATAGTCTAATTCAAATAGGAGTGTGGATACCAAAAAAATCAAAAAGGTTTTACCTAGGTCTCCTTCCTACCACTTTGGATCCGAACCAATGTCATAAGACTCGTATTCATCCTATTCCTTCTCTTTGAGTGGTCCTCATCTTTCTATAGCTTCTCTATGCCCATTGTTAACTCCTACCTATCCATATCCTCCCTCACCTTAACCTATAAGGTGTATGACCTATATGGGTGCTGGTCCTCGACCATGCCATGCTATTGTCGGTTCCTATCCGGTGGCTATGGATTCCCGGTGGTGATGATGTCATGCCTCTCCATCCTCATTATTTTTATGGGATGGTGCTATTCCACATGCATCTGCAATGATAGGTACTCCTCCTTTCAATAGAGTCTACTCCAATCTTCCTAACCATGTGTACCATGCTCATGTGCACAAAAATACCACGACTAATATGTTTGTAATTACAATGACCAAAGATACCCAAAATACCGAGGTAACTTTGTTGGTAGGTGTACCTCCACGTATCCTAATATGACCTTGACTCCGCCCCATAAATGAGCGAGGCCATCGGTGAAACACCCTCCCGGGCCAAAAATACAACATTGCAGTGGTACAACTCAACAATCATATTTGCATATGTTAAAGTCACCCTCTATTGGAGTATATTTTAAAGAGGCCATGTTCTCCTAATGACATGATCTAATCTCTCTAGATGGGCCCACTAGAACTATCCCGACATATGTCATGAATCTCTCATATGCCTAGCTCATGACTAGTGTTGCGAAAGATCAAACCACGACCACCCAATCTATCCACCCTATAAAAATCCTTGTAAGTATGAGATGACATGTCTTGTGTCTAGCTGAACATGTATCCATGCTCCTCAATCTCCCGAATAATGGGATCCCAAATGTAAAAGAGCATGTTTTTCTTCTTGTCCCTACCACTTGAGAGACCAAGATTTCGATGATCATCGTGTGGGTGTTCGAATGTGAGTTTTCTGAACCACTTATAAATTTACCCCTTGTTTGGTGCCACATACTAATGCTTGAGCATCACCAAAATAATTGGCCATTCTAAAGTATGGGATGGCCTTGTACTTAGATGCTATTGAAACCTCTCTCCATTTGACTAGGAGACATGTAATCCTATACACATCCTCTCGAGTGATAGTCCATTCTCCTGCTACCAAATGAAACTGGAAAGTATTCCGGTATAGATCCAGTAGGTAAAAACATCACATAAAATCTCTCTCTATAGAAACTAGTGGGGTATCAACTAATCTCAATAGCCCATAAAATTGTCTCATGTGGAGTCAAGCGGCCTATTGTGGCATACAACAATTAATCTCTCTAGCTCTACTCAACCTAACATATCGAACCTACAAAACACCAAAAAAATAGAAAATGAAGGTTAAAAAGAAACCATAATGAAAAAGATTAAACTTCCAATTTTCTTTGACATTTTAAACAGCAATTATGTAACCGCATTTGCTTCCTACGGGAAAATTTTATGAAATTGCCACAACGATTATGTGTCTAAAATTGGTAAACACGTAACTACCAATATATTTCCAACACACCATGGTGGTTGTGTGTTTTCCCATGATGAACATGAAACCACCGACGGTAGTTACATTCCTTTTGTGATTGTTACATAAATATCAATCTAAATAGACCGATGAGCCATTCAACACTGTGCCCAAAAATTTAAAATTCATCAAAAACTACCCAAAACCCCATGAAAATCCAAATTTTCTTACGTATACCTAACCTACCCCTCCTACCTAACATTTTTACACTAGTTTTATAGCCAATGATGCCCCCAAAAATAGATTAGGCCAACATAATATTTCCCCCAAAACATAAAAATATTGATAACTCACATGTACGACCGCCCTGTAACTTTGTCTCTATTCGCCAAATGGTCATGAGTTTTCTAGAGCTAAAAATCTCAACTCTTAACCGTGTAAGTTATTTCCAAATTTAGCAAGTCTTTGAATATATAGGGGTTAATTTTGGCCATTTTTAATTTTTTTGCTAATTTTAGTAGTTCTTGCATATATTAGATACTTATGAGGGAACATGGAATGATCTCAAATATCGATAATCACCTTATTTTTTCAATTCATTATTGTATAGTTTCATTTTTAGACATTTGTATAGGTTACAAATGTGTGAGTGAAAATGAATTATCTCCAACCTTTGTCCCAAAATGCAAGTCCTCTCATTTGATTTCAATTACATAGTTATTTCTAGTTCATTCCAATATATTACACTTGATTCCATTTATTTTGTTTTCAAGATGGACGTGGGTCACGACTGGCTTCGCTATGCTACAAGGTAAGATAGGTAAGTGAGGTAAGTTTTCCATATTTTCTTGATTTCAATGCTTACCTCTTGGGTATAATGCCTTAGCCAACTCATGGCATGGTCATTTTCTTGAGGGGACAATTTATACGCACCCCATTTTTCATGGCGCCAAATTCAAAATACCCTATGATGATGAGGATGATTTATAAAAACATGATGAGATGTTTTAAAATGCTAAAACCATTTCCTAGCTCCTTCTTGACCCTTCACCCCCATTACGCCTCTTTCTAGCTCTTTTGGGATCTCCTAAACTTTGTTTTCTTCCTTATCTTCTTGATTAAAAATATTGAATAAATAGATGCCTAAATTTTATTGCAATGAGCAATAAATGAATAATAAATTAAATACAAGATAGACAAAAGAAAATTAAGCTATTAAATATGAAACCATAGTCGCAAATAGGAAATAGAAATACTTATCTGTTTGCAATTAAATATGGATCAGTCAAGTGACGAACTAATAAACAGATAGGGATAAGTGTTTCACAAGAGCTTGAAAAATTGTGTGATTGCATGATCTAGGCTGGGTGGGGTGCACGAAATGGGTCGGGGGTGCTTGCGGGCACTTGTAGACCAATGCAGGCACTGTGTGATGCTAAAAAAACTTAGAAAACCATGTTTGAATGGTCGTAAGGTGTTCTTTGTCTTTCACTTCATGTCACTAGTATATTACACAATGATTGCACGGTGTTGCGAAAACTTGTAATAAAGAAATGACTTGCAAAACCCTTAAATGTGCATCAAATCCCAAAAATAAAAATGCAAATGAGGGGTCGACTATCCTCTCTTGTCAAAAAATGATATTATGTCTCGAGAGCTGCACTACATTTTAAACCCGGTGTAGTTCTATGTGTGTGTACGGAATCGTGCCTTAGGTGGCTCTGGAGCATGTCTCACTTGATAGCAAGAAATAGTTAGATGTAGAAGATGTAAGTAGATGTGTGCATGGAATAGAATGAACTTCCCCTCCTATGAAGTGTATGCAGAAGAATGTAGTCCCTTGCCCTTGAATGGATGCTAGAATGGATGCTTGAATGCTCTAGAATAGCCTTTGGATGTAACCTTAGGTGGTGATAGCTAATGCTTAGTGCTTGGTCCTTTATTATGGTTACATAAATTTATATTTATATGATTCCCTTGCTTGAATTTCATAATTAACCCTGAAAAGGATGACTACCAAAAAATTAAAGATGCCCAAACGACTAGAAAATACCCAAAAGATGCGAGCAAAGTAAAAAGAGGTCGGGGGTGCCTAGAGGGGATGGGGGCGCTTGGTGCTAGCGCCTTGGATGGACGGTGGTGTCAGTTCGAGAAACTGAAGGGTTGAAGGTCAGATTGAGCAAGAATGTGTGTAAGACCAAAAGTGGTGACAGAAAGCAAGAAAATATGTCCATAGACATGCGTCAATTAGTACTTTTCTTACTTAGGAATCATATGAATAGTAGTATGTGATCAGGACTAGATAGATACCCAAAGTGCATGATTTTGTGTTTATATTTTCCCCCACTTTATGTTGTTGAGCAAATGCTTGATAACATAAAGAAGATAAGAGATGCATACCTGATAACCATGTAGATCGATGATGATAAGCATGCCAGTGGACAAGAAAAAGAGTGGAGTGACATAGTGTGAAGCATGGATGCTAAAGTGGAGGAAGTGCAAAAAGTGATGAAGAAGATGATAACCTTAGGGCGAGGGTGTATGTGTTGATGTTGTGATTGTACCTATTGTTGATTTTGATTGTTGTTGATGTGTTGATTATGATTAATGTTGTTGATGTGATGTGACTACCACTTCCCATAAGGACGGACCTACAAGAGAGAAGAGAGAACAAGTAGGCAAATACATGAGTATATGATCAAAATGAGTAAAAAGTATGTAAGAAAGTGTGTAAAATGTGAAAATGTAAAAAATTAACATGTGCACTGATCCGTGATGAATAAAAGAGTGTAGAAATAATCTTATAGATGATTTAGAAGAATACTTTTTCAGGTGATCTCATGCAAGTTGCGTTGACTACGATTTTTTGGGTGATCTCATGCCAAGAACATAATAACGGTAGGGAGAAATGTATGGTGTCATGCTCCAACCTTTAACTTGCTTTATGAAATGTAGAACACCATCGCAGATGGTGTGTAAAAATCTGATCTAGTTTAAACAATTATGATCCAATGCAAAAATAGAAAATGCTATGTAGTGCATGCATGCATGCCAGTCCTAAGGACTGTGTGCCTGTAAAATCCACTGTGAAGTGATTAAAACTATGGTGAACTAAAAATATTGTGTAACTTCCCCCTAGTCACATGCATCCAGGAAGGGTCAGGGGCACCCAGGCTACTGCTTTTGTCTGGTGCAGGCACTAGCGTTTATGTTGTGCTAAGGACCCAAGTCGATTCTGAGCCATGTCCGAGGCCCGATGACTTTGCTGTATTGGTTTTGAACTATGTTGTGTGATGACTGTAGACTATTGTATGGGGTGAGTGATTCACCCAAATGATGCCCCCTCCTTTCGGGTGTATGCGACTTCACTGAGGAGTATGCGGCCTAAAGGAGTACCGATCATTGTGGTAAAATTGTGACTTGCGGGGAGGTAGTGTGCTTGGTAGAAACCAAGGCACACATAAAAAAGTGGCTCGAGAGATGAGTGTTAGTACAAGCAAAGAAAAACACGCATGTAGAAGACGAAGTGTAAGCTAAGATGCCGGAAGAAAATATGCAAGAAGATGGTGTAGACCATGAAAAGTGGGTTTCAAACATGGGACATCACTCACAATGTCACAAGATAATCAAGGCCGAGGTGATCGAAAGAAGACAATGTGCATACAAGACAAAGGGAAATGCCCACAAATAATGGCATACAATGGAAGACAAGAGAAAATAATGTCAAGCAATGTAACATATAATCATGGAAGCAAATAGACCTGTAAAGAAAATGTTACACATGAAGCACACACAAACATGTTAGAAATACATATAGTATGTCAAAACATGTATGATCCAATATAGTAATGTACTATGAAAAATAAGAACAATACCTATAGTGTAAGGAAGTGGATGCACCTCGGAGCCGTTGTGGGACTGGTAATAAGTATTGCACTAAGCATCCATGTTGCATCTCATGAATCTGTTGAATCTGTGATCACAAATAAAAATAAAGAGAACATGTATGTGCATATAGAAATAGATAATGACATACAAAGTATCCGACTAACATGGATAAAAAGTGTATATATAACAAGTAAATGTAAGCAAGACTATGTGCGACCAAGATATGCAATATGTTGTGGATGAGATGGAATGGAATACAAAGTGAGTTTTATAGGAGCCGTGTGCCCCCAGTGGATGTGTATGCATGAGATGAGGTTCATTTATACATGCCCCCTCAACATTCAAGAATGAATCGTAGAAAAAGAGTGCATCATCGGGAAATAGTTTGAATATGTGTGCTAGAAATATGTGATCGATAAAACGTAGAGAATAAAGAGAGAGTGAGTGAGTGAATGCGTGAATGTGATGAGGTCAATTTGAGATGTAAAACCTCAACAATCTAGTATGGACCGTGGAACTAGAGTGCATCATAGGGTAATGACCACATTGCGTAGAAGTATATTCCATAAAGATATGTTGTGAATGCATAGAGTAGATGCTATGTAGAAGGAGATGAATGTACGAGATGGGAAGTGTGTAGTTTGTAATGTGTAGTATGTAACATATAGTGTAGTGTGTAATGTAGTGTGTAGTGTGTGAGGTTCATGTATATAAGATTCCCTCAACAGGTCAAGTCGAACCAAAGCACGAGAGTACGTCATCGTGCGACGATACAATGTGCGTATCAAAGGGTTTAAAAGTGTTAAGAAAGATGAATCATGAAGCAAAGAGAGTTAAGTGTGATAGGACACGAGAGAAGCAATTGATAGTGTAAGAATGTATGATTCCCCCAAGTGTGCCAATGATGGAGATTTATGCAACGACATGAGAGATACCTTTCCATTATGGGAGAGCATTGTCTGTGTCGTGATAAGAGTGAGGGATAACACAATGGTAGGATGAAGCAACAATAGGACCATGCGATGGTGACAAAATTTGAAATGTGTCTTAGCCATCAGTAGGAGTAGTTTCTTTGAAAAAATTAATTGGAAATGGAAGTAGAGTAGGATGGGAAGGAATCTTGAATGATTGTAATTTAGGTGAGATTGATGACGCTACAGAAAAATTTATAGGAGAAGAGGGTGGACTGATTTTGAGAGGTTGTTATGCACTTTGACTTGGTAATGCCGTAGATGACTTGAGAGGAGGAGGTGCTATATTGATTTTGAGATGCGGTTGTTTAGGTAGCTCTTTACTTTTTGTAGAAGGAACCTTAGAAACAATGGCATGATGCTCATTAGACATAGACGAATTAGATTTAGGAACCCATTGAGATTTAACAATTGGAGAGGACCATGTAACGTGACGTTGTGCGTGAATGTGATAAAACCTTGAGTCTTAAGATGCTTGATTCTTCATTGAATATGTATGAAGTAATAATAATATGAATATAGCTTTGTTTTGCACATTTTTGGTGTGTATTTTTCATGTTCGATGGATTGTGAAGAAGTTTTGGTCGGGGAAGTGGGAAAAACCCTCCAAATAATTTTAATTCATTCAAATCTCCCGATCGTGACAACCAAAAGGTAAAGAACATGTCTTATATCATCATCAATTTTTGTTTAACACATGACAATACATTACAAGGTTTTTGTAGATGTGTCTCTATACATGGGATGGATACAAGGCATCAAATATATTTTAAATGAACCAATGAAATTAGTTCAAATATTCAATAAATATCTTCCTTGATGTAATGAAGAGGCCCAAAAAGTTTCAAAGTAAATGGTCACATGTGGATGGATATATCTTTGATAGAAAATTTGAGAGGTAGAGGAGTATGTACAATGACATCTAGGGAAGGAATTTTAATACTAAAAGGTCAATTTTGATATATCAAGTCTTAAGAATTGTCTTAATAATGAATTGAAGCATTCTTAAGATATTCATGAGATATAAAGGTTTGAGAAACACATCTTAGGTTCAATTGTATTAAGAATCACACTACACAGTCATAGTTAATCGATAAGGGACAATCATGGAGTTTTGAATCTCTTCAATCTAAGAAAAGGGAATTTTAGGAGTACTTTATATAAGATTAACAAAAATTTGAAGGTGTTTAGCTTATTATGAAATCTTATGAATTTAGTTAAAAGGACAATCTTAAGAGTGAATATTGGTTCCTAGATCCACAAGGCCTAAAACATGACTTTTCTTAAGTCTTACGCAAGAGTCTAATATATATATATATATATATATATATATAAGAATTTCTATCAGTTATAGTGATTATATAATCACTGTGCCATGACAGATCTTAGAGACTATCAAAAACAAAGAAGAGAACAATTAGCACCTAAGGTAACTTATAAGAATATAGAGTGAGTGGATACTTGGAACAAATATTTAGAGAAGCTAGTAAAAGTAGTAATGCCTTCAAGATGAGTGAGATCTAGTTAATAATGGATCAGGTGATAGTTTATGAAAGGTAACCACATATTTTTCTATGCATGTTTCAATTCAAGAAGGAAGGATCATATATACTCGTGGAATTTTGTTTTCTTCTAAACATTGAATTGTTATTTTAAGCTATTGGAGTCTTGAGTTACTTGTAATATTTCATAATAGAGAGAAGAGTCATGATACAAACTTCAATCAAGAGAACGAAAAAATCCTAAACAAGTATTATCAAGATTTGGGTAGAGCTACAATTAGCATCAATGTCCTCTCTCAATTGGATTTGGCACATCCCCAATGGAATCTTGAACCACCTTTTGTTCTCATCTCACATGGTTTAGGCTCCTCTCGAGCCTAATCTACTTCAGCGTTTCCCCATGTCCGAACTCAATACTTTGACCTCCCTCCCGACTTATGGCATTCTCCACTTGGATGTATGTGCTCCTCACAATGCGTGGACACCCAAACCACATACAACATGATTAAGTTATAGATGATATTTTTGAACACCTTGCATTGGTAAAGGTAAGTCATGGGTTTGACCCTCTAATAAGCCATCAAAGCTATTTTTTTAAAGGGGAGTGATGATATTTTTAAGCGTGATATTATTTTTTGGGTAATGTATTTAAGGGAGAAGTATATTATTTTTATATTAATGAAAAAAATATTTTGTAAAAACAAATTATATATTTCCATGTAATGGAAAATTTTGTAAAAAGGGTAGGATTATATTTTGAAAAGGTGGATTTTTTTAATTTTTGAAAAACTAGGTAAGTATATATTTTTGAAAAATTTGTAAGTGATGCATTATTGGTGGAAAAAAAAATCTAAGGAGAATTTTCATAGGGGTGGATGAGTGGAGGGTGGTTGGGGGAAATGCACACTATGTTAACCTCAAAGCAATAATAGTAACTTGAATGATGGAAACAATGACATGGTGAAACTCCTAAATGCATTCCTCATCCCATGTTCGTATTTAGGGGAATGTTAAAAAATCATGTGTTAGTGCTCAGATGTATAGTGAACAATAATATTTTTTAGGTTAGTATGTTTGTTAGTATAGTTATTAATGTAAGTGAGAATATTGTATGTGGTGTACGTGAGAGTAGAAATAGGTGTGTGTAAGAGCTATTCTTGGGGAGAGAACTAATGTGGTTGAATAACCCACCTAGATTTAGTGAAATAGGTTGATGGATTTGTTATAGGAGTTAAAATATGAATCCTATATTTATGTATAATGTATTATTCAATAATATGTTGAATTTTTGAAACCTTGAGCATATGCTCTCTTTCCATGTATATGGGTAAAACCCACATAAGATAAATGTATTCAAAATTACCAAGATGCCGAATTATGTGCTACATTAAATTGGTGTCTCGAGCCATGTGTATTTTCTCAAAATACCAAATAATACATATGTATGGGTAAGTATGATCCTCCTAAATAGTGTTTCTATCCTCTAGATGCTCATGCACCACCTCTCATAACATACTACTTATGTGGTGTACCTAATGTACACATAGATGGTGGTGGTACTATGTTGTAAGGCATCCCTATCTATGATATAGTGCATTTCATCCTCCATATCGATTCTACTGGGTATCTAAGCTCCATAATGATGTGGTAGTGATATTTATTCCCAAATCCACTCTAAAATTTCGTAGCTTTCCCCTAATGTCTTGTAGTGCTTACAAGAGTTTTGCGTTCACGCATGCCAGCCCTACTTGTCTTACCATGACATCTATAAAGCACCATGTCCTATGCTTATTATTATCTCCTTATGTGAAATCCTACAAGATAAAAAACTCAATTATTTACAAAAATAATAGGTTTATTTTTTTATAGAGCTCCCAATATTGCAATCGTCCTCTAATACTTGCGAGTGTAACACCCTAAAATTTAACCACCAAAATTAATATGCTAATTGGAAAATGATCACATATATTTTTTGGAACTAATTAAATATAATGGAAGTTTTAGAAACATTACTTGAGTTACACATCAACACAACACTATGATGCACGACTCAACTTGCACTCTTGTAATCCGTTTGGGTTTCAAAGTTATGCAATGAGGCCTATATGTAGTTTAGTTAATAACTAGTTAAAAAGGGTAAGTTTCTTTAATATTTGTGTGATTAAAATTCATAATTGTTCCTAAAATTGGATAATAAGGGAAGTCAATGGGGTTATTAGTTACTAGGTCATAGTATTAACCCCCACAATAATAAAGGTACATCAATTAATAGTTCACATAGACCATTTAAATATTTAAAAGGTCCCAATGTTAACCGATTGATTATATTAATCTATTTCTAAAAAAGGTAAGTTTAAATATTTAATTAAAAATAAGATTGAACTTGGATTCTTGGATTAGATGATCCTCTACCACAAATTTTCTTTGTTTCCAAAAATTCCCTAATAAACCTTATGAGCTTTTTATAGTTTTATTTTGTTTTTTCTTGTTCTCATTTTACTTTATGGGTTTTGTAGGTTTGAATATGGAGCTTTGATGTAGAAAAAATAAACTATAAAAAAATGTGATTAGAAACTACTCCTTCATTCATTCTCTATTTTAGAGGATCAATCTTTAGGCTAAAATGACATATTTTGCAATATTAGATCAAAAATACTATGAAAAATCCTTCAAATAGCCTTACCTCTGGCAATAATCAACCTTCCAAGGTAAATTCAACCACTAAATGGTTCAAAACTCAATAAGATCTCCCCTTCACCATCCTTCCCTCAATTTATTCTAACCTCTTCTTGAAAATGCTTCCTCAAAACCATTCTCCCTGTCCCCACACTTTAATAAACTATTATAACCACTCAAAAATGAGCTCAAGTAATCAAAACCTCACTCTTCATTCCCTTGGTAAATTTGTTTATTAGTCCTAAGTACATACCCCAAAAATTCTCGCCCCTTTCAATTATTTGACTTAAATGATGGATACATCTTTTCAGACACTTCAAGCACTATTATATTACCCTCAACATGGATTCTAGAAGTTTTATTTCATTACCTTACTAGGTCACCTTGTCCTTAAGTCAAGACCTTAAGAAAAGTTTCTTGCTCTAATGCTTTGCATGTGAGGTTTTATCTCTAACTACCATGGTCTATTACCTCTTCTATTTTACTTTAAACACCTTAGACATATCCATAAAATATCAGGGTCTAATTTTGCATTGAACTTCTTATACTCTAATTTTGTAACTTTGGCCTCTATACCCTCCACTAGATCTTATAAAGTGAATTGTCATGCATAATTCATGATTTAGACATATTCATGGTATAACTAGGTACCCATTAAGCCCATCATTCATTTTTACAATTTTCATTTTGAAACTCCAAGTCTATAGGGAACTTGCTTTGTAAGGTGACTCTCTCAAGTAGGACTTTACAATGAATGACTATTCTTAGAATGAACAGGTAAAACCTTATTGCTTTTCAACCGATGTAACTTCAAATTTTCTCTTATATCCAATAAAGGACCTATCTAACACCAATTGTTCCAATTTTTGGATTATTCTTTCTTGGTCTATGCCCTCAAAATCTAAACCCTTGTAGTAACCTAAGACAATACCTAGAAAACCCGGTAGAGAGAAAACTTGCAATAAAATGCTATAAATTTCGTTTAAGGCTTCATATTTTGCAAAAGGGTCTGTAACAAAAATGTACACAATGATCTCTTACCATTAGTTCAAGGTTATTTAGCAAACTCACATTTACTCCCCTTTTCCTCTAAAGAACTATATGCATGCAGGGTTTATGAAGACAACAAGGGTTTCTAAGGAGGAACAAATTCACTTTTCTTATCCATACAATATTACTGATCCCATATACTAAAAAATGCTCTAATGCACATATTTCACCATTTTTCAATGACAATGAAGAGGTATTTTCTCACACAAATGAGAAATTCAACCCTGATTACTCACCCTATCTCCTTGAAAACAGAGACTAACAACTTTCAAAGAAATGATTTCATCATACCTATGTATATTCTTTAAATGTTAAGGTTTCAAGATTGAAAAACCATCCCCATGCCTCCCAACTCATGATTTTCTTTCCTTTGATGACAATTATGTAGTGAACTTGATTGTGTACTCGGAATGTTTAAACACAAGTGCTTGGAAACAAAGTATCTCCTATCAAATCATCTCTTAAAAACTCATAATAATTCCCAAGTCAATTATTACCTTAAAAATGCTAAAATATTATAATCCCATTAAGATTCAAATCTAAAACACACATACACTTGCTTGTCATGATTGTTCTAGGACTATATAAGTTTTGCAATTCAGGATACATTCACAATACATACATATTACTAGAAAAAATCAGTGTGAAAGAATTCAAATACCTTTCCTAACTCTAGATTACCTCCTCACACAACTCTAATATCAAACACCATTACATGAACACTCAATATATTCAAGAAATAGACACGAGACTCAATTTTCCTTCAATATTCTTCATGAAACATCACAATCTTTGATTCTCATCCAAATGGAATGAGAGAGAAAAAAGTTACACAAAACTTATATACCTTTTGGTTTTAGTTTTCCACTGAATGGAAGCCTTTCACCTTCTTAATTACATGATTAATTCTTAATATAATATTTTTTTGGTTGGAGACCTCAAGACATAACTCCTTATCATTTAATTAAGACTTATAACTCATGGAAAGACCTAATACAACCCATTGTACCCCCATTCCATCCTTTTTACAAATTTTATAAGCTCCAAGAATGTTTTAAAATGTTACAAAATGCTAAAAATGGCCTCCAAGACTCAAATTGCACCTTTGGAGGGAAAGTATGTAATTTGAAAATTATAAGGCCTAGAATTTGACTAACACACTTAAATATCACCTAATGACCTCTAGAACCTCACTGACATACTTTCAATCCAAAAAAATGGATGTTTCCATCCCTGTACATATCTTAGAGTTGATGCTCTTGCATCAAGCTCCAATAAAGGCTCCAAAAAGTTAGGGTGTGGGCTTATATATATATATGTATGTATGTATGTATGTATGTATCTACACTCATCACAATTTATTTTCTTATGTATTATTTCTCCAAATTTACTATATTTACTTGTTTTAGTGATTATTATTACAAACACAAAGATGTTAAATACCAATAGTTTAAGTATAACAATGCACATTTACATGTGTGTGTGTGTGTGTGTGTGTGTGTGTGTGTGTGTGTGTGTGTGTGTGTGTGTGTGTGTGTGTGTGTGAAATCATATATTGACAACCTAAAAACCCATATCTTTGTATGTCTATTTATAAGCTGTGAAGTTCGAGCGCCAAATCGATTTTTATATTCATGTCATCCTACACATTTTTTCTTGGCTGTGTCTTTTGTTTGTATTGGTGTCACTTTAATTTTAGTGGGCGAATCCCCAAAGGTGTTGTTAAGAGGGAGGTTTTAGGTCAGCCAAGGCCGCTTACCCCACTATATTTATTAGTTGATAGGGTTGCTTCCTTTTCTAGGGTCACAACCATTTTACTTTTGTTTTAATTAAGCCTTAGGGGTTGGGGAGGGTTTATCCACCCCTTCCCATACTAGACATCTCTTTGTATTATAATATATAATAACTAATGTATATATACATATATTTGTTAATAATATTATTAACATTTTTATATGTTTCAAAATTTCACGTGTATATATATATATATATATTCACAAAACTATTATCAATTTTACTATTATTATTATTCCTACATCCCTATTTTCTTTTGTATATTTAAGGTGAAAATACAAAATTTCATTAAAATACTATTCATATTATTTTTCAATTCCTTTTAAGTTCAAAAATGAAGGGGATATACCAAAATTTAAAGAGAACAAAACTAAAATGAAGGGAAAGAATCTATTTACTTTCATTCCAAATAAATTCAAATGCATTATTTCAAATTTTAAGGTAAAGTAAAATCAATATTAAGGAGTCCACTTGTTTTATTAAAACTAATCTTGGGAGATAGAGGGAGAGATATGAAAGGTAAAGAATTGGTTTTCATTTCCAACCCACTTTTCAAACAGAATATTTTCTCTAATTCCAAGTCATGCTATTGTGCTATAAATTATGTCGTGTAGTGGCTAAAACAATACTTTTATAATAAAATTGAAAATTAGTATTTCCTTTCAAAATAATAACGGAAAGGAACATTAAGCAATTTTACAACCAAAAAAATATTCAAACTTAATAGTATCTCTCATTTTCCTTATAAATTTATGTGAAGATGATAAAATTCCACATAACTAGTTACAAGTTTTATCAAAAATCAAACTTCCATTTACAAATTTCATGTTTTCCTATTCAATTTTAAATTCAACAAAATATTGGTGCAAAACGTGTTCCCAAAAAACAATTTCAATTGATAAAAAATATTAACACAAAATTTCTCAAAACATATAAATGAAGAATGCACCACACTTATTTCACATGGCTTACAACCACATTCAAATAACTTACAATAGCGATTTACAACAATGTATTCCATAAACCAACTGCAACAAGTTTTCTCACTTGAAATATCAATAAGATATATAATTAAGACTCATTCACTTTAAAATTCCAAAATAAGAACCAATTATTCATTTGACCACTCATTTTTTCTCCATGCATTCCACCAATCCCTCCACATACAAAAATGAAGGAAACCAAAATCATTCACATCCCAACTCCATAATGATAGAATTATTGCCTCATTATTGACCCAAAATATTCCCCAATTCACAAGAGGATTATCAACTAATAATCAAGGCATGAAATTGAGAAACACTCAAGTCAAACACACACCATAATTTTAACAATAAAAATTGTTCAATTTTATTGGGAGAAAATATAAGATATGCCAATAACCAAAACACATATTTAAGTCAAACCAATGCTTGATAAGGGGAATAAAATATAATTTATATCCCATATATATGTTGGCATTGTGTTGTCATTGACGTCAAAAGAGTGTGTATGTGGTTTTTTCATTGTTGTCTGAGTGTCATTGATGAAAAATGAGGTAAGAAACATGAAGCTTGATTGGTAGTGTCTTGACAAGTTGAGTTACTTGATGATAAGGTGGCTTGCGTATAGTGTCTTGAGTCAGTTTGATGTATTGTAGTGACTTATAGAGGTGTTTTAGTGTTTTGGTGATGTTTCTTAGGTGTCATGAAGTATGTTGAAGGTCCTAGTAGCTGTGAAAGTGTGCCAAAGTGATATGGAAGGTCAACATTGGTGAATCAAACATGTTTAAGTGGCCTAATTAGGAGGCCTACTCACAAAAATGAGGTATGTCATGATGTTTCATAATGTGTAGTAGTTGGATATGAATTTTTATAGCATGGAGATCATGAGTATGAGGAGTTGAGACACTCATAGGTGTCTTAGAGTGTTGGTTTAGGGTCTAGAAAAGTTTTCTAGGTCTTTACTAGACATATTCTCAATCCCTAGGTGTCTAAATGAGATTGGTTAGACTATTTTCAGTATGGTGATGTAAATGTGGGACTTGTAAAAGGTGTATCATGCTTATATAGAGGTGTGGTCTAAGTTTCAGGACCTGATTTGCAAGATTGAGAAAGAAAAGTGATTTCTAACCTTACTGAGTTTTTTAATGTGAGAAACAAACGCCAATTTGGAAAAATTGATGCTCATTGGCACATGTAAACTATGAACGATGGTCTAAGATCTTCATGGTATTTGGGTAAGGGTCCTAAGATGAATTTATGAGAATTAGTTCGAGATTAAGGGGTAGATATTTATGAACAATCATTAAGAAGATAAGGAGGTTCTAAACCCTAGGTATGAAGTGATGGATAATAATTTGATCATACATTCAAAAAATTGATTTTTTTTTCTCAAGTTTGATGATTGGAGGTTGTAGAGGACTCTTCAAGATTCCTCCAGGTGGAATTTAGGTGTCTTGACTATATGTGGACCCCACTAACAAAGATAAGTTTATGAAGAATTTGGTATTGATATTAGGTTTTGCATTGGACCAGGTGAATAAATTGATTGTGGAGGAATTATGGGAGCTATAATTCATTTTTGGAGTGGTTTTAGAAAAATTTTGAGCCCTTATGAGGTTTGTGCATGTCCATTTTGCAAGACCGGTTTTGAGTAGTTTCAAGTCTTTGGTTGTAGAGGAATTTTTGTGCTGATTTAATATGATTTATGGTGTCCTATATAATTGGTGATGACCTTGAGGTCATGATATTTCCATTGATATATCACACCTATATATTTCAGTTGATTTGATGAGGTTTTGAGCTTTATTTTTGAAGACTAGTTTTGTAGGTCTTAGACATAGCGAGGTTGGTTTTCCTAAAGGTGGTGTCATTGCTTGAGAGATGATGATACAAAGTTGTAGAAGAATAATGGAGGTTACTTGAGGCATTATATAACATGTATTATTGGATTTATAATTTTGGTGATGGTATTGTTTTTCTCAAGATCAATTCGATTTGGCGAGTTTACAATTTTAGTGTATTAGCCCTTCTTGTGTCTCAATAAGAGATTTGACTATGCATATGTAATTTCTGATCTATATGGTCCTTTATAGGATGCATTTATTATGTTTTTATGTTTTTTTAATGTATTTTTACATATTATGGACAAACTAGATGTTTTAGGATCAAAAGTCATGTATATAAAGCAAGTTGTAAGGATCATTTGAGCTAGTTGTGCAAGCAAGGAAAAGTGTGAGCTAGAGGTGTATTTATAGAAGTGAAAAAGGTATTTGTGACCATAAAGAGAAGGTAAATATTGTTTGGATATTTTATAGAGTTTTTTCATGTATTGAAGAGATAGGTCATTGGGCCTAATAAACTTGATGAAGAAGCCCATGAACAAGATGACCTAGAGAGAAAATTTGAAGAAGAAGGAAAGAGAGCTTCACAGTGTCATCATTAGTTATTGGTGTAACATTTTAGAGGTAAGAAACACATTAGGCTGCTTTAGTTGGTTATAAATCATCTAGGGGTTGGTTCCTCCTTGTAGGGTTGGTGCTCCTTGTGGGGTTGGTGCCTCACTAAACCTAGGGGTTGGTGCTCCTTGTTGAGTTGGTGATAAACTAAATTTGATTCATTTCTCTAATAAAGTTGTGTTTTAGTGATTTTTATTCCCCTTGAGGATTTATAACTTATATATGGTGTTCATGTGTTCTCATTTTCTCATGTTTGGTTATGGTTCTTAATGTATGCATGCTTAATGGTTTGAATGGTTAACGGATGTAATTTTTTTAAGTGATTAAAAGTTTGATTTTCCACTGATTTCCCCCTCTCGTTTCCATTATTCTAACAATTGGTTTCAGATCAGGTTCTTTTAAGCAATATTAACAAGCTTGAGGTCATCCTCTAAAGCAAAAATATGTCAAGTTAACAAAGTGGTTCCTCTACTTGCAAAGCTCCGATGTTTGATGCGAAAATTATTCCTTTTTGAGCACCAAGATGAGAACCCCAATTATGTCTTTGGGATGTGATATAAGGAATTCATTTGTAGATGGCTACACCATTTCTAAAAACCCTCCAACTAATGCAACAAGTAAGAAGGCTAGTAATGATAACTCCAACGATATGAATGATATTCTGTGTGGATTGGCTGAATTGGAGTTTTTCAAAGTGATGAAATGTGCTACAACTAAGGCCATGTGGCACAAGCTACAATTCATTTATGAAGGTGACTATAAGGTGAAGTTGGAAAATTTCTAAACCTATAGAAATTAGTTTGAAAGTTTGAATATGAAGGAAGAAGAAACAATTGCTACATATATTCTTAGAGTAGATCAAGTGGTTAGTAACATTAGAGGATTAGGATAAGAAACTTTGGTGGTGTAGAAAGTGCTTTGAGATATCTGAGTCCTAAATTTGATCCTAAATTCTCATCTATAGAAGAATCTAAGGATCTGAGTACTCTGTTGATGGATGAAATCCATGGTATCTTGACTACTTATGAGATGAGGACAGGTGTGAATAAACCTCCCAAGAAGGAAGAAACCTTCAAAGTTGAAAGGAAGTCAAAAGGTAAGAAGATATTTGACGATGATGAATTGATTGCTATGTTTACTAGGAAGTTACATACAAGTTCAATAAAGTATAAGGGTTAATTTCCTTCAAGTGTTTCAACTGTGGAGAGATTGGAAATTTTGCAAACAAGTGTCCTCACAAGCATACCTGAAAATATCATGATGATGACAAGAGTTCCCACAGGTGTGATAAGAGTAAGAAGAAGTTCATGAAGTTTGAGAACAAGAAAAATTCCAAAAGAATATTTTACTCCCAGGAAGATTGTATCTCATCAAAGGTAAGTGATGATGTTTTGATTCTAATTCTGATTTTAAGTATGATCATGATGATGTTAGAAATGAAGTTCTATTCATGGACAAATGATCTGAGAGTTCTAAAAATGAAGGTTCCATATATGGAGGCTCATGTATGGATTCAAATGAAGAAGAGGTTGATCTTGAAACTGAGTTAATGTGTATCCAAGAAGAGTTGAAGCATGTAAAGAAGAAGAACAAGAAACTAAAGGAACAAGTCAAGGATTATGAAGAAAATATCCATCTTCTTAAGGAGAAAAATTGGAATGAAACCAAAAGTATGATGAGATTATCAAATAGTTAAAGATCCAAGTGGATACTATAACTATAACCCTAAAGTCTATGAAGGAAGAGTGCACCCGGTTTGATAAGTAAGTGATTTATCTAAGGGAAGAAGTGACTGATGATATTAGAAAGGTAAGATCATTTTAGAGGTTTGAGAAGATCTCCAAGGATCTAGATGATCTCTTGGATAGTTATAAGTTTGTAGGAGATAGGACTGGTCTAGGGTTCAAGGAAGATCTAAAGGGTAAAGAGGTGATTCAAGAGGATGTTGCTCAAAGCAAGGATATTTCTCGCCCATGTTCCCGTGGAAGATTAGAAGGATAATAAATTCAAAATCTGTGAGAAGACAAGGTCTATTAGACAACCTAATGCATCAAGGTATGAGAAGTCCTTTAATGGTTATTTTTATAGTTGCAATGAGTTTGGACACAAGGAAAAAGAGTGTAGAAGGTCATCCAAGTATGAGAAATCATGGAAGGAGTTTCAGTTCATACCAGTCAAGAGGTAAGAGTGAAATTGTTTGCTATAACTATAATCATATTGGTCATATTGCAATTTTTTTCCATGGTCCTTCAAGAAAAAGAAATAAGTTTCAGACTACTAGAGTACATGAGAAGCTAAAAGATAAGGTTTGGGAACCAAATATGAATAAGATAAAACTAACTAAGCATGAATTAGAAGTTGAAGAAAGTCAAAGATGTTCACAAAGGTTGCTGATCAAAAGAAGGATGAAAAAGTTGAGCCACATGTGCCAAGGAGGTCTTGGAATCTCCTAAAGTTTTTGTTCTAGATCCCCATGATTTTGGATGTCTCTAATAAGCTTCTTAAAGACATTCATCAATTAGATGAAGCATGATGTTAGGGGAGATTGATTAGATGCAACAAAGATGTGTTGTTGTGTAATAGGGTTGTAACCATTGAGTCATGAAACTCATATTGGGTTCTTAAAGATTTGTATATTGTCTAGAGCTAGTTCAAAAAAATTCATGAAGCTACGAGGCATGTTTTTCATCCACAAAGGTATGTTAGTAACTTAGAATTCTTTATCAAGATATGAGTTTGTCATTAAATAATTTATGAGCTATGTTGGACTCAAGGATGCTATGTGAGGACTTCTATGGAGGCATAATGAATTTGTTTGAGACTTGAAGTCATGTTTAAGGTAGTGGTATGTATTTTACGGAATCAAGAAAGTATTAAGAATGTTATAACATGAAAAATAAGAGTGAGTATTTTATGTGCTCAAAATACTCAAGATGGTTGTGTCATGCTTCAATGGAGACCTAACATGTAGACAATTAGTTTAAAGAAGTGAGGTAAGTATATTGTTAACTAAATATTGTATCTTGAAATATAAAGAGTAGTTTGTGTATGGAGTCTTGTGTATGGTGTTTTGGCAATTCAAGGAAGTATATTTGAGAAGATTGTAAACATGTTGAGCCAAGGAAAGCATTCTAAATTTGATTAACATGCATTGTTGAGCTAAATTTGTGTCTAGAGACCTATATAGATATATATCTCTTGAGATGGAAATTAGTCCGATAGACCAATATGTCCTTGTGCTATATGAGTGACTTGAGGATATAAGAGGGATACATGAGTGAAACAAAACCGTGATTAGGTAAAGTGAGAAAAAACATGAAGTTGTAGACTATAAGAATCTGAGTTGTGATTGCTATGCTCAAGAGAAGTAAGGTTGATCTTAGGTGGAGTTAGTTAGGATCTATGTTGATTTTAGAAGGTTTGAAGTAGAAAAAATGTAGTGGAATCAGAAAAGGAAAATAACATGAGGACAATACACCGAGTAATCTGGGTATGCAAAGTGTACAATGTTGATCATCAATATGAAAAGTGTGTAGGTTCTTGAGAAACATAAAAGCTGTTGTGAGAATATTGAACTATTTAGTCGAAATATGTTTGAAGGTAATTTTGTGTGTTGTTTTGTACATAAATTTATGATGCATTGTGAGGAACACCTAAGTGGTTTGAGTAGGTTTTGCAAGAATACAATCTAACTGAAGAGTGATGTGTGGAACATGTTCTTAAGAAAGTGTGATTGGTAAAAAAGACCAATATTCTTTTGTTCAAGCCTATAATGTTATGAATCCATCAGAATGCACTATCTAGTGGTGCTTGTGATGTCTTAGAAGTAGAATAAATGTTAATTATGGTAACTTAAGGTGTTATCAGGTCTAGATGAGTCATGAAGATAGGGGAGCCTATCTAATTACTAGAACATGTGATTGAATGTTCAAAGGCTTCAAGAAGTTTTGTGATGGTGCGAGTGTCCCAGTTTGAAGAATCAAGTTTGTATAATCAAGAGGAGTGTTTGAATATTCTTATAAGGTGTGATTTTACTCAAGGGGATTTTTTTTGACCCCTTGTATCTGGTTCAAAGTATGTTTGAGGTTTGAGTGCCTTTTTATTTCATACATAGGTTTAAGTTAGAATAGTTGATGAAGTTCTTGAAGTTAATGAAAATGTTCTCTAGAACTGTTTTGAAAATATTTGATGGATTCTGATAAGTTACATCATGTGAACAAGATGGTACTATCTCAAGTTGGTATCTTTTATCTTTGATGTATCTAAAAGAAAAATTTGTATGTTATCCATCAATTTTTCAAGAAGATAAGAAGCTAGGGGAGTTGAGAACTGTTGTTTAGTACTTATAAGGTAAGAAGTTATTCATTGTTCTTTATAATGGGTGCGATGAAAGTTTCCACTTACTATGTTCAAATAAACACATGCTATAGTGAGCAATAAAAATAAAAGTAAAACAATACCATTAAGGGAGATAAAATAAAAATTCACAAATAGAAATAAAAAAAGAGGAATAAATCTTTATAGTTTTCCTTAAAATCCTTCCAAGTCTACACAAAATCACTCCCAATAAAGTGCACCAAAGAAAATAATTCTCTAAAATTATAAAATAACTACAAAACTCGAATATACATCCCCAAAACACCCAACCAAACTTTCTTGAATAATGAAATCACCAATTTGGAGCACTCAAATTATGGTGTCACGTGGCATAATCCAACCCCAAGAACAACACACTTCCTAACCATGCAATCAAATCTCTTACGAACCACATGGACCAATAACAACTCTCCTTAGAGTCAATAACCAACAAATAAAAAAGTCAAATTTATAAAAATATAGGAAATAAATATACTTACATCGATAAGTTTGTCACTCAACTCTTACATGACTCAACTTCAAAGTTACCCCCAAAGTTACACAAAAATTAAATTCCAAAGTGATTGCAATAATACAAAGGAAATTATGGTGTCCTTTTTAGGCCCGAGGTAGAAAAAAATCCTAAAAATGTACACTTACCCCATTAATAGGTATATGGGAAGGTTTTAAGAGTGTGGAACAAGAATTTTTTTCCCCACACACCATTAATCCCATAAGGCCAAATTTGATATCACTAAAAATGGAAGGTTTCTACAACCTAGATAAAGCCAAATCTAGACTAAAAAGGTGAGCATACTGAAAACACTAAACCATACATAATTCAAATTAAAAATATTAAATCAAACAAGGTAAAAGAAAACAATGGTCCCATGTGAATTGGGAAAGTCCAAGAAACTTGGAAAATACTAAAATAAATTACAACATGGTCCCTTAACAATTTCTAATACCTAGATTCATGTTTAGGTGACACATGTTTTCCATTGAGCCAAGTTTTATGAGTTATTCCTCTTTCATCCTCATTTTGGTATGTTTTGGTACAATTCTCATGCACCTTTCCTCCATCTACACACTCAACAAACACGTCTTACTTGTTCAAAACATTATGTAAAAATAAAATCTAATTATATGTGAAATAAGATCTCATATATCCATGTGCAACATATACAAATCATATATTCTAGGTTTCCTAATAAATAGTAGTAATTCCTAAAATATAATAACATTCTATCTATCCAAATCATCTTTCTAAACATATATAACTTCTAGCATAACTTAATAATGAACATAAACAATAATAATTCAACACAATCAATCTTCTAATTGAGTTATTTAAGAAATACAATCACAAGTCCTCTAAATTGCATCATCATATGCCATTTGGAAATTAACTTCACACTAGGGTAAATTTTAGTGGCGAATATTCGTTAATTCACGAATACTCCAATTTTCAAAATTTACATTTGGAAAATTTTAGGGTAGGAATCAGGACCGAGTTGCTTAAATGTTCTAGGTACAAGTTAATTTTAGGGGTCGGTTCACCCATCATTTACACCAATAGATGAATTTTTAAATTCAAATCACCGTTAGCACAAAATTAAAATTTGTAAAATTCACCTTCATTTACACAGTTATTATAAATTTACAATTTCAAATATCAAGTACACATCAAATTTTCTTCACAATTTCTTTACTTGTGCTCGTGGTCCTATGGGAATTAACGATCAAGATCGATTTGCATATGAAAAATCTCCAACATTCAAGGTATTTGAAAAGTTAATATTTTATTCTATCAAGCTACATATACTTTTCTACTCGGTCGGTAGCATACATTAATGCTACTAACCAACAACATACAAAAATGCTACCGAACGATAACATAAAAAATGCTACTAGTTTGGTAAAGATGAAAAATTCTACCATCCGTAGAATCGAAAAAATGCTACCAGACGTTAGCATGAAAAAATGCTACCGCCAAGATCATTTTTTTAGTTACGTTGTTAAGGGAAAAAGTATGTGATTTTTTTTTCTTGTGCCATATTTTGTGAGGACATATTTATCACAAAGACGATCATTTAATTAGTCATTAACATTAAAAATCAATTTTTTTCTCATACAAAACTAGCGAAATTTACATTTTTTTTTCATAAAAAATACTTTTTAAAATTTTTTTTTTGTTTGTGCCATATTTTGCGAGGACATATTTCTTGTCGAGATGGTCGTTTTAATTGCTATTTTCAAAAATGATTAAACAAATTACATATGTTGTTGGCCAACATCATATACTAAGTAGCGGAAAATATATTGTCACCGATAATTGCTACCGAATGACACCATTATCAAATGATTCACCAAACCATTCAAAACCCATTTCCTTTAGATTCTCCATAATTTTGAAATTCATTTTCACATATTCACCAAGTAATATCTATGAGTTTTTAGGGGGTCTTAAAATTTACCCCCGCTTCACACACATTTTTATTAAAAATAATCAACTAGTTTAATTCCATCAATATTTTCCATCTCATTTAACAATAAGGATTATAAAAATAATGAATTTATCAATTTTATGAACTTGAAACATTATAATATATAGTTTCTTTATAACTCAAACCACACACATACCACCAATACAAAGCTATATCTAGGACTTATCTAGTCTTGAAAATATTTCTAAGTTCTCTGGTCATCTCCTCAGTACACATAGTTTGCCAATTACTTAGTTAGAGTGAAATAAAAAAATTATTTTGAATTTTCAATCAATGTAATAACATATAAATAGTAATTTTTCTACCAATCCTTTACATGCCTATTTACAATAGTTCAAAAATCCACCACATTAAAGCTTTTTGCTTAATTAATTATGTTTTCCAATCTTTTCACATGAGATATTTTCACCCCTTTACTATAATCATTCAATTTTCAAACAAAATATTATATTTGACCTAATCAAATTCTCATCTTAATTAATATTATTACAATTGTAATTTGATTGAGGCTTAATATTAAGACCTAGGAAAATCAAACTCACACATATGTCATCATTGTTTTTATATTGCATCCATAAAATACACATAGGTCAAGAATAATTCTATGATAATAACCATATATATAATACTAATAAAGTTTTAGAAATCCAAACTAGTATTCTGAAATATAGAAAAGTTAGAATCTTGTGCTAAAATAAATCTAATAAAAATAATACAAATAGTATTTAATAATAATCTAATCGAGTAATGAACAATGCTATGGTAAAATGGGCTTTATAACTGCCATTATTATTTTTCTTGTGAAATCTTATTTACATTGAGATGCCAAAGGACTAGGGGTGATCAATCCCTTGTTTTCTCTAATGGAGAATATGAAGTAGTAGAGGAGTTCAATACATATGAAAAAAGCGAAAAGAAGAGAGAGAGAGTACAAAGTATTTAGCCTCTTTTCTATATTTTAACCCCATGAACCAAATTTCTACAAAATAATCTAGGCCCAAATTCATAATAGCCAAAATTTAAAGGGAAAATTGACCCACTACCCCAACATGTGTTATAATAACTGAGTCCAATTATGCAAATGTTGAATAATGAAAAGGATAAGAAGTTCCATGCCCCAAGAACCTTGTATATGTAATCGTGTTTGAGTTAAGCAATGAATAAAGAATAAAGTATTCATCCCCCTATATCCTACCCTAAACAATGTCATCTGTATCAAAACATGTTCTAAAATTTTATAAATTCATATACGAATAAGATAATTAAAAAATTTTCCATGAATTTTCCCCAAGATGAAAGCATCAGATAAGGGCCATAGTGTATTATGATTTCATCAATGGTGGATGGTTTTATAATAGTATGAATTATGTATTATTCCATATCTATTCCTATTATTGAGGATTTTTTCCCCATATAAATATGTCCAAATCCTATATTATAATTGTGTCATCCACATATATGTAATATATACACCACACCGAATACACCCTCTAGTCATGTTTGTGATAAACTCAAATGAAAGGATTCAAACCAATGCAAAATTTTCTTGATTATTTGTCTTAGATAAAATGAAGGGATATCTTAGGTGGAAACCATTAGGATCATGTTCTTGGAAGGGGGCGTGCATGGTGGAGACCATGAAATAAAAATATAGAAATAAAAGAACAAATGACAATTACACAAGCAAAAATATATAGTAATATGCAATCCCAATGTGAAGAAAGTATATAAGTAATCTAGAAAACAAGTACACATATAATATCACATATTTCAACCAAAAAAATGGACTAGGAGGATACAAAGATGGGAAACAAAGGTGTCATGCACGAAAATGGAATAAATATTATGTAGAATTTATAACCAAGGTACATGAAAGCATTGCCACACAAACATATAAAATTCTATAGGCCACAGACATAATAAATAAAGTAAGTGAAAGAAAATAGAAAAAAATTCATGAGGAACATATAACAAGATAAATTAGCACTTTGCAGTAACAAACATTTTTTAGTCCTATTAGTAAAAAATATAACATATACAAAATGTAAGTAGTTGATCATAATGAGGAAGTGAAAGTAATTGCAATGAAACAAAAGCACTGTATAGTGTGATAGATGACCCTAGATGATTTGGATAACTGAGAAGGGTCTAAGACAACACTTTTCATTGTCTATCAATATGTGTATTCCCTAAATAATTCTCAACATACCCCATGAATGCATGCGTGTAAAGAGTGCATAGAAAAATGTGTTATCTATCAAACTAATATGAAAATAATATATGTAACGTAGAAAGGTAGTCAATTAAGCCACATGTAGGTCCTTATTTTGTGTTTTTTATAAATATTTGAATGTTTTTTATGTTATTATTTGAATGTTTTTTACAATTTTGAAATTTAGTCAGTGTATAATTGGGAGGTAGCAAAAGAGCTACCAAACAAGGGTCTCATTAGGAGGTGGGATAAAACCATGAGATAAAGGAGGCTTGGGCCTTAAATGTGTCACATTTGTAGTAAGAGATGGATAATTGATGGAGTTATAATTGAGAGGTAATACTTCTTGACTAACCTTATGCTTTCTCAATCCACATTGCTTTTAGGACAAGATTGTCCATCACTTTTAGTCAAGCACAATGTTTCTTTTGGGTTATTTTCCTCAAACCCTTAAATAATGATCTTGGAGTTCTTTTGAACCAATCCAAACTTCCCAAAACTCTAAATGGAGTCTAAAATGGCATATGTTCATGACAATTCATACCGCCCTAAAATTACCCTGTTGACACATTTACCCTAATTTATATTGTAAATTTGAAGGAATTCCACAAGTATTCTCCTAAACATTTTTTTACTATGTATCTAAATATATTTCAGATCATTATCAAACAAATAGAACCATTAAAAATGGCTTCTAACTCAATTTAGTTATAATATTTCACAAGGGGGTCAAAACTATATTGTTATTGGGAAGTGATGGTATAGTTTAGAAATATTTTTGAAACATGATATTTCAAGCAATTTTTTTGGGTCTCTCAACACTCATTTTTCTTCATATAATACCTTAACACATCCCAAAATTTTCTATGGGATTCTTATTTATAAAATAAATTTTTTTCTTACCTCTTTTCTATGACAGACTTGATCAGAATAAAGATGATAGATCAAAACAAGGTTCTATTTATGATTTTCATTACCTTTAAATCCTCTATTGATCCAACCAACATCATATAAAAATCCGATAACCTCTCGTGATATCCTTACCCTACGATAAAAATCAAAATAATGAATAAAATCACATGAATAATATCATAATACTAAATTGATTTAATAAAATCTTAATATTAAATCTAATTTTAGAGTCACTATAATGATATACAACATAGTACAAATGTTAAGCACTCTAATGATGCAACCTTGTAAGAAAATGAGAGATATAGGGAACTTGTATGATTTTTTCTTATCCCAAAGTATATCCGAATTGGAAAAAATGATGAATAAGGTGGTAAGAGTGTGGGAAATGCTCAATACAAATTCTAGAACTTGTAGATTGGCCAAGACATGGGCGCCTAGGTAAGGGCAAGGGATCCTAGGTACTAGAGACCTATTGTAGGCACCTATGACTACATAGAGGGTCGGAACCTGATTTTTTGTGTCGCTTCTATGTTTCTTCCCTTTGTTGTTGATCTCTTGTGTATCACACTGCGAGCCCGCATAATTCACCCGTAACCTACAACACCTGCAAAACCCCAAAAATAATCAAATACTAAAAATAAAAATATGTAAATGGGGCATCGTCGATCGACCCCAATGGTCACCCAACAAAGTGAACTTATGATCCTAAGCACTCGCACCGCATTTCAAACTCCATGTAGTTCTGTGTGTGTGTGTGTAGAATTGAGCCCTAGGTGGCTCTTTTCTAAGATACAATGAATAGAAAACAATAACTATATGTAGAAATGTAAGTAGATGCATGGATGTCAAAATTAACTTCCCCTCCTATGAAGTGCATGTAGAAGAATGCAGCCCCTTGTCCCTTGAATGATGGTTAGATAGATGCTTTAATGCTCTTGAAATGCCCTTGGATGCAACCTTAGGTGATAATAATATATGCTTAGAGCTTGGTCATTTATTATGGTCACATAGCTTTGTATTTATATGACTCCCTTATTTGAATTTTGTGATTAACATATAAAATATTGACCACCAAGAAAATAATATGCTCAAAATATAAAATAGGCCCAAATTTGGCGAGTAAGATACAAAGAGGTTGGGGGAGCCCGGAGGGGATGAGGGTGCTTAGGCGCTGATGTCCACCGATGGGTGGTGGTGTCTAGAGCTAAGAAAGACAAAGAAGTGAAAGTTAGACTTGGTAGTGGGGTGTACAAGACTACAAAGAAATCAAGAAATCAAAGAACGACCAAAGATAGATGTAAATTTCTAGTTTTGTTACTTAGGGATCATATGAATAGTGGTATGTGATTTAGTGTCTACATTTTCCCCCACTTTATGTTGTTGAGTGAATAATCAATAACCTAAAGTAGAAAAGAGATGTGTACCGATAACCATGTAGATCAATGGTGAAAGTGTTCTAAAGAGAAAATAAAAATCGTGGAGTGATAAAAATAAAAGCATGAAGTGATAAAAAGTGAAGCGTGGAAGATAAAGAAGAGGAAGAGACCCTAGGGGTAAATTACATGTGTTCTGCTATGTTTCTACCTATTGTTGTTGTCACTTGATGAAGGGATGCTTCTTGTTGTGTATTAAGGATGGAACTACAAAAATGAGTGGAAGAGTAGTCAAAGTCATGTGTTTTGAAAACTCGGAAAAGTATGTAAAAATATGAAAAATAGTAAAAAGGAACATGTGCACCTGATCCATGATGAGTGAAAAGGATAGAAAATTTCCTAAAATGATGTAGAAGGGTGATCTTTTTGGGCAATATTTTTGGGTGATCTCACACCAAGTGTGAGTTTTTATGGCAATATCATGCCAAGTGCGAGTTTTTGGGTGATCTCATGCCATGGTAGAAGAGTGTTGGGAGAAAGGTTTAGTTTTATTCTCCATCCATGACTACTTCTTGAAGTTTATACACCACTACAAATGGTGTGATCTATGTTGTTCCAATTTGATCTAAGGAAATATAAGAAAAATGAAATAGAATGCATTCTAATTGCTGGAGGACTATACATGTATTGATAAAATTGATTTGTGAAATGCTAAAAACTACGCTGATATGAGAAAGTGACTATAACCGCCCCTTGGTCATAGGCACCCAGGAAAGTTCAAGAGCACCTAGGTGTTAATTTATATATCCGGGTGCTAGTGTTTATGTTGAACTAAGGACTCAAGTCATATTCTGGGCCATTTTTGTGATCAAGTCTCGTTATGTTCCTCTCATTGAACTATAACCGTGAATTGTTGTATGAGGTGACTAATTCACCTAATGATTCCCCCCATCATTTATGGTGCATGTGATGTCGTGAGGAGAATGCGGCCAAAAGTAGAGGACCAGATGGTGATATGAAACTTATACCCTGTAAGAGGAGGGAATGTTCTTAGTAGAAACCAAGCTACACATAAAAAAGTGGCTGTGAAACATGTGTTAGTGCAAAAAAAACAAATACACATATAGAAGACAATGTGTAAGCTAATGAACAAGAAGAAAATGTAGACCGCAAAAAGTGGGTTTCAAACATGAGACATCACTCAAAATTTTACAAGAAAATCAGGGCTGAAGATGCCAAACACATACAGTGTGCACAAAAGACAAAGGGCATAACTTGAAAACAATGGCAAAAAAATTAAAAATGACAAACAATAGCAATCATAGTATCAAAAAACCATGGTGGAAAAAAGTTACTATAAGAAAAATGTTGCACATGAAGCACACATTAGCATGTTAGAAAGATAAGAAGTATGTCAAAGCATATATGATCAAATATAAAAGTGTGCTAGTAAAAATAGAAATTACTATATAACGAAACAATACCACCTGTAGTGTATATGAAAGTAGATGCCCCCAGGAGCCACCATGGGACTAGTAAGAGGTATAATGCTAAGCATCCATGCTGCATGTAAGGATCTGTAGAAGGTTTGTATTCACAACTAGAAGTAAAGTGAACACATATGTGTATAAAATAAACATAATGACATATGAAATCTCCATCTAACATATTAAGAAAAGTGTAACATGTGAGCATAAATAAACAAGAACAATGTGCAACCAAGATATACAATATGCTATGAATGAGAAATATGAAATGATATGAAATGTGAGTTTGATAGGAGTAGTGTGCCACACGAGCATATGTGGATGAATATGTGTGAGATGAGGTTCCTTTATAAATTTCCCCTTAGCAGTCGAGAATGAACCATAGAACAAGAGTGCATCATTGGGAAATTGTTTGAATTGTGTGCGCTAGATAAATAGATCAATGAATCATAGAGCATAGAGAGTGAGTGAGTTTGGTGATGTTCATTTCATATTTAGACCCTCAATAGTCGAGTATGAACCATGGAACTAGAGTATGTCATCGGGTAGTGTGTTGTGATGAATGTGCTTTGAGTGTGAAATATGTCGTGTATATGATGTGAGGTTCATGAATGTAGTGAGCCCTCAATATTCAAGTTTGAACTGAAGCACAAGAGTGTGTCATAGGGTAATGAAAAAATAAGTGTATCAAGATGTGTACGATGCATGTGAAAGACTAAATGCTAAGTACAAAGTGAAAAAGTAGAAATGGGAGACATTTGATAATGCTAAGAGGTGGGAAGTAAGAATGATGCCCCCAAGTGTGTGATGCTTTAGAGATCTATACAACGATGCAAGAGATACCATGCCATTATAAGAGAGCATTACTTGTGTCATAATAAGAGAGAGAGCTAACACAATTGTAGGTAGAAGCAATAGTATGACCATGCAATGGTGGTTGAGTTTGGAATGTGTCCTGGCCATAAGTAGGAGTAGATTCTTTGAAAAAATGAATTAGGAATGGAAGTGGAGTAGGATGGGGAGGAATCTTGAATGGTGGAAGTCAAGAGAGACCATCTAGAGTTTTCAGGTCTTGCATAGCGAGTGGTTACTTAGTTTGACTTGGTAATGCAGTAAAATACTTGAGAGGAGGAGGTGTTGGATTGATTTTGATAGGAGATTTCTTAGGAGGCACTTGAATTATTATCAAAGGAACTTGAGTAATGATGGTATGATGCTCATTAGACATAGGTGAATCAAATTTAGGAACCCAGTGAGATGTAGTAATTGGAGATGAATATGTGGGAGCATTTTTTTGTAGCAAATTAAATGAGACCATAATGCTTAAGGTAGCCAATTTGTCTCTTAAGAGCATAACAATCATTGTCATTTTGTCCATTGATTTGATTATAATTGCAATATGGATGACCTTGATATTTTCAAGTTGATAAGGAGGATATAAATGAGTAGATGGTAAGCTGATTAATTGATGAGGTTAAGATCTCGAGGAAGAATATCTTGTTTCTTAACATTGAGCTCAAACTTTAGAGGCATGGGGAGTGAAAATATTTGAGGTTCACTAATACGAGCACATGTAGAAGAAATAGAATGAGGATGATATGTAGAAGAAGAAAAATCATGAGATTGAGAAGCATCCTTAAGATGTTGAATTTCAAATTTGAGTGATGTAATCATGGATTCCATAGCCTAAAATTTATCTTGAAATAAAGCATGTAAATATTGAATTTATTTATAAATAGATTGATTGACATTAGAACTAATAGAGTCATTAGAGAGATGATTGAAGATGGCACTTGACTTGTGAAGGTGACATGTTGATAGGGAGATACATAGTGTTTATGGTTTTGTGGAGAGCATCTTTGCAATGTGGGTGCATTTGAAGAAATTGAAGCAAGGATACTTGAGAAAACTTATGAGCCATTAGAGAAGAAAAATGAGGATCCAAGAGTGTCCAAATGAGATGAGTTCACCAAATGATTTAATAAAAATAGAAAATATATGCTAAACCCTAATTACAGAGTCACTACTTAGCAATGATATTGGAAGTATAGATCCAACCTAAGAAATAATCAAGATAAAACTAAAACCATAAGTGCAAGAGAAGGAAATGAATGCTTAGATGATTTCAAAATTTAACTGAGCTATTACAAATTAGAGAATTGATAAACAAGAGGAGGAGACTGTTGCAAACAAACCCAAAAAAATGGTAGAATTGTTAGAAAGGCCTGGACTGGGACACTTGGATCCATCGGGGGCACTGGGTGTTGTAGACTACTTCAGGCACTTGTGATCTGTGAAAATGGTCAGAAAGTGATTTCTCTTGTGTCACTTCTATGTCACTTCCCTTCATTTTTGATCATGTATGTGTCACAATAAGCTGCAAAAATTTTCACCGTAACTTTGTAAAGAGAAAGAGCACCTGCAAAACCCCAAAACACATCAAATCCTAAAAATAAAAAAGATGCAAATGGGGATTCAAACTAACCTCGGTGGTCACATGACAAAGTGAACTTATGATTTAGGCACTGTACTACATTTAAAACTCCATGTAGTTCTCGCGCGTGTGTAGATCTGTGCCCTACGTGGCTCTTGTGCAAGATGCACTAAATAGTGAGAAATAACTAAATGTAGCAATGTAAGTAGACATGTTGATGTCAAAATGAACTTCCCCTCATATGAAGTGTATGCAGAAGAATGCAATCCATTGTCCCTTGAATGATAGCTAGATGGATACTTTGATACTCTTGAAATTCCTTTGGATGCAACCTTATGTGATAGTAATAGATGCTTAGAGCTTGGTTGTTTATTATGGTCACATATCTTCGTATTTATGTGATTATCTTGTTTGAATTTTGTAATTAAGATCCAAAAGGATGTCCAACAACAAAACAATATGCCCAAAAGATAGAAGAGGCCCAAAAGGGACAAGTAAGATGCAAAGATGCCAAGGGCACCCAAAGGAGACAAGGGTGCCTGAGCACTAGCATCCTGGCTAGGCAGCAATCGGTGTCTAGGGCCAAGAAAGATAAAGTAGTGAAATTCATACTAGGCAGTGGGGTGTGCAAGACCATAGAGAAAGAAAGAAAGAAAAGAAAGAGGCCAAATATAGATGTCAATTACTAGTTTTATCGCTTAGGAATCATATGAATAGTGGTATGTGATTAGGACCTAGAAATGTACCCAAGTGTGTGATTTAGTGTTTACATAAATCACTCACTCACAATCATATAAAACAATATTTTGGTAAATAATCATATAAGTATGACCCTAAACCATGAAAATTGATCTCTCTTTGACTAAAAACATCATTTAAAATATCCTTTCACCTTCCTACATACTCCCCTCTCTCCTCCTACTCTCTTACAATGATCTCATTTGCTTAGTTTTATCATTTTTGTAACCCTAACTAACACTAACCACCTAAATGACTTAAATAAAGAACTCAACCAATCTGGTCATAATGTGTGGGAGAGGTTTTTTTAACCTTAATACATTACGTGACATCACTTATAGCTCCCCATAAGGTTTCACAATCAACTCATGTGGCTAGAAATATTGAAAACACCTAGAACTCGTTATAAAGTTGAATTCTCAAATACTCATTTTTGGAGGGAAAATGAAATTAGAGGGATATAAAGGCTAGGAAAGAGTGATAATGACCGTACACAATATTTATTCATCTCATAAAACTATATAAGCCACACCACACCAAAATTAACTATTTACACTTGATGCTCCTGTAATAGAATCCCCAGTGGGAAAATCTAAGCTCTAGCTCAAATAGAGTTCTGATTTTGTTTTTATTCTTCAAATTTCTTGGTACCTACATTATCTCTCTTCTCTTCTCTTTGTATTCTTTATGTTTTATTCTCTCTTTAGCTTCATAATTTCTCTTTTCTTCTCTTCACTATTCCATCTCTTTCTTGTATTCATTAGCTTCCTTCTTCCGTCCTCCACCATGATTTTCATCATACTAAAAATTTAATAGATTTTATATCTCTACATTTCTATGTAAGAGTCCTTAATATGCATCTAAATCCACAACACTTTACTCTTTATGTTTATATTATATCTTATCTTCTTCATCAAGTTCTGGTGGAACATATCTTCAATTTTCTCCATGATTCTATTAGATTTCACTATGAAACCACATTGAATCCATCTAATCCTACTAATATCTACTAATGACATTATAGATATGAAGGTCATCATGTTTGGTTCATCTCAATCAACATCAACCACTACTCCTCATCTTGGTGCTTTCCAATGTGCTTTTCTCCTTAATGATTCCTCTCTAAGGATGATTAATTCCTTCTTGCTTCATATTCTTGGTTCAAGAGCTCCAACAGCTTATATTTTTAATTATTAATGTCTCTCAACTACTATGAGATCCAATGATTCTGGTCCTTGCATTATTGACTCCCATATTAGATCTTCCTTAGTTTTCTCCTTTATTTTATGTTTACTCCATTCTCCATTCATCTATATGAAATGAAATTGAGATCCTTCATGAGATTCTTCTTCATTGTTTTATCTATTTCACTTCTTGCAAGTTATCTAAGGCACTAATCTTCTTGAAATCTACCTTCTTCTTCATTTGACACTATAACTTGATTTTTAAAATTAATATTCATCATGTGCTAAGTTAGACACTTTTCATGTTGTATCTCTATCTAATGTATTCCTTATAACACCATTTTAGGTGATCTTCTTGTTCTCTCTCCAAGTGATAGACCTTGAACTATGTCTTCTCCTTCTTTTACCTCTTTGTATACTACTTTCTTAGTCAAGTTGACATCTTTGTTCAAATGCTGATCCTCTAGAATGAAAATTATTAAATCCTCCTTATCATTGATATTATCCATCTTCTTAAGCTCTACAAGAAATCCATTAGGTACTTTATGTATTCTATTAAATATCTTAAAAATGTCCCAAATTATTCTCTAGTCAAGGAAATCTCTAATGCTTTCAGCACATCAACTTGTAAACTTGCATACACACAATCAAAGGAAACACTAGAAATAGAAGTTTGAGGCCAAGTTGTCCATTTTGATTCTCCTTCAACCCCATTTATTCTCTTTCTTGTTGAACTTCTTATCTCATACCTTCAATTTATTCTTCTTGAGTATCTTATTTTTCTCCTAACATGACTCCTTATGGATGAAAAATATTGGTCTCCATATCCTCCTCCACGTATATTTCATCTCTCTCATGGTGTTGATCAACTTCTTATTTCTTGCTAACTTAAAAATCTTTCTTGAGCTCCTTATATGAGATATTATCCATATCAATCTTGTATTTATTACATTGCAACTTAGCTCTCGTCTTCTTGTCTCTAATGGAGATCTATATTATCTTATATATGAGTAACCTTATAAGCCACTTGACTTTCATTTTGAGCTCTAGAAAAACCCTTGTCTCTCTTTCTCAATTTCAAGAGTATCATTTCTGCCAACATATTATTTATCTCTAATATATCTTCTTTAATAACAACCTCTTTCTTCATTTCCCCCTCTTTTTTAATGTAGCCATGTCTCTTAGCAAAGCAATTCATTATAATATTTTTTTTCATTTCTCACTTTCTCTCTTTTCTCTTCTAGACTCACTTTTTCTCTTTTCTCTTCTAGACCTCAATATGGCTCTAAGAAAGTATTTTCCACCTTTCTTGAGTCTCAACCTAGGTTTCCTTCTTCTTACTTGGTCTATTGACACCTCTAAGTATATTCCCATTTAGATTCTTTACTCATTGAGATTCAATGAAATCTTATAGTTTCTCACACCTCTTCTTGGCTTCGATAGGCCTTTATATTTCTCTAATGGATTCTTCTCTTCTAAAAAAATACCAATAAATCTCTCCAAACTACAAAGAGCTCCCTTACAGACTTTAAGAGTCTTCACCACCTCAAAGTTTTATCTTCACTTAAACCTCTCTCTCCCCCAAGAAATTTATAGCTATGATACCACTTTATGGAGGCCTAATGGAGAGGTAATCCTTCTTGAATAGACATGTTCTTTCTCAATCCAACTTACTACCATGACAGGATAGTCCATCACTCTTATATAAGAACAATGTTTCTATTGAGATATTTTACTCAAAATATTAAATAATTACATTGGTGTTCTTGTGAACCTATCCATACTTCCAAAAAACTTTGAATGATGTCAAATGACCTTTGTTCATGACAACTTATACTTCCCTAAAGCTGCCCCTAGGAAGACAAATTTACCCCAATTTATATTACAAATATAAAGGACTTCCATATGGATTATCCTTACTAATTTTTTAACTATATATTTAAGGCTAGCTTATTTCATTATCCAATAAATAACAACCTTAAACATGGATTCTAACTCAACTTATTTGTAATAGTTCACAAGGGGTCAAATCAGTATTATTACAAGGTAACAAGGGTATAATTTATAAATATTTTTGAAACATGATATTTAAAACCTTTTTGGTCTCTTAACACTCATTTTTCTTCATACTACCCCTTAACACATTGCAACAAGTTATGTGGAATTATTATGTAGAAAAAACATTTTCTTACCTCTTTTACTATGATAGACTTGATTGTAAGAGTTTGACAAACTTGTACAATGGAATCTTTATGATTTTACTCCTTTTAAATCCTATATCAATCCAACCAACATCATATACAACCATAACATATTTTATATCCTTCACCCGTAATAACAATGTAAAATAAAAAAGAAAACAAACACAATACCAATGCCGAATACCAAATTCAGTCACTTACAATTATATACAATTTTTTGAGAAAATGATCATAGAAGTATGAGACCAAACCCTAAAAATAAATCTATATTGCACTAAAAACCTTATTTAAAATATCCTCGACCTTCATACATTCCCCATTTTCTCACTCTACTCTCTTACAATGGTATCATTTTCTTAGTTTTAGCATTTTTGTAACCCTAACTAACACTAACCACCTAAGTGAATTAACTCAAGATGTCAACCAATCTAGTTAGCATGTACGGAGAGGTTTTGTTCACATTAATACAACACATGACCTCACTTATAACTCTACATGGGGTTTCATGATCCACTTATGTGGTTAGAAGGCTTGAAAACACCTAAAACTCATAAATTTAAATTTTCAAACCCTAGTTGTTAGAGGGAAAATGAAAATACATGGATATAAAGGCTAGGGAAGGGTGCTAATGAAAAAAAAATCTTTATTAGTCTCATAAAGTTATATAAGACCTACCACACCAAAATTTACTATTTACACTTGATGCTCATACATCAACAACACCTAGAAAGAAAAGGCTATGTAACCTATATAAGAGTCATGGTATGTGTAATAGGGGAACTAGGAGAAGGCCTAAGGAAGAGACACACTAGAAATATTTACAATATAATACCTAGTAGAATTCATAAAAGCGATAAACATAAAAGAAGTAACATGTGTAAAATAAGACCTAACAGGGAGGCATATGAGGATATAGCCAATAGAAGTATCATGTGTAAGAGGAGACCTTACAAGAGGGTTAGGAAGGAGAGACCTACTGGAAATAGTATTTGTAATAGGAGACCTAAGTAGAGGTTTAGGAAGGAGTGAACTGTATAATTAGTATATGAAATATGGGACATAGAAAGAGTCCTAGGAGATAAAGACACTCTATAAGTAACATGTATCGATTTAGTAGACATGGAAGTAGTTATCCTAGCTTTTTAAATAATGATTTTAGTTATCGAGGCCTCATATGTTATACCCTTGACTATAATAACTTGATTATTGAAATTGAACTTAACAAATTGATAAAATATAGATGGTATATATTTAAAAACATGCAATCATAGGAAAATAAGATGTACATGTCACATGAGTTAAGAGGATAATTGACCAAAAGAAGACAACTATAGTAGTAGAACAAAATGTAAGAGGTATAAAAATATGTCAAAGAGTGGTCTTAGTATTAGAGGTCATGTGTCCTTTAATGTATTCAAAATAAGTAGATAACATTAAAGTGCACATATTTTTGAGACTAATTTTTATTAGAATACTATGTATAGGACATAGGCCAACCAAATCATGAATGTATAGTGTAATCGAAAGAAGGTTATAAAACCTATTAGTGTCATACAATGTAATGATGGTACTAGGAGGCAACATAGTAGTAATATTACCAATAATAACATCGAATGCATGATCATAAGGAGGCTAATGAATAACATGATGATAATTATGTACTTCCAAATCAGGTTTAGGTGTGTTGTAATAAAGAATTGAGTCATTTTTTTTCATTTTTTCATTATCATTATTAGGCTAGGATGATTTAGTGGGGATTTCCCATTTGATAGAATTAACATAAATACAATATTTTATCACCTGATAAATATTAACACATCAATTACTATAATGGATAATACATCTATGATGATAACAAAAGGAATTAACATTGAACCTTTTCTCACAAGGATTTCATGTATAAACTTCAAGAGTCGATGTAGAGATATAATGTTTCACTCAAATAATTGTTTAAGCACTAGGTGAGATACACTAGGAAAGTGTGTGAATTGTTTATGAGGAGTTACAAATGAAGATTTATGGTATGAGATGCAACATTAACAATAGCTTTAACATCAATTTCGGTGTCAATATATTTTCCTTAAAACTTAGGATGAGATTTTTTGGTAGTGTATACACCTAATTTTTCACTTTTCATCTTTCATACCTATCACAAACAATTTCCTTTGTGCACATAAGGGTCATTGATGCATCCATTTCTTGAGCGGAAGCCTTAAGGGTCCTTCTAGGAATGGAGAATGATTATTCACGTAATCATTATGGGTTAGAGACATTACACAGAGAGATTATTATTGCTATATGGTCTCGACCTTAGTTGTCCTTGAATTAGTTATCCTTGTCCCTTTATGTATCATACACATTTCACACCCAACACCTTGCTTGCATCTCACCTTTTTGAACTTTTTTCATCCATCTTGTTGATCCATGAAACTTAGTTTCACCTTATATGACACATTATCATCCTTTGCTTTGACACCATCATCCATGAGTAATGGTGTCAGTGTTAGGTTTTTCTTGGCCAAAACCATCACCCATGGGCGATGGCATCATATACATACCTACCACATAATTACATTTATGAAGGAAAGAAAAAAATCTTAGGAACTACACTTTCATCTACTCTCTTGTGTTAACTTCACATTTGCTCACTTTGCACTTGGTTCATCTTGCACTTGGATTGGATTGGACACTCTTCTTCTTTATTGGATTGCTTTAACTATTGGGTCATATATAGTGAGTGTAGGACAAGAAATGTGATGCCATTATCCACCTAATAATGATTATCTCTTGGTGTGCCACTTCTCTGGAGAGATAGATTCATCGAAACCACCCTACATGTAAGTTCTCTAACTCTCTTTTTCATTTAACATATATTAGTTCATTTCACTTCCCCATTACTCTATGTTAGCTTAGTGTTGTATGTACATTGATGTTAGTTAGCATAGTTCTCTTATTTTATCAACTCTTTAACTTTCCCTTCTTTATATTAAAGTTACATTGTTCATGCTTACCTTATCTATTTTTGATCCATACCTCTTCTCACCCATCTATCGATATCCCAGGAGGGTACTCTCATCTATCTTGAATGTGGGCCTTAGAAACCCTAGGTTAACCTAGTGTATGGATTAATACCCTTTGGATATATGACCCTAGCCCTCAATGTAGCCCCTTTAAATATATCTACTAAATACCAGTTCATGTATCTCTCTCACTTGTTGTATTGATAGAATAATAGAACGAAAGAATTAGGAGTGAAAGTTATTGCAACACATTCTTGGCCCACTATAAATTTATGGTGAACCCAATGTGAATCCTACAGACCTTCTGATCAAGAAAAACTCATTAAAAACATCCAATTCAATCTTGACCTCATACAAACATCCAAAAAATCCACAAAACCAAAAAAACACGCCTACATGGAGACACCATCACCCAAGGGTGATCATGTCTATTCCAGTATATTCATTTCCAAAACCAATGATCTCTATGCAAAACTTCTTACACGACGGATCCCTTTAATTTTCCTAAATTTGTTCTTAGACACCATCGGTCCTGTGCAAAATTTTCTACACAACTGATTGTATATGTAACCTTTATTTCTAGACCCATTCTCCCATATTATCACTCCATCATGGAATATTTGCACTTGGGGTCTTTTGATTCTATTGTGAACACATTTCTTGAAGCCTATCATCCTAAAGCTAAGTTTCCTTTTTGCATAGACTATTATGTTGTACCAACACCTAGAAAGAAGCCTTCTACTTGTCACAATGACCCACTTAAGGATGAATAAGAAGAAACCCAAAATGATGATATCTTTGATCATCCTCCTGAGATTCATAATTTTCTCTCTCAGTTTCCCCAATACAAAAATGAATAAGAAGAAATTCTTATCAAACATATTCTTGAGTTAGTTTCCGCACAAATTGAAAATATGGAAAAAAGGGAAACATCCTGAAGTAGGTTCATGTGAGAATGTTTATAACTCTGATGGCACCAATCTCATTCTCAAAATTATTGATAGGATGAGCCAAAAGAAATATAATACCACCACTTAATTCCTTCAAATGAAATACAAAATGGCTCTATTAGTCAATCAACCTACAACATGCTCTTGGGGCACCATGCCCCATCCTTTTCTAAATGGGACTAATGGGGTACCCATCACCCAACCCCCTATCCAAAACAAGTCTTAAGAGAAGTCCAATAAGAGACTTTAGCACCTTACATTTCTAGCATGGATATTGGTGGAATTTATCCTTCTATATCTTACGACGGGTCTATTGATCCCACCCTTCATATCAAGGCCTTTGGTAATATTTACAAGGAGTGGATCAGAACCAATTCATATGCTGCCACAAAAATCCTAGCTAAAACTTTCACGGAGATTCTTTGGATTGGTATCACACTTTACCTCCTAACTCCATAGTTGAGCTAGAGTCCTTGGTGATAGCCTTGGTGAATGAATTTCAATATCATGATCTACCTGAGAATAATATCAATGCTTTCATCAATTTCCAATAATCTAAAAATGAATCAGCGTAAGATTTCATCAAGCGTTGGAAGACTATCCACATGAGTAAAACATAATATTCCTAATGATATCCTCTGCTAAACTTTTCTTATGAGCTCTTAAAGCTTACATTCAATACAAAATGAGGCCCTTTTCTCCCACCTCCCTAGAAGAAGCCTTTGAGAAAGTTAAAAGGTAAGATTATCTCATGAGGTTCGAGAAATATCCTCTAAAGACACAAAAAAATAAAACCCAAATCCTCCAACGTTCTTAGAGAAAGAAAATGACAAATGAAAAGTCTCTAATACTCTACCTCTCATTAATTCTTCAAAACAGATTATTGTTACCATTAATCAACAACATAATAACAAGGGTCATCCTAACTATCATTAACCATTGACTAAGGAAGAGTTGAAACATCACTTACCTAAGCCATTTACCATGATCTTGGATCCTTCTCAACCTATTCCTCATCAGCATGATGAAAGTAAGTTCATTGGTCACATTCTAATTAGGATCAATGCAATGAAAAATGATGTGCACTATGAATGAATTCCATTAGATTATTCCTAGGTCCATAATTTGACTATGATGCCATCATGCAAGAGCGTTTGACTGAGGTGGTCAAATATCATGATGCAACTCAACAAAAGGATCACCTTGAAGTTATCAACCAAGCTAATGAGAAGTTTCATATATTTGATAATCCTATGCCTAATCACAATGTTGTTGAAATTTCTAATAAGCAAGAAAATTCTACGGCCAACATAGTCGACACAAATTATCCTCTTGAAATATAGTTGCAATTAATGATGTAAAATGTGTCATGGCTTATGTAGAACCGAGAATATCTGTGCGTTCTAGCCTCAGGCTCACAGGGTGATATATGCCTTTGTACCTCAAAACTAGACATCTGAAGGTAACAATATGTCTCCTCTAAACATCATCAAATTCTATGGAAATCCTTCTATAGGTTTGATGGTGTCTGAATTTGTTTCTTTGGCCACAAACACCATCAACCCCAGTGTAAATCAAAATTGTAGGGATGATGGCATAAGAAATGAGTAGAAAATAATTTTAGAAGTGTCCTTAATCACTCCTACTCCTTCGGATCTATTTCTAAGGATTACCGACACTCTCATCCTCTTGTACAATCTAGTCATGACAAGTGGGACCCTCTTGAAGTACTTTCCAAGCCTCCTAGCTAAGTTACCTTCTTAGAACTCATGCATACATCATCTCACCATCGTGATAATCTCATGAAAATATTGTTCAATATGAACATTCCTGTACTATATGGATCAAAGGAAAGCATTCATTGTTAATGTGAGGATCTATCCAAATCATACTAATCTCACTACGAGATGATCACTCTTGCATTTTTTTTCCTATAGATTATATGATCCCTATAAGCTCTTGCTATGTGCAGGCAATCTTCCTATTTTCATTTCAGTTCAAAATGGTCACACTGTGGTCAAGTGAACTATCATTGATGAAGGAGAAGACACATGTATGGCGTCATTATTATTCATTAAGGATTTTAGTCATTATATGAATAACCTAAAATATACACGAACCACTTGTCAAGGATACAATCACTGATAGATGCCTTCTATGGGGTGTATTTGATTACCCATCACCATCCCCCTAGAACTCTACGTCAAGGTCTTGGTCCTCAATTTTCATTTATCTTATAATATTCTCCTAGGGTAGCCTTGGATTCATTTTATGCATGTCATTGCTTCTTCCACGTGTCAATGTGTGTAGTTCACTCACCAAGGAGATATTTATAGGATTCAGGGAAAATAATCCTTGGAAATAAGATACTCTTATAAAAAGGAACATACACAATCCCAACATTGGAAAAACTATCTCCTATTCCCTTTCCGAATATCAATGTTTTAACTACCCTATAAATAATCTTCACGACAATTTCGGTCATCTCTAATTGGTTGGGAACACACCTCCCAATCTCTTGGATTTATAAGATGATGATCTTGATGAGGTCACACTTAGAATAAACACTTCTTATCTTCCCAAGATTATCATATAAAACCACGTCCTCCCTTACATACTTACAAGAAGGAGCCTTCGATTCCCATAGTCATCTCATGTACACCGCAGCCCCCACTAGAGCATGTGGTTTGAATTGAGACCATAGTCGATTCTTGTGTGGTGGATGCTTCCACATCAAATTATGACAATGGTTACACTCTATATGGCCCTTACTTGACTAGCTATGCCGAGAATCATGATAAAAAGTCTTGCATTACTAAGAGACTCTTCACTCTAAATTTTCTTATGACATGAATGTCATCCTCATACAAGAGGAATCTTTGAGTACAAGTTATTACTTCTTCCCAATCGGTGCTGATCCTCAAATTGTTCCATTGGCTACACTTCCACATAAAACTATCAACCTATCCAAACCATTTTAACTTACGAAGCAAATGATTGGATCATCTATTTTGACTACGAAGTTGATGATATCATGGGTGATGATTCTATCTATTATGCCTCAATGACTAAGAGACATATTACTCCATCAACACCATATTCACCCATTGCATTAGTGTTATCCTTAGATAATATCACTATTCCTTTTGAGCCTTTAAAACTTCTCTCCCTACCTCTTTCCCTTATGGTTCCTCATTCCTATACAAATGAGTTGTATCTTGTACATGGAATGAGGCTATGGGCATGCTATTTTTTGAATATTAATCCTATAGAAACCATATGAAGAATCTTGAAGCTGAGGTCAAATGCAACGAATCCAAAAATGCTACAGAAACGAAAAAATCCTACATTGCCTTTCAATTTAACTCCCTTATTTTTATCTTATTGTAGGTATTACACATATACTGACATCAATAGTTAGGTTTTGTATGGCAAGCATCCCATTCTTGAAACTTCTTCCTATAATCAAAAGTGTAGAGTTGATTCCTCTCGAAATTGACCACCTTCCCCTAGAATGATGAGACCACACCCTACTTATGGACCACCACCTCACCCCGATCCTCATTGTACTATGGATGTTATTTGACATGATATTCTCACTTGATTAAAGGATAGAATAGATGACACCTTATTCACCATGATAGATAAAGTTCATTGGAAAGTATCTATCACACAACATGCCATAGATTACCTCACAACTAATGCTAGTAGTCACATCTTGAATCAAGTTGATGACATCATCATAGATACATTGCGATCTTTACCCCTCGTAGCTAGTTATATATAGTACATTGATCACATATTATTTTTATTCTTTGGCTGAACCCTCACCTTTGCTTGGGATCTTGGCCCCCACTTGGGTTTTTACACACTACCTTTTTCCTTTGCTTGGGATATTGATCCCCCTTTTGGTTTTTCATAAAATTCCTAAATATCTCCTTACATCATTTCTTAGGATATTTAACTCTACTCATATTTACTACCATATACGCCATGGTTTCTCCTACCATTGGAGCTCCTCGGTTTTGATTCTTACTATTTTGGATTTTGTATGCCCCAGTCTTTCCTATTGGATTTTTGTAATATCTTGCGCATCCTTTCTTAGGGCTATGACCTTTCTCAGATTTATATACCCAACCACTCCTTGACATCCCACTTTGTTGGCTATCTTGGCCTTGTTTTTCCTCTTGGATTCTTCACATTGCATGGGTTAGGCTATCTTATTGACACCCTTCTCACTAGATTTACCTATCTAATCACATTATCATTATTCCTAAGTACCCAGAGTATCACTACATATCTATACATACATACATACATACATACATACATACATACATACATACACACATATGTGTGTGTGTGTGTGTGTGTGTGTGTGTGTGTGTGAAAATTAGGAAAATAATAAGTAAAGATACATACAAAACCAAACATCAAACATCCTAATATCATCAAAATCATCATCTATATATCTTGAATAAATTTGTATACATAGGAAAAAATCCTAAAAAATAAATACGTGAATCTAGCCCATCTACAAAATGGATCAAGCACCCTCACCCCCTTTAGAGGGTCTCAGGATTCTTTGAGCCAAAAATTTTGTGCTTTCATCTTTGGCTATGCATGCTAGGGACTTTGCCTTGGATCAAGCTCCGAAGCCTCTCCTACACTCTCACCGGCTATGTCTCTAATGTAGTAATCCTCTCTTCCACTCTCTAGGAATTTTATAGATGGGCTTCCTACTCATAAACCAAGGAAAAATAGATGTACAATAGGATCTGTAACATCATGTCTATGTTGTCGGTAGATGCCAATATCTCGTGAATTCCCTATATTGCCGTATTATCTGGGATGCCTCTCGATTAGATGAAACGAGATCACGAGAATCTCCTACCGATGTTGTTGTTAGATCCACCTTCACTATAGTGTCTTGGAAATATAGCAAAAAATCTAGGATCTCATGGTGGGCACTTTTTATCAGGGAGTGCCACTCCTCCACCGTTCACTCTATAAAACAAAAAAATGACACATGTTAGTCACAATATCAACATGGAACAAACCCATCTCTTAAAAATAATCTAAATAACATCATATCACACATACTTGGATGCCCAAGCCTCTCTATGATAGTATCCCCATCTTTGTGGCCACCTAATACCTCCTCATCCTCATCATCAAAATGAGGTCTGGCTCTTACATAATGTGTCCACTGTCTTGGGAACCAATATAATATCCCCTTAACGTTGTGGTTCGGGCTCTTTGTCTCGGATGCATAACCATCTAGACCCTGATTGACATCATATAACCTTTTCCTAGATAGTACATCTTATGCTCTCTTAGGCATGGTGGTGGTTACTATACTACTCCTTGGTGCTATAACCTCGCTCTTCATGCATCCTCGACTGTGGACATATATCTGTGGATCCTCAATCGATCCCTTCTTTAAACCACTAACTACTATGACCTATGGTGGGCCTTGAGAATCCCCGCCACATCGATGCTACCTCGACCATGTGTTCCCCTTCCGCCGTATCCTATGGGGTCATAATGCTAGCACCCTAACCTTTTATCATGTGGCCTCTCTAAGATGATGACATTGGTTGGGTGGTAATGGTGGTATAAAAAGGGCATCGCTTCCCAAACTACCTTAGGACCCTACTCACCACATAGATCTCCACCCAATAGAAATAATGACCTGTCACCTCTATGATGGTCTCTAAATACTCTACTCTAGGAAAATAAGGCCACGATGTACATTCCATATGTAGGGATGTCATGTAACATCATAGGAACCACCTATGCTAGTGGCCGAGAATTCTCTAAGTACCCACACTTTGTCATCCTTTGTGCCCATTAAAGCAATCTTAGGGAATCCCCTACTACTACATGTGTGTCACACTTTGTCAACTTGTACATTAGAAATCTCTCATATATCTATGTTGCCAATAAAATGATGGGTCCCACGACCATCTAAACTCTACGTTTGACCTTGTAAAGATCATGCACCAACTGCACCCATATGGTGGTTCCCCAGTTGAACACTACCCCATGATCTACAACATATATGCATACAACTATCAAGAATAATGGTATGGCTCCATTTTCTTTATGGCACACTATCTATTCCATAACAATCCTAGAACTACCCTCTAAATATCAAGAATCCCTGCTGCTTATACTGTGTTGAGTCAGACACATAGTATAATCTCAGCATATGTCCTACTCCCAATAGCCCATACAACTAAGGATCTTCTCTCTATAACATCTAAACTAATATCACAATACATATGGGTCCCTCCAATGGGTAACCCCAAAATCCTATGTACATCCTTTAGGGTCAATGCCATCTCTATGGTCTCCTGTCCTGTCCACCACTGAAAGCTGTTGGATGTAGTCTCCCATGCAACTAAGAAAATTTGTAATAAATCCAAATCCATTGGTATCTTAGGCATCTGCATGATGTCTCCAAAACCCCAACGTTGTAATTTGGTCACCTTTGTATGAGTCGGTTTGACAATCATACCAATAAGACATGATACATCTACTCTATTCCATAGGAAGATCCTATGCTCTTCTTGCACACAAAATGAAAAAAAACAAGCATTGTAAGTCTAAAAAATATTTTTAGAGAAAATAACAATTTATGGCTTACATTTACAAAAATCCTTATGCCATCAACCCTCTAGCTAACACCACCGACCCTAGAAAAATACCTATCATACCCTATGCCATCGGCCCTATGAAAAATCTATAACATATCTGCATATAACTATCCCATGATCTACAACATATCTACATATAACTATCGGGAATAATGGGATGACCCCATTTTCTTTATGGAACACTATCTGTGCCACAACGATCCATTAACTACCTTCCAAATATCATAAATACTTGTGTCTTGTACTGTGTTGATCAGACACATAGCATAATCTCAACATATTTCCTACTCTAAGTATCCCATACAACTAAGGATCTTCACTCTGCAACATCTAAACTAATATCACAATACGCACGAGTCTCTCTAATGGGTAACCCCAAAATCCCATGTACATCCTTTAGGGTCAATTCCATCTCCATGGTCTCCTTTTATGTCTACCACCAAAAGGTGTTGGATCTAGTATCCCATGCCGATAAGAAAATATGTAATAAATCCAAATCCAATGGTATCTTAGGCATCTGCATGATGCTCCCGAAACCCCAACCTTGTAATTGGGTCACCTACGTATGAGTAAGTCTGACAATCATATAAATGAGCCACGATACATCCACACTATGCCATAAGTAGATCCTACGCTCTTCCTGCACACAAAAATGACAACAAACAAGCATTAGAAGTATGCAAAAATAGTTTGTAGCAAAAATCATAATTTATGGTTTACACCTACAAAAATCTCTATGCCATTGGCCCCTAGAAAAATATCTATCATACCTTATGCCATCGGCCCTATGATAAATTCCATCGGCCCTTGGTAACATTTTCCCCCCATCCCGACACCGGTGGCCCTCCTACTCCAAAGGGGCCGAGGACTTCGCCAAAACCCAACTAAGAATTTGCCAAGTTTGACTCACAAAAAGTTAGAAAATGAAAAACCAAAATTTAAATCCCTTACAAACCCACTTGCATTTTTTCCTAACTACCTGATGACACAAGTTTAGACAAGAATGATACGTTGACAAATCCGAAAAATCAAAAATACTAGATAACATCTAATCTACCCAAAAAAATTAAATGCAATGACTTACTAGTGGTTGCACCTAGCCGCGTGCTCCACCTCATCGTCGTCCATCACCACCTCACACTCATGTCATGTTGTTGAAATATACCCAAATTTGGAGTTCCGAGCTTAGTTATCTCAATTCCAAAAATAAAAATAATCAAATAAAAATTAAAATCACTATATAAAAATCAAATTCTCTATTCAAATTTAGTCATGATTAACCTAAATCTTCAAATGGTTGCTATTTCTAATCTCAAACTCCAAAAAACACGTCGTTTGTTACGTCTTGATCATGTTTTTTTCCTATTACACTTATACATTCAACAACCTTCAATTTTGGTCTATTTTTAACACTATGCCACCATATGATCTCTACAAAATTATGACATCTCAACACTATGAAATGACATCCATCCCATGGACCCCTAACTAGGTGATTTATGTATTATTATGCGATGATACTCTAGTGTTTTCTTTCAGATTTTCTTCTTCATGTTATTTCAGCGTTGATTATGCCCGCACATGAGTGGACAAGCGCCACTATGAGGTAAAAATTGGTGGGCGCATTTCATTTCAACTAGTATTTTCTTACTTTCAATATCTACTTTCGATATCAATTTTATAGATTATTTATTTCCATTAACCACCCCATGTTTAGCTATTAAAACATGTGGTGATTAATAGATGACGCATGTCTACACCTAATTTTTCACTTTTCATCTTTCATAGATGTTAAAAATAATTTATTTTGTGCGAGATCGGGGTCCTTGATGCATATATTTATTGAGCGGGTGCCTTAAAGGGCCTACCGAAATGAGGAAAAATTATTGATGTAATCATTATGGGTTAGAGAAAGTACAAAAAGAGAGTATCGCTATGTGGTCCCCACCTTAGTTATCCTTGTCCCTTTATGTCTCATACTCATTCAACACCGACACCTTTCTTGCATCTCACTATTTGGCACTTTTTTCATCCATCTACTTGATCCATGACACCTATTTTCACCTTTCATGACATGTTATCATCTTTGGTCGACGCCATCACCTATGGGTGATGGTTTCGATGTTAGGTTTTTCCTAACCGACACCATTGACCATGGGTGATGGCGTCATATATATACCTACCACATCTTGAAATTTATGAAGGAAGGAAGCCCAAATCCTAGGAACTGCCATCTTCTTTGTCCTCTTGTGCCACTTTATATTTTCTCGTTTTACTCTTGGTTCATCTTACACTTGACTTGGATTGGATTAGACACTCTTCTTCTTGGTTGGATTTTTTGCACTATTGGTTCATCTATAGTGAGTCTAGGATAGGAAAAATGTTCCCCTTCTCCACTTAATAGTGATTCTCTCTCGGTTTGCTTTTTCTGAGAGATATATACATTAATGACCACCCTACGGTAAGTTCTTTAACTCTCTTTGTCATTTTCCATAGATTAGTTAATTTACCTTCCCAATTACTCTATGTTAGCTTAGTGTTATATGTACATTGATGCTTAGTCTTATTTGATCAAATCCTTAGTTGTCCCTTCTTTATATTTCAGTTACATTATGCATATTTTCCTTATTTATTGCTGATTTATACCTCTTCTCACCCATATAATGATATCCTAGGAGGGTACTCTCCTCTATCTTGACTGCAGACCTTGGAAACCATAGGTTGACCTAGTGTAGGGATTACTACCCTATGTATATGTGAACCTAACACTCACTATAGCCCCTTTAAATCTATCCAATGTATTTTGGTTCATGCATGTCTCTCACTTGTTTCCTTGATACCCTTATAGAACAGAAGACTTAGGAGTGCAAGTTATTAAGACACATTCTTGGACCATAATACATTGAACATTAGTAATATATTTAATATTTTTCATGATGAGGATATAAACTTAATATTGTTTTAATGTGTGACATAAATGATAAAATGAGAAACACTTTTCAAAGATAAGTAATTATTGAAAAGGGGAAAAAAAGCTTTGAGTGAATAGATCTTAGAGATCACTATTGGATAGAATATTTTTAATCTTAGAACATAACATTGTAGAATATAACATATATATTAATGTGCTCATGATATCCTTTTCACATTTTATACATTTGAGTATAAGACACTTTGTCCCAGTATTGATAGAGAATTATACAATAAATTGATTAGATACAAGGGTAAGCAATACACTAAATGGATGATAAGACCATGTAACCATCAAAAATAAAAATAATTGAGGCTTCTAGAAAATATCTTGGTAAGAATGGTGTCATTAAAATCATTATCTAAGAAAGTGACATGGAAAGCATAAAGGTGATCATTAGGATCACCTTTCCCATAATAAATAGGAAGTTTAAGGTAAAAAAACTCCATAGGAAAGGGATACGAATACACATAAGGTGTAATTGAGTTATGAAGCAATTGAGTATAATATATGACATAAGAACAAGTAGAGGAATCTTGTTTTGTTTGTAATATATGATCTTGCAAAATATGGAAAAGGGTTTCAATATCATATGTTCTAGAATAAAAAGAATGCAAACTATTGTAGGTGTGTATAACAGATGTAGGAATAGTAGTAGAAATATGAATAATCATAGTAAAACTATGATTTTAGGTATTAGTTTCACCCAATTATCTATTTTATGTAGATATAAGAATAATATAATATTAGGGGTGAAGAATTCCAAAACGAATCTTCTTAGTAGAGGGTTAATCACAAGATAGCTTGGCGTGTGTGAAGAATATTGATAATATTCTCAAAATGGTAAGGATTATCATAAAGTTGTGAATGCAAATTAGATATAATATCAGCTTGATTAGGTGCCACACCATCATATTCATAATTACCAAATTATAATGGTTCTCACTATGTGTTTTAATGGTGTGCAAAGTAAATTCATGGGAAATGTGATCAAAGATAAAAGGGATGGGTTATACGTGAAATAGGTATGAATCCACAGAAATCAATTATTGTGAGTAGGAGATATATCAATATGAATAATGTGTTGGTGATTAATTTGATTTATATTCCTAAATGTCATAAAATTTTTATTTAAATTTGAAAATGAAACCCCAAATCAACCAGGGGTTTGGAAAAAGTGAGATATTTTGTCAAGATTCAAGTTAAAGAAATGTTTAAACCCTAAAAATATTAATATGCATGTATATAGGTAGGTGTAATAATGTTACAAAAAAATTATATTCATAAATTAATTCACATTAACCATATAATACAAAATATAACTATTAATATAGTAAATGATGATAGAAAAATGTAAAGATATTGTAAAACACAAGAAGGAATTTTTAGGAAAATAACTTAGTGTCTTATTCTTGTAAGTGGTTATTTAGAAAAACATTTTATTCTATCTTTTCCTTGATGATGGATCTAGATTGTTGAGCCGAACCATTGGCTTCAATAAAATCTCACACGAGTTCAATCCAAACAAAAATCTACACTATGTCTCACCGTGAAAATCTCATAAATTAAAAAATAACTTAGTGCTCACATTTTTATTATTATATTGTGTAAAATTATTATTAAAATGAGTTAACATAAAATAACTCATTTAATAATATAGTAGTTTAGAATACATAAATACAATCTCATATTGAGTTGCATTTTATTATTGTACATGAGTTGTAGTACAACTCACTAGAGATATTCTAGGAGTATGAGAGAGATTCATGGAGATATTGTGGGGATAGATTGGTAGTTATGGATGATGATTGACTCCTTGTTTTAAAGATCACTCTCTTCTATATATGTAATCTCTTGCAAGAATTAAATTTCCCTAATTGAACACAAATTTTCATTTTTATTGTTTATTATTGTGTTATATTTATGCAAAATAGAGACAAAATTAATAGGAATAAATACATAGATATGAAGAGAGGTAGATAAGTGATCTAGGTATTAAAATTTGCTAGCATGAGTGATATAAACCCAAAAATGATTTATTCATGAGATTGTAACTAGAATCTGCTCTGTACTAAACCATACAAATATAGATAGACTATAGTATGGTATGGTCATGCTTTGTATGGGTTTAAAATTAAAAAAATGGATGTGTGTAGCTTTTGCTTCCTATCACTAGTCTAGAAATAGTTATCACTATCTATTTTTGGGGTTCACACACCTTTGGAACCACCTATAATGACTTGTAACAAATAGAAAACCCTATATACCTACAACACACTTCATGAAATGCACATATAAAAGTATAAATCTCTATGTGGGTGAGGCTAGATCTACCTTAGAGGTCAAACCATGCTAATAATTCTATGAACTGCATTACATCTCCTCGAGTGGGAGTACACCTCATGTAGTTATCTTAGTGTTGGTGTAAATAGTGTATGTAATATAAGCCAAACCCCTATGTTTCCTTCGAATATATTAATAAAAATAATAGTAGGTGTAAATATAGATAGAATAAAATGTACCTAACATGGTTTAGTGTGGTGTGGTGTTCTTAAAACGATAAAAATATTCCATTTATCCCTTAATACCTTTGGAAATGCTTGGAGTGACTTTCTCTTGTTAAGACATAACTTTAGGACCTTTGAATGCATGGTAAAGGAGGAAGCTAGACTTTCAAATTAGTTCAAGTGATTCACACCTATGTGGTATCTTATCTAAAGGATTTACATATTTCAGGTCTTCTTCCAACTTTTGTAGTTAGAATATTTTGTAATAGGAGTAATAACTGGTAGTTAGGATACCAATCTATCCCCATATATTCTAATATGTAATATCTGGAGTCAATCATTATCCTTAACTACCAATCTATTACATATTCTAGGTCTTATTCTAGCTTTGTTTGTGCTCCTCCACATAAAGTATCTCTCATAAGGTGTTCCCAAACATAGGGGAACTTAATGTGCTAATGACACCATCATGTAGGTAAGTATATATAAATTCTCTTTTCCTTTACTTTACTTTTATATTTGTATGTTTTTGATGTGCTCATGTATATATTAGGATAAGGTATCATAATATTTTGTATTACATTATTTATCTATCTGTTCTTACCTTACAATTATTGCACAACCCTTGATATTATTTTATAATATTTTGGTCCTCATTTTTCATCCTTGAAAATCTTAGCCAGTAACCTCTTAGATATCTTATCCCATCACTAGCTTGACTACAATCCAATTACAACCTTATTGCCATCATCTTACAATTAGGAGCTAGTTAGAAACACAATCTAACCTAGTATATTAGGTCTAGGATTTTGAACCATGTACCTCCTATAGAGTGTGGAGTAACAAATTTATAATTCTATGCCTTTGTTAATTTATTATCTAAGGTGTGCATATTGAGTGTGGTTCACTTTATTTTCCTAGTTTATAATACCCCCATATAGAGAGATGAAAGGAATTTTTGTGGGAGCACTTTTTTAATTGGATACACTATGGTGAAATTGATGTGAATATTACTCCATCATTTGATTGATTCATATTTATATTTCTTTTATTTCCTAAATCACTCTAAATCATTCAAAAATCACTCTAAAATGGATTATCTATATAGATATCAAAATAATGATGATTCCAAGGACTGAGACTTCTCAATCAAGCATACACCCTTATATTATAATTACATTAAATGGATGACACTAAAACCAAATAAGTAGACAAAAATTAAATAATAATATGAAGATAAATTGATATAATAACAATAATAGACTCTTGTAACTAGAGCCAAACAATATGGAAGAAGAGAAAACACCGAATATGTTTATAAGTGTTCCGTGAAAAAAATTATCTTATATTTACCCAAATTTGTTTGCTAACCTACTAAATCCATCATAGACCATATGGAGGAATACAATTCAATTTGGGGAAACAATTGTATTATTTTTACTCACGTAAAAAACAATAAAAAAATGTGCCTTAAAATTCTACTCCTAATATGAATTTAAATTCTAATAAAAATTATTCATCCAATGATCCCACTCATATTATCTTACAACTCATAAAAAAATGATCATGCAATAAGCTAGTGCCAACATTTAATTTATTAAAACGAATACACAACTTTCTCACATGAACATTGAGCTTGATGTAGGAGCATCCTGAGGAAAAACAATTAATTTTGAGTTATTTGTAAATTTTGGTTTTGTTTAGTTTTTAGGGTTCTTTTATAGTTGTTTTTCATAGGTTCCAACTCATTTGGACCTTCCCTGGTGTGTAACATAGTCATTTTGGGGTTTTCCTCCAAAATGCACTATTCAAATATTTGAATTCCTAATTTGGGTTTAAGGAGTTGTGGAATCATGTGATGTTGTAAAATACCATCAAGGGAAAATGTTATGTAAATAAAGTGTTTTCACCCATCCAAGTGGGGTTACTTATGTAATAGTGAATTACTACCACAGTTATAAGCCAAAATTAGTTGTAACCATCTCCATTTAGGTATATGAAAAGACATATTCATATGGAATGGAGATTGAAAGGAAAAAAAGTTGGTAGAGGTTATAACTAGGTGTGGAAAGGTTGAGATGGCTTAGAGGATTCTTTATGTAATCATGAAAATTGTGTAAATGAAGATAAATGATGGAATCAAACTTATAATTTATTGTTGATATGGATAATGAAACAAGTTAATGGTGTTTTTGTATGATTTGGCTATGTTGAACTGATATAATTATGGTGATATTACGATCTTAGTGTTAATTATAAACCCTATTTGGTAAGGTAAATGTTACGAGTCTATGTATTGTGATAAGGAGTGGAAGTTTCATTTAAGTTTGAGAAATTTATATATTGAAAAGAAATATGATAATATTATTATACATGAAATTCACATAGAAGGGGTGGTCAAGAAGACTAAGTAAAATATTTCATGTTTGTAAGGTGTTCTATGACAATATCATAACATATAAATTCTTGAAAGCTTGTAATAGAATCATCCCATTCTTGTAAGTGGTTACTTTAGATGATTTCAAGATATTCATGAGGTAATTAACCTTAATGAACATTGAAAGAATTAAATAGGACCATGAATATGGTGTTTGGATAGTAAAGAAATATTTAGGACATTGAAAAGCTAAATAAATAAGAAAGTGAAGTCATTGGTCTTGTGAAAACCTGAACTAGGGTTTGAGTTAGAAATGAAAGCATAAAACATGTTTTCTCCATCCATAAGAAATTTTGGGATTAGGTCATATTGTGTCCAAGAAAAGTTTTTGTGAAGTTTTGAGGAGAATACTTGATGTTTTTATAGGGTAAAATAAGAAAAAAGCAGTCTAACTATCGCAATTTACCAAAGTATGTGAAGGTAATTTGGATGATAAATTGATCTAGGAGCCAAAATTCATGAGGAAAAATTTCTTAGAAGGTGTAGTACTTATTTACAAATTTTTAAGGTCATGTGAAGGAAAAAGAGGGATATAAGGGCTTAGAAGTGAATTTGTTATATGACAATGTTGGAATATCGATCCTAAGAGCAAATGTTATAAATTCAAAGCATTTATACTTGTTGCATGGTTATAAGTATGTATAAAATGAATAAATAGATGAGAGGGGAGTATTGTGAGTGGTGTGTGTACAAGGAAAGATCATAAATGGTGGAAAAATGGTATTATGTCTTAATAATGTGTAACTAATTCAATTATTTCATTGATATAACCTTGATGTGTAAAGTCAAGTTTAGAAATGAACAAGAATTTTGTGTAATCATGTACATGGTCAATGGTATCATGCAGGTTGAAAAATTTGAAGTGAGACCAAGAAGAGGCAAATAAAGTAAGGAATCTAAGATAATTTATACACAAGAACCAATTAAGGTATAATTCAGGGTAGAGTATTATAAATTGTGTTATAGTTTATGGTTTGATGTATGTACAAGGATTGAACCTCAAAGGAGACATGGAAAAATTATTCTAAGGAAGTGAAGATGAGTTGATGTTGAGTGGAAATAATAACCTACAGTTAGTCAAGAGGATAATATGGTGGAATTAGAATGAAGACCATGTTATATTCTAGAATATTGAGTGGTGGATCAAATATATGAAGATAATAATGTTCAAGATTGTGGAATATTATAAAAAAGAATACGATTTCAAATAAGGACATAATGATGTGAAAGTTAACTTTGGAAATAAGAGGTGATAGTGTATGAGGATAACTAATTAAAAATATCCAAGAAACTAGTTACTAAGTGAGGAGTGTCAAGAAGCCTAGTAAAATAGAGTACCCGAAGCCTAAGTTGAGAATTTGGCCATGTGATGGAATGGTTGTTTGCAAGAGAATTATAAGAAGTAAATATTTAATTTAAGGTGAATAAGCTAATGACAACATCGATAAAGGTTAGAGGAAGGGACGACAAGGAAAATTCTTCAAAAAGAGAATAAAGCTTAAATATTTCCAAATTAGGTAGAGTGGTAATAAAAGGATAACTCAAAGGAAGAGAATCTATAAAATTTCTCAATTGAGAAGTGGAATCAAGTAGAGGAGAGTATTCATGAAAGGGTATCATAAGTTTGGGTTGGTCTAGTTTAAGAAATTAGTCTTAAGGATGATAAGACACCTAGGGGAGAGGACCCCATAAGCGTGCACCCTAACTTTAGGGGCACATAGATATATGTAGGGGTCTTGTCAACATAAAAAAAAATATCATCGTATAGTGTATCATTATGCCACATCAGCATTTTCGTTTCACATGTTTATTTGGAGGGAAATGTAGTTTTTGAATTGATTTAAAATGAAAAAATAATATAAAGCATTTGAAAGAGGTACCAATGACCGAGCGCCCTATGTGTCACATTGTCATTGGCTCTTAAAAAGTGTCATTAATCAAATAGTGAACAACTATTAGTCATTTTTTCAACAACCAATGGTGAAAATCAATGTACATATTTTGGTACTTGCACAATTATGGGGTCCTCTCTCCTAGTGACAGAGTTCTTGGTGTATACATTAAGATGTAAGAAGTATGGTATTATGGATACCATACTATGTTATGGTTTTGTGTTAATAATCTTAAGGTAGAATTACATTCGAACAAGTGAAATAATATCTAGTATAAAGAGTCATAGCTAAGAAAACTAAGTCCTAGGATAAATAGAATTGTATATTAATTAGTTTAAATGTGTTTATAATTGGTGTTTTAGATTTTTCTTTACACTAGATCCTCATTAAATTTAATGGCATGCCTAACAAATTTCCTCCCCCACCTTTTTTAGTTGACCACAATGGAAATCAATGAAAGGAATGATAACCAGATCGTACCAAGCCAAGAACGCAGATGCTAATCAAACACCATGATTAATAAGATGAAAGTAATTTGCTAGAATAACTTTACATAAACCTTTGTAAACAAATGAGAAACAATATCATATATTATTATGGAACTCAATGCAATACATTGAGAATGGGCCTTGCTTAAATAGGAAAGGAATAACAATCTAAGAACCAATAAAGGTTGTAGATCAAGCCATAAATCAAGGAAATAACTAGTCATCAAAGAACTAGTCAAGACCATAGATTTAGGAGAGAACTAGACATCAAGGATCTAGTCAATACTATAGATCAATGAAAGAACTATACATAACAAATAGATAATATCTCCTAATATATAAATAAGATAAAAGAAATATCCACACACATAAGTGGGTGAGGATAAATACAATAAAGGTAAATAAAGTACCTAGGTGAACATGAGCTAAGGTAAATACCTACTCTAACACCCCCCCTCAAGTGAAGCTAGGGGCCAAAATAGAAGTGGCATGTCCACAGTATGAGTCTCGACAACTAGGCTTGATGAGGTACTCATGTACAATAACTGGGAAAAAAGGGACACCGCAAGGTACCCAAAACCAGTAACAACAAAGTAAAGAGAGTAAAGACCCACTCCAAGGCATCCTAAGAAGCTTGGATCAAAAAACTTATACAATTCTGAAGAAGTTTGGTGTGCATTGTGGTTTGAATCCACTGCTCGATCACAAAACTAAAAAACAACTGACACTGGGCTCCACCAGAATAGCTCCATACAAGGATATTGTCAACGAGTGATGTCAAAAGTGCAAAAAAAAACTAAACATAATTTGATCAAATGCTGCAAATAAGTGTGCCATGATCCAAGAAAAAACCAAAGCAACAAGGTAAGGACACAAAATCCAGAGTGTCACAATCCAAGAAAAGCCAAGGTAACAAGGCAAGGACACGAAACCCGAAGAAGTAGGATCAACACCACACCCTCCCATACTCTTGTGATGGGTAAAGTGATGCTACAAATCTGTATGAGTTCTCAAAACAACTACTCAAACACCGACAAACTAACACCGGAATGCACCGAATAGATCCCCCATAAGAGATACCTGTCAACATGCTAAAAGTGTCAAAATACGAAAAAAATCTCTCAACAAATAAGAGAGATACACTACACCTGCTAAAAAATGCTCAAAACAAGAAGCATCACAATGCATAAGGTATAGAAAGTGGAGCAAGAGGCCTAATGGTGGAGGAGCCATGTCTGTAGAGTCCTCTCAATGAATGCCTATGTTGCTGCCATGAGTGATCAGATATCCACCCCAAATCAACACGGATGGATGAAGAAGATGCCTACATATGACTTGGTGCAAAATGCATAATGGGTGCATGCAAAAGAACATCAAAATGTGTGTCAGGTTGATCATGGATGACAACTGAAATATCAGGTTTCTCAAGCCTGAGTGAAGATGTAGAACTCATGTGTTGCTCAGATCCTCGAAAGATTCAAGTGAACCAAAAAAGGATCTCTATCAATGTGTGATCCCAATGAAGTATCTCGCTCAAAAACTAGTGTCATGACGAGAATTCCACTTAACATGTGGAATAGAGGAAACAATACCCTGTGAATGTCTACCAATGACTCCGCTAGTGAGACCCATAGAACGGAGCATGCAAGAACTGAATGCAGTAGTATGCTTCTCAAAAAAGCCATGCAGCTGAGAAGAAATAGATACACAACATGTGGTATTGTAATAGGCACAAATGTGGAAGAGCATGCAGTAACAAGCTTCATAGGTGTATGAGCATCAAGAGCAGGAACAAACTCAAAGACTGATAGATCAATGTCAGTGGGTTTAGGAGAAATAGCTGTAAGTGGACTAGGAGCATGGTTGTGATTGTCCACAATATGATGGCGATGTTGTAGGCTAGCAAATTTTTTTCTCTGTAGGGAGTGTATTATTGTATCTTTATCGTGAATGAGTGATTGTAGAAGAGAATTTCACTTCTTGAGCGATCTGTTTTCTTCCACAAATTTTACAATATCCTCTTAAAGTCCACATACTTAAGAGAAAAGCATATCATTCTCAGAATCCATGATAGGCAAAAACTGCAACTCCCAAAAATTTAGGACTTCGAGCTCAACCGAAATTGCATCCATAATTGATTACAACACTCCTCCATATTTGACACTTTATAATTATAGTGCAAGTCTCAAAATAAATATTTCCAATGGAAAGAGCACAAAAACAAGCACTTTTGTAAATAATGACACTCAAAACCGAGTTACCGATCAAAAGTTACAAGCTTTTTAATATTTTAATCATTATTTATTGTAGTTGCCACTAAAACAAAAGAAATTGTTGTTACCTTCACCACACAAATAAAATTAAAGGGGGCTCAAGTTAAGCACCTACTAAATACGAATCACAAGTTTTAATCCCTCATATGACCATACCATATGTCCAAGGGCTAAGGATTTTAATGGGTCACGTGTTTTCAAGAAAGTCACATCCAACCTGTCTCTTACGGTAAAAATACTATTTTCAAAAATAGCAACTGCAGATTTTTCTGAAATTTTAAAAACGTGCACAACATCCATGGACCTCTGCCATAAAAAGAAATATCTGAAAACCTTCCTGCATGTAAACTGAGATAGATACACTCGAATCGAAAATTTCCCTGTGTAGATCTTGAGAAATCCAACAGACCCAAAAAATAATCCCACATTTTTTTCTTTACGATGCAAATCCCGAGGTAGATCGGTGTGCAACCCCTGACAATACAAAAACCCAGAAAAATGATAGCCTCCAAAATGGTCGAGCTTATAGTTGATCTTAGGGTTTTCCCACCTTCCGGATCTAATGAAAGCCTCTATTTTGCATAAAAACACATGTAGCAACAAAATATGACCAAATCCCAAATATATGAATATACAATGAATTTATTTGCAAAATAAAACTTATAGACGGATGCCAACAACAATCTCTCCACTCTGATACCATTAAATGAATGATAACCAAATCATACCAAGCCAAGAACACAAATGCTAATCAAACACCGTGATCAATAAGATGAAATCAATTCACCAGAATAAATTTACATAAACCTTTGCAAACAAATGAGCAACAATATCATATATTATTATGGAACTCAATGCAATACATTGAGAATGGGCCTTGCTTAAATAGGTAAGGAATAACAATCTAAGAACCAGTCAAGGTCGTAGATCAAGCCATAAATCAAGGAAATAACTAGTCATCAAAGAACTAGTCAAGACCATAGATTTAGGAGAGAACTAGACATCAAGGATCTAGTCAATATCATAGATCAATGAAAGAACTAGTCAATACCATAGATCAAGGAAAGAACTATACCTAACAACTAGATAATATTTCCTAATATATAAATAAGATAAAATAAATATCCACACACATAAGTGGGTGAGGATAAATACAATAAAGGTAAATAAAATACCTAGGTGAACATGAGCTAAGGTAAATACCTACTCTAACAATCAATTGGGCAACTTCCCATTACTAATAAGGTTATTCAATCTATTCAAAGACAACCCTTTACTCCCTATATATATACTAAATATATTGAAGGTATCACCCCATTTATTACTCATGATGGGAAAATTAAATATTAAATTCATATACAATCCATTGGAAATATCTAAAAATATTAGATCAAAAACAACTCTTATGAGGTTGCCAAGATCTTAGCCAAAATACTCATAGGTGATGTTTTATATTGGTACTATTCTCTCCCATGAAACTCTATCTTTGAAATTGATGGGTTGGTAAATATTCTACTCAAATAATTCTATTCTCAATACCTTCATAAAAAAACTTGAACATAATTCATAAATTGTAAATAAGGAGATAGTGAGAATATCCAATACTTAATAAAAATGGAAAACACTTATACTAGAATAAAGCATTCCTTCACCAAAAGAAATATTTGTCGCATATTACATAATTCCTTAAAACCGAACCATTAATATAAGGTTATTTATTTTTCTCATACCAATTTGGAAGAAGCCATCGAGAAATACAAGAGGAAGTATTATCTCATGTGCATGTTTGAGAAAAATCAACCTCAATCTCAAGTGCAATAGAATTGTAAAATCTTAATGAAACCTTAAAATCTAAATAATATAGATGAAAGATTCTAAGACATTCCTAATCATAACAATGCATTCTAAATATTCATTCACAATGTTGATTCAAACACTCCTTGATCCAATAAAGGTGATTTACCTTCCACTTCCCATGTAAAAACCATAATCCCTTGTTATGGAAAACTTTTGGTAAAGATATTGAGAATATCCAATACTTATTAAAAATAGAAAAAAATTTATACTAGAATAAAGCATTCCTTCCCAAACAAAAATATTTATAGCATATTACATAATTCCTTAAAACCTAACAATTAATATAAGTTTATTTATTTTCTCGTATTAATTTGGAAGAAGCCATCAAGAAATACAAGAGGAAATATTATCTCAAATGCATGTTCGAGAAGAATCAACCTCAATATCAAGTGCAATATACTTTTAATATCTTAATGAAACCTTAAAATATAAATAATATAGATAACATATTCTAAGAAATTCCTAATCATACAATGAATTCTAAATATTCATTCACAATGTTGATTCAAACACTCCTTGATCCAATAAAGGTGATTTACCTTCCACTTCCCATGTAAAAACCATAATCCCTTGTTCGTGGAAAACTTTTGGTAGCATATTGAGAATATCCAATACTTATTAAAAATAGAAAAAAATTTATACTAGAATAAAGCATTCCTTCCCAAACAAAAATATTTATAGCATATTACATAATTCCTTAAAACCTAACAATTAATATAAGTTTATTTATTTTTCTCGTACCAATTTGGAAGAAGCCATCAAGAAATACAAGAGGAAATATTATCTCAAATGCATGTTCGAGAAGAATCAACCTCAATATCAAGTGCAATATACTTTTAATATCTTAATGAAACCTTAAAATATAAATAATATAGATAACATATTCTAAGAAATTCCTAATCATAACAATGAATTCTAAATATTCATTCACAATGTTGATTCAAACACTCCTTGATCCAATAAAGGTGATTTACCTTCCACTTCCCATGTACACAAACATAATCCCTTATTCGCGGAAGATTTTTGGTAGCATATCCATAGGCCATATGCTTCACATATGGATACTTATTTACCTTACCTTACATATTTCTATGATAAAATATTTTAGTGGTGACATGTAAATTGGGCCATTCACATGAAAATAGTAAAGATCTCTACACTTTTTCAGATATATTATTTCCAAGTGCTAACTAGGACCATGAGGCCATGAACCATAATATATTAGAGGAATCCATGGAGTCCTGTGATTATATTTAAATATAAAACCATCATAACTCTATGAATCAAGATAAAAACATCTAAAATTCTATATTGATCCCTTTCCTAAGCTTTCTAAGGATGAGGGAGCTCATCAACCTAAAAATGAGAAAAATAGGATGATTATTCTTCCAACACTATATAAACCACCAATAATATTGAATTCAATCTCGTTGGAGTGTGATCTTGACCTGAATGGAATGAATCAAGTTATTTCCACTTTAAACAAATTATTCTTCACTCCTCTTTTCCAAGTGCATGATACTATACAAGCCTATCATATAAGCCAAAAGTTATTAGAGCCACTTCATCATCAATAAAATATTAAAAATTATCCTCAATTATATGCCATTGGTTATGCTCATAAATTGGGGATGATTCCAAATGATTCATTTTCTACTCTCAATACCATCATTTTTACTCAACTAGTGGTGCCAATTCCATATGTCATCACTTTTTCTCCAGATGCTAACGATTTTCATAACAAATAGGGATAGTGTCATATGTTATATACCTAATCACTCAATATGAACCTTTACGAACCTAATAGGTATAATATTGTATAGTTAGGAACAAAAATAAAACCTAGTCCCATATGAGGTTTCAGTCCCTTTATTTAGATTCTTACCAAAATCCCTTAATTTCTAAATAAAATTTCACCAAGTTACTTGGAATGTTAGGATTCAATCAAAGAAATGTCCAATCTCCCAAGTAAAATCCCATTTTTAAATAATAAAAAATTCTCCTAAACATCATAGTAATCTCACCAAAGTAATATTCAACATGAATAAACTCTCACTACCATCTTTGGTGTAGGAATCCCTAGTGTTTGGATTATATGAAATCATACTTCATTAATGTGAAGAGTTTTCATTCCAAAACTATCAAAACATTGATAAATCATTATATATTCACTATATTATCGATTATATTATTATATAAAATATACTCTATTAAGAAGATGATCCTCCTCTCTTCATCTCAGTCAAGGTTGAAAATGTGCAAGTCAAGTGAACCTTGATCACCGAAGGTTTAGGAACGTGTGTTACCTCCTTATAATTATTCATAACTCTTGATTACTCTATCAATAATATAAAATATACTCATAACATGTGTCAAGGATAAAACCAAAGGTAAATACACATAATGAGATATATTTGGTTACCTATTACCATGCCTCTGTGAATCGTTAGATTGAAATTCATAATATTCAATTTTACCCTTTTAGAGAATATTATTCTTGGTTGAACATGGACACATAAGATACATGCACTCACATATTTTTATTTTTCAACGTTAGATTTTCCTATCTACAATCCACGTTCAAGATACAACGTGAGGCTAATCCATGAAATTTCATAAATTTGAATAATGTGGTATCTATAAAAACCTATAATTATTGAAATTACTTATGTACCATTTAAAGAGTATCAAAACTTCAATTAATCCATCAATTCTATTTGAGGGTAAAGTGGAATACTAATCACATCGTAAGTACACCACATAACCTACTTGAATTAGATGACGATGAGATTAATGAAATAAAAATAAATGATTCTCGATTAATTATATCATTTCTGCACCCTATTCTTTTCAAACTCATCCTCGAAATAATATGACTGACTCAATTCCAATCACCATATCTTATTCTTCACATCCACTCAAGGGAATTATTACTTTGTCACCTAGTGATATGGTCATTGAATATATTTATATTGGCATCATTACTTCTAAATATGATGATGGATATTTCTTGATGGCCAAATATTGTTTAGATATGCCCAAGGTAAGGATGTTAAAATACTTAAATATAATAAATATGCATCCTCTTATCTATATTCTATAAAATATCTATGAACACCATTCAAACATAAAATCAATACTATATATCTCTCAAAAGTGGAATTAGAGGCCGATAAATTTGATCTTGAAAATGATGATTTAGTGGATGAGGAATCTTATGAACCAATATATGTTTCATTATTTTGACCCATATTCTAAGAAAAACAAAAATATTTCTTATGAATGACTCCACTATTCTTGATCTCCCTCATCTTCTCCTACATATACTTTCAAACCTAATGCTATCATAAAAATCATCAAATGATCCTAATCCATAATACACATGACATGCCGTTTATGAGAATGATGAATAAGATTATCAATCTTATCGATGACATGTAAAATTTTTTTGAAGCTAAGGTCCATAAATAGATGCTTTCGGGGGATCCAACAAGGGCACTCCACTAACCCTGAAACAAAGCTAGCGTTATCTCTGCTAGGGGGAATTTTCTATGAAGGTGGGAAAGGGAGTGAGAAATGAGATAGGGAGAACTAATGTTGCAGGTAGAAAATCAGATTCCTGCACACATTAGTTAGAAACTTTAACACATGCATTTATGAGAAGAAACAACCCTGTAAATGGCAACAAGATGAGATAAGATTGAACTCAAAGTTTCTAAAATATCCTCATCAAAGAGGCTACAAAATCCTTCTTCTTGTATTGATGCTTAAACAAGTTGTACATAATGTGGGAATGGAAGAAATTTGAGAATGGAGGAAATTAGAAGAAAATGGCTATCTCCTTTGCTTTCTCTAAGTACAATGCACTCGTGAGTTTACAAGATCAATTGCCAACCCTTACAATGGCATGAAGAAGCCATTAAATATCTTCCAAGAAATGGTTACAACTTCTTCTTTGTTAGCAAGAAACGGTTTACAATCTTTTTTCAATCATTCGCCATTCGCTTCATTCTTGATTCACAAGAAACGCCAATGGCGAAAAAACTAGAAATTTTCATAATGCAACCATTACACTCATTTTTGTAACTTTGAATTTGAACTATTCATCTTGCCTTTGAAACTTTAAACCAGAGTCATCCACGTGGGAGAAATTTACTGGAGCGGGCGTGGAGGATGCCTTTTGCATTTTGTGACTTTATAGAGATTTGGCATTTTTTACATTTTTGGTCCGCTCACCCACTTTTGATATGGTCTTGACACGTGGCCTCACTTGAGTGGAGACAGAGTCATGGGTCACTTTTATAATTTTACCTTTTTTCAATGCGGGCTCAAAAACACAAATTGCTCCACCGCCCGCCTCCCCTGCTTTGACCTTCGATGCGGGCTTAATATTTGACTTTTTCCTTATAAAAAAGGCTGATCATCCCGATGGGCTCACAGGTCACTTTATGACTTTTAGCCCTTTTTACAAAAAGGCTCAAAACCTCAAAGTTCTCCACTGACCCACTTCCCACTTTGACTTTCCAACGACGGGCTCAAGATTTGACTTTTTCCTTTGTGTTTGGTGGGGTTACGGGTCACTTTTTAACTTTAAGCCCTTTTTATGAAAAAGGCTCAAAATTCTCAAATTCTCCCCACCCACCTCCCCCCACTTTGACTTTCAATGCGGGCTCAACATTTGACTTTTTCCTCATAGCATGATCGAGGGTCATGGGTCACTTTATGACTTTTAGCCCTTTTTACAAAAAGGCTCAAAACACAAAATTTCTCTCACCAACCACCTCCAATTAGATATGTCCACGTACCCATGGATAATGGGGCCAAAATTTGATGGGGAAGAAAACACCCATCATTCACGACTGTGGAAAAATGCAGAGAAGAAGAAAACTCCACCATTTCACGCCCGATTTTCAAATTTCTTTCACGAACCAAGGAATTGAAAACAATACAAGGTTCAATGATCCATGGCCATAGAAATATTGAAAATTTCATTCAAATGAGGACAACAATAAAATTTTCATGCATCTAGACAGAAAATGGAAAATTTATCAAAACGTGTAGACTAGAGAGTTTAAACAACTTCAAAGCATGAATTTCTCTATCTTTTCGACTTCCAACTTTACTTGAACACTTCTGAGGGCGTGAGCTCAAAATTTTTGAATTTGACTTAAAAATGAGGGGATTTTGAGGGTGACAACAACTGGCTCTAGCTTGGGGACATGACATGGACTGAGCATAGTGAAGACATGACATGGGAATCCAAAATCTCAATCTCTAGACCCTATAATTCATTGACCAATGCCTTATCCATTGGGCCTTACAGAGTCATGTACAACTTTGAGAAAGAAAGATCAAGAAGGAAACACACAAACACAATGGGAAGGAAACACACGAAAAAGGGGAAACAAACACAAACAAGGGGAAGGGAAACACACAACGGAAAGGGAAACACACCTATGGTACAAGGCGGGGAACAACCCGCTTTCACTGATGATACAATTTCAAGTATTTCCCACTCCGAGGAAATTCCAGTGGCATTCCATCCAAATATGAGAGAAGAAAAGTGTTCTCACCACAAGCTTCATGAATCTAGAATGGGCCAAGCCATAATGAATCAAACTTTCCATGGCTGCCTTTTGGTTCTCTTCTCTTGTCCCATAGCAGGATGAAGTCTCCAACTTTGAATTCTCTTGCCTTGGCCTTCTTATCAAAAATATTCTTTACTTTCAATTGGTGCTCCTTAATGCGATCCACCACTTGGAGTCTATTTTCTTCCAGCTTCTCAAGAAAGAGGATCCTCTTGTCAATGGAATCCTTGTACTGACCATCTTCTATTTCCTATAGCAGCTTGAGAGCTGGCATCTCGATCATGAGAGGAATTTCTGCTTCAACTCCATACAACAGTTGGAATGGTGACATACCTATTGCCTTCTTGGGAGTGATCCTATCCACCCACAATGCATCGTATAAACCTTTTGTGCCAATTCCTTTGATTCTCATTTACAAGCTTATGGAAAATGGTCACAATGTTCTTGTTGCTTGATTCAAATTTCCATTTCCTTGTGGATAGTAGTCAGAAGAATGAGATAGGAGATTCCATAGCTATAAAAAAACTCGTCAGCTCTCTTGAAGAGAAATAGGTAGCATTATCTGACTACAATCTTCTGTGGCACTCCAAATGGACTATGATATTCTCCTTGATGAAGTTGCATATTGTTTCAATGTTGGCTTGTTTGGCCGGAATGGCTTCCACCCATTTGGTGAAGTAGTCTGTTGTTGTGAGTACATAGGTGTGCCCTACACTTGAGTGAGGGTTTAGAACACCAATGAAGTCCAACCCCCACTATTGAAATGGTTCTTCAATAACCACAGCCCGAGTGGTAATGCAATGAGTTGTGGTCTTCCAACAAACTATTGGCATGCTTTGCATTTAGAAACCCAATCTTGAGTGTCTGCAAAGATGGTGGGCCAATAATACCTTCCTCGAGGATCTTGTGTGCAGTGACCATTGCTGAAAAAATGTCCACCACATGCTTGGTCATGGTATGCTTTAAGCAACTTTTCTTGTTGCTCTTTATCTACGCACCTGAGGAAACAACCATCCAGCCTCTTTTGTAAAGCGCATGATTCCAGATTACAAATTTAGCTTCCTTCAACTTGAGTGTTCTCCTTTTCTTGTAATCAAGATGGGGAGGGAATTCTCCATAAGTCAGGTAATAGGAAATATCAACATACCACTCATCAGTAGTGGTGACAAAGAGAACCTGTGGGTTGTCTTCTGAACAAGTTGAGCAAGCACAATTTTCTTCACCATGTTGAACTTTGAGTGTTTCATCTTCAACAATCAACTTGCACAAGCCATTTCCCCTTACTAGATTGGAGGGTCAATCTCCAAGTCATATTCTTGAGTCTTTGCAATCCAATTTCCTCTTTTAGCTCTGGATCCTGCTGTGTCAAGATGGACTTGATTGCACTACGGGGACCATCACCACCGTATGGGAATTGAGGATGTAAAACCTGAAGTTTTTTATAGCCTTGACCACTGCATAGGCATGCTTCTCCAATTGGCTGTATTTTAGCTCATGATTTTTCAAAGGACAACTCATGAAAGCAATAGGTGCTTCCACGCCTTCATCATTTTTCTGAACGAGAACGACAAAGAGAGTGTATGTTCTGATGCATAACAATACATGATGAATTCTTTGTTAAAATATGGAGATACAAGAGTCGAGCCTTGGCAATGGATTTCTTGATCTCTTCAATGTTTCCTTCCCTTCATTGTTCCATTTGAATTTTTCTTGTGGTTTCATCATGGAAGTGATGTGCTTCATCAACTCAACAAACTCAGGCACAAAACGATGAAGAAAGTTCACCTTTCCAAGAATGAATGAACTCCTTTCTTGCTTGTGGGCAGGGCTAATGCTTGAATGGATCTAATCCTCTCAGGATCAATGTGTGCTCCATGTTTGTTCACAATGTGCCCCAATAACTTGCCTTCTGTGACTCCAAAAATGCACTTTTTTGGATTTAGTGATATGCCATGTTTCCTACACCTTGCAAGTACCTGTTCCAAGTGATAGATATGATCTCCCCTCTTCTTTGAAAATACTATGAGATCATCAAGATATATGACAATGCAATGCTTCAGATCTTTGAAGGCCAAATCCATCACCCTTTGGAATGTAGCTCCTGCATTGATTAGGCCAAAAGGCATTCTCATCAGTAGAAAAAGTGCCCCAAGGTGTTGTAAAGGTTGTCTTGGTGTGGTCCTCCTCTAGCCACTTTGATTTGATTATATCCTGAGAATCCATCAAGTAATGAAAGCATTTCAGATCCAGTGACTACTTGTAGGATATGGTCCATGATAGGAAGAGGATAATTGTCCTTTAGTGATGCCTGGTTCAGGTTGTGAAAATCTACACATATCCTTATTTCACCATTCTTCTTCCACACTGGCACAATGTTAGCCACCCACGTTGAATGGTGGATGGGAAAGATGATCCTTGCATTAAGCATCTTCATTACCTCCTCCTTGATGGTATCAACAATCTTTGGGTTATACGGCCTTTGTTTCTTCCTGAAGGGCTTAACACCCTGCTTCAAAGGAATTGAGTGATGCATTTCCTTTGGCTGAAGGATTTGAGTTCATCATAAGAGTAGGCCAAGACATCTTGAGTATTTCTTGAGTAATGCAACAAACCTTCTTTTTTCTTCAGAGAGCAACATTTTCCAATATTGACCATCCTTGGCTCCTCCGGGGTACCAATGTTTTCTTTATCAAAATCAGCTGGGCACCGAGAAGATTGCTTTTCTTTCTCTTGAATGAATCTGTCATGTTTGTCAAAGAGGTCTTCTAAAGAGACTAGGCCTTTGGGAATTTTGTTCCCTTTCAATTTGATTACTCCCTCATCATCAATCCCTTCAATTCCTTCTTTCTCTTCTTTGGGGACTACTTCTCGGTGTGGATTTTCACCTCCTTCAAAGAAGAGATTATTGAAATTATCCCTTTGCTCTAAAAAGGCTAGAATTTGGTTATCATCATTGAAGACTTGCCAATGATTTGCATTATCTGGTACACTAGGCCTGAATACCATTTCAATGGTCACTTTGTCTTTACCAAAAGAAGGATGAGGTGTCACTAGGGAAGTTGACACTACAAGAGAATCAACCTTTTCATTTTGTTCCCTTGGAATAGCTTCAATGGAAAATGCATCAAAAGATTCAATGCAGTCCCACACTTTCTATAATGCCGAGTCTTGGATTCTTCACCTGATATTGTTGGTGGACCTACTTTACTACAACCTCTGCATCACCTCGCATCTCAGTTTCTTGATTCCCATGTCCTCTGCTACACTCATGCCTAAGAGTAGTGCTTCATACTCTGCAGTGTTATTTGTATTATCAAATTGCAGCTTGTAGGAAAATGGGTACAACTCATTGGAAGGAGAGTACAATACTACACCAGCTCCCGAGCCCACACTGAATGACTACCATCAAATTCCATTGTCCAAATTTGATCTTCCTCTTCCTCCATGAGAAGTGGCAAGTTCTCCTCTTTTTTGATGTGAGGAAGTAGTTTCCTAGCCCACAATCTTGAAAGAGAATGTTTGCTTTCGATCATCAGACTTTCATACTGTGAACTTCATCTTTCTTACTAGTAAAACTTCTTCATCTCACCTTTTACTGGGATAGTTACAGATGACCAATCCATTTTTATCTCTCCACCCAGTCTCTCTGTAGAAACTCCTACTCAATAACATACCAAAGGATGTTGGGATGTCTACTACCAGTATGGTTAGGAGCACCTTCTTGTCTGAAAATCAGCTAGTGCTACCTGTGCATCTTTGATTCTTCCTACCAATGGCACTTGTTTGATTCCATTGAGTAGCAGGTGCCATTTACCCGGTCAAGGTGAGGCCTAGAGAATTTACAACTTTGGCTGGCATCACATTGTCTGAGGCTCCGAATCTATGATACAATTATTTAGCTGGAAGCCTTTAATGAGGAGTGACAGGTAGAAAGGTTCAACCCTGTTGGTTTTGGAGGCACTGAGGGCTAGCATGTTTTGGGAAGGTGGTGTGGATGGTGTGGGTAAGTAAGCCTTTAGAATTAGGACTCAAGGATACAGGGTTACCACCACAAACTACATTAATGAACCTGTCAAACTGGGCAGGTGTGTTTGTAGGTATTCTATTTCTGAGAGCTGGACTTTGGTTTTGCTTGCATGTTCCACAAAGTCAAATGGGGTTATGGTGAGTGAGGAAGAGGTTCCAGAAATGGAGGAAGATTTACATGGTAGAGGCTTTGCTACTTTGGGTGTTGAATTCTCCTTTTCGGGTGTAGCAATTGGCTTGGAAGGGGGTGAGGGTGTAGCTTTTGATTGAACCTTAGATGTTTTTGCAGGAACAACATTTAAAGGAGAATTGTTCTTAGCAAATTTTGAGCTGGGAGAAGAATTAGATGACTTACTTGGCATAGTAGCATGATCCCTGACAACCAATGAGTCTAGTTTTTTCTTTGGCCAACTCCATAGAAGGTGGTAATGGTGATCCTCTGCTGATGATTTTATTTTGTGTGACCTCTGGAGGAGAATCTTCTTTATTCTTCTTATCCTTTACCACAACCATTGAGGATGAAGCACCTTTCCTGGATTGTGCACGAGTGAAAAAACACATGAGAAACTTGGAGCTTCTTCATCATCCTCATCTTCATCATCAACGTACTCAATTAGGCCATTGTGCATATCAACTTCCTCACCTCAAGATAGTTTTCATAGTCTTCCATATTTTCTTCTTCAGTTTCATCAATTTCTTGCTTCCTCCTCTGGCTCTTTGGTGTCACAGATGGCATTGACTTGGTGGTGCTTCAAGAGCAAGCCAAGCAAGGAGGTGGAGCAATCCTTGGCCTATCTGGAGGGTTTGGTTTCCTTAAAGCATTCCACATTGTGATCTGAGATAGCTACTTCTTCAAGGCAACCAAGTCATTTGCCATTTTTTGGAACATCGATCTGTGGTGACAGAGTTTGAATTCTAACCCTTTTGCTTTCCATTGGGGCCTTTCACCTTTCTGGAAAAGATTAGATCATCATCGGTTTCTATTGCATGGTCTTGAGCTTCCCTTAATGTTCTTGGTTGGGTTCTTCTAAGGAAGAAACCTACTTCTGATGGCAAGGCACTGATGAAGAATCTCTTCAAATTATTTTCAGAGGCACCACATCTTCAAGGATTCTTCTTATCACTCTATCATATCTTTCTACAAAGTCCCTCATTGACTCGAGGTTTCTTTTTTCATTTGTACCAATTGACCAAAAGATCCTGACAATCTTCTGTGCTCTTGAACCTGTGTTCGAATGCACTTCTTATATCCTCCCAACAGGTGATGACCTCGGGGGTAGCATGTAGAACCATTCGACAACTTTCTCTTGAAGTGACTCCACAAAGAGTCGACTGACACATCTTCATCCTCAACACCCAACACACCGCAAGTAGTGATAAATGCTGCTACATGCTCTTCAGGGAGTTGAGAACCATCCCCTCTAAATTTTGGGAAGTTTTTTCTCGAGCCTCTCGGTAGCTCATGGAGTGGTTGAGCAAGAGCCAGTGGACCGGTGTTTCCTCCCCATGGTACATTAGGCCTAGGCCTCACATCATGTTCACGCTCATGATCACATCCCCCATTCTATTTTTATTTCTAGCTTCCAACCTTGCTAAGGCATGGGCTTTCTTCCGCTGCTCTTTTCATCTCCTCTACCTTGGCTTGAAGTCTCGATTTCTTCAAGTTGAGCTCTTATTTCTTCATCGGCTCTCACCTCTCTTTCTCTAGCTTCTTCTTCTTCTCTTCACGTCAGTGAAATTCTACAAGGTTCTCATTGATGTATGGAAATTCACCATCCAAAGGATTGGCAACACTCAGGTTCCCAACATGACCAGTTGCTTGAAAAGGAAGCCTCTGGATTCCGAGTAGCTCTTGTCTCCTTTGAAGTTCCTCAAAAATGGGATCAGTTTTTCCTCCTTGTCTCTATTTCGGGTGTATCTTCTATCCACCAACTTGAAAATCTATGCTCTTCTTTGTGGTGCTGAATTTGTCTTTGCCTCTCCAATTCAACAACGCGTTCTTCTTCAAGGTCCAAAATTCTCTGTGGCAATGAAGTAGTGATTGCACTTTTTCTATTATGCTAGATAGCTTCCTCAAATCAAGCAACATCTTTCTGATGTGGAAGAGAAATTCGGTCTTTCAATAGAGGGTTTCCTAAAAATAGCCATGATTTGAATCCATGTGGCTCATATAGCCATTCAAATTCCAGAAAATTTTTCTTTTTTTTTTAATTTTGAATTTTCTCGACCTTGTGGTCATTCAGTGTGATGATGCTGCTAAATCTACCCCACGGTGGGTGCCAAAAATTGTTGGCAAGGAAATTTTTCAGGTGGAAAAACTTGTGGATTCCTTTCCAATGCTCTAGGAATCTAAGTCCCTCTACTTAACCGGTGTAATTGCCATGTATGCATGCATGAGAAAGTGTGGATTTTTGTGGTGGCCTTTCAGCCGGGGATCCAACAGGGGCACTCCACTGACCCTGCAAAAATGCTTGCAGTTATCTGCAAGGGGGGAAATTTTCTATGAAGGTGGGAAAGGGAGTGAGAAAAGAGGTAGGAGAACTAATGTTGTAGGTAGAAAATCAGATTCCTGCACACACTAGTTAGAAACTTTAACACATGCATTTATGAGAAGAAACAACCCTGCAAATGGCAACAAGACGAGATAAGATTGTGAACTCAAAGTTTCTAAAATCTCCTCATCAAAGAGGCTACAAAATCCTTCTTCTTGTATTGATGCTTAAACAGAAGTTGTACATAATGTGGGAATGGAAGAAATTTGAGAATGGAGGAAATTAGAAGAAAATGGCTATCTCCTTTTGCTTTCTCTAAGTACAATGCACTCTGAGTTTACAAGATCAATCACCAACCCTTACAATGGCATGAAGAAGCCATTAAATATCTTGCAAGAAATGGTTACAACTTCTTCTTTGTTAGCAAGAAACGGTTTACAATCTTTTCAATCATTCACGTCCATTCAGATTCTTGATTCACGAAGAAATGCCAATGGTGAAAAAACCAGACTTTTCATAATGCAATACACTCATTTTGTAACTTTGAATTTGAACCATTCATCTTGCCTTTGAAAACTTTAAACCAGAGTCATCCACGTGGGAGAAATTTACTGGAGCGGGTGTGAGGATGCCTTTTGCATTTTGTGACTTTATAGAGATTTGGCATTTTTTACATTTTGGGTCCACTCACCCACTTTTGATATGGTCTTGACACATGGCCTTCACTTGAGTGGAGACAGAGTCACGGGTCACTTTTATAATTTTACCTTTTTTCAATGCGGGCTCAAAAACACAAATTGCTCCACCGCCCACCTCCCCGCTTTGACTTTTGATGCGGGCTTAATATTTGACTTTTTCCTTTAGCATGATCGGGGCTGTGGGTCACTTTATGAATTTTAGCCCTTTTTAACAAAAAAAGGCTCAAAACCTCAAATTCTCCCACTCGACCGCTTCCCCCCTTTGACTTTCCAATGGCACGCAGGCTTAAGATTTGACTTTTTCAAATTGTGGGTGGGGGTCATGGTCACTTTTTAACTTTAAGCCCCTTTAATGAAAAAGGCTCAAAACCTCAAATTCTCCACCAACCTGCTTCCCACTTTGACTTTTTTAATGTGGGCTCAACATTTGACTTTTTCCTTATAAGCATGATGATGGGGTTGTGGGTCACTTTATGACTTTTAGCCCTTTTTACAAAAAGGCTCAAAACAAAATTGCTCCACCGACCCACCTCCAATTAGATATGTCCACATACCCATGGATAATGGAGCCAAAATTTGATGGGGAAGAAAATGCCCATCATTCACGACTATGGAAAAATGCAGAGAAGAAGAAAACTCCACCATTTCGTGCCCGATTTTCAAATTTCTTTCACGAACCAAGGAATTGAAAACAATACAAGGTTCGATGATCCATGGCCATAGAAAGATTGACAATTTCATTCAAATGAGGACAACAATAAAATTTTCACGCATGTCTAGATAGAAAACAAAAATTTATCAAAACGTGCAGACTGGAGAGTTTAAACAACTTCAAAGCATGAATTTCTATCTTTTCGACTTCCAACTTTACTTGAACACTTCTGGAGGGCATGAGCTCAAAATTTTTTTGAATTTGAATTAGAAAATGAGGGGTTTAGACAACATTACCCACCCCTCACATCCTAAGATGAGATAGGAGGCTAGTTTGACAATTGTGTATACACATTACAACATTAGATTAGACAAGAAGGTGGTTTGAAATTTTTGCTACCCCTTATAATCCCTAGTTTATATAGGTCAATTAGTTTGAAAACCTTAAGTACACCTATAATACTATAACAAACCTACATTACTTTATAGGCAGCTTACTTCACATGTGTTGACTACCTCTTTGCATCCTAGTTTTTATACTTATAGATTACTTGTGATATCTTTCAGATTTAGTTTTACTTTATCTTTAATTAGATTTTTTCCATTTATTATATTTTATACTCACATTTTACACACTATCTATATCTCATCCCATTGGATTTATTTCTACCATTCACTTCCAACTTGAGATTTTGGTAAATTTATCCACTTATGATCTTTACATTATCTTGTATTGTAATATCACTTTTAATTTTTGTGCTATAACTATCATAGGTTTTTATTCCCTTTCATGACATCTCTAGTCCTATTAAATTCCTCTACTATTCATTTTATCCACTTTCAATCTACTTCCTTTATATTAAAGATCTCTATGTCTCTTTACACTTCCCATATGTTTAGTTATTAGTTATACACATCATCAGATCACACTATTATCCTTAAAAATTCACTTATCCCACTCCTTATCTTAGTCAAGGTACACTTAGGTTGAAAATGATATCACACTCTTTATCAAGTTAGGTCTCTAAGAACCTAAGAATCTTGGTTTCTAGGTTCTAAGTTTTAGGGATTAGATGAAATATCACTTGTGATAGTCATATTTGATACCTTCTAGATTAAGGTTTATCAAGCCTCCTTGCTTTAATTGCTTCAAATGAACCCACATTGCAAAGATGCTCTCCATAAAACCCTAGACACTATGTATCTCCCTATCAATATGCCACCTTCACAAGTTAGTGTCATCTTTGATCGTCTTTCTGATGACTCTCTTAGTTATAATGTCAATCAATCTATTTGCAAATCAATTCAAGCTTTACATTATTTATTTCAAGATAAATTTTAGGCTATGGAATCCACAATTACATCACTCAAATCTGAAATCCAACATCTTAAGGATGCTTCTCAGGCTCACGCTAGTTCTTCTTCTCATCCTCATTTTATGTCTTCTACATGTGCTCATATCAGTGAACCCCAAGTATTACCACTCCCCACACCTCTAAAGTTTGATCTCAATACTAAGCAACAATATATTCTTCCATAGCTCATAACTCATCAATTAATCAACTTGTCATCTACTCATTGTTATCCTCCTTATCGGCTTGCAAAATATCAAGGTCATCCATATTGCAATTATCATCGAATCAATGGATATAGTGAAAATAATTTCTATGATTTACAACAAAGAATTAAGCACCTTGAACATCATGGTTTTCTCTCATTTGCTACACAAAATTATAATACATGCCCATATCCAATTGATAAATCTCATTGGGTTCCTAAATCTATTTCATCTATGTCTAATGAGCATCATGCCATCGTTACTTAGGTTCCTTCTATAGTAATTCAAGTGCATTCTAAGAAACCGCCTCTAAAAATGAATCTAACACCTCCTCCTCTCAAGTATTCTACCACATTACCAAGTAAAACTAAGAAAACACTTGCTAAGCAAGACCAACAAAATCTAGATGGTCTCTCTCGAATTCCACCATTCAATATTCCTCCCCATCCTACTCCACTTCCATTCCCGATTCATTTTTTCAAAGAAACTACTCCTACTAATGTCCAGGACACATTTCAAACTCTACCACCATGGCATGGTCCTACTATTGCTTCTGCCTACCATTGTGTTGTATCTCTCTTATCATGACATAGATAACAATCTCCCACAATGGCATGGTATCTCTCATGTCATTACATAGATCTCCATCATTAACACACTTGGGGGCATCATGGTCACTCTTCCCCCTCTTAGCATTATCAAAGCGTCACATTTCTACTATTATGATCCATGTTTTATATCTAGTATCTCTCATGCATCTTACATACATTGATACACACAACTTGTATCATCATTACCCTATGACACACTCTTGTGCTACGGTTCAAACTTTATTATTGAGGGCATACTACATTCATGAACCTCACATCATACACACTACACATTTCACACTCTGTGCATTCACAACACATCTTTCTAGCATCACATTCTCACACAACACACTACCTTATGACACACTCTAGTTCCATGGTTCATACTCGACTGCTAAGGGTATAAATCTAAAATGAACCTCACCACCTTCACTCTTTACACTTTATGCTTCATTGATCTATATTTTTAGCACACATATTCAAAACATTTCCCAATGACACACTCTTGTTTTGTGGTTCATTACTGATTGTTAAGGGGTATTTTATAAATGAACCTCTTCTCATACTCATCCAAATTCACTCGGAGGGGATGCTACTCCTACCATTCATTTTGCATTCAATTCCATTCACACTCACAACATGTTGCATATCTTGGTTGCACATATTATTGCTTTGTTTATACTAGTTATATGTGCACTTTGTTTTCATGTCGAAAAATATTTCGTATGTCATTATCTTTCTATATATACACATGTGCATTCACTTTCTCTCTAGTTGTGAATGCATAATTTCTACATATATTTACATGCCACACAAATGCTTGGTACTATACCTCTTACCAAATCCTATACAGAGTCCCTGGCATCTACATTCCTACATACTATAGATGTTATTGTTTTGTTTTTTACTACTTCATATTCTTCATAACACAATGCTATATATAGGACCATACATACTTTGACATACTTTTTATCTTTCTACCATGCTAACAAGTGTTTCATGTGCAACATTTTATTTGCATGAACTATTTGTCACCATGGTTGTCCATTACACTTTGCTTGCTTTTTTCTTCTATTGTATGCCTTTGTTTTTGGCTTATGCCCTATGTCTTGCTAGTTCATTTCTTGTATTTTTTGGCCACATCAGGCCTGATTGTATTGCGACATTATGAGTGATGTACCATGTTTGAAACACACTTTTGCAAAGTGTAAATTGTCTTTTTGCTTGATAGGTTAAAATTTTTATTCTATATGCATACTTGTCTTGTTTGCACTAACACATGTTTCTAGCCACTTTGTTTGCATGTGCCTTGGTTTCTACCATGAAAATTCCTTTTCCCTTGTAGGGAATCAGTTTCGTATCAACTGGTACTCTCCTTTGGGCCGCATCCTCCTAGCAACATTGCATGCACCCAAAATGAGGGGGATACATTGGGTGAATTAGTCACCCTATTCAATAGTACATAGTCACATTTCGACTTGTACAAGACACACGAACATAACAATATTTAGTTACAGAAATGGATCAAAATCTTACTTGGGTTCTTAGCACAACAAAAACACCAAAGTGCCCGGGATACAGACATGAGCACTTGGGTGTTCCTGACCTTTCCTGGGAACCTATGAGCAAGGGGAAGTTACATATTTTTTCTCATATAAGCATAATTTTAAGAATTTCACATAGAAATTTCACAACACAAGTCTGGTCCTCTATTAATCAGAATGCATTCTATCTTCATTTTCTTCTCTTTCTACTTGGATCGAACTAGATTGAACTTGATCAAACTGGAACAAAGCAGATCACACCATCTGTAGTGGTGTATAAACTTCATTAAGTATTTAGGGTTGGGGAATAAATCTAGACCTTCCCCCCCCCCAAAAAAAAAATAAAATTCTTTTTCCATAGGACGAGATCACCCAAAAAACTCGCACTTGGCCTGAGATTGTCCAAAAACTCATTCTTGGCATGAGATGACCCAAAAACTCGTTCTTATACAACATTTTTAGGACACTTTCTATCCTTTTCACTTGTCATGGATCAGGTGCACATGTTCCTTTTCACATTTTTACATACTTTTACATACTTGGATCGAATTTTTCATATACACAACTTTGACTACTCTTTTGCTCTTCTTTTATAGGTTTGACCTTAATATGCAACAAGAATCATCCCTTCATAGAGTGATGATGACAATAATTACAAACACAACACAACATGTATACACTTAACCCCTATGGTCACTTCCTCTTTCTCGCTTCCACATTTCATTTTTATCACTCCTCGCTTTTTATTGTATATTCAACACGATTTTGCCATCTATCTACATGATTATCAAGTACAAATATCTTATCTAATTTATTTTATCGAGTATCCACTCAATAAAATAAAGTGGGGAAAATATAGACATAAAATTACACACTTGGGTACATTTCTAGGTCATAATCACATACTACTATTCATATGATTCCTAAGTGAGAAAACTAGTAATTGACATATATCTTTGGCCTCTTTTCTATCTTTCTCGGTTTCCTCTTTTGTCTTGGACACCCCATATCCCAAGTAGGATCTTCATTTATTTATCTTTATTCGCTCTAGAAACTAGCACCCAACCAGGATGCCAACACCTAGGCGCCCTCATCCCCTCTAGTTTCCCTCGACCTCTTTGTATCTTACTTGCTCCTTTTGGGAATCTTTTATCTTTTGGGAATCTTATTTTCTTATGGATCAACCTTCTAGTTGTCAAATACAAAATTCAACCAAAGGAATCATATAAATATAAATCTATGTTACCATAATAAAGGACCAAACACTAAGCATATACTATCACCACCTAAGGTTACATCCACAGGACTTTCAAGTGAATCAAAGCATCCTGTAGCACTCACTCAAGGGACAAGGGACTACATTTTATGCATACAATCATAGGAGGGGAAGTTCATTTTTCCATCCATACATCTACTTACTATGTTATATATAACTATTTCTCACTATGAAGTGCATCTTGTAAAAGACCACCTAGGGCACAATTCTTGCACACACATGCACACGAGAACTACATGGAGTTTGAAATTTAGTACAATGCTCGATGTAAGATCACTCAATTGGGTGATTGTTGGGGTCATTATGACTCCCCATTTACATATTTTTATTTTTAGGATTAGATATGTTTTGGGGTTTTGTAGGATATCACTTAGTTTTCGATTATAGGAGAACTCTGTGATCAAACAACAACATAAAAATGACCAACAATAAAGATTAGTGACATTGGCATGACACAAGAAAAATAATTTTTGAAGCTTCTACATAGACACAGGGTCCCAAAATCCATATATGGTGCCTTGGAACCCCTGACCCAGTTGAGGCACCTTGGTTCAGCTTATTTTGAGAGTTCCACAATTTTCTAGGTTTTGTTGCAACATTCGCCCTCATGTTTCATCGCTTTTCCAATTTGAAATACTTCAGGATGAATTGCAAAATAAACTAAGTATTATATTCCCTCTCTTGTACCTAGGGTTTCATTTTATCTAGCTTAGTTCTTAGGTCAAATCTATACTTTATCACTTACTTATCATATGTGACTTTGAAATATCTAGGGTTTTACAAATTCTAAATTCTTTAAAATCAATTTCCACCCTATTTTATCTATTAGGTTAAATTAGATTGGTACATAGAGTATGATATCAACTAAGTCATCTTATCTCTCTTATTGAGAGTGGTTTTATCTATCATTACTTATCATTGCTAAATTTTTATTCTTGGTATTACTAAAATAAGCCCTGGGAACTAATTGATTAGGATAATCTACCATCGCTGAATACCCTATGAGATATTAACCCATTTAGGGTAAATCACTATCCCTTATTTATGGATTTGTGCCTATCTTACATGATATTAATTTCCATCCTACGGGCCTTGATTGTATTGTGATACCGTGGATGTCCAATATTTGTAAGCTCTACACATTTTATGTGACACTGTTTTCATAGTTTTGACTCTTACTTCATTTTTGCTACACTTGTTTCTTATACATGTCTTATTACTACGATTGATACTATCTATACTATTTCTATTGTTGTTATTATTGTGTGTAATATTTTCCACCATTGCAAAACCTTCCTTTTGTAGGTACAAGTTTTTCAAGGTGACCACCTCCTCTCGTATTCTACACTCTTATATACTTTCTCGCACATATAATCATGGGAACACATCTGTTATTTGAGGGGCTATTCATTTAGGTGTATTATACACCTAAAAGAGACAAATTTATAATTTTTGGGTAATAGAAAAATATAAACAAGGTACATGTACTTAAAAATATAATCAAACACAAAACAGAACAAAAATTACATAGGTTCAAAACCATACAGTTTGGTCAAGACTGAATGTATGGTATTGAACCTCCCACACATTTTTCTAGGGAAGTTACATAAACTTATTTAGAAGTTTCATATTTACACCTATAAGAAAAAGTTTATGGAAATGTTTTAGATCCACTCACTCAATTCGATCACCACAAGGGGCATGAAATACTTCACTCCTTATTCACTATGAAACTCAATTTCCACTATAGTTTTAGGAATATTTGGAGCATGGGTATCCTTTCATCTACATTTAAGTACATTATGATTTCTATTCAGTTGTGTGGAACATGTGAGGGGCATGAGGTTACTCATTCTCTTTACTACCGTGTGTCCTAATTTTAAAAATTAGGCCTAAATCTATTTGCAATGGTGTGGTCTCAGGGGTTGTGGAAGGTATTAAAGTGACTAAGTTCTTCATAAGAAGTCCTTTCTTTCCTCTTTTATTTAAAGAGGAAGAAATTAGAGTTGCTGAAAAACTTTGAGGCATGGTCTTCTTCCTTCATGGGGTGCTTCAATAATTCACTCTTATTCTATATCTAATCTATTTCTTTATTGGGTTGTATGCACATAAAACTCCTATACTCCTTGCACTCACCCCCAATCCTTTTAAAAGTTCATAAATGTAAAATATTCAAGTGTAAGAAAATCATGAGAGTTTCTCCCTCAATAAAATAAAAAATGTGTATTTATTCCTTGTTTACATCTCTTCATTTCATTTTATGAAAATGTAAAGCTTTCATGTTACACTTTACATTTGAGTTAAAGTTTAATTATTTACTATGGAAATTGACTACAATTTTTGTTGTAGGTTTCATCATGGAGTATGCCAAAACTTAACATAGTAGGGATTTGCGAATTTTTTTTTGAGTGAAGATAAAATGTGTCTATGCACTCATGTATCTTTTCCTTTAAGCTTGTAATTTTCATTTCATACTTAAAGGGGAAAATACAAGACACTTAAATTTGGAATTTTAGTCTTTGACATTGCTGGTTTTGAAAATTCACTCTTGCTAAGACAAAAACAACCTTTATATTCCTATTTAGTACATTTAAAGGTCTCTTATCTATCTTGTTTATCCTTGCACATTAATATGCCATCACACAATTCAAAAAATCCATATACTAAGTCTTGACAAGATGTAAACCTCATTTGAAATGTTTTTCATCCCTGCCAAGGTTGTATAGTTTGGTTAGGAATTTATATCTACTCTTGGCCTATATGTATGGTTCTGCACTTTGCATATCCTCCATATTTTATTCCAAATCAAAATTCTATAATGGGTCTTGTACTCCATATGAGCTAGCTTGTACTTCATATGAGCTGGCCTTTCTTTGATAATCCATCTTTAGAACTATATATAAGCAAACAAACACTACCTCATTTGCTAACTTGGAAATTATATAACACTACATTGAGAAAATCACTTCCTACACTTACAAAAGGCAATCAAATCTCCTAAATCTCACAAAGGAACATCTACAGTCATTAGGAAATAATCTATATAATTATGACTCTTCTTACCAGTCAAGAAATTAATCTCTCTCATCCACAAGCACTCAAACATACCTTCTCCAAGTATTTTAGCAAGATCCAAAATCAATTCAAGCATTGTTAAAGGGGTTTTAAAATCTAGTTGCATCCATTCAAATATCACATGATAGGTGGAGAACGACGTGAGATTTTAGGCCTATTCAAAGTAGTTCCAACATTGGTATCATATGAGGGTTCCCACAAGCCAACTAATGTTTATTTTTATAAGGTTTTAGCTTTATGGATAAGGTTTGATATAGTGTTCAAAATGTTCAGATAGCTTCAAAATATGATTGACAACTAGGGTTTGAAAATGAATTTTTTTTCTAGGAATGTGACACTATCAAGAAGTTATAGAGCCGAAACTAAGTAGCTTAAAGACCATTCAATAGGGTTAATATCATACAGACAGTCCTAGAAGAAGTGTATGGTCCTACTCTAGATTAGATTCTAGTCATATTTCCTAAAACGAAGTATCATAAGAATTCATCTTCCTATTTCAATCACGTGTACTCCAAGAACCTCCTAGATCCATCTATAATTAGCTAAGTTCACTCATTACCTTATGTTTTCTATTTTTTAGAATATCATTTAAAAATTCAATGTATTTTTTTGATAATGCATGATTAATGTTAGAAGTTAAAAAATTAGAATAACCTCGTATCTCCACTTACATGCTTTAGTGTACCTAATTAACTAATTATTATATTTCACATAATCTAATAAGGGTGTAAACATTTACCATTTTACTTATATAATCCATAAATTTCGTCACATATTAACAACCATAGAAATGAAAACAAAGGTAAACATAAATAATTATAAACCCAAAATTCCCATAAAACATGTACACATAGGAAAAAATACTATCGTACACACACACACACAAATATAAATATATACATTATATATACATATATGTGTGTGTATACACACACATATAAAACTATTTGAAAATGGGTACATATTAAAATCATCACATATACAATACCCTATTTCTCATGCACCTCATTTTCTCCTCAAATTATTTAATATTCTTTATATAGATGGGGTCCGACTAGATTATTAGGTAGATAGGTCTAAGGAGTTTTCCTTATATATGGAACCTAAAAATCTATCATTCATTGTTGACACCCTAACCTATAATCTATTGATCCTATCCACCATAGTACAAAATCTAATAACCACTCCACTTTTTCCATATCTAGTGCCACTTGTGTCTTCCCTATCAAGGTCACACTAATTTATAGCTATGAATGTTAATGAATACCAATCTAGCTCTTATTTAACCTCACTAAGTAACCAAAAATACCTACATAGTCATGTGCTAAGGGTAAAACTAGATCTAACATTATTACCATATCTTTCCCTTGGAGAGTTTCTTCAAAAATCTTATGGTGTGTACCTTCTATCAAGAACCTCTAATTAACCATTAAATCATCTACAAAAACATATTAGCACTATATATCATCAGTCTAATTCCTAGCATCTAACATCATCTACTTTAGGATAGGAAATAACTAAATAACACAATCTTACTTCACTCATCGAGTCTGTCATCTATGAATACCCCATATAGTAAACCACCTAACGTGATCAGTATTCATTCATTGTATCCCAAATATTCTGTAATAACCTACTATAATCTCTTTCCTAACTAGTATCATAGCTTCATACCTATGAAACCGAGCATCTCTCATTGGATCTCTAGAATAATAGCACATATCGATAGACCTCGGGAGAAAATTAGCCTCCCTTTATCATCTCATTCTCCATGATCAATGCCAACCAAGAGGTTTTTTTACCTTCTACTCTTGATTTGGAGAATCCTTCTTATGTATATTCCTTCTATGATATACAACTACCCTACAATTTCCTCTAATATTCTCCTCTTTCATCTCCCCTAATCCCATCTATGTTGGTTTGGTCTCAATGGTAGGATAATAACCTCTACTCCCTCCTATGCTCAACCTCATGGATTTATGGTGGCTTGATCAATACTATATGACCAATAATGGCACAATAAAATGTGAAGTCCTAAACCAACCTAATAATATGTTTATAAGATGTGATCTATCCAAAAATGATAATGAACTACAATCTCAATGATATCTTGTGATGCTAATTTTGTGGGCCAAGTATCTCATCCATCTTCCAATACCACATATGGGGTACATATCACTTGATATCTATGTATGGTGTGTAGGGATAGAAAAAAAATCTATCCCTAATTACCTCGCCCCTATCCCTCTATAAAATCCTTAGGGAACCTTCTTATATCAATAATTGGGTTACGATTGGCTTATACATGGGGAATCTCTCATTAATCCATGAAAACAAAAAAACCGTAGTCCTAATAATCTACTATTATCTAACTAAAACTAAATACAAATCATGGTCTAGTTGAACCCAAATAGTTGCGCCTTAACTAAAATAGACACCTTACTCTAATGCCTTCTTTTATAACATTAAATAATATAAGGGTGCACCTCCATATGATTTGTGATACAAAATATGTATCACAACCATCCAAATCACATCCTTCCAAATATCTAGAACATTTAAAATGTACATGGTACTCACCTAGACTATGAACTACACCGATAATTTAATGCACTTATAGCCTAATATTCCATCTTTCCCCTCTCATCTATTGTCTTGAGAACATCACAAAACATGTGTGCCAAAATATTGAATTCATAGAATGACATGGACATCATATACTATGAAGGTCATGAATATGGTATCCTCATCTCGCATCTCATGTGAATACGTTAGCATGATACTCCCATGCACCAATAAATATCATGTCATGTGTCCAAATATAGGGGTATCTATGTCATCAACATGATCGTTCTAAACTCTAACCCTTATAACGGTGTCTTTTCTACTACTAAAAATATCTTCAATAATGTTGAAAATCATGCTAATTCAACTAATATCCAAAGATAGATCCTCTATAGGATCTATAAAATACCATACAATAAGCTCCCATAAAACTCAATAAAGGGAAAAACATACAAAAAAATCAATAAAAACATCAAATATAATATGAAAAACATCATAAATAGTCATACATCATTCTCTAGATAGAATAGGCCCTCTTGCTAGAGGGCATCGACCCATGTGAACATCATAAATCAATTACACAAAATTTCCTCTTATATAATGAAATTGAACCCCATAAAAAGAACATTTCCTACCTACAAAATCAACCTTCTTTCCAAATGTCATGGACCATGCTATTTTTACATACGTAATTGTCCCTTTCCACTAATTATCAACCATGCTAAATTCTTGTGATGTGATTGACTATCATACTATGTCATCCACCCTAATAGGGTTGATATCATATACAAAAATTCGTGTTTCCTTTTTCAAATTTATCTCACCACGCATCCTAATGAAACTAAAATTATCAATGCACCCAAAACCACTTAGACATTGAATTAGTATACATTTTAACTATAGTTGGGCCATATTTTACTAGATGAATTTTCCTAGGATTCATTTCTATACTTTTATACTAATTACACCTTACAAATTAAAAGCTTAAGTATTCACTACATTTGTCCTCTTTAGTCATTACCTCATCCTCTAACACTTCTACCTTGAGTTCTATCCATCAAATATCCATTTATCTCAAGTAAAACTATAAATATCCAAAAATAGTAAATACAAAAAGTATAAATGAAGAAAAATAATTACTATTTAGAGAAATTTTCTTCTCTTTCTCCTCGCAATGATTTAATTTCTTCAAACTGATATAAATTTCTTAACCTAACTTTTTTATTATGAAAGAAGCATCATGATTGCATTCTTCGCATGGATCTAATGATATATTAGATTCCTTTTTTGACAATCTTAAAAATCAACTATTTCTTAGGCTCATGATCTTTACTCATTAGATTTGCTATTATTCATTCTTACACATTTTCTCATTGTTACTTTTGAATTATACTACTCACTCATCCTCCAATGATCCCCTTTAGACTTGGGATTATTGCTCATTTATCTAATTTATCTTTGACTATTTATTTTTAATTTTGTGTGAGAAGATATTTCTAAAGTATTTAGCTTAGAATTGCACCACAAACATGGAATAATATTATATTCTTGTATATATCAAACATACGAGATACATACATTTATATTGGAATATCATTCCAATAAATAAAAAATTCACCCTATTAATATGATAACAACTTTACTCATCTATCTATTATACGTGAGTTGTTATAAACAAGATATGAACTCATGTAACAATAAACCATGTGAGTGCTAATAATTCCTAACATTCCCCCTTAGTGCGAACATGGGGAAAACCTATCTTTGTACTTGCACCTGCTTTCATGATTAGGTGATTTTTACATTGATGATCACAAACCCATCATATGGTTTTCAAATGGTTAACCACAAACCAAAAATGGTGGTTTTCAATTGGAGTACCAAAAACCAAAAATTAAGGTTTTCAAGTGGTTTACCTACAACCACATCATGATGTGTCAAGTACTATTATCAGCCCTCATCACATTTCACCATAGGGAATAACATAGGAAATTTTGCTAAATATTGTTGCTCACACATAACAAACTGAAAACTAGAAATGGAACATTAGATCATGTTCCCCCTAATGTGAAATTTCCACTTATTCAACAAACAAAGCAATTAGGAAAACTACATACATGAACTCAAAATCATAGCAGAAAAAGCTCACCGCACAAATCGAAAGTAAATATAATGGGTCATTTTGTGTTTTTATTGCCTCGAAGTTCTTGTATTGCAAGGCCAAGATAATCCCAAAGAGCCATATTAGCCTTTTTCGCCAAATACCCAGATGCCCAAAGTTGTTATATTCTCATTGGGATTTGTCATGGGAAATTTGTATTTAATTATTTTGAGCCCCGTATGAGGCTATTTGCGCCCGCTTTAACTCTATTATGATCGAATATGTCATTATTCTTTATGTACCGTAAGGGTTTTAACTTGAATAAGTTTTGGGCTTTATTTGTAACTTTTGGCAATTTTTCGTGTTTTTGTGTTGTCCCTTTTGCTTTCTCGTGAAATTTCTCTAGAACAATTCCTTTGCCGGGTAAGCCCGATTTTTGGCCCGAGCACTGGAAAACATATACGCACATTATGCCCGAGGAAGTCACCATCGAGGGTCCGGATCACCGGGAAAAAGTGAAGTCAGTGCACGTAAAAGCCCCTCATGGGGATGGGCGCATTTTTGGAAAACAAAGGATTTAAGCTGCAATGGGAAAAATAGAAGCCGCAGGCAGGGTGGGAATTTTATACCTGCCTAGCAGGTACTTTTTCCCGTGTTATAAAAATTCACTTAAGTTGCAGTGGGAAAGTTAGAGGTCAGTGTGCAGGGGAATTTATTACTCCGCCTCAGCAGGTGAAAATTCCCATGATAAAATAAAAGGAAAGTGACTTAAGTGAAATCATGGGATTTTAGTGCCTACCTTGCAGGGTAAATAATCCCATTGTCAAAGTCAAATCACTTAAGTGGATCATGGGATTTTGGTGCCTGCCTTGCAGGGTAAAGAATCCCATTGTGGAAAAATTCTTAAAAATAGAATTACATGTGCAAAAAAGTGCGCCCCCTTTGGTGAGATGATGGCAGCCTTTAAATGATTATTTTAATTAATCTATTCTTCAAAAAGTGCGCCCAAGCTTGGAGGAAGTCAACAAGTCAAAGAGGGAATAAAAGAAAGGATTAAAAAGCATTAAATTTAATTTATTTAGTGGCTGCCCCCTTCCTCTCAAAAAGTGCGCCCCATTTAGGAGTTATTTAATGTTTTTAAAGGCATTAAAACATTAAATTAATTTCTATTTTCAGTGGCTATGGTCAAAGCACACTGTGAAGCTTAAGTGAAGTGATGTGTGAAGGATTAAATTGGATTAATTTAATTTATTGATGGCTGTCCTTAAACATGCTATTTTTAAAAGAGAAAAGCATGATTTTTAATTAATTAATTGCCTTTAATTGTTAGGGCAATTATTAATTATAGAATTGTGAAGGTTATATAAGCATGGGCAGCCATATGGGTGAATTATTCAAATCACAGGTAAAGAATTGCAGCCAAGTGGAAAAGTGCGCCCCATTAGAAGAAGGATTTTGCTCTGTAGACAAGGTGACAACAAGGCTAAAAGCTTCCGTGATTTGGCGCATGCTTTGAGGAGGTTGATCTTTGTCTCGCATAATTGTTTCATAGTGTTACAGAGCTCAAAAGTGTTGTTGAAAGGATTCATGCTCTCTTTATGTGCAAATTAAACACCAATTTTTGGGGCAAGCAGTTTGAAAAGTGCAGATTTTTACAATTAAAATTCACTATTCATGCTCCGGTATGGCCATTTTTGTCTCGAATAAATTACAGAATTCAATACAGTGTGCTTTACAAAGGAAAAGGAGCTTTTATCAATGTCCAATACATCGTGCATATCCTCCGAATCAAGAATTGTCCAGATCTCACCAATTTTGAAGAAATCCGGCCAAGTAAGAAGAAAAAGAATTATTCAGATGAAGATAGACAAAGCCATGGCGAAGGGAGATGAAAAAGAAAGCACGATGGAGTCATGCATTGCTTCCAAACTTGCAGACATAGGAGACACAGATCTAGGCCCGAACCTCTTGCCGATTTGATTGATAGATCCAGAGCGGGAAAGACTTCACTCATGCGTGCGGTCAAAAGCAGTGGAATTATCCGAGCTGCAGCTTTTCCATGTACAACCCAATTGCCAGAGTTCGTGATGGAGTGTGCTAGATCTTATCATCCTTCATCCAGATCAGTGCGTGATGCTTCGGGAAAGACAATAATTCGTTTGGACGCAGAGTTCATCAATTATTGTTTGAAGATTCCAATGTAAAAGGTGGTGACTTCTATTAGCATTCAGGATGCTGACAGTAGATGGGAGAAGCATAGAGCTGATTGCGTGAGCATAATGAATAGCCGATACATGAAGAAGCCTAGATCTCCTTCAAAGTTCCCGAGAACTCTTCCACGGTCCAATTTGGTGCAGGAGGTAGATGATGTCGTCAAATTGCTATGCAGGATGAATGGCGAAGCGAATGCTTACACTTTCCGTACATGGATGTATGCTTTCATCAGACCATTGAAATCAACAAGGTTGATTCTATAATCAATTGGTCGGAAATTATTAGCAACAACATCGGTGAGCAACTCCGAACGTGAAGCGTACTTTCAGCTTCAAGATGACTTCATACTTGGTGTATGTCTGCAGCTTCACAAGGCGTCTTTTCCAAGCTGGATAGATGTGGTGTTCTTTCCAAGGACCCCATTTTCGAGTGCTACCCGCAGCTTACTGCACCTGCATGCGAGAAAGACTTCAAAGTGATCAACGATGACTTCTTCTACGATTTCATCTGCAGGCTAGACAAAGACTTGAAGGCCAACAGGGTAAGCAAGGAAGCGTGGGAAGCAGTGTCCAAGATTGGCAGTCTATTCATTCAATTTGCAGATTTCACATACCTCAGGGTTACGGGATTTTCTGGAGAACCAATAAAGATGCCCAGGTATCCGAATGATAGATTGATCGCCATGGAGCTAAGCAGTAACTTGTGGAGTTACACGACCTTCAGTCAAAGCGGCACAAGTCTACGGGCTTCTTCCCAATCACTGTGGGATATTACAGCTGCATTAGCATTCATAGAGCTCGGGGGATGGAGGCGCAAATGTTATCCGAGTATGAGCAAGAGTTCTTCCCTGCACGGCTGAACTTCGATCCATTTGGAGTAGCCAGGAAGACAATCTCCCAGGAGTACGCACATGTGCCTTCATTAGAAGATTTCTGGATGAAGTGCAAAAGTGAGTACGAGGTTAGAAAGAGAGATTTCAGCAGGCTATCAGCAAAGCAAGTGTTCGACTTTGGACTAGCGCGGATACCTGCGGATCTTAAAGATGATGGGAATGTGGTACTTGACACTTACCATCAAATGGGAGGAGATAAAGCCATACTGCAGAATAACATAGAGGTCAAACACAATCAAGAAAGGTCGAGCTCATGTTGGTGAATACTTCAAACTCAAGTTGGCACGATTTAAGGGATATTGCCTTGATGAAGCATTGATGAATCAAGTCACGGGCAACTTCGGCGCAGGAGATTCCCTCAAGCGAAAGCACGAGGAGAAAGCAGCAGGAAAGTCGAGAAGTCAAAGTGCATAAAGATCTCAATCCAAGGAGAGGATCACTTCTACGACCATGACTTTAACTCCGCTTTCTCCAAAGACTCCAATGCTTCACCAACTATCGCACCACAGCAAAGCAGGATGCTTCCATGCCTCCACTAATCCAGCCGACATTCATCTTCTCCCTCACCACTTCGCTCAAAGGCCCTGCCCAGAGGATACGTTGAAGCTGCAGATGGCGGAATTCAAAAGGGCTTTGTCCTTGATGACTCAAGATGGCAGCCATAACACTGTGGCACTTTCTGATGGAGAGGATGCAGAGCGGAAGATGGTAGTACACTCAAGACTTCTCATTCTTTCTCCGAAAAGTAACTTCTCTAAATGGTTGGCTTCATAGCTTGGTTCCGTAAGTGAGAATGGAGATGAACTTAGAGGAGCACGACTTGCAGCTACTCCAGAATCTGGGAAGAGACAGAAGGCCTAAAGTTGCCAAAGCAACTTCTAGGTTGATCATCGAGGATTCGGGAGAGAAGTTTGCTGAGATATCAATTCCGGCAGAAGGAAAGATAGAGGAGGAGCTCACGGCGGAAGATGTGACAGTGACCAAAGTACCCCTCGGTCAAGCCACCACTGAAGGATCGAAGCAGACACGCAGACATTGATGGATGCTTTATTCCTTAGGCTTGACAAAGGAAAGGGCGGAGAAAGAAGAGCTGCAGAAGCAAGTATCTCAATTATGTGAGATCATAGCCAAGGTTGCTAAACCTTCCATTCAGCCCATTTCAGAGCAGGTGAGTGATCATCTTATGCAGGAAATGGAGGACGCAAGCAATCAAGTAAAGGCTATTGACGAATGGAAGGATTTGATTATTCGTCAAGCTTCTGTACAACTTGGGGAAGTGCCAGCCCGCCTAAAGGTTATGAATGATGCAACAAATCAACTAAAGCAACTGATGGCAAACATAGAAGGCATGAATACAGTTGCAGAGAGTAACCTGAGTATTTTGGCCGAGATCAACAAGCTACCGGGAGATGTATTGATTGCAGAACAAATTGTACTGATGGATCAGTCGAGAAGGGGAAGCAGCTAGAGTTTGCAGTATCTTTCCGCTTGGAAATCTGCAGAGTTTTGCTGAAGAGGATGCAGGCACTTGAGAGTAGAACATCAGATTTACCAGACAAAGGTCATTTCTTTCACCGAGAGAGAGAGTGGACGGAATGTCACTTCATACGTGTGATCGCCTCAACTAAGGTGCCTAATTCTCTCGGAAGGTTCTCTTCTGATGGTACAAAAGAGAATTGATAAAGCTACCAAGCCTTTCACGATGAATTCTATCAAGACTAGAGACTGGCGCCGCAGCAGATATCGCAAGGTTTGGGCCGAGCTTGAAGATGTGGAAGCATCGTGCATCAAAGTGTTGAATGAAGGGTTGCACAATTCAGATGAGAAAAAGAAGCAAGTGGCTAAAACAGATGGAAGGATGCTGAATTACATGTTCGACAAGTATATCCGATATCAGAACAAGAAGAAGACATAAATGTTACAGCTGGCATGACTTCTTCTATTCTTTCTTCTTCTATTTTCTATGTTCCCAGATGAAATTGTAAAACTTCTAAGTTATTGGTTTTGCAACCATTACTTAAAGTCATGTGGAACCATTCTATTAGTTAAGTGATACATGTGTCACTTAAGGAGAAGTTAGTGGAGGATGATTGCCAAATGTCATCTTTACTTGTTGTTTTTTGTTTTAGTTCAGTTTGAGTTTTCCATTTGTACTTTCCTCCTACATTCTATAAGTAGGAGAAGAACCTCCGGGTTAATGATCGATCAGAATTTGTAAGCAGCAATCTTGTGTTCTAGACTTTGTGCCGAACCCCTTGAGAGCAACTTGGAGCAAAGGAATACAAAGGAGCAGTGTTTCTGAGAACTTTGTGTCACTGTGTACTACTGTTGTTTCTTGCTTTTAATCTTAGATCTCTTAATAAACTTTGTGTTATTTTAGATCTGGATCTAGAGCTGCCTTTGTTTTATAATTCTGTGTTCATATCTATTAAGTTTCTTCTATGTGCATGCAATTAGCTCTGCTATCTACTAATTGGGATGCACATCTTCCCATTTCTTCTCTGTATTTCCTTTACTTCCTTCTTCTATAAAATACTTCCTTTCTTAAACAACTGCTTACTTGCTTGCAGAACTTCTTAGTTATGGTTCATGAACTAAGTGGTTAAAGTAAAACCCCTGATAGATAATAACACATTTTTATTGACAAATCTGACACGGAGCCTCACCGGTTAAATGAGGGAGATTTATCTCATGACTGCCTAGGTTTTGATGCTATGCAGAAAATCTAGCCAACAGTTTTTGGCGACTCCGCTGGGGAACAACTATCTTTGCAGATCAAAGCTTATCTATTGAAGATCAGAGTGTTTTCCATACAAATCTCAACCTGGCTGAACGTCCATTCACCCGATCCGTGAAGGCGCAAGGAAGGACTGATCATTTCTTCCGATCAGAGCAATTCAATTTCAATCATCCTCCTCAAGTTAGAAGCCGCAGATCTAGTCTCTCACCAGGAAGGAGAGTGCACATCCATCCAGATCCGGATCGTATTCAGCATAATCCGGCGGCTGGAATTATCCATCAAGTCTATCAAGTCTACACAAGGAGGAGACGTGCTCAAGTCAACATGGCGCACCAGATTGTACCTGTTCCATGGGGAGCAGCTTTTGGACCTCTGAACTTGGCTCCACCTATGCATGAACTGCCAAAGGGATCCAGAAAGAATTTTCCAAAATTCTTTGGAGATGGAAAGCAAAACCCGATGATCATTTGGGCCTTTTTATCCTCGTGGTGTGCTTGCAGTAGAGCATGAAGATGTCTCAGTCAGGCTCTTCATTGAGACTCTACACGACTTGGCTGGAGAATGGTTCTATCGGCTAGCTCCTGGCACCATAACCAACTGGGCGACTATGCGTGAGCAATTTTTGAAAAGATTCAAGCCTCGCAGAGGATGCTAGCACGTTGATCACCCAACTGACGCAGTTGAAGAAAGAGCCAAACGAGAACATGCGGACTTTATTGCAAGGTTCCAAAGGATTTTATATAAAATCCCCACTTCTCCGCATTGAGCGATTAAAAAATCAAAAGACGTTTTTTATAAACGCTCTATTGCCTCAAGTTGGATATCAGCTAAGAAGGGCAAGACCGTAGAATCTACTTGAAGCACAAAATGCTGCCGTGGAGGTTGAGGACGACTTGATCATGGCTGGAAAACTCAAACAACCATCTCACAAAGGTGATGGTGCTTCTTCTAGTACTTCAGATCCTTTGTTGCAAAATTGGCTAATGACATGTCAGCATCAAGAAGTAGATCTCTCAAGCAGGAATGCAACCCCCTCAAGAATAGCTCCTACCCGGACCTTTAATGGTCAAAATCAAAATCAAAATCCGAAACAGACTTGCTGCTGCACCACAACGGTTGGCAATAGAAGTTGCTCCAAGGAATAACTTGGAAACTAATGAAGAGGATCTCGGCATTGATGAATCATTCGATGATGAAGACTTTATAGATCCCACTGGCGACTCCAATATTGGTTACCTGGACTACGAATCTGATGATGGCTATTATGAATCTTTTGAAGATTCTGATGGTCACACTTTTGTGGTGTTTACAAGGTCTCAGACGCGCCAAAATGCCGAAGCATCCACAAGCGGCCGAAAAGAGAGAGAAGATCCTGGCCCGGATGTTACTATCTTGAAAAGAGGTAGCACTCTTCCTTCTTCATTAGTGCCTAAGGATAAATATTCAAATTCTTTCAATTCGCAGCAAAGAGCCAACGCACATCCTACTGAAGCAAGTCAAGCTTTCGACATAATTGATCACATCAAGAGGAACAAGGTCCAAATGTCAGAAGCTGAGTATTTGAGAGCATTTCCTGATCAACTGAATAGATTGGTCAAATATGTGCAAAGTAATGGTCCCAGCCCAACAAATAATACTTCACGGGGTATCTTGTCAAATCCAAAGAATACTCCTCCTACAAATAATGCGGCAGCAAGTTCTTCTCCTTCTACCCCTTCTCCTGCTACATCAGAAAGGATCGAGCCATTCTATGTATCTTTGCTTATCAACGGACACAAACTGAGCAATTGCATTTTGGATTCTGGAGCTTCTGATAATGTAATGCCTGCCAAAGTTGCTGATGCCTTGGGTCTCACATTGACAAAAACCATCGGAAGATGTTATTCAATGGAAAGGCAAGTCCCTCTTGTGGGGCAAATCAAAGATGCGCAGCAAGATTTGCTTCTTTTTTCCGATAAAAGACTCGAAAATGACTATCCTCAGAGTAGATATTCCACTTCTTGGCATGCTTGAGAGAAATTTCTGCAAAGAGTCAGGTGGAGAAGTCAAGATGGATTGGTCTTGTGCACACATACCAATCAAAGGAGTAAATCAGAAGCTGGAACCTGAGAAGAAATCTAAGTACACAATATCAAAGTCTGAGGATCCTAGATCTCAGATCTTGTTTCAGGAATCGGATCACGGAGTCTATTATCTAGAAATGGATAAAGAAGATGTTCAACCGGTGATTCAAGAATCACATCAAATTGATAACAAGATTTGGACTCTGGAATTTGATGGCAGCTATTGCTCATTCGATCCGCGCAGCGTTGTTCTTATCTCTCCTGAAGGGAAGGTGCATGCACACTCCTTCAAATTGATGTTCGAAAATACTAACAATACAACTGAGTATGAAGCGTTGTTGTTAGGCATGGAGCAGAAAGAACAATGGGAATCAAATTATTACACGCAAAGGGAGATGCTGAGCTGATCGTGAAGCAGATAAGAGGCCTCTACCAAGTCAAAAAAGACAAACTACGGCACTATAGAGATCGGGTCTACTCTGCTATCCTAGATTTTTCAGCTTTCTCGGTATCTTACATTCCGAGAGAACAAAATTCAAGAGCTGATTCGCTTGCAGAATCGCAGCCTTGTTGAATCCGGATCAGCCTCCTGCATTCTTTAGATAGGGGACTACAAGGTGGAGATGGTCTTTCGCCCAAAGGTTCCTGACAACGTCCAGCAATGGCAGGTTTTCAACGATGACACGCAGATTGCTGCGTTTCTCCAACAGAAGACAACTTTGAAGAAATCTACTATGAGGGAAGCAATTCACCTCCTAGGCAGACTACTGTCGAGAAATGGATGTGGACGTCTCAGGAAGTCAGGAGATTATCCAACTAAAAGGAAATAAAATTCCCAAAGGTTTGGTATCTCTTGAGGAAATGTTTGATAAGCATGATCAAATGCTTAAGAAAAATGAAGAAAGTGGGGAAGGTTCTTCCTCCGACACACAATTACTAAATTTGGGAGCCGGCAATGATCCCAAATTAGTAAATCTGGGTAAGTGTTGCTCAGAGGCCGAAAGAGAAGCTTTTACTAAGCTTCTTAAGAAATACATGGATGTTTTTGCCTGGTCTTACCAGGATCTAAAAACATATCAGCCTGCGGAAGTTCAACACTACATCCCACTTAAACCAGAACAGAAGCCTTTCAAGCAGAAGTTATGGCGGCACAACCCTACCATTTCGGGAACCATCTTTGCAGAAATCCGAAGTTGTTAGACGCAAAGATCATCTATCCCATACATCATTCGGAATGGTTGGCCAACATAGTCCCTGTAAGAAAGAAGAGCGGTGAGATTAGGTTGTGCGTGGATTTCCGCAACCTTAATCAAGCTTCACTGAAAGACAACTACCCCATACCCATCATGGATCACACCCTGCAGGTGGTCACTGGATCTGAGATGCTCTCCATGCTTGATGGCTTCTCAGGCTACAATCAAGTCAAGGTGGCCGAGGAAGATCAATACAAAACGGCGTTCATCACACCTTGGGGAACCTTCGCATACCAGAAAATGCCGTTTGGCCTGATTAATGTTGGTGCTACATTTCAAAGAGCTATGGATCTAGCCTTTGCTCATCTCAAAGATATAAGCATAGTGGTGTATCTGATGATCTGACAGTCTTTTCCAAAGATAGAAGCACACACATTTCAAACTTGGAAGAGGTTTTCATACAGTGCCGCAAGCATGGTATTTCTTTGAATCCCAAGAAATCCATCTTTGTGAATCAAGGAAAGCTACTAGGGCACATTGTTTCCAAAGAAGGAACAAAGATAGATCCAGAGCGTGTCAAATCCATTCAGACATTGCCTTTGCCCACATCCAAAAAAGGAGTTCACTCTTTCTTTGGAAAAGTTAATTTTCTCAGGAGATTCATTCCTGACTTTGCTGAGCTAACCCGTCATATTTCGAATATGATGAAGAAGACACAAGATTTTAAATGGAGCAGCGAAGGGAAGGAAGCTTTCGAGAAAATTAAAGAGGCCCTCACAAAGCTCCAGCTTTGGTTTCACCCGACTTCAAGAAAGAATTTATTCTTTATCATTATTCCTCCGAACACACCATGTCAATACATCGATGCGTAAAAATCAAGAGGACGCAGAAGCTCCTATTGCTTTCATGAGTACGCCTCTTAAAGCCTATGAGTCAAATACACTCCCATGGAAAAGCACGCATATGCAGTGGTGAAGGCGTGCAAAGCATTCAGGTATTATATTCTTTCCTCGCACACTGTGGTTTTGGTTCCAGATACTGCAGTTAAATCTATCCTTACTCAGCAAGAGTTAGGATTGTTGAGAGGCACATGGGTGACAAAGGTTCAAGAATATGACCTGGATATTAAACCAACAAAGCTGGTTCGAGGAAGAGGTCTGTGTGAATTAATGACGGAGATGAAAACATCAAAGATGAAGTAGATCAAGATGAGATAGATGAAGATTTTCCTGCAATACTTTTTATAGATCTGGTAGAGGAGTGGTACAATAACATTGCTTACTTTCTGACGTATGGAGAATGCCCAGATCAACTTTCCAGAAAAGAGAAACGAACCATCAAACTGAAATCCAAAGATTTTGTTCTTTGGGATAATGGTTTGTACAAGAGGGGAATTGATGGCGTATTTCTCAGATGCGTCGATAAAGCTCAACAGGATCAGCTACTTCAACAGTTTCATGACATGGCTTGCGGTGGTCATTTCTCAGCCCGAGTCACTGCACACAAGATCCTCAGAGCAAGGTATTACTGGCCCACCCTTTTTCAAGATACTGCAGAATGGGTAGCTAAGTGTCAAGCATGCCAACATTTTGTTGGGCGTGTGAAATTGCCTGCATTACCTCTAAAACCCATTGTGATTGAAGAACCTTTCCAACAGTGGGGAATGGATTTTATTGGTATGCTTAACCCGGCTTCCAGTGCCGGTCACCATTACATTCTAACAACTACTGATTATTTCAGTAAGTGGGTAGAAGCTATTCCTGTGAAGAATGCCACTTCCGCCGAGGTGTGCAATTTTATAAAAGAAAATATTATCACGTTTGGCGTGCCTAAAGAAAATTGTAGCAGCATAAACGCTCCGAATCTTTCTTCTCGAGGAGTCAGTGGAATTTTCGCTACACTTATGGGATCCAGCTGGTTCATTCCTCAAACTACTATCCACAAGGGAATGGTCAAGTTGAATCTAGTAATAAAAACTTGGTAACTATCGTGCGCAAGCTTGTAACGGAAAATCAAAGGACTTGGCATAAAAAGTTGTTTGATGCATTATGGGCCGATAGATCACACCAAAAAGGGCGATAGGCATGTCCCCATTTCAGCTGTTATATGGTAGAGACACAGAGCTGCCTCTTACCTTGGAACTGCCTGCCCTGCAACTTTCTAAGGCCCTGAGGATTCCACTTTCACGGATGCTATTGATAAAAGAATTATGTACCTGACTGAATTGAGGGAAGTACAAACTCAAGTTGCAGATAGGTTGACAGAGCATCAAAGGAAGGTGAAAATCATTTTCGACAAAAAGGCCAGGGAAAGAAAGTTTGAAGTCAATGACTGGGTCCTTCTATGGGACAAAAGAAGAGAAACAAAAGGCATGCATGGAAAGTTCGATTCACTATGGAAAGGGCCTTTTGTGATTAAAGGATCACCGAGCAGATAGCTTCATTCTTGCTCATCAGATGGAGTTGAATTGCCATTGCCTTTCAATGGGCAACACTTGAAGTTGTTCCGACATGAGAAGCAGGGTAAAACCTGTATGTACATAAATAAATCTTTGTTTGTTTTTCCTTGTTTTGTCTTGTTTTGGTGTTGTGTTGTGTTGTGTTTGTTTGCCTGACCCCGTGCCCAAAGGACAAGATACGAAACCAGAGATGCTGGGATCTCATCTTTTCCCTTTGTCATTCTGACAGAGAAAAAGATGTCCACAGACGGAGCCGACTGGTGTCACCAGATTTCACCCTGAAATCTGCGACTACCCTATCCAAAAAAAAATTTTCGTACTTTTAAAATAATGGGTCGTTTTGTGTTTTTATTGCCTGAAAGTTCTTGTATTGCGTCAAGATAATCCCAAAGAGCCATATTAGCCTTTTTCGCCAAATACCCAGATGCCCAAAATTGTTATATTCTCATCATCCGGGATTTGTCTCATGGAAATTTGTATTTAATTATTTTGAGCCCCGTATGAGGCTATTTGCGCTCCGTTTTAACTCTGTTATGATCGAATATGTCATTACTCTTATGTACCATAAGGGTTTTAACTTGGAATAAGTTTTGGGCTTTATTTGTAACTTTTGGCAATTTTTCGTGTTTTTGTGTTGTCCCGCTTTCGCTTTTCTCGTGAAATTTCTCTAGAACAATTCCTTTCACGGTAAGCCCGATTTTTGGCCCGAGCAGCTGGAAAACATATACGCACATTATGCCCGAGGAAGTCGCCATCGAGGTCCGGATCACCGGGAAAAAGCGAAGTCGTGCAGCACGGACGGAAAGCCCTCATGGGGATGGGCGGCATTTTTGGAAAACAAAGGATTTAAGTTGCAATGGGAAAATAAGAAGCCGCAGTGTGGTGGGAATTTTATACCTACGCCTAAGCAGGTACTTTTTCCCGTGTTATAAAATTCACTTAAGCTGCAGTGGGAAAAATAGAGGCCGCAGGCAGCGGGAATTTATTACCCTCTTGCAGGGTAAAAATTCCCATGATAAAATAAAAGGAAAGTGACTTAAGTGAAATCATGGGATTTTAGTGCCTCGCTCAGCAGGTAAATAATCCCATTGTCAAAGTCAAATCACTTAAGTGGATCATGGGATTTTGGTGCCTGCCTTGCAGGGTAAAGAATCCCATTGTGGAAAATTCTTAAAAATAGAATTATATGTGCAAAAAGTGCGCCCTTTGTGAGAGATGGGAAGCCTTTAAATGATTATTTTAATTAATCTATTCTTTCTCAAAAAGTGCGCCCAAGCTTGAGGAAGTCAACAAGTCAAAGAGGGAATAAAAGAAAGGATTAAAAACATTAAATTTAATTTATTTAATGGCTGCCCCCTTCCTCTCAAAAAGTGCGCCTATTTAGGGAGTTATTTAATGTTTTTAAAGGCATTAAAACATTAAATTAATTTCTATTTTCAAAGGGCTATGGTCAAAGCACACCGTGAAGCTTAAGTGAAGTGATGTGTGAAGGATTAAATTGGATTAATTTAATTTATTGATGGTTGTCCTTAAACATGCTATTTTTAAAAGAGAAAAGCATGATTTTTAATTAATTAATTGCCTTTAATTGTTAGGGCAATTATTAATTATAGAATTGTGAAGGTTATATAAGCATGGGCAGCCATATGGGTGAATTATTCAATTCACAGGTAAAGAATCGCAGCCAAGAGGAAAAGTGCGCCCCCATTAGAGAAGGATTTTGCTCTGCATAAGGTGACAACAAGGCTAAAAGCTTCCAGATTTGGCGCATGCTTTGAAGGAGGTTGATCTTTGTCTGCATAATTGTTTCCTAGGTGTTACAGAGCTCAAAGTGTTGTCAAAAAGGATTCATGCTCTCTTTATGTGCAAATTAAACACCAATTTTTGGGGCAAAGCAGCTTGAAAAGTGCAGATTTTTACAATTAAAATTCACTATTCATGCTCCTATGGCCATTTTTGTCTCGAATAAATTGCAGAATTCATTACAGTGTGCTTTACAAAGGAAAAGAGCTTTTATCAATGTCCAATACATTGCATATATCCTCCGAATCTGAAGAATTGTCCAGATCTGCACCAATTTTGAAGAAATCCGGCCAAGTAAGAAGAAAAAGAATTATTCAGACAAAGATAGACAAAGCCATGGCGAAGGGAGATGAAAAAGAAAGCACGATGGAGTCATGCATTGCTTCCAAACTTGCAGACATAGGAGACACAGATCTAGGCCCGAACCTCTTTCCGATTTGATTGATAGATCCAGAGCGGGAAAGACTTCACTCATGCGTGCGGTTAAAAGCAATGGAATTATCCGAGCTGCAGCTTTTCCATGTACAACCCAGTTGCCAAAGTTTGTTATGGAGTGTGCTAGATCTTATCATCCTTCATCCAGATCAAGCTGCGTGATGCTTTCGGGAAAGACAATAATTCGCTTGACGCAGAGTTCATCAATTATTGTTCAAGATTCCAAAGCAAAAGGTGGTGACTTCTATTAGCATTCAGGATGCCGACAATAGATGGGAGAAGCATAGAGCTGATTGCGTGAGCATAATGAATAGCCGATACATGAAGAAGCCTAGATCTCCTTCAAAGTTCCCGAGAACTCTTCCACGGTCCAATTTGGTGCAGGAGGTAGATGATGTCATCAAATTGCTATGCAGGATGAATGGCGAAGCGAATGCTTACACTTTCCGTACATGGATGTATGCTTTCATCAGACCATCAAATCAACAAGGTTGATTCTATAATCAATTGGTCAGAAATTATTAGCAACAACATTGGTGAGCAACTCCGGAACGTGAAGCGTACTTTCAGCTTCAAGATGACTTCATACTTGGTGTATGTTGCAGCTTCACAAGGCGTCTTTTCCAAGCTGGATAGATGTGGTGTTCTTTCTAAGGACCCCATTTTCGAGTGCTACCCGCAAATACTTATCGCACCTCGCATGCGAGAAAAGACTTCAAAGTGATCAACGATGACTTCTTCTACGATTTCATCTATAGCTAGACAAAGACTCAAGGCCAACAGGTAAGCAAGCAAGCGTGGGAAGTCAGTGTCCAAGATTGGCAGTCTATTCATTCAATTTGTAGATTTCACATACCTCAGGGTTACGGGCTTTTCTGGAGAACCAATAAAGATGCCTAGGTATCCGAATGATAGATTGATCGCCATGGAGCTAAGCAGTCAACTTGTGGAGTTACACGACCTTCACTCAAAGCGGCACAAGTCTACGGGCTTCTTCCCAATCACTGGGATATTACAACTGCATTAGCATTCATAGAGCTCGAGGGATGGAGGCGCAAATGTTATCTGAGTATGAGCAAGAGTTCTTCCTTGCACGGCTGAACTTCGATCCATTTGGAGTAGCCAGGAAGACAATCTCCCAGAGTAGATACACATGTGCCTTCATTAGAAGATTTCTGGATGAAGTGCAAAAGTGAGTACGAGGTTAGAAAGAGATATTTCAGCAGGCTATCAGCAAAGCAAGTGTTCGACTTTGGACTAGCGCGGATACCTATGGATCTTAAAGATGATGGGAATGTGGTACTTGACACTTACCATCAAATGGGAGGAGATAAAGCCATACCGCAGAATAACATAGAGGCCAGCAACACAATCAAGAAAGGTCGAGAGTCAGTTGGTGAATACTTCAAATCGTTCATTGACGAAGGGTTATTGCCTTGATGAAGCATTGATGAATCAAGTCACGGGCAACTTCGGCGCAGGAGATTCCCTCAAGCGAAAGCACGGAGGAGAAAGCAGCAGGAAAGTCGAGAAGTTGAAAGTGCATAGAAGATCTCAATCCAAGGAGAGGATCACTTCTACGACCATGACTTTAACTCCGGTTTCTCCAAAGTACCCAATGCTTCACCAACTATTGCACCAGCAAAGAAGATGGATGCTTCCATGCCTCCACTGAATCCAATGACATTCATCTTCTCCCCTCAGCCACTTCATTCAACGCCTGTTCCAGAGGATACGTTGAAGCTGCAGATGGCGGAATTCGAAAGGGCTTTGTCCTTGGATGACTCAGAAGATGGCAGCCATAACACTGTGGCACTTTCTGACGGAGAGGATGCAGAGCGGAAGATGGTAGTACACTCAACGACTTCTGCGACTTCTCATTCTCCGAGAAGTAACTTCTCGAATGGTTGGCTTTGCAGTTGGTTCCAGAAGCGAGAATGGAGATGAACTTAGAGGAGCACGACTTGCAGCTACTCCAGAATCTGGCGGAAGAGACAGAAGGCCTAAAGTTGCCAAAGCAACTTCTAGGTTGATCATCGAGGATTCGGGAGAGAAGTTTGCTGAGATATCAATTCCGGTAGAAGGAAAGATAGAGGAGGAGCTCACGGCAGAAGATGTGACAGTGACCAAAGTACCCTCTGGCAAGCCACCACCGAAGGATCAAGCAGAGACACGCAGATATCGATGGATGCTTTATTCCTTAGGCTTGACAGTGAAAAGGTGGAGAAAGAAGAGCTGCAGAAGCAAGTATCTCAATTATGTGAGATCATAGCCAAGGTTGCTAAACCTTCCATTCAACCCATTTCAGAGCAGGTGAGTGATCATCTTATGCAGGAAATGGAGGACGCAAGCAATCAAGTAAAGGCTATTGACGAATGGAAGGATTTGATTATTCGTCAAGCTTTTGTACAACTTGGGGAAGTGCCAGCCCGCCTAAAGGTTATGAATGATGCAAAGCAAATCAACTAAAGCAACTGATGGCAAACATAGAAGGCATGAATACAGTTGCAGAGAGTAACCTGAGTATTTTGGCCGAGATCAACAAGCTGCCGAGATGTATTGATTGCGGAATAGATTGTACCGATGGATCAGTCGAGAAGGGGAAGCAACTAGAGTTTGCAGTATCTTTCCGTTTGGAAATCTGCAGAGTTTTGCTGAAGAGGATGCAGGCACTTGAGAGTAGGACATCAGATTTACCAGATAATGTCATTTCTTTCACTGAGGAGAGAGTGGACGGGAATGTCACTTCATACGTGCGGATCGTCTCAACTAAGGTGCCTAATTCCCTGGAAGGTTCTCTTCTGATGGTACAAAAGAGAATTGATAAAGCTACCAAGCCTTTCACGATGAATTCTATCAGTAGACTGGTGGCGCTGCAGGCAGACATTGCAGGTTTGGGCCGAGCTTGGAAGATGTGGAAGCATGCATCAAAGTGTTGAATGAAGGGTTGCTGCAATTCAGGACAGAGAAAGAAGCAGTGGCTAAAACAGATGGAAGGATGCTGAATTACATGTTCGACAAGTATATCCGATATCAGAACAAGAAGAAGACATAAATGTTACAGCTGGCATGACTTCTTCTATTTCTTTCTTCTTATTTTCTATGTTCCCGATGAAATTGTAAAACTTCTAAGTTATTGGTTTTGCAACCATTACTTAAAGTCATGTGGAACCATTCTATTAGTTAAGTGATACATGTGTCACTTAAGGAGAAGATAGTTGAGGATGATTGCCAAATGTCATCTTTACTTGTTGTTTATGTTTCAGTTCAGTTTGAGTTTTCCATTTGTACTTTCCCTCCTACATTCTATAAGTAGGAGAAGAACCTCCGGTTAATGATCGATCAAAATTTGTAAGCAACAATCTTGTGTTCTAGACTTTGTGCTGAACCCCTGAGAGCAACTTGGAGCAAAGGAATACAAAGGAGCAGGTTTCCGGAGAACTTTGTGTCACGGTGTACTTGTGTTTCTTGCTTTTAATCTTAGATCTCTTAATAAACTTTGTGTTATTTTAGATCTGGATCTAGAGCTGCCTTTGTTTTATAATTTTGTGTGTTCATATCTATTAAGTTTCTTCTATGTGCATGCAATTAGCTCTGCTATCTACTAATTGGGATGCACATCTTCCCCATTTCTTCTCTGTATTTCCTTTACTTCCTTCTTCTATAAAATACTTCCTTTCTTGAACAACTACTTACTTGCTGCAGAACTTCTTAGTTATGGTTCATGAACTAAGTGGTTAAAGTAAAACCCCTGATAGATAATAACACATTTTTATTGAGTGCACATCCATCCAGATCCGGATCGTATTCAGCATAATCCGGTGGCTGGAATTATCCATCAAGTCTATCAAGTCTACACAAGGAGGAGACGTGCTCAAGTCAACATGGCACACCAGATTGTACCTGTTCCATGGGGAGCAACTTTTGGACCTCTGAACTTGGCTCCACCTATGCATGAGCTGCCAAAGGGATCCAAAAAGAATTTTCCAAAATTCTTTGGAGATGGAAAGCAAAACCCGGATGATCATTTGGCGGCCTTCTTCATATCTTGTGGTGTGCTTGCAGTAGAGCATGAAGATGTCTCAGTCAGGCTCTTCATTGAGACTCTACACGACTTGGCTGGAGAATGGTTCTATCGGCTAGCTCCTGGCACCATAACCAACTGGGCGACTATGCGTGAGCAATTTTTGAAAAGATTCAAGCCTGCAGAGGATGCTAGTACGTTGATCACCCAACTGACGCAGTTGAAGAAAGAGCCAAGCGAGAACATGCGGGACTTTATTGCAAGGTTCCAAAGGATTTTATATAAAATCCCCACTTCTGCCGCATTGAGCGACGAAAATCAAAAGACGTTTTTTATAAACGCTCTATTGCCTGAAGTTGGATATCAGCTAAGAAGGGCAAGACCGGTAAATCTACTTGAAGCACAAAATGCTGCCGTGGAGGTTGAGGACGACTTGATCATGGCTGAAAACTCAAACAACCATCTCACAAAGGTGATGGTGCTTCTTCTAGTACTTCAGATCCTTTGTTGCAGAAATTGGCTAATGACATGCTGCAGATCAAGAAGCAGATCTCTCAAGCAGGGAATGTAACCCCCTCAAGAATAGCTCCTACCCGGACCTTTAATGGTCAAAATCAAAATCAAAACCGAAACAGACTTGCTTGCTGCACCACAACGGTTGGCAATAGAAGCTGCTCCAAGGAATAACTTGGAAACTAATGAAGAGGATCTCGGCATTGATGAATCATTCGATGATGAAGACTTTATAGATCCCGCTGGTGACTCCAATATTGGTTACCTGGACTACGAATCTGACGATGGCTATTATGAATCTTTTGAAGATTCTGATGGTCACACTTTTGTGGTGTTTACAAGGTCTCAGACGCGCCAAAATGCCAAAGCATCCACAAGCGGCCGAAGAGAGAGAGAAGATCCTGGCCCGGATGTTACTATCTTGAAAAGAGGTAGCACTCTTCCTTCTTCATTAGCGCCTAAGGATAAATATTCAAATTCTTTCAATTCGCAGCAAAGAGCCAATGCACATCCTGCTGAAGCAAGTCAAGCTTTCGACATAATTGATCACATCAAGAGGAACAAGGTCCAAATGTCAGAAGCTGAGTATTTGAGAGCATTTCCTGATCAGCTGAATAGATTGGTCAAATATGTGCAAAGTAATGGTCCCAGCCCAACAAATAATACTTCACGGGGTATCTTGTCAAATCCAAAGAATACTCCTCCTTCAAATAATGCGGCTACAAGTTCTTCTCCTTCTACCTCTTCTCCTACTACATCAGAAAGGATCGAGCCATTTTATGTGTCTTTGCTTATCAACGGACACAAACTAGAAATTGCATTTTGGATTCTGGAGCTTCTGATAATGTCATGCCTGCCAAAGTTGCTGATGCCTTGGGTCTCACATTGACAAAAACCATCGAAGATGTTATTCAATGGAAAGGCAAGTCCCTCTTGTGGGGCAAATCAAAGATGCGCAGGTAGTACTTGCTTCTTTTCCAGATAAAAGACTGAAAATGACTATCCTTGTAGCAGACATTCCAGTCTCTTATGGCATGTTGTTGAGTAGAAATTTCTGCAAAGAGCTGGGTGGAGAAGTCAAGATGGATTGGTCTTGTGCGCACATACCAATCAAAGGAGTAAATCAGAAGCTAGAACCTGAGAAGAAATCTAAGTACACAGTATCAAAATCTGAGGATCCTAGATCTCAGATCTTGTTTCAGGAATCGGATCACGGAGTCTATTATCTAGAAATGGATAAAGAAGATGTTCAACCGGTGATTCAAGAACCACATCAACTTAACAACAAGATTTGGACTCTGGAATTTGATGGCAGCTGCTTGTTCATTTGGATCTGGCGCAGGCGTTGTTCTTATCTCTCCTGAAGGGAAGGTGCATGCACACTCCTTCAAATTGATGTTCGAAAATACTAACAATACAACTGAGTATGAAGCGTTGTTGTTAGGCATGGAGCAGGCAAGAACAATGGGAATCAAATTATTACACGCAAAGGGAGATGTTGAGCTGATCGTGAAGCAGATAAGAGGTCTCTACCAAGTCAAAAAAGACAAACTGCGGCACTATAGAGATCGGGTCTACTCTGCTATCTTGGATTTTTCAGCTTTCTCGGTATCTTACATTCCGAGAGAACAAAATTCAAGAGCTGATTCACTTGCAGTGACTGCAGCCTTGTTGAATCCGGATCAGCCTCTTGCATTCTTTAGATAGGGGGACTACAAGGTGGAGATGGTCTTTCACCCAAAGAGTTCCGGGTGGAGAAACGCGTCAAGATGGAGTTTTTGTGATGACATACCAATCAGAGGAGTTTCTCCAACGAGAAGACAACTTTGAAGAAATCTACTATGAGGAAGCAATTCACCTCCTAAAAATTTGTCAAGAGAAATAGATCTTAGATCGTCTCGGGAAGTCGAGAATTATCTAGCTAAAGGAAATAAAATTCCCAAGTCTTGGTATCTCTTGAGAAATGTTTGATAAGCATGATCAACCGGTGCTTAAGAAGAATGAATCAAAGTGGGGAAAGATTCTGGACTCTAGAATTTGATTCCCCGGGATTGTTCATTTGGATCTAGCGTAAGCGTTGTTGTTATCTCTCTGAAGGAAGGTATGGACTCCTTCAAATTGATGTTCAAAATATCTAAACATACATCCGAATTTGAAGCAACACTTGTCATCAGCTTAGGCATAGAAGGCTTGGAGGCACAAAGAATCAAATTATTAACACGTAAAAAGTTGAGATGCTGAGATAGATTGTGAGGCATACATCATTCGGAGCAGAGGTCTCTACATGTAAAAAAGTTGCAAAGGCACGGGTTGGAGCGTAAAGCTTCATAAGATGTCGACAGTTGGTCTAAAGTTATCTCTCCGGGATGGATTTTTCAGCTTTCTCGGTGTCAACACTTACATTCCGAGAGAACAAAATCACAAGAGTGTTCGACACGCAAAAATTTGTGCCTAGGCATTTCAAGTTGAATCCGGATCAGCCTCTTGCATTCATAATGTCGACAATAAAAATTTGCCCGAGCGCGGTTGGAGGCACAAATCACAAGGTGTGGATCTGTAAAAATCATACCCGATTGTGTAGGTTGGACATTTCAAAATCAAAGAGTCAATTAGATTTTCGGTTCACTTGGAGAAGAAATTAAGTACATATGTATGAAAATTCTGAAGATCCTAGATCTTAGATCTTGTTTTAGGCACAATCGGATCACGGAGTCTATTATCTAGAAATGGATATAGAAGAAATTCAACCTAGATGATTCAAATGAATCACATCAAATTTAACAAGATTTGGACTTCACGCAGAAATTTTTTGAAAGATGGGCAGCTATTGTCAACTGTTCATTTGGATCTAGGTGAGCGTTGTTGTTATCTCTCCTGAAGGGAAGGTGCATGTGCACTCCTTCATTGATGTTCTCAAAATACTAATTCTCTAGGGTTCAATAATTGATGAATGAAATGCGTTGTTGTTAGGCAGGTGGTGGGAGAACAATGGGAATTCAAATCTATTACTCATTCTTCCTATAAATTGAGATCTTGAGCTGATTGTGAAAGGTTGGAGGTCTTTTTTGCTACCAAGTCTCCTCTTGTGTCAAAGAGGTGGAAACTTTTGTGGCAAACTATAGAGATCGGGTCTGCTCTGCTTTCCTTGGATTTTCAGCTTTCTCGTATCTTACATTCCGAGAGAAAAAATTCAAGAGCTGATTCTCAACCCTCTCTGCGATTTGCACTCAGCCTTGTTGAATCTTTCAGCCTCTTGCATTCTTTGATAGAGGGACTACAAGGTGGAGATGGTATTTCACCATTTTCAATGGCGTTCAAAAATGGCGGTGGTTTTCAACGACAGACAGTTTCTTCGTTTCTCAACGAAGGACAACTTTGAAGAAATCTACTATGAGGGAAGCAATTCACCTCCTAGTGATTATCTTTTTGAGGAGAAATGGATGTGGACGTCTCGGGAAGTCAGGAGATTATCCAGATTAAAAGGAAATAAAATTCCCAAAGGTTTGGTATCTCTTGAGGAAATGTTTGATAAGCATGATCAGATGCTTAAGAAAAATGAAGAAAGTGGGGAAGGTTCTTCCTCCGACACACAATTACTAAATTTGGGAGCTGGCAATGATCCCAAATTAGTAAATCTAGGTAAGTGTTGCTCAGAGGCCGAAAGAGAAGCTTTCACTAAGCTTCTTAAGAAATACATGGATGTTTTTGCCTGGTCTTACCAGGATCTAAAAACATATCAGCCTGCGGAAGTTCAACACTACATCCCACTTAAACCAGAACAAAAGCCTTTCAAGCAGAAGTTGCGGTGGCACAACCCTACCATTTCGGGAACCATCTTTGCAGAAATCTAGAAGTTGTTAGATGTAAAGATCATCTATCCCATACATCATTCGGAGTGGTTGGCCAACATAGTCCTTGTAAGAAAGAAGAGCGGTGAGATTAGGTTGTGCGTGGATTTCCGCAACCTTAATCAAGCTTCATTAAAAGATAACTACCCCATCCCCATCATGGATCACACCTTTGCAGGTGGTCACTGGATCTAAGATGCTCTCCATGCTTGATGGCTTCTCAGGCTACAATCAAGTCAAGGTGGCCGAGGAAAATCAATACAAAACGACATTCATCACACCTTGGGAACCTTCACATACTTGAGAAAAATGCCATTCGGCCTTTGATTAATGTTGGTGCTACATTTCAAAGAGCTATGGATCTAGCCTTTGCTCATCTCAAAGATATAAGCATAGTGGTGTACCTAGATGATCTGACAGTCTTTTCCAAAGATAGAAGCACACACATTTCAAACTTGGAAGAGGTTTTCATACAATGCCGCAAGCATGGTATTTCTTTGAATCCCAAGAAATCCATCTTTGTTGTGACCGAAGGAAAGCTGCTAGGGCACATTGTTTCCAAAGAAGGAACAAAGATAGATCCAGAGCGTGTCAAATCCATTCAGACATTGCCTTTGCCCACATCCAAAAAAGGAGTTCACTCTTTCTTTGGAAAAGTTAATTTTCTCAGGAGATTCATTCCTGACTTTGCTGAGCTAACCCGTCATATTTCAAATATGATGAAGAAGACACAAGATTTTAAATGGAGCAGCGAAGGGAAGGAAGCTTTTGAGAAAATTAAAGAGGCCCTGTCAAAAGCTCCAGTCTTGGTTTCACCCGACTTCAGTAAAGAATTTATTCTTTACTGTTATTCCTCCGAACACACCATGTCAGCAATACTGATGCAGAAAAATCAAGAGGACGCAGAAGCTCCTATTGCTTTCATGAGTACGCCTCTTAAAGCCTATGAGTTGAAATACACTCCCATGGAAAAGCACGCATATGCAGTGGTGAAGGCGTGCAAAGCATTCAGGTATTATATTCTTTCCTCGCACACTGTGGTTTTGGTTCCAGATACTGCAGTTAAATCCATCCTTACTCAGCAAGAGTTAGGATTGTTGAGAGGCACATGGGTGACAAAGGTTCAAGAATATGACCTGGATATTAAACCAACAAAGCTGGTTCGAGGAAGAGGTCTGTGTGAATTAATGATGGAGATGAAAACATCAATGCCAGAAGCAGATCAAGATGAGATAGATGAAGATTTGCCTGCAGTACTTTTTATAGATCTGGTAGAGGAGTGGTATAGTAACATTGCTTACTTTCTGACGTATGGAGAATGCCCAGATCAACTTTCCAGAAAAGAGAAACGAACCATCAAACTTAAATCCAAAGATTTTGTTCTTTGGGATAATGGTTTGTACAAAAAGGGAATTGATGGCGTATTTCTCAGATGCGTCGATAAAGCTCAACAGGATCAGCTACTTCAACAGTTTCATGACATGGCTTGCGGTGGTCATTTCTCAGCCCGAGTCACTGCACACAAGATCCTCAGAGCAAGGTATTACTGGCCCACCCTTTTTCAAGATACTATAGAGATGGGTAGCTAAGTGTCAAGCATGCCAACATTTTGTTGGGCGTGTGAAATTACCTGCATTACCTCTAAAACCCATTGTGATTGAAGAACCTTTCCAACAGTGGGGAATGGATTTTATTGGTATGCTTAACCCGGCTTCCAGTGTCGGTCACCATTATATTCTAACAGCTACTGATTATTTCAGTAAGTGGGTAGAAGCTATTCCTGTGAAGAATGCCACTTCCGCCGAGGTGTGTAATTTTATAAAAGAAAATATTATTGTCAGGTTTGGCGTGCCCAGCAAAATTGTAGCAGACAACGCTCTCGAATCTTTCTTCTGAGGAGTTGGTGGAATTTTGCTACACTTATGGGATCCAGCTGGTTCATTCCTCAAACTACTATCCACAAGGGAATGGTCAAGCTGAATCTAGTAATAAAAACTTGGTAACTATCGTGCGCAAGCTTGTAACGGAAAATCAAAGGACTTGGCATAAAAAGTTGTTTGATGCATTATGGGCCGATAGGATCACACCAAAAAGGGCGATAGGCATGTCCCCATTTCAGCTGTTATATGGTAGAGACACGGAGCTGCCTCTTACCTTGGAACTGCCTGCCCTGCAACTTTCTAAGGCCCTGGAGGATTCCACTTTCACGGATGCTATTGATAAAAGAATTATGTACCTGACTGAATTGAGGGAAGTACAAACTCAAGTTGTAGATAGGTTGACAGAGCATCAAAGGAAGGTGAAAATCATTTTCGACAAAAGGCCGGGGAAGAAAGTTTGAAGTCAATGACTGGGTCCTTTTATGGGACAAAAGAAGAGAAACAAAAGGCATGCATGGAAAGTTTGATTCACTATGGAAAGGGCCTTTTGTGATTAAAAGGATCGCCGGAGCAGATAGCTTCATTCTTGCTCATCAGGATGGAGTTGAATTGCCGTTGCCTTTCAATGGGCAACACTTGAAGCTGTTCCGGACATGAGAAGCAGGGTAAAACCTGTATGTACATAAATAAATCTTTGTTTGTTTTTCCTTGTTTTGTCTTGTTTTGGTGTTGTGTTGTGTTGTGTTTGTTTGCCTGACCCCGTGCCCAAAGGACAAGATACGAAACCAGAGATGTTGGGATCTCATCTTTTCCCTTTGTCATTCTGACAAGAGAAAAAGATGTCCATAGACGGAGCCATTAGTGTCACCCAGTTTCACTTTCACTAAATCTGCGACTACCCTATCAAAAAATTTTTCATACTTTTAAAATAATGGGTCATTTTGTGTTTTTATTGCCTGAAAGTTCTTGTATTGCGTCAAGATAATCCCAAAGAGCCATATTAGCCTTTTTCACCAAATACCCAGATGCCCAAAGTTGTTATATTCTGTCGTCGGGATTTGTCTGTGAAAAATTTGTATTTAATTATTTTGAGCCCGTATGAGGCTATTTGCGCTCCATTTTAACTCTGTTATGATCGAATATGTCATTACTCTTATGTACCAGAAGGGTTTTAACTTGGAATAAGTTTTGGGCTTTATTTGTAACTTTTGGCAATTTTTCGTGTTTTTGTGTGTTGTCCGTTTCGTTTTCTGTGAAATTTCTCTAGAACAATTCCTTTGCTGGGTAAGCCCATTTTTGGCTTGGAGCAGCTAGAAAACATATACGCACATTATGCCTGAGGAAGTCACCATCGGAGGTCTGGATCATCGGGAAAAAGTGAAGTCGTGCACGAAAAAGCCCCTGCGGGGATGGGCGCATTTTTGGAAAACAAAGGATTTAAGCTGCAATGGGAAAAATAGAAGCCGTAGGCAGGGTGGGAATTTTATACCTACCTAGCAGGTACTTTTCCCGTGTTATAAAATTCACTTAAGCTGCAGTGGGAAAGTTAGAGGCCGCAGGCGGTGAAATTTATTACCTGCCTTGCAGGGTGAAAATTCCCATGATAAAATAAAAGGAAAGTGACTTAAGTGAAATCATGGGATTTTAGTGCCTGCCTTGCAGGGTAAATAATCCCATTGTCAAAGTCAAATCACTTAAGTGGATCATGGGATTTTGGTGCCTGCCTTGCAGGGTAAAGAATCCCATTGTGAAAAATTCTTAAAAATAGAATTATATGTGCAAAAAAGTGCGCCCCCTTTGGTGAGATGATGGCAGCCTTTAAGTGATTATTTTAATTAATCTATTCTTTCTAAAAAGTGCGCCCAAGCTTGGAGGAAGTCAACAAGTCAAAGGGAATAAAAGAAAGGATTAAAAGCATTAAATTTAATTTATTTAGTGGCTGCCCCCTTCCTCTCAAAAAGTGCGCCCCATTTGGGAGTTATTTAATGTTTTTAAAGGCATTAAAACATTAAATTAATTTCTATTTTCAGTGGCTATGGTCAAAGCACACTGTGAAGCTTAAGTGAAGTGATGTGTGAAGGATTAAATTGGATTAATTTAATTTATTGGATGGTTGTCCTTAAACATGCTATTTTTAAAAGAGAAAAGCATGATTTTTAATTAATTAATTGCCTTTAATTGTTAGGGCAATTATTAATTATAGAATTGTGAAGGTTATATAAGCATGGGCAGCCATATGGGTGAATTATTTGATTCACAGGTAAAGAATTGCAGCCAAGTGGAAAAGTGCGCCCCCATTAGAAGAAGGATTTTGCTCAGACAAGGTGACAACAAGGCTAAAAGCTTCCAGATTTGGCGCATGCTTTGAAGGAGGTTGATCTTTGTCTGCATAATTGTTTGCATAGGTGTTACAGGTGCTCAGGTGTTGTTGAAAGGATTCATGCTCTCTTTATGTGCAAATTAAACACCAATTTTTGGGGCAGCGGGCTTGAAAAGTGTAGATTTTTACAATTAAAATTCACTATTCATTCTCCGGTGGCCATTTTTGTCTGAATAAATTACAGGAATTCATTACAGGTGCTTTACAAAGGAAAAGGAGCTTTTATCAATGTCCAATACATTGCATATATCCTCCGAATCTGAAGAATTGTCCAGATCTGCACCAATTTTGAAGAAATCCGGCCAAGTAAGAAGAAAAAGAATTATTCAGACGAAGATAGACAAAGCCATGGCGAAGGAGATGAAAAAGAAAGCACGATGGAGTCATGCATTGCTTCCAAACTTGCAGACATAGGAGACACAGATCTAGGCCCGGAACCTCTTGCCGATTTGATTGATAGATCCAGAGCGGGAAAGACTTCACTCATGCGTGCGGTTAAAAGCAGTGGAATTATCCGAGCTGCAGCTTTTCCATGTACAGCCCAATTGCCAGAGTTTGTGATGGAGTGTGCTAGATCTTATCATCCTTCATCCAGATCAGTGCGTGATGCTTCGGGAAAGACAATAATTCGTTTGGACGCAGAGTTCATCAATTATTGTTTGAAGATTCCAGTGCGAAAGGTGGTGACTTCTATTAGCATTCAGGATGCTGACAGTAGATGGGAGAAGCATAGAGCTGATTGCGTGAGCATAATGAATAGCCGATACATGAAGAAGCCTAGATCTCCTTCAAAGTTCCCGAGAACTCTTCCACGGTCCAATTTGGTGCAGGAGGTAGATGATGTCGTCAAATTGCTATGCAGGATGAATGGCGAAGCGAATGCTTACACTTTCCGTACATGGATGTATGCTTTCATCAGGACCATTGAAATCAACAAGGTTGATTCTATAATCAATTGGTCGGAAATTATTAGCAACAACATCGGTGAGCAACTCCGGAACGTGAAGCGTACTTTCAGCTTCAAGATGACTTCATACTTGGTGTATGTTGCAGCTTCACAAGGCGTCTTTTCCAAGCTGGATAGATGTGGTGTTCTTTCTAAGGACCCCATTTTCGAGTGCTACCCATAACTTACTGCACTGCACATGCGAGAAAGACTTCAAAGTGATCAATGATGACTTCTTCTATGATTTCATCTGCAGGCTAGACAAAGACTTGAAGGCCAACAGGGTAAGCAAGGAAGCGTGGGAAGCTGTGTCCAAGATTGGCAGTCTATTCATTCAATTTGCAGATTTCACATACCTCAGGGTTACGGGCTTTTCTGGAGAACCAATAAAGATGCCCAGGTATCCGAATGATAGATTGATCGCCATGGAGCTAAGCAGGCAACTTGTGGAGTTACATGACCTTCAGTCAAAGCGGCACAAGTCTACGGGCTTCTTCCCAATCACTGTGGGATATTACAACTGCATTAGCATTCATAGAGCTCGGGGATGGAGCGCAAATGTTATCCGAGTATGAGCAAGAGTTCTTCCCTGCACGGCTGAACTTCGATCCATTTGGAGTAGCCAGGAAGACAATCTCCCAGGAGTACGCACATGTGCCTTCATTAGAAGATTTCTGGATGAAGTGCAAAAGTGAGTACGAGGTTAGAAAGAGAGATTTCAGCAGGCTATCAGCAAAGCAAGTGTTCGACTTTGGACTAGCGCGGATACCTGCGGATCTTAAAGATGATGGGAATGTGGTACTTGACACTTACCATCAAATGGGAGGAGATAAAGCCATACTGCAGAATAACATAGGAGGCTGCAACACAATTGAAGAAAGGTCGGGAGCTGTGTTGGTGAATACTTCAAACTGGTTGCTGAAGAAGGATATTGCCTTGATGAAGCATTGATGAATCAAGTCACGGGAAACTTCGGCGCAGGAGATTCCCTCAAGCGAAAGCACGGAGGAGAAAGCAGTAGGAAAGTCGAGAAGTTGAAAGTGCATAGAAGATCTCAATCCAAGGAGAGGATCACTTCTACGACCATGACTTTAACTCCGGTTTCTCCAGTACCCAATACTTCACCAACTATTGCACCGCAGCAGCAGGATGCTTCCATGCCTCCACTGAATCCAGTGACATTCATCTTCTCCCCTCAGCCACTTCATTCAGCGCCTTATTCCAGAGGATACGTTGAAGCTGCAGATGGTGGAATTCGAAAGGGCTTTGTCCTTGGATGATTCAGAAGATGGCAGCCATAACACTGTGGCACTTTCTGATGGAGAGGATGCAGAGCGGAAGATGGTAGTACACTCAGCGACTTCTCATTCTCCGAGAAGTAACTTCTCGGAATGGTTGGCTTCGCAGTTGGTTCCAGAAGCGAGAATGGAGATGAACTTAGAGGAGCACGACTTGCAGCTACTCCAGAATCTGGGCGGAAGAGACAGAAGGCCTAAAGTTGCCAAAGCAACTTCTAGGTTGATCATCGAGGATTCGGGAGAGAAGTTTGCTGAGATATCAATTCTGGCAGAAGGAAAGATAGAGGAGGAGCTCACGGCGGAAGATGTGACAGTAACCAAAGTACCCCTCGGTCAAGCCACCACTGAAGGATTGAAGCAGGACACGCAGACATTGATGGATGCTTTATTCCTTAGGCTTGACAGTGAAAAGGTGGAGAAAGAAGAGCTGCAGAAGCAAGTATCTCAATTATGTGAGATCATAGCCAAGGTTGCTAAACCTTCCATTCAGCCCATTTCAGAGCAGGTGAGTGATCATCTTATGCAGGAAATGGAGGATGCAAGCAATCAAGTAAAGGCTATTGACGAATGGAAGGATTTGATTATTTGTCAAGCTTCTGTACAACTTGGGGAAGTGCCAGCCCGCCTAAAGGTTATGAACGATGCAGCAAATCAACTAAAGCAACTGATGGCAAACATAGAAGGCATGAATACAATTGCAGAGAGTAACCTGAGTATTTTGGCCAGATCAACAAGATGTCGGAGATGTATTGATTGCGGAGCAGTTATGTACGGATGGATCGGTCGAGAAGGGGAAGCAACTAGAGTTTGCGGTATCTTTCCGTTTGGAAATCTGAGAGTTTTGCTGAAGAGGATGCAAGCACTTGAGAGTAGGACATCAGACTTTACCAGACAGTGTCATTTCTTTCACTGAAGAGATAGTGGACGGGAATGTTACTTCATACGTGTGGATCGTCTCAACTAAGGTGCCTAATTCCCTGGAAGGTTCTCTTCTGATGGTACAAAAGAGAATTGATAAAGCTACCAAGCCTTTCACGATGAATTCTATCAGTAGACTGGTGGCGCTGCAGGCGGACATTGCGAGGTTTGGGCCGAGCTTGGAAGATGTGGAATCGTGCATCAAAGTGTTGAATGAAGGGTTGCTGCAATTCAGGACAGAGAAAGAAGCAGTGGCTAAAACAGATGGAAGGATGTTGAATTACATGTTCGACAAGTATATCCGATATCAGAACAAGAAGAAGACATAAATGTTACAGCTGGCATGACTTCTTCTATTTCTTTCTTCTTCTATTTTCTATGTTCCCGGATGAAATTGTAAAACTTCTAAGTTATTGGTTTTGCAACCATTACTTAAAGTCATGTGGAACCATTCTATTAGTTAAGTGATACATGTGTCACTTAAGGAGAAGATAGTTGAGGATGATTGCCAAATGTCATCTTTACTTGTTGTTTATGTTTCAGTTCAGTTTGAGTTTTCCATTTGTACTTTCCCTCCTACATTCTATAAGTAGGAGAAGAACCTCCGGGTTAATGATCGATCAGAATTTGTAAGCAGCAATCTTGTGTTCTAGACTTTGTGTTGAACCCTTGAGAGCAACTTGGAGCAAAGGAATACAAAGGAGCAAGTTTTCGGAGAACTTTGTGTCACGGTGTACTTGTGTTTCTTGCTTTTAATCTTAGATCTCTTAATAAACTTTGTGTTATTTTAGATCTGGATCTAGAGCTGCCTTTGTTTTATAATTCTGTGTGTTCATATCTATTAAGTTTCTTCTATGTGCATGCAATTAGCTCTGCTATCTACTAATTGGGATGCACATCTTCCCCATTTCTTCTCTGTATTTCCTTTACTTCCTTCTTCTATAAAATACTTCCTTTCTTGAACAACTGCTTACTTGCTGCAGAACTTCTTAGTTATGGTTCATGAACTAAGTGGTTAAAGTAAAACCCCTGATAGATAATAACACATTTTTATAATTAACTTGAAATTTTGATGGACAAAAAATAACTATATGACAAATACGATAAAAAGATAATTTTAACAACTTTTAACAAAGACGCAACAAATTTAATGAATTAATAAATATACTCTAAATGAAACTAGAGAGACTTTACAAAACTCAATGTACTCCTTTATTAAATGGAAATGATGAACATAAACAACTCTTTCAATAATGACTCGAGACACTTTTTGAAAGAACAAGAAATTTACTAATGTCTTGAATTAATAATTGTTACATGTGAAAACTGTAATAAAAATTTCTACATTGACCAATTAAAATGTTGGACTTAACTTTTTATTAAGACCAAAAAATACACAAATGAAATAACAATGAATTGAAAACTATGAAAATAATAACCCTATTAAAACATTTTAATCTACAACCATACACTAATTGACAAACTCCTAAGAACAACCTATGTAGATCAAGATGGTTTTGACACCTGTATTATGAATATTACTCACAAGTATAGAGCCATTGACTTCTCAATGGCATAGTGAATGTGCATGGATGTATTACCGGATATGCGCTCTGTTGGAAATAAGGTGTCTCAACCTTGTTTGGTTTATTCATTTAAGATTTTCCTACAACCGTTTCACATTGTCTATGCTCTAAAAATAGAAATAGGAGTTGTCAAAATATTCCCATATGAGAGTATATCATAGAAGGACTATTTTTAGAGATATTATGATACATTTTATGACATCTGTAAGGGTCAAAATAAGGGGAGAATATTGTGGACATGGGAGCCTAATTTTAGACCGAAATCTTGCTCTTTAATGCTATCCACCTCATGAGAGGTTTGGCACATGGTTTTGTAAACCATAGATGGTTTCTTGTATAACCAGAGGTCTATAAATTGAAGGCTTGGAGAAGCAATTGGTGTAGTGAGTTTTAATCCTCCTAGAATTATTTCTGGTGATACTCCTATAAGAAACTTGCTCTGCAAGTGTATGTAATCTTGTTATTAGATTTGAAATGCATTGAGTGGGATTTTGAAGTGTGGTGTTTTTATCCAAAAATATTTTCCCCACGTATATCCGGTGTTTTTTTGTGTTTTGTTATGAATATGTTGTTGATATTTCTGTAACTGTTTTACTATGTTGAAAGTTTTGCATAATATCTCTCCTCAAAGATTAGCGTAGGAAGTTGTTCCGCTACTCTTAATTTCCTATCAAGTGGTATCAGAGCCTGATCACCTTTGGTTTTAGTTATGGGTTGTTGGATTTTTTGTGCTAATCCAGGTTTGAGTGGGAACTTGTGTAGAGAATATTATCTCAAGTTGTAGATATTTTTCAAATGGCGAGCACATCTGGGAGGATTGACGTAGAAGTTTTCTCGCACAAACTTTGAAATATGGAAGCTAAAGATGGAAGATCTCGTTGGTTGATCAAGATCTATGGGATGCGTGGATGAGAAGGTCCATAGGCCTACGGATCCAATTTTGGCTACAATATGATGTGTAATGGATAGAAAAGCTGAAGGTCTTATTAGACTATGTCTTGTAGATTCGATCCTGATAAATGTCCATGAAGAATCCACTTCAGACAAGCTTTGGAAAAAGTCAGGGTGAGATACACCAAGCTAAGTCTCTTGTAAATAATATTTTCTTGAGGAAGAAGTTGTTTTCCTTGAGAATGGAAGAAGGTGGAAAAATATCTAAGCATCTAGAAAAATTCAATATGTTGGTGACTCAGTTGAGCTCGGTTGAGGTCAAAATGGATGAAGAAGAAAGGTGCCAAATGTTGTTGGTTTTGCTGCCAGACTCATGGGACAGCCTAGTCATGGCCATTGGGAGCACTTCAGTCACTCTGAAGATGGAGTATGTTGTTGGTTCTCTACTCTCTGAAGAGATGAGAAGGAAGGTCTCTCTGAATGCCAAAGAGGCTTTGAGTGTTCGAGGAAGAACAAAAGAATGAGGAAAAGATGAGAAGAAGCATGGCCATTCCAAGAATAAGGGGAGATCAAAATCCTTGGTAAGTCCAAAGTGATATGCTGGAACTATGGAAAATCTAGACACTTCCGAAGGGAATGCAAAGAAGAAAAGAAAAAGAAAAAGAAGAAGCATGATTCTGATTCTAAGTCCGAAAAAGAAGATGGAGATGCCTTTATTGCATCTTTGGCCACTCGTGCAAGTGATAATGCATGGTTGATAGACTCAGGTGCATCTTTCCACATGACTCCTAACAAAAATTGGTTTAGTAAGTATGAAAACTATGATGGTGGTAAGGTGTATTTGGGTGATAATTCTTTCCTTGAAATTGTTGGTCGTGGTAGTATTTAGGTGAAATTTTCTGATGGTAGAATTAGAAGATTTGATGGTGTCTTGCATATCCTAGGACTAGCAAGAAATTTATTATCTGTTAGCAAGCTAATAGATGCAGGTGTGCATGTACAGTTTTCTGAAGCAGGTGTGAAAATGGTGAGAGGTGCTATGGTGATAGCAAGAGGAATTAGATTGGGTATATTGTACCAACTTGATGCATGCAAAGTTGAGTGCAATAACACTTCGATAAAACTAAGCTAGTAACTATTTCACTGAAAAAGGAGAGGGTTTCCTCCTTTGTGGATGGTCGTGGCTTTTGGGTACCCAAGGGTGCTCTGTCTACCAAATCAAAATTACCTGCAGAGAAGACCATGTTATGGCACCAAAGGCTTGGCCACATTGGAGAGAAGGGTTTAAAATCCTTGAAAAATAAGAACCTCGTTGAGGGGTTGAATGATTGCAATCTGGAGTTTGATTTTTGTGAACATTGTATTTATGGCAAACAGAACCGCATTCAGTTTTACTCGTCTACTCATAAGTCTTCATGTATCTTGGATCTAATCCATTCGGATGTATTTGGTCCTATTAAGGTTGCTTCTATTGCTAAATCAGTTTATTATGTTACTTTCATTGATGATTTTAGTAGGAGAACATGGGTATATTTTTTAAAGAGTAAATCTAAAGTTTTTAGTCGTTTCAAGGAATTTAAGGCTATGGTTGAAACTCAAACTGGGAAGAAAATTAAGTGTTTGAGATCTGATAATGGCGGTGAGTACTATTCTACAGACTTTGATATATTTTGTACAGATTGTGGGATTAAAAGACAAAAGACAACTTCGTATTCTCTGGAGCAAAATGGAGTTGCAGAAAGAATGAATAGAACATTGATGGAGAAGGCTAGGAGCATGCTTATTGGAGCTGGTCTAGAAAAGAGGTTTTGGGCTGAAGTTGTTACCACTTGCTTGCTATTTGATAAATAGATCTCCTACATCAGTGCTTGTTGATAAAACACCAATGGAGGCATGGTCGGGAAAAATCCTTCAATTAGACATTTGAGAGTTTTTGGCTGATGAGGCATATGCACATGTGCCTAAGGAGAAGAGAACAAAGTTGGATTCTAAGGCTGTCAAATGTATCTTCATCGGATATGGCTATGGTGTGAAAGGATACAAGCTTTGGGATCCTATTGCACAAAAGGTAATATACTCTAGAAGTGTTATTTTTAGAGAGATTAAATCTTTCCTTGTTAATTTTCAGCCAAAACAACATAAAGAAAATGAACAAAAAAAGGATGTGGTTCAACTTCCTTCTACACCTGAGAAAGTTGAATCGAGACCCCAAAATAGACAAGAAGTTGAGGAGAGCTCACCAAGCTCTGAATCTTCAGAAGAGGAAGAAGAAGAGGAAGAAGTGGAAGAATCTCCACCTCAGCTTGTTCAAAAGTCTACAAGGCAAAGGAAACCACCTAAAAGGTATGGGTATTCTCCTGATGATTGGAAGTGTATATTTGCTTTGAGTACTAACATTGATGAACCGAGATCTGTACAAGAGGCTTTGGGTATGAATGATGCAAAGTCCTGGCAAATAGCCATGGATGAAGAAATGACAGCCCTTAAAAAGAATGATACATGGGACCTTGTACCATTGCCTAAAGGTCGAAACCTATTGGATGTAAATGGGTGTTTAAGAAAAATATTGGTTCAGATGGAAATGTTGAAAAGTATAAGGCACGGTTGGTTGTGAAGGGTTACTCTCAAGTTGAGGGTATTGATTATGGTGAGATATTCTCTCCTATTGCTAAAATGACATCCATTCAGTTTTTATTATCTATTGCAGCAACTTATGACCTAGAGGTTGAACAAATGGATGTGAAAACTGCTTTCCTTCATGGTGATTTGGAGGAAGAAATCTATATGACACAGCCAGAGCACTACATGGTGAAAGGTAAAAGCAAGATGGTTTGTAAGTTAAAGAAATCCCTATATGGCCTTAAACAAAGTCCTAGGATGTGGTACCAAAATTTTGATTCATATGTGTTGAGTTTGGGGTTTGTGCGGTCTAAATCTGATCACTGTGTATATTTTAAATCTGATGGTGATTGTTTCCTGGTAATTACTTTATATGTTGATGACATGTTGTTTATTGGGAAAGGAAAAGGTTTGATTGTAGAATTGAAATCTCAGCTCTTTGTGAAATTTGAAATGAAAGATATTGGTGCAACAAAACACATACTTGGGATGAAGATTAGAAGAGATCGTGAGAACAGAAAGCTATGGCTTGGCCAGAGTAAGTATGTTTGTTCTATTTTGCAAAGGTTCAACATGTAGGATTGTAAACCACTTTGTGTACTGTTAATTTGGGAACGAAGCTATCCATTTCACAATGTCCATCATCCCCATCGAGATGGAAGAAATGAGCAGAGTGCCTTACCAGAGTGCAGTTGGAAGCTTAATGTATGTTATGGTCTGTACAAGACCAGACATTGCCCAAGCAGTGGGAGTTCTTTCTCGTTTTATGTCTAATCCTAGAAGAGTGCATTGGGATGCAATTAAGAGGGTCTTCAAATATTTGTGGGGTACATCAAAGTACTCTATATGTTTTCATGGAAGAGGAGATCAACATTCCCTACATATTCATGGTTTTGTGGATTTAGATTGGGTTGGTGATGTCGATAGCAGAAGATCCACCAGTGCATATGTGTTTACTCTTAATGGTGGTGCAATTAGTTGGATGAGAAAGCGACAGGATGTGGTCACTTTGTCCACTACTGAGGTAGAGTACATGGCAGCTACTCATGCCTGTAAAGAAGCCATTTGGCTGAAGCGTTTGTGTTCAGATATTGGATTAAAACAGGGTGTAGTTACAATATACTGTGACAATCAGTGCAATCTGCCTTGCAAAGAACCTAAATTTTCATGCCAGGACCAAACACATTGATGTTCAGTATCACTTTGTGAGAGATATGGTCGAGAATGGAAGGGTGAAGCTGGAAAAGGTAGAGATAATTGTGAATGTTGTAGATGCATTAACTAATCCCGTGAGCACAACAAAATTTAGGTGGTGTTTCGAGTCTATGGGCCTCTCGGCCCCTAGCAGTTGATCCATGATGGTATCTTTCCCTTGGCCCTTGCAAGGTATTCGACAAGTGGGATATTGTTGGAAATAAGGTGTCTCAACCTTGTTTGGTTTATTCATTCAAGATTTTCTTACAACCATTTCATATTGTCAGTGCTCTAAAAATAGAAATAGGAGTTGTCAAAAGATTTCCATATGATAGTATATCATGGAAGGACTATTTTTAGAGATATTATGACAGATTTTATGACATCTGTAAGGGTCAAAAATAGGGGAGAATATTGTGGACGTGGGAGCCTAATTTTAGACCAAAATCTTTCTCTTTAATGCTATCCACCTCATGAGAGGTTTGGCACATGGTTTTGTAAACCATAGATGGTTTCTTGTATAACCGGAGGTCTATAAATTGAAGGCTTGGAGAAGCAATTGGTGTAGTGAGTTTTAATCCTCCTAGAATTGTTTCTGGTGATACTCCTGTAAGAAACTTGCTCTGCAAGTGTATGTAATCTTGTTATTAGATTTGAAATACATTGAGTGGGCTTTTGGAGTGTGGGATTTTTATCCGAAAGGATTTTCCCCATGTATATCTGGTGTTTGTGTTTTTGTTATGAATATGTTGCTGATATTTCTGTAACTGTTTTACTATGTTGAAAGTTTTGCATAATATCTCTCCTCAAAGATTAGCATAGGAAGTTGTTCCGCTACTCTTAATTTCCTATCATGCTCATGGATGGAATAAAAATATGTAGCTCCTCGTGATGCAGTCACAGTTGGTTAATGTAGTATCACGCTCGGAGGTGTCGATTCAAATGAATTGTACATAGTGAAATGAACCGATAATACTTTTATTATTTATAATTGTATTGTAATCCACATGGTAGAGAGAAGTACTTATAAACTACATGTTGCAAACTCTGAGCTTTGAGATCCAATGGCAGTGGAAGACAAGGTAAACACTCTGCAGAGAAAGATGCAAGGAAGATGCGAAAATATACGCGTTTATCCAATTCCTTCTACGTTGATACTATTGACGGTAGTTGTGCATGAATGAGATTTCTCTGTTGGTTGATCTATTGAGCAATAGATAATGAATAAGGTGGGATGACCATTTCACCAGGGAATATGTAGAGAATACAAATTTAAAATGCAAAACAATCACTTAGGACAAACATTCATGGCCTTTGAGTGACAAAATAGCTCCAAAACTAATATATGACATCAAATGCAAACAACTTGGAGATTTTATGAAAAAGAACGTAGTTGCAAAAGAATACCACCATCTACAGGGGCAATGGAGGAATATAGCTGCCCCAATAAAATCATTAGAACTCCATAATATGCAAAGAATGAAATTTCACTGTGATACCAAAAAAAATATTTAGCTCATAATTGTAGAAAAAACATAGAATAATATTATATTCTTGTATATATCAAACATACGAGATACATATATTTATATAGGAATATCATTCCTATAAATAAGGAATTCACCCTATTAATATGATAACAACTTTACTCACATATCTATTCTACATGAGATGTTACACATAATATATGAACTCACTTAACAATAAACCATGTGAGTGCTAATAATTCCTAACACTTTCTACAGTCTTGTGATTCACTATATGAACACACTCACAGGAAGGTAAGTACACGTAGGATGCCTTATTTTAGTTTCATACATTGTCATACTATTTTGTTTTTCCATTCTACACATCTCTTTTAGAATTTTGATTTTAATTTTCATTTTCTTTTCCTAAATACCATCTCATGTACACTTGCTATGACACATTATAATATTTGATTGGGTAATATGTATACACATACTTTTTTACTTTACTATTTTTTTGTTTTTCATAGAACTAGTGTCACATTAACTTCCCTAAAGAATTGTCCTTGGTTATATCAATGGGAGTGGGAGTAAAAATTGGTTACATTCATCCTTTGGGTTGAATTCAAATGGTCAAAAATAGTTCTTATGAGAGTTTTATGTGTAGACTAATTATTTCACACATTATAAATGTTTTCATACCCTTTATATGTCATATTTTGTATACTTTACTTCGATATTTAATTTAATATATATGTGACATAATCTTGTTATCTCCTTGTGTTCAATCTTACACCCACTTTCAATACATTTACACCTTCATCATTATCCATCTTAGCACTATAAAGCTTCTTCTTGAATTTCTAATTTTGTTCTTTTACTTTCCATTACTGAAAATAAATTTATAGAAGACATTTACCATCATTAATGGAATCTACCGAGTAGAATTTCCTTACCAAAAAAATCAACCATGGTTGCTTCATCCAGATTAGCATTATTCCACAATTAATGGAATTAACCACAATCGATGGCATTTACTAAAAAAATACTAATGCATTCATTGGGCCATTAATAATACTTTTTTGAGCATAATTTTGATATCATTTGCATTACACGTTTAGTTTTATAAAAATCACTAAGCATTATCTAAATGATTTGAAGGTCTTGAATTTTTCATATTTATCCTTATTGGAGTTTACACTTAGAACAATGGGTACATAGGTTCTAAAAAAATAAAAGTGTAAAATTATATGGTATACTAGTCCTTTGGGGTATTTAAAGTCTATAATCAATGGCATTCCCGGTGTCTTCTTCTAGTATTTGATGTCATCGATATCAACTCTCTCTCATATGGTTCTTTTGATCCTAGGGGAAGTTAATGCACCAATGGTGCCTTCATGAGACTAAGTATCTCTAACCTCTTTTTACCTTTATGTTCATTATAGATTCTTATGTTGTTAATGTATTCATGCATAGAATATGATATATTAGCATATTATTTTGTATTACATTATTTATCTATCGGTTCTTACCTTACAATCCTAACATAACCTTTGATCTTTCTTTTCAATGTCTCTCGACATCACTTTCCATTCTAATTTATTTTATCTATCAACGTATTGGATATATTATCCCATATCTATCTTGATTACAAAACTATTACAACCTTTTTATCACCATATTTTAAGCGGGATATAGTTAGATGACATACCTTATTCTAGGTCTACACTTTAGAAACCTATACCTCATATAGAGCATGGAGTAATGACTTCATATTTCCATGTATTCATCAACTAAAAATGCAAGGTATGCATATTGAGTGGGGTTTCCTTTATTTTCCTAGTATAGAATACCTTGACATAAAAAGAGATTAAAGCAATTATTGTGAGACCACACTTTATCTACATACACTTTGGTTAACCCAATGTGAATATTATCCCATCCTTCGATTGAGTCATATTCACATTTATTTTCTTTCTTGAATCACTCTAAATAAACCTAAATAATTCCAAAATCTCTCCAACATGGATGCGCTCTATAAATCTCAATATAGTGTTGATTCCCACTCACGGTAATCTTTAATCAAGGTTATAAAATTCTATTGTGATTATAATATGGATAACACCAATCCTAAATAAGTATCCCATAAAGTAAATAATAATAAGAGGATAAATCGATCTAATACCAACAATATAATTATAGAACTAGCGCCTAAATAGAAGGAAAAAGAGGAAAACATTGAATATGTATAAATTTTTCCACACAAAAATTCTTTTTAGCCTACCCCAATTTCTCTAGCTAACCTCCTAAAGCCATTGTGGCCCATATAGAGGAATACGATCAAAGAATACATGTCAAAGATCACACAATGAGTCTGTATAGGATAAGAAGGCCTAAAAATAAGGGCGCAAAAGGACAAGAAGGACCCGTGTGCGGAAGGAAATTTCAACTTTCAGGACTTAGCCGATTTTGAGCATGAAGACGTATTTTTAGAAGGTGGCATGTGGAACACACCAACGATGTAGGGATGTGCATGCCATGCATTGTCTATCTTTGGAGAATTGGATCAAAGTGTTTTGCATGGAGACAAGCTGAGAATAGAATTAACACTTCAGGTAACATAAGAGGACTATAGATAACACACTTGCATGTGTGGCTATACCTATAAACAACATGTGGATATCAATAGGATGTGACCTATTTCTAGAATAGATAAGTGGTGAAGGGCAAGTACCCACCATATATATATGATGTTAGGTACATAGTAGAAGTATGTATGAATGTGTGAGGATGTATGTGTAACAGAGAATATACAGAAGTGTGAAGTGTACGCATACACATATGACTAAATTATTGTATCAGATCCATACACGCATTGGTATAGATTGACAATACTATAAGGAGCTTCTGTATTTATTAATAAATGGAAGATATTGGCTGAATCTAAGTGTCATTATGTGTGTAGTTGAGTAGTGCATGTTATTAATTCAATCATGATTATTGTTTAAGCTTGTTATTTCATAGATATGAGGGTAGCATGCATTATAGAATGATGGATTAGTTATGAATCTATATGTTTCTCCCTTCATCATGCTAACATCCTACTACAACAACCCTAAAGAGGGACCTGGTACCTTTTTGCGCTTTGGGTGAGTACTCGACCAAGGCTGAGTGATGTGCCAACGATGACTAGGGTGTTATTTGGTAAATTCTAGGCTGCATCATTGGTTCCATTGTGGGGACCTCTTTTTTAGTTTTTTTAGGATGGTTCATGATGAAGATGTACTTGGTTAACTCTAGCAAGTATTGAGGAATGGATACATCTATCGGAGGAAGAATATGCATGGTGGTTCAATAGTGGATCTGAGTTTAACAAACACACTTGGGTAGAATAGAATCAGTATGATAGCTTATATGAGAGATTTTTCACTATCTTTCCAGTAGAACTATACAAGTGGCTTACTGCTTATGCATCCCAACGGAATTAGAGGTATCATGCACTTGTCTGGACACAGGAATAATTTCAGACTTTTTATGATGCCAATTTGATCTAGACTCACATTGTGGATACGTGGTTTCGTGGTGTTCTAAATAGTTATATTCTGGAATATTCAATTTTGACGTACTCTTTCCTAGAGATAGTTGAATTCCAGTTTTTGTGGTATCCAAGAGGAACATATTTGTAAGGTATTCCACTGGTGATCAAGATCTTGATGGTAACTTTGAACCTGGAGAAAAACCGATGGCTAACTAAACTTCACAACATGCATGAGGGCAGGAACATGTTTGGTTTAAGATGGCAGACCTAGCACTAGAAAGGCGAGAGAGAGAAAGGTGGATTAAGTATAATGAGGTACATGAGAGGAGATAGAGAAGATATTTTCTGTTGTAGAAAGTATGGTGTGGAGGAGAGAGATGGCTCATGAAGGATTTACAGCTCATGTAGAAGATGTGGAGCCAGAGCATCAAGAACTCCCCCATCTTGGAAAGCATGATAGAGATCCCCCTCGGCCTCACATAAAAGTGCGCCAATAGAGACTACCTGGACCATGGGTGCGCATCTTAATCCACACTGGTGACCTAGCCCTTGCACTTGGTTTTCCAGTATCTAGTAAGACAAGTAACCAAAAAACTAATTTGGGAAGTAGAGAGCAAGAGTAAATCAGGGATCAAGTACATCAATGGCAGGACAAACAACTTCAATGTCATTTGGAGGAACATTCTTAGGTGCATCATCCACACAAAATGTGAGTGTGTAGAATGTTGGATTCACCTCTGGAAGTGGAACTACCTCACAGACTATAGGGGTTCAGTATAGTACTATTTTTGGAGCACATGGGAGTACATCTACAGGCCTATTCCAACTACAGGTGGCGGATCAGGAGGTATAGGTGGTTCTAGTTTTGGTGGATCTGGTGGTTTTGGAGGCAGAGGGAACACAAGAGGTTCTGGATCAGGTGGTCAAGGTCCAACAACCACAAAATATCTATATGGAGATGTCTCTTCATCTCCCGAATATAGAGGTATAGAGGATGCTTTGAACATGTGCATATGTGTGAAATCTTGTGGCACGCTAAAGGGATCATGGCTATTGAGTGAAAGGAAAGTCAATTCGCCACTACATTATAGGGGCGTACACACAAGCTGGTATAGGAAGTTTGACCCTGATCAGACTTGCGTGGATTATGCAGCATTGAGGATGCTTTCTTAAAAGAGTTCCATATCCTTGAGTTTGAGAAGAAGAGTATAAGTGTGCTCAAGGATATCAAGCAAGGCACTACTGAGAGTGTACATGAGTATGATGCTCATTTTAAGACACTTCTATCTAAGCTATCTTATGATATTCATGCTAGCCAACATGCACAATGGTTCATTGGAGGATTGATTACACCTTTTAGAAGGGTGCTGTCACATAAGACATACATTGATCCACGTGAAGCACTAGAAGAAGCTTTACGTCTTTGAGGTAGTTGGGAGCATTGACACTAGGTGTTAGTCCATTTCTAGAGGCACATATTGCAGCTATGGAAAATTAGTTAGAGAAGCTATCAAAAATTCAGCCCATGAAACACACTCAGGAATTTGGTGTATAGATTGTGAAGTGGAAGGTCACACCAAGGATAGTTTCCCTCACGTAGATCTGTATGCTCATTACTGTTGGACTGTGAGATCTTTCATTTGAATCATGATGCTAGTCATTGTCCTTTGTTACAACACGATAAGGAAGAATGTATCTTGCTTTTGTAAAATTTGTAGGTCCATGACCCATGATACTAAGAGATTTTCGGTTGATTGGTTAGATCCAGGATGCTATAGACCTTGGGGTATGACAGACAAGTATAACAGATAATTCTAAGGGTAAGAATGAGCACCGGATTGGGATCATAATCAAATGCACTATGATAGGAATGAGGGGCATTTTGAAGGAGGTCATGGAAGGGGACGTGGATATCATGGTGGATATGGAGGATGAGGCCATGGTGGAGGAAGAGGTGAGTTCCCTCATGGAACATGTTATACATGTGATCTCCTGACCACTATAGGCACAAATGTCCTCAGAATATTACATGTTCCTTCTGCGGAAAGAACCATAGCTATGAGGAGTTCCTGGATTTATATGAGCATCTGAGTAAGCATCATAATAAGCAAGAAAACAAAGGCACCGGGATGGTTAGAATCCAGTGCGTGGTAGAAGATCAGTGGATGCCCAAGATAGTAGAAGGACTTGAGGCATTGACAGTGAATATTACTACACGTGCTAAAGTGGCACGCATGAGAGAGGCATTGCACCAAAAGCCTATGATCACCAAGGAGGAGGTTTTGCATGTAAGGTACCTAGATCTTTCTCATCAAAAGGAAGTTTACCAGGATACCATGGAAGTGCTAAGGAATCTTCAAGGTGAAATACAGTACCTAAAGGAGCAGAAGAAAGCATCGAGACAGTCAAAACTGATATCGATGATCTGTGAGAGGTGTGCAAGATGTTGCGCCAGGAGAACATTATTCCACTATTAGGAAATTGGTTAAGAGGGAACACTCCACGTGCAAGTCTTGAGACCGGACAACAGATTTTGCATGTAAATATTCCCCCTGATAGCATTGACTATGACAAAGAAATTACTCTGAATGTTGTTGTGGATGGGTGGTTGTTGAGCAACATATTGATTAAAACAACTGTGAAAGTAAATGTGCTTACATTAGATGCATGGGTACAAATGGGGAGGCCCCATTGCAGCCATCATCTAATGTGTTATTTATGGAAAATCAGGACTAAGGCCACTCCCATAGGAGTTTTGAAAGATGCATCTATAACTATACAAGGGGCCAAGTTCACTGGGGATTTTGAGGTATTAGCACTTGCAGAAGTAGACAATTTTCTAGCCCTACTTGGACGCCCTTGGTGTTATGTGAATAATGCTGATTTGAGATTCAATAAGGGGTATATCAGCTTTGAAAACAAGGAGGAAAGGGTTGTGATACCTTTGACGGATGGAAAGTCTACACCATATGTTGAGCCTCTAAGTGAGGAGGACTTAAATAGAGTCTATGTACGCGCTATTCAGGACCCAGAGGTCAATGAGCCATCAAAAGAAGGCATCCTACAGTGGGAGGATTCTCATTCTATTAGTGATACTATGAGTATTTCTTGTGAAAATTGGGCCCATGGTACATATGAATTGGTAGGACACGAGGTAAAAAGTGTGGTTGCGCACAAGAATGGACTTCATTTGATTCGATGGATAGGTAGCACAAGTACCTTGGTATACAGGGACAAAAGATCTCCCTACCTTTTGAAGGCCATGGAAACATAGTGGACAGATCAAATTAAAAGGAGAGATATGTTAGTATATACACTACGCGGGACAACAACACGCTGGTGGGTAGTCCATAGAGATAATCTTATAAACTGGGAAGAGATTGGAGTCACTTTGTCTACTAGGTTTATAAGGAACAATGCACCTACACAAAATATGCACTTATCATGGTGATCAACCTGTTCAACATCACATTCAGCAGTGTGAGAGACTCTGGAAAAGGACATGAAGCATTACCACCTTCACTCTGGGACATAGATTGTATTCTATGCTACAAGGATGCACACTGCTTGGTATGTATATGTAGAACTACATCAAGAAACTAAGAACTGGCAAGATTTGATTGCAGGAATGATCCAAAATTTTGACTACTTCTTGACTAAACCTCCGTAGTAGATGAGGCATTAAAATTTTCAAGTGTTTAACTATGGGAGATAGTGCAAAAGTAGAAGAGCATATTCAAGAATTATTTGGTGAGATAGAGTTCGAGCATGTTTTGAAAAGGAAGAAGAAATGGACTCCATACTACTTGAATGCGCTTGCCTTGAGAAAGAGAAAGGAAAGATGGTTTACATCGTGGATGATGAGGAAGTTGAGAACCTAGATATTGAACATTCACAAGGGGTGCATGAGGTCTTGGATAGTGCAGACAAGGATACACGTGCCTACCATGAACCCATGAAGACAAAGAAGGTGAATATAGGTTCGGAGGTTGAGCCTAAGGAGGCCATAATTGGAGACTACTTGGTCAGACCCGGAGGTAGCAAAGATCATCGAGTTACTCAGGGATTATCGGACTTATTCCCTCGAGGGTATCATGAACTTAAAGGCATGCATGAATCACTTGGGAAATGAAGATAAAACTTAAGGATGGTGCACGCTCTAGTTAGAAAGAGACCTTACAAAATGAATCCTAATTTGTGTGAGAAGGTAAAAGAAGAAATTGATAAAATGTTGAAATATGGAATTATCAAGCCCCTTGATGAGTTGGAATGGGTTAGCCCAATGGTGATCAGTATCAAGAAGGATGAATGGATTAGGATATGTGTGGACTAGGGAGATGAATGATGCATGCATGCATCACGAGATCCATTCCCTACGCCATTCACTAAGGAAATACTAGGAGTTACATGGTGTGAAATATATTCCTTCACAGATGGGTTTTGGGTATCATCAAGTTAGGATTGCTCAGGAGGATCAAGAAAAGACAACATTTACTACTGAATGGGGTAGTTTTTCCTATACTATGATGCCCTTTGGATTGAAAAATGCACTATGATGTATTCTCACACATAGTTGTTCAGGCATTCAAAGATTTTATTCATAACTTCTTACAGGTCTACCTAGATGATTGGAATAGTATATGGGCTTGTGAAAGATCATTGTGACAATCTGTGCTTAATGTTTGAATGGTGCAAAAAATTGAGTATCTCTTTGAACATCAAGAAGTGCATATTTTCTATGTTTGGGATATTGTTAGGACATATAATCTATAAGGAAGGTTTACTGGTTGATCCAACCAAGGTTGTAGTCATTTTAGGCCTAGAAGCACCTACCAGCCAAAGTGAGGTGTGCATGGATTTTTGGGTCATACAGGATATTATAGAAAATTCATAAAAGGGTATGCCAAAATTGTTACACCCTTGGAAGAATTACTTGAAGGGGAAAGGTACATTTTATTGGGAGAACCGCAACAACACATGTTTTGAGATATTAAAAGAGAAACTTACTACTACACCCATTCTACATCTTTCCCTCATGGGATAAACCATTTCATGTGCATGTGGATGCTTCTAGCATGGCCATTGGCATTGTGTTAGCTCAACCTAGTGAAGGTATTATAGATCATCCAATCTATTTTGCTAGTAGGAAGTTGACTCTGCTTGAATGGAATTATACAACTACAGAGCGTGAAGCTTTGTCAATGATCTATGCATTGCACAAGTTTCGATAGTACTTGTTAGCAACACCATTTGTGTTTTATACAGATCACATGGCATTGAAGTACTTGGTAAACAAACCCATCTTACAGGGGCGCATATGCAGATGGGTGCTCCTATTTCAAGAGTTTGACTTCACGGTTGTGGTGAAGCTAGGAAAAGCAATTCTAGACCAGACCATTTATCTAGAATCAACTCGGAGAGGAAGCACAAACAATTGAAGAAACCATGCTAGATGCATAGTTATATAGGTTACAACGCATGCCCCATGGAATTAGAAGACATTGCTATCTTTCTACGAATAGGTATGGCACCGAAGGAATGAAAGCATTAGAAAAGAAGCAACTTGCTATACACGCGTGCACCATTTATGTTAATCAGTGGTGACCTCTACAAGCTAGGCAGAGATGAAGTATTACGCCATTGTGTATTAGAGCATGAGCATAAGGATATCATGGAAGAAGCTCATGGTGGTATTGCAAGAGGCCATTATGTAGGTGATGTGACTTCCTGGAAGATCCTACTTGCTGATTATGGTGGGAGACATTGTATAAGGATTGTAAAGAATATTGTAAGGCATGTGATCATTGTCAGCATCTCGAAAGACCAGGGAAAAGAGATGAGATGCCTTTGAGACCAATTACTAGTGCCAAACCATTTGAGAAATGGGCCATTGACTTTGTAGGACCTATTTCACTGGCCATGCGCAAGAATGGATGGATCATGCTATATCATTACTTGCATAGATTATCTCACACGGTGGGTAGAAGAAACACCTACGAAGGACTATACAACAGCTACAACAACTAGGTTTCTATGGGAGAATGTTCTTACATGATATGGATGTCCTTTAAGCTTGACAAGTGATAGAGGTACACACTTTTTGAATGAGACAATCAAGATCCTATTAGATGAGTTTATGGTTGCACACCATAAAACTACACCCTACCATCCTCAGGAAAATGGAACTATTGAGGCCTTCAACAAGATTTTGAGCTAGACTTTGACAAAAATATGTGATGTTGGAAGAAAGGATTGGGATGACAAAGTGTCAGTTGTGCTTTGGGCATATAGAAACAACTTACAAGAGATTGAACAAAGCCACACCATTTCAGTTGGTGTTTGGCATGGAAGCTATTCTCCCTATAGAATTTATGTTACCTTCTTTGCATTTGCACGTTTGGAGGTCTAGCTGATGAACAGAGATTTAGAAGAGCGTATCGAAAAGATGATTCAACTAGATGAGCACCGAGCCATAACATGATGGAGTCAGAAGTAAGAAAAGGCCAGGTAGAAGGCATGGCATGATAGAAACATAAGGGATAAGAAGTTTGAGATTGGACAAATGGTACTTCTTTATGACTCAAAGTTCTTGCGCCATCCAAGAAAGCTCAAAGTACATTGGTTGGGGCCATATGTTATCACTTCTATACTTGAATCAGGTGCTTTCCAGTTAGAAGCACTTGATGGAACATGGCTACCCGGTTACTTTAACGGGAGTAGGTTGAAGCCCTACTATAAATAAGTCTTCTTGGTGTTTGTAATAAGGTAGTATTGCCATTTAGCTTAGGTTTTCAATTATGTATTTTCCTTAATGTATTTCCTTCATTATCACTATGCTTTGTCAATTTAGTTGTTGTTTTTGTGTAATAAGCGCTTGCATGTACAAAGCTAATTACTATATGAAGAATGTTTATGCGTAGAGGACTGCACATACTTTTAGTGTGGGGTGGTTGTAGTTATCCAAGAAAAAGACTATGGGAATTGAAAGGTGAAAGGAATAAGCTGCTACGGGTGTGCTTTAAGTCAAAAGAAGATTACTTCTCAAAAGTGACCAAGGATGGAGATGAATGAAAGGCAATATAACGTGAGGTAAGCGGAGGCCATGATAGCTACTAGGAGAAGGTACAGTGATGAGGTACTCGGTGTAGGGGCACATGAAGAGAAGTCTATGACCAGAGGGTAGGAAGGCACACTAGAAGGTTATAGTTGGGCATGAAGATGTACCACGTGGAATGAAATGGATTTGGTCAATGAATGAGGGGATATTTGGTAGGTGAAGGAGCAATAAATGCATCAAAATTTGAAAAAAATTATATAAGGATGGAATGCGGATTCATTTTTACCATTGCGACTAAGAGTATTTGAGGAAAGAGCCAAGTGCGAAGAGCCAAGTGATCAAGTTAAGGTGCGAAGGGTGTGAAACCAAGCATGACAACTAGATCTGTGTGACAAGAAGCTTGTCCCCAAGTGGTGAAGGGTTTGAGTGAAGCAGGGAGAAAAAAAGAGTTAGGTTATGAAGTTTCCACCTAGGGCATGATTGAATCGAGCTAGGGTTTGATTTGCAAAGTTTACAGAGTTGAAGAGGAGACATTTGCAAGGTAAAAATGGCACCGAAGAAGGCATCTGCAGCAACAGTAAAAGGAAAGAAGAAGGTGGTCATTGAGGAGGAAGAGATGGCACCCAAAAGCCATTTTTCAGAGATGTAATATCCAAAAGGAGTCATCATCGGCCAGAATGGGATTCACCCATTAGAAAGAGAAAAGTAAGTGAATACAATCACAGGACTCTGAGAACAAGAAGGAGCTCGATTCCTTGCTCACTGCTAGGATGAACAAGCACACAATGGATGACATGCCAGTTTATGATGATGCGGGTGAGAATATTTTGAAGAGAATTGGGGTCTACCAGTTGTATGAGCTTCCATATTTTGGGAAGTATGAGCCCTTGTATCAGTGGCTCATGAGCAGGGTGCACGAAGACTTCTTCTACTTTGTAGGATGCAGAGTTAGAATCTCATATGCGCTTGTCTCATCAGTTATAGGTCTGAAGGCCATAGGAGAGGACATAAAAGGTGATCTCGTAGATAAATCCATGATTGTAAAGACCAAACAAGAGTTGGGGTACCTAAAGGGTCCACATGGAATGGACATAGAAAAATTGAAGAACTATCTAGTTGTGTAAGTTGTAGCCCACCTTGTTACAAAGTTGAATGATCAAGAGCAGTGGTCACATGTAAATACTATGTGGTTACATGTGGCACGTAAGATGTCAGAAGGGACAATCTACAACATTGTAGGCTATATTAGAGAAAATAGTCGAAGAAGTGCACATAGGAGGGAAGATCAAATTTGGGGCTGTTCTACTATCACTGGTATTCATGGAGATCGGAGTACCAGATGGACCAAGGAAAAAGTATGGGAATACCCCATGGAGAACAAGTCCCAAATGAAAGATTCAAGTAAGTACCTATGTAAGGGGCCATGATAGATGACGTAAAGAAAGGGTGGAGAAAATGGTATGACAAGCTCTCATGACATTTGGGGAGAGTGGCACATCCCAAAGGACCTACTAACAGTGGTAGGAAACAAGTTCAATTTTCTGTATATCAAAATTTCTACATCACATGCTTCCCAATGAAAGATGGAGTCTGGAGCCCTTGGTGTAAATTTCCTTACACATTCACTACAAGGTATTTCCAAGCATCTGTTCATAGATTTATAGACACACACGTTGACTGGTCTTCAATGCAGATAAGGTAGAATGTGACTACCATACATTGAGGAAGAAGTATGTGTATCTGGAAGAAGTGCTTATACTAGAGAGGATCATTTTGGAAGTGTTGAATATTAAGCCAATAAGTTTGGTTGTAGCAGATGTGGGGGTAGCATTGGTGTATCTCTAGTTAAGCCAAAGATGGAGAATAAAAATATGTGGAAGGTGAGTTCACACTTCTAGCACCACCAAAAGGAAAGCATACAATGGAGAACATCCCAACGCTAAGCCCATAGAGCCAATTGAAGTGGAGGATGAGGAGGAGGAGCACGAAGATAGTGGGGGTTTGGAGCATAGAGGTAGGAGACATCCTACAAATAAGGGTGAAGCTAAGCATGTAATTACACCACCTCAGCCACAAGAGGGGATGATGAGGACTTGAATGTAGTCCAAGGGAGCACATGTTTAAGAGGGTATTTAGGAGAACAAGGACCCAAGGTGCTACTCCAACCATTGTGCAAAATCACCCAGACTCTCTCCACAAAAGGAGGTGACCATGTAGAGAAGGAGGAAACTAAAGTTAAATGAGGAGGTGGAAGAGTCAGAGGAGAGCATGCCTAATTCTCCTACACTTCCAGAGAACACAGAAGAATAGGGTGAGGAATCAAAGGAAAAAGAAGAGGATGAGAAAATACCTGAGGAGATAGTTGCAGAGAATGTTTAGGACATGGAGACACAAGTCCCAAATTTGGAAGCTAAAGTTCCTAAGCAACAATGGTCTAGAAGAACAAGTGGAGAGCACATTCCACCAGCCATGGGGTATGTAGAGGACGCAGGAAAAATTATCCACACCCACTTCCAGAGCATGATAACACATAGAAGGATTTATTTGGTGGGAGCTAATGGATGAGGACATGGTGATTGTGTGCACTTGAAAGCAACTATTGTGGTCAATGCACACCCACATGGATGAGCCTAATTTTGATGTGTGTGAAGAGTCATGCATTTTGAGATGACTAAAGAAGGCACCCCAAGTGAGACACATGATAGTAAAGCCTCTGTCATGTCAGATGAGTAGTCAGCAATGCATTGGTGAAAGTTTCTGCTGAGGTGGCTAGAAGAAACATGGACAAAGCTGCCATGATCAGAGCATTGCGAGGAGTTGAAGAAAAAGGATGCAGAGATAGCACATAACATAGGAAGGGACTTCATGCAGAAGAAGAATGAAGTGTTTATCAGCATCATAGAGGAGATTGGGGACAATGTCATCAGAGCAAGGCCACACTTGGAGGCCAAGGTACCACAGACATTTCCTTTATGATACACTATGTAGGAAAGTTGGTGGACTTGGTACTTGAAGATGAACCTACTGTATGCGAGCCAAAAGCTCGAGAACAAGATGCCAAATGAGAGAAAGCCTCGGTGATGAGAAAGATTACATCTTATGAAGGGATGTTGCAAGCATTATAGGAAGTATTGAAGAAAGTAGACCAGGCTTTAATGTATGCACAGCTCCAAAGGCACTTATCAACATAAAGACCCTAGAAATGAAACAATGAAGTCCAGAAAGTGATGAAAGATGAGACCTTGGGCCATGTAGAAATATTGTCAATGGTTAAACAGAAGTGTGAGGCCACGATAATAGCACAAGAACCACAAAGACTCATTGGAAGGAGAGAGCTTGGGAAGCTAATTGTGCAGAAGATGGACCTTTTAGAAGGAAGAATGACATCAATGTCCAATGTTGTGTTGGTTCTACAAAATGAGAAAGGAGAGATTGCATGGGATGAGTTGGAATCCATTGTTGTGGACATCCCAGAAAAAGTGGAACAAGCACTCACTTGAATGGCAGATTTTGGAAGCCGAAATAAAGGAGGAGTATCCAGAGTTGATACTACAAAGTGATACAGAGGAGGTTGTCTAATAAAAATTCTTTATTTTTCTACATTCCTTCATTCTTATTCTTTCCATTATTTTATTCTTTACTTCAATTTTTGGAGATACCCATTGTTGGGATGACAATGAGATTAGTGTGGGGTAATGTTGATCAAAGAATACATGTCAAAGATCACACAAGGAGTCTACATGGGATAAGAAGGCTTGAACCAAGGGTGCGGAAGGACAAGAAGGACCCACATGCGGAAGGCAAGTTCAAATTTTAGGACTTAGCCGATTTTGAGCATGAAGACCTATTTTTAGAAGGTGGCATGCGGAACACACCAATGATGTAGGGATGTGTGTGCCATGCATTGTCTATCTTTGGAGAAGTGGATCAAATATTTTTGCATGGAGACAAGCTGAGAATAGAATTGACACTTCAGTTAACTATAAGAGGACTATAGATAACACACTTGCATGTGTGGCTATGCTTGTAAACAACGTGTGGCTATCAATAGGATGCGGCTTATTTCTGAATAGATAAGTGGTGAAGGGCAAGTCCCCACCCTATATATATGATGTTAGGTACATAGTAGAAGTATGTATGAATGTGTGAGGATGTATGTGTAATAGAGAATATATCAGTGTGAAGTGTGTGTATACGCATATGACTGAATTATTGTATCAGATCCATATGCGCGTTGGTATAGATTGACAATACTGTAAGGAGCTTCTATATTTATTAATAAATGGAAGATATTGGCTGAATCTAAGTGTCATTTTGTGTGTAGTTGAGTAGTGCATGTTATTAATTCAATCATGATTACTATTTAAGTTTGTTCTTTCATAGATATGAGGGTAGCATGCATTGTAAAATGATGGATTAGTTATGAATCTATATGTTTCTCCCTTCATCATTATAACATCCTACTACAAGAACCCTAAAGGAGTGCTCGGTCAAGGCTGAGTGATGTGCCAACGTGAATAGGGTGTTATCTGGTAAATTCTAGGCTACATCAATTGATCACAAGGGAAATCAAATTTTGAAACCTCCCATAATCTAATATGTTCTTCAATTTTTTTAGAGAGAACCATTTTATCCCTATATAGTTATATGGATATTAGAGGTATCACCCCTTTTATCACTTATGATGGGTCAATGAAGCCTATAATTTGTATTAGATCCTTTGTAAATATCAAAAAAAGATTGGATCAAAGATAAATATTATGCATCTTCCTATATCTTAGATAAAAATATCATGAGTTATGCTTTATATTAGTACCATATTCTCCCTTCTAACTCTATTGTTGAACTTGAAGGGTTATTAAATCTTACACTCAAAGAATTTAATTCTTAGGAATTTTTGAAAAAATTGAGCACTTCATCAATTGTAAACTAGGTGATGATGACAATGTATTATCCTTTATCAAATGATGGAAAAATATTTACACAATAATAGAGAATTATATTAGTGATGACACTCTTTATAGCTTGTTCTTCATATTCTTATAACATTTCCTTTAATATAAGGTTATGTATTTTATCCTACTACTTTTGAGGAATCAATAAAGTAGGATAAAATGCAATATTATCTCATGTGCATGCTTGGGAAGCCTCAACCAATACAATCTCAAAATCAACATCAATATGAATAAAAATATAATATTCACATCTTTATGAATCCTTGAAACCATATTATATTGATGATGGAACATCTTACATTCTTAATCCTAACAATTTCGTCATAAAAGCCATCATAAGTGTTGATTCAAATCCTCCTCCATTCATTAGAAGTAATTATCCATACACTTCATAGGAATACAAATCATTAACCCTTTTTTGTGAATGAGTTGTGGAAGCTGGCCATGTGATTCACGTCTAGATACTTATCACCCTTCCCTTGTGTGGTTCGATGATAAAATATTTTTTTGGTGGCATGCCAATTAGGACTATTGACATGTAAAATACATAGTTCTCCACGCTTTCACATATATATTCTTGTTAAGTGCTAGCTTCAACCTTAAGGCCATGATCCATAAGAGATTAGAGGAATATTTCACAAATCATGATCATGGAAAAGACACAACCATTGTAATTCCACAAATCAAGCTAATGAGATTCCAAAGTATGTACCAATACCTTGTCCATTCATTTTAAGGTGAGATAGATCCTTAACCTAACAATGAGAAACAACAAGATTATTATTCTTCCAACACTATATAAACTACTTATAATTTTGAAATCAAACATCTTGATATTCGGGTCAACACGAATGTCATGAAGTGAGTGATTTACACTATTAAATCCTCATTCTTTTCTCTTCTCTTCCAAGTCTATAGGATGTCGAAGATTATCATATGGGTACAAGTTTCTAGGAGACACTTCATCATCAATCAAATACTCAAAATTCTCCTCAACTATATACCACTAATTATCCTCATCATTCAAGGATTATGCCATATACAACTATTTTTTCCTATTGATGCCATCATCCATCCTTAAATAGTGGGGTTGATGGAATTTTTAATTGTTTCTACTTCTAATGGAATTCATCTTCCTCAAATAAGAGGGATGCCATTTTCTATTGTTATCTCACATGTTTCCTCCAAATGTATCATCCCTTATGAACCTAATAGGGATGATAACATATAGTTGGGGGAACTAGTCTAAGATAATTTTTTAATCCATTCAAGTAAGAGAGTAGAGTCCTTAAATTTTTACCATCATTTCACCAACTAAATTAGAAGATTGAGATCGAATAAAGGACCTATCAATTATTTCAATTAGAATCCCAAAAATTCCCCTGAACATCTTAATAGTATCATGAAATCAATCTCATACATGAATAAACCCTCACCACCATCTACAAAAAGAATCCCGTTGCAAAAACTAGATGAGAGCATAATTTAGTAGTGTGAATATATTTCCATCCAAAATGATCAAATCACCAATCAATACTTTTCTCTTAACATTCATACCAAATCTATTATTTCATACAAGTTTATTTTCCAAGTATATGATTGTCCTTTCTTCATGTCAGTTAATATTAAAAACAAACAATTCAAGAGATCCCTCATGAACAAAGGTTTGAGCACATGTGTCACTCCTTAGAATAACCAAATATATTTTTTACTCTACTAATAATTTAAAGTCTACTTGTATCATGTGTTAAGGATATGAAAAACAGAAAATTCCCCAATGGGATTCATTTGGTTACTGTTGTCCAAAATAACCATCCCAGTTATTTAGATAACTTATAGTTCCATCCTGGCTCTGACATCAAGTTTATAGGTTGTGTGCGCTCTTGGTTTTATACCTTGACATTTATGCATGGCTATAATTATTCACATGCACCTTTGTGCACCCTTATTACTTCTTCCTTGTGTTTTTCCTTTCCTTTGATTTCTTCCTCGTGCTTCCTCCTCTCTCCTTTATTCCTCTATCTCCTTCCATTTCCCCTCTGTGCACACTCCTTGCACATTCAACTTCCCCAATCCCCGTGCACCTCTCCTACATGCACCCATAGAACTATGTTGTATTTTTTCTCGAGTCCTCACAAACCTTGCACACATTCCCTTCCTTATAGAGTCTTGCACATCCCCACACACACTAATTTCCCCTTCTACCTTCTGCATTTGTGTTCTTTTCCTACAAAATTACTTCCATACATCATTGTCTTGTGCTTCCCTCATTTCTCACATACTTGCATACCTTTGCAAATATGCACCTTTTTCCCCACTCCTCATGCACCCTCTCGTGTGTGCTGGAATATCTCTACATTACTCCTTCTCGCACCTCTTCCCTTGCACACTCACCAAGAGAAATATTGGATGCACTAGTTGTTGAGTTCCATGTGTCAACTTGTCAGATAAAGTACACAACACATAACCTATAAAAATTCCAGCCGCACACTGAATCCTTGCATCAAATGAATGCATGAAACATGGAAGAAAAGATAAAATGAGCATACATTCAACCGATCAGGCCATGACACTTGTTTTGTGTGTTTAACTTGTATTTCAAACCTTTAAATTACAAATAATTGTGCTACAGAGCTCGGATGTATGCGCTCTTGGTATTTTTGGAAAGCTACTGACATGGGCTACACGCTGGGCTTTTTAAAATCAGATTTTAGGTGGGATTTGGAAGGTGAAATGGGGAAATATAACTTCAACCATTAATGCATAGACTCGGTTGATTCAATCACCCGAGATATGATTAGATATTGTCTTGTTCCTTCTTCTACAAGCTAAGATGACATAGGGAGGTGGATGCAAAAGTGCTATAAGTGAATTTGTAGGCATTTATTGCTATTTTTTGGTGGTTGGATTTAAAAATCCAATTTTCCCTCTCTTTCCCTCATCTTCTCTTTCCCTTTCTTTTATATATACATACATACATACATACATACATATATATATATATATATATATATATATATATATATATATATATATATATATATATATATATATATATATATATATATTTAACATTACTCATTTGAAAAGGTTGGACCCTCTTGGTTTGCTAAGATAATTGTTCAGAGCATTGTTCCTTGGCATTTTGAGTTGTAAGCCTCAAATCTAGTTCATTGCATGTGGATACCTTCCTCTTTCACCATTGTAATCGATTGTGCATTATTTGGAAGCAATAAAATATTATTTTGTGGCTATTCTCTGCCCTAGTTTGCATTTTATTGCATCTTCTTGCCTTTCCTTTGCATTATTTTATTGTTGTGCATGTTCTATGTCCCTTGTAGGTTCCTTTTTGTTGTGCTCTATGAAAGCAAGTGAGTGAGTGTGGTTTCGCATCGTGGCACATTTTCCTTTCCTCCCTATGTGAATTTCCCCTTATTTTCTCTCAATTGAGAATGTTCATCCCCCTCTTTCTGGTGTTATCACCTCCCCTTAGTTTAGGTTTCCCTTTCATGCATTTCCTTCTCACTTTGATCCATTGAAACCTAGAGTAGTGATAGGTAGTTGCATTTCCCTTCATAGGAGTATTTTTAGTAGTAGAAATAGGTAAAGGAAGTTGACCTTCTCCTAAGGTCTATCTCAAGCGCAAGTCCCATAACTTGGATACAATCCCATGTTGCCTCAAAGCCCCAATTCATCATGATCTGGGATGGGTGAAATTTTGAGTTCCAACAGCTTACTTATTATTGTTTCTCCTTGAACAATTAGATTGAAAGCCTTGATCTTAAATTTTCCCCTATCATACAATTTTATTTTTGGTTGAATATAAATACATAAGATCCATACACTTACATCATCCACTTGTTAATGCGTCAAATTTCCCTATAGGATCCATGTTTAATATTCAAGGTAACACTAATCCATGGAACTTTGAGAAATTCCAACAACATGATATCTATGAAAACCCTATTCTATTGTAATTTTATTGTATACATTTCTAAGAGTATAAAAACTTAAATTACCCCATTGATTCTCTTTGAGGTTATAGTGGACATATTAAACTCATTAAGAATATGCCACCTAACCTCATCAACTTAGATGATGACCATCTTGATGAAATAAATCTTAAAATAAAAACAAATAATATTTATAATTCTATTATTTCTCAGTTAACCCCTTAGTTATGATCTCATTATCATAAGAATGTTATTAATGAAATTTTAATCACCATATATGTTTATTTAACTATAACTCGTATATAACTTTTCTACTCTTGATCTCCCCTCACCTTCTCCTACATTGACTCATGCACCTCCTATTATTAAAACTATAAATTCTTGGAATGAGATTAATCTATACTACACATGGGATGAAGATACGAGGAACCATGTAAATGATTGTTGAGGTTATTAGTGGAAAATTAAGAATTTATAAGATGAAGTCCATAAAGAATTAAAATGATGATCATATCACTGCACCTCGACTCAACATTTGTGTTATCAACATGGTAATATTTGTCATTATTTTATTAATTTTCATGTTTTCCATATATATTAGTAGCAGTAATAGCCTTTTTGGTTACCCTCTCTTCCCCCTCAAATTGAGAGTTTGGTTTCCCCCGATCCTCCTATATTACCTAATATAGTCTTGCCTCATGTGGACTATTCATAATCACACGAATCTTAAATATCATATGAGGGTTCACATCCACATGTATTTACTTCATATGTAGATATACCTCCTCCTTTCATCCGTACACTTCCACCTTCCCATATGTACATGTTATAGGAGATCCTAGCTCATATTTCCTAGAATGTGGAAAACCCTATACTGATTGCACATCTTGAGATATATAACAATATATTTTATGCCCTTAAATACATCAAGGACATCACTACCCATACATTATAAGATTAAATGACAGGTTCACGAGGTTATTAAGGATATTTGTAATTATCCTACATGTTCTATTTGACCTCATCCACTTATTTAGTACCCATATCACTATATTTTACATATTTAGACTTTAATTTCTATACTTCTTGGTTACTTATTTAGATTAGACAAGATAGTAGTTTAATAGCTTCATATACCCCTTACATCCTTAGATTAGAAATAATGGTAGTATGAAAAGTTTTTGTACCCATTACATCTTTAGATTAGGTAGAATGGTATTTTTAAAACATTGGCCACCCCTTACATCCTTAGATTAGATATGATGTTATTTTTCCAACTTCAACTACCCCTTATAATCCCTACTTTAGATTTTCCAATTAGTTTGACAACCTAGGATACCCCTAAAAGCATATAATAATCCTACATTACTTTACAAGAAAGTTTTTTCACATG